>CM040428.1:152659795-153259795 GCA_022702705.1 Papilionanthe hookeriana x Papilionanthe teres
GTTATTTAAATTGTTATACTTGCATATTATGATATTAAAAATTCCTGCAAGCATGACATGTTAGTTTTTATTTCTCACCCATATATCATTTCTTATGCTTAAATGTTTTATCTTAATTAAAAAATTAAAGTTTGGGGGCGGGGAATTTTAAAAACAAAGATTTTTCAAAAACCTAAAATTTTATTTGATTCTCAAGAATACTTAAAAATAAATCTTATTTTTGATTGAGAATAATTATGTACATGAAGTTATATTAGGGGAACTAAATTTTGAATATAGAAATGAATAAAAGAATTTAGTTAAAATTTATAGTAATCATGAAAAACATAAAGTTTAAATTTTCTTAATGAAGAAGTGTTAAATAAAGTTAAAATATCTTTAGTAAGAAGTTTTGTATTTTTGAATAAATAGAAGATGTGACTTTTATTCTTCAAAGCTTAAATTTCTTTTATTGAAGAATAATTTTCAATTATTATTATTATGATTTTTAAGTGAAAGATGTATATCTGACCTTTATTTTAAATGGAAGGGTGAAATTCAAAATCATTAAAGGTCTATCCAGATATAGTAATCCTTGACCTTATAAAAAAAAAGCGAAAAATAATATGTAATAAGGGAGGAGAAGCTTGAGAATTTAAGGGCCTAATCAAAAATTGGGTTCATACCTAAAGTTTAAGATATAAGTTCAGAGAAAATCTAAAGCTTAAGGTTATAATATAAATAAAGATTTTTAAGTGAGAAAAATAAGTGTTTGAGTCCTATATTTTGAAGAATCTACAAATATTTCTGAATTAGATAGAAACTTATATTTGTCATTTTCCTTTACTTAAGAACTTTCTAAACTTTAAGTTGGTTTTAATTACTGAAATTTTTCTAAATTGGACTATTCCATTTCTAGAACAAAATTTTGTTATCTTCCTAAGAAACTCATTACATAATTTGCATGTAAAATGTTCTATGAAATTAATTGTCACTTGAGGACAAGTAACATTTTATGTTTGGGGGATTTTGATACACCTCAAATATATAATATTTTTATGCACATTTTTATACCTATTTTTAATGATATTGCACTTTAAGGGAATGTATTTTATGATTTTCTTGTAGGTATGATGAAAATGGATGGCCATGATGAAAGGAGCAAAATTGGATCAAATTTGGAGCAAAAATAATGAAAAATCAAAATTTTGGCAGTGGCGGCTAAGCGCTGCTGGGCCGGCGCTTAGCCGCCACAGTTAAAAATTGAAATCTTCATGTATTTGGCGCTAATTTAAAAGGGGATGTGATGCAACTCTTGGTGGAAACTACCATAACTTCTATTGGGCGGCACGTTTGAATGAAGGGGTGCGTTACTTGGTAGATCATCAAATCTAGACACATTTTGAAGAGACACCAAGGCACCTTTTGGTTTACTATTTAAAGAGAATCTTAGGAATGAATAAGTGCTCTTCCACTTGTACTTTGAAGAGATCTCTTACAGTATTTTACTTTTATTTTTTGAGAGTTTTTAGTAAGAGTAGGAGTAGAGAGTAGAAAGAAGAAAAGAGTCGGAGTGAAGTCTTCTTCTTCCCACTACTTTTCTTTCTTTTCGTTTAGTTTTTATTGAAGTATGAAATCTGTATTCTGAGTCATCAGAGTTGGGAGACTTGCTCTGAGGAGTAGTTTAGCGAAGATTCAAAGTTTCAGAGGAACTTCCTTAGTCTTGTTGAGAGGATTTTCAGATAAGTGTTTACTTTTAATCTTTTTATTAATACTTGCTTTCGTTTGTTATTTTTCTTATTGTTTTAAATTTTAAATCAATGTGTTTTTGTATTTTTGCAATGCATTCTGAGTAGTTTACTTTATCTTTTTCTTTCTTAATTGGAGAAGTAATTAATTTATAAAGAATTGTTGTGGAAAGCATAAGTGTTTAAAAGTTGGAAGAAGTTATGAAGATTGATTCTAAAAACTTTGTTTACTTCTTAATTTGGCCTGTTAAGTTGTAAAATTTCTTAAGATTATGTAAGATCCAATGCGGTATTGTCTCATAAAAGTTAGTAAGAATAACATGCAATTATATGGGTGAGAATTGTAGTCCATATAATTGAATGTAATATTAGAAGATGTTTTTATGGAAGGGAGTAAAATTAGAGGATTTTAGAGTGACAGCATAAAACCCCCTAATTTGGTTTGAAATTTTGAGTTTTGTTATGAGAAGTTAGCCCCTGAGTGGTGGGAATCGAGGGAACTCTAGAGTGAGAGACCGGTATCTTCCCCGCCTAACCATGTTCAAAATAATAATAATTTCAAATTAACCTTTGTTCTTTATAGAACCAAGTAAGGGTAAAGAACACATTTGCTTCTATCTGTCACAACAAAATTTAAATTTTTCCACAACAACACTTTAAAAATTATTACTACTTCATTAAAGGAAAGAAAAAGATATTCTAGTTAATAGTATTTACATCCAGTGTTTTTTTTAGTTATTATAATTTTAATTTCTTGCTTAACATTTTATTAAGGAAATTTCGAAAGACAAATCAACTTTCAAAACCTTTCAAAATCAACACATACTTTCAAAATCCATCACAAAAAGTAAAAAAATAATTTTTCTAATTTCTTTCAAGATTTTACATTTTCCCTGTGGGTTCGATATCTCGGGGCTTAATCAGAAAGTCCTATATTACTTGATAAACGATACGTATACTTGCATAATATCCCATATTATAAAATCATAAGTTTCATTTCTAAATCATCATCGGATTTACCGGACGATACCAAGTTTTTGGCACTGTTGCATTTATCAGGAATCATGCATCTACCCCTTGCCCATCTACTTCTCGTGCTTCTACATCACATGCAATATCACAAGGTCAGTATTCTAATTCACAGGCTCAAATATTACATAAAAAGGAGGATAATATCATTTGTACTACGAATAAGGCTTTAAATTTGGATGAACATGTAGATTATATTGGACCTTATCTTAAAAGACATAATTATTATGAGGAAAAAAATCATACATCTTTGGAAAGGCTCATTAGAGGTGACTGATAGACCAAAAATATATGTTGTTTTTGCATTATAATTTTACTCGTTTTTGGTGATATTGCACTTTAAAGAAAGGTATTTTTCATGATTTGTTGCAGATATGATGATTTTTGGTGATTGGAGTGAAATGAAGCGAAAATGAATGAGTTTGAATTAAAAAGAAGCAAAAAGGAGGAAAACAGATTCTGGCGCCAGAATGGGAGCTGCCGGCCCCATTTTCTTGAGAGATCAGCCATTAATTTGACAATAGAGCACCGCCGGTGCCTTGTTGGGATTTCGTTCCTATCTTAAAGTAACTGTTTTTTGATGAAAATTAGTGTGTGTCCTGTGTAATCTGGAGAGTCTAGTGTGTTTTGAGTATTAGGGCTTAGGAGAGAAGAGTGTAGAACTGACAATTTAAGAGGGATTCTTCTTTAAGAATTGAAGGAGTAAAGTGAGATATTACTTCTTCCTTTCCATTCTAAATAGAGAATTGAGTGTTGCAAAGAAGAGAGAAAAGGATTCAAAGGAACTTCAAGGGATTTACATTGGGTAAGAGAAAGAGATAAGTCATATTTTTATTTGTGGTTTGTATGACTTTTCTTTTATATACAAAATCATCTTTTATTGTGTCTTCTCTATGAATTATGAGTAGTCTCCTTTTTCTTTCATCTTGCATAGAGATGTGATGATGTGTTGATGTGGATTTGAAGTGTTTTTAAAGTATTAAAGAAATTGTGATGGTTTTTCATTTAGAACATAATTTACTTTTCGATTTGGCCAATTGAATTATTAAAATATGTTGTGGAACATTAAATCTGAAAAGATTTAATGTCTTACAACAACAATGAAGAACCCATTTAATTTCCATGGATGAATTGTGTAGTTTATGGGAATTTAGTGCAAATAAATTGGGAAATGTGTTCTGATGGGCGTCAAATTGGAGGTTTCAGGGTGATAATCTGAGATCCCCAATTTGTTACTAAGATTAGTAACTGAACATGATTGTTAGCCTTTAGGTAAAGGGCAAGTGGGAGCTCCGTAGTGGTAGCTGGTATCTTCCCAGCCTAGCCTTAGATTTTGTAACTAAACTTAGGATATGTTAATGTTCTTTTCATGCTTAAAAGAGGGGGTACTCTTCTAAGGGAAAAGAATAAATTATGCTCCTATTTTGCACAATACCATAGATAATCTTTCCATATCATCCACACATCATATTCTCATTGTAAGAGGAAAGATACTTTTCTTATATATCAAAACCTTTCAAATATATAGTTTAGTGCGTGTCTGATAGTTAATTTTGTTTTAAAGATATTAGAAGTAATTGTAATTTTTTTAATTATTACTGTTTTCTGGATCTTGGTAATAGAAGTAAACTTCAAACTTTAATCTCAATTTAAGTATTGAAATTCAGTATTACATTATCAATAGTGAGATTCACCCTTCCCTATGGGATCAATAACCAGGACTCCATTAGAGCACGTATTACTTTATACGATATTTATACTTGCGTTGAATGCGTAGACTTTACAAAATCATTAAATATATATATATATATATATATATATATATATATATATATATATATTTCGAGTTCATAAGTTCTTGCAATATTAAAGTCTGGACCACAATCAAGTTTTTTGCGCCGTTGCTTGGGGACGGAAGGAATCGAAGGAAAGAAATAAAGAATAAAGTATAAACAATATCTATTAATAATATAGTAACTGAAAACCTTTACTTTGTATTGTGTAATTGTGTGTTTGTTTACTTTTTAAAGTATTTGTGTGATTTTAGCATTTTAGTGGATCTATAGGTTTAGTACCATACGATTCAGAGTTAGAGCGTATTGTTAGAAAAAATAGAAAACAACAAAAACATACTGAAAATCCTTACAAAATGATGAATAATCAAGATAATGAGAGAAATGATATTAGAAATTTGCCAAGACCTTTAAGAGATTATGCTAACGCAACATCATATGAAATTCATATAACAATTCAAAATCCTGATGTTGCAGCTAATTCATTTGAACTTAAACCTGCTATTATCCAAATAGTACAAAATAATCAATTTGTAGGAACACCTAAAGAGGATCCAAATTTACATCTCGCTAGTTTTCCAGAACTGTGTGCTACTTTTAAGTATGACGGAGTGTCGAGTGATGCTGTCAGACTTAGACTTTTTCCTTTTTCATTAAAGGATAAAGCTAAGGCGTGGTTAAATTCATTACCACCTAGATCTATTACAACTTGGGGAGAATTGTCTCAAAAGTTTCTTTTAAAATATTTTCCTCTATCAAAGAGTGCGAAGCTAAGAAATGATATCACATATTTTGGTCAGTTTGAAGGGGAATCATTATATGAAGCTTGGGAGAGATTTAATGATATTCTTAGGAATTGCCCACATCATGCTTTACCAGTTTAGTTAATAATTCAAAAATTTTATAATGGATTAGTGGGATTATTGAGATCAATTATAGATGCTGCTACTAGTGGATCGTTAATGTCAAAAACTTTTGATGAAGCATATGCATTAATTGAAGAAATGGCTACTAATAATTTTCAATGGCCATCTAAACAGGTAAATCATAAAAGAGTAGCTAGTGTTCAAGATTCATATATGATGACTATGATAGTTTCTCAAATTGCAGCTCTTTCCAAGGAAATAGATCAATATCGAATGAATTATTCTCAACCACCTCAAGTGTAAGAGGAAAATTCATTTGGACAGATAACAAAATCTCAAATACCTTATGATACTTTAAACATTATTAATAGACCTAACAATCATTATTCGAATTATTATAATCCTTGTTGGAAGAATCACCCAAACTTCAATTGGAATAATAATAATGTTAATGTTAACCCACACTGGGCTAACAATTCTTTGAATCCAATTGGAAGTTCGAAAAATAAAGGAAATACTAATTTTAGACCATCTTATTCCCCTGGATTTAATAGTAAACCATAATTTAAGGATAAGAAGTTGCCTACTGAAGAAATGATTCTGAATATGGTAAATCAATTACAAGCTCAAGGTGTTGCGATGAAAAATATTGAAAATCAATTGGAGCATATTTTCACTGCACTCAATAATAGACCTTCTAGAACGCTTCCAAGTAATGTTAAGATCAATCCAAAAGATAAAAACAAGGAACAACTTACAACTAATCAATTAAGGAGTGGAAAATAATTGGAAACAAGAGTGCAAAAAGAAGTTGAAATAGAAAAGGAGAAGGTGAATATTGAGAAAGGTTCAAACAAGATTTATCCATACTTGGATTATCCTCTCAAACCAATGAAGATTACTGTTGAAAAACCACCCCCTGCATTTCCTCAAAGATTGAAGCAACAAAATAGGGATAACAATTTTGAAATTTTTTAGAAATCCTTAAGAAATTAACTATAAATATTCCTTTTGTTGAAGCACTATAACAGATGCCTAATTATGCTAATTTTATGAAGGATATTTTGAAAAAAGAAAAGAAAGTTACAGATCATGAAACTGTTGCACTCAGCGGAGAGTATAGTGCAATTATTCAGAAGAAGCTTCCTGAAAAACTTAAAGATCCAAGTAGTTTCACTATCTTGGGTGCTATAAGAGAAAATTTTTTTGAAAGAGCCTTATGTGATCTGGGAGCTAGTATTAATCTTATGCCTTTATCAACTTTCAAAAGGTTAGGAATAGGAGAAATTCCTCCTACATCCGTGACTCTTCAGTTAGTCGATTGTTCCATTATTTACCCTAAAGGAGTGGTGGAAGATGTGTTAGTGAAAGTGGATAAATTTATCTTTCTTATGGATTTTATTGTACTTGATATGGAGGAAGATAAAGGAATTCCAATCATTTTAGGAAGACCATTCCTCGCTACTGGAAGAGCAGTGATTGATGTTCAAAAAGGAGAATTAACTATGAGAGTTAATGATCAAGAGGTGACCTTTAATATTTTGAAATCTATGAAGTATCCCACAATGGAAAAAGAAAATGAATGTTTTAGGATGGAGGTCTGTGAATATTTAATAAAAGTTCATTTTGAAAATATGTTTGAAGAAGAAATTGAAAATGAAAAAAATTCAAATAATAAGAAGAATGAAGATTTGAAGTTTGTTCAGAAGAGATTTGAAGTATTAGACATTATGGAAGGTGGAAATAAAAGCTTAATTCCATCTATAATAAAACCTCCTAATCTTGAGATGAAAGTTATCCCTAATCATTTCAAGTATATGTTTTTAGGAGAATCATCTACCCTGCTAGTTATTGTTTCTTCGGAGTTGAACGATTATCAAGAACAGAAGTTGTTGGAAATTTTAAAAAGATACAAGAAAGCTTTTGGATGGACATTAGCAGATGTTAAAGGACCCAGTCTTTCGATTTGTATGCACAGAATTTTATTAGATGAAGAACATAAATCGAGAGTTGATCCGCAGAGGGGATTAAATCCAATAATGAAAGAAGTAGTTAAGAAAGAAATTTTAAAATGGTTGGATGCTGGAATTATATATCCTATTTCGGACAATGCTTGGGTGAGTCCAATACGTTGTGTACTGAAAAAGGAAGGAGTGACTGTTGAATTGAATGAATGTAATGAAATTATACCCACAAGAAAAATTATTGGATGGTGAATTTGTATTGACTATAAGAAATTAAATGCCGCCACACAAAAAGATCACATTCCTCTTCCTTTTCTCGTTCAAATGCTGGATAGACTTCCTGGACACAAGTACTACTGCTTTTTGGATGGATATGCTAGTTACCATTAAATACCTATTGCTCCTGAGGATCAAGAAAAGACAACATTCACTATCCCTTACAGAACCTTTACTTTTCAAAGAATGCCTTATGGACTGTGTAATGCACCTGCAATATTTCCGAGATGTATGATGTTTATCTTCAGTAGTATGATAGATAATGGAATAGAAGTTATCATGGATGATTTCTCTGTATTCGGGACTTCATTTGAAATCTGCTTAGGAAACTTAGCAAAAGTTTTGGAGCTTTGGAGAAACCAAATTTAGTTCTGAATTGGGAGAAATGTCAATTTATGATTACAGGAGGAATTGTGCTTGGGAATAAAATTTCTAAGCATGGTATGGAGGTCGACCCTACTAAAATTAGAGTGATTGAGAGATTGCCACCACGCACTACTATGAGAGAGGTGAGAAGTTTCTTATGACACGCTGGATTTTACAGGAGATATATTAAAGATTTTTATAAAATTAATAAAATTTTATGCCAACTTTTAGAAAATTATAGAAATTTTTATTTTAATGATGAATGTTTACATGCTTTTGTTGACCTCATTTTTGATAAGGTCTTTTCTCTTCTCTCTCCTTAGTACTTAGGATCTAGCCTTAGGCTTTCCCTTTGACTATCTTAGAGGACTAGAAATGGAACCCACCACTTAGAAATTCAAACACCTCTTAACTCCCTGCAAACCCCATAAGTTTGATTGTAAACCCGTAATTCACTTGGAGGGTTAAAATCAAATGTGGAGGATTAAATGATGAGTTCCCTATAAAACTCTTTGGCCTTAGGACTAGCCTGGGTGGCCTGGTCTGGTCAGGGTTGAACTGCACACATTACACTTTCACGCACATTCCAAATCCTAAAATCATTCATATCTAGCTTGATTTCCTGACTCATGTAGGTAATTCATATGGATGGCCCTCAACCCCTAAGCCCTTGGCTAAGAGGGTTAGGAACAACATAGTGAATGCCTCAAATGAGTCCTCTCATGGCTCTGATGGGCTTGATATGACTGGCTTCATGGCTCAACTAAAGTGATTCCATTCTACTCAAACTTGATCAATATTCATTTTTCCAACATTTTAATTTTTGACCCCCGGTGCCCTACACCCGCCAAACCTACCAAATGCCCTTGAAATTGCCCAAAATTTGCAAAATTGCCTAAATTACCCAAAATTCTTCAAAACCAATCCTAAACATTTCCCACCATTGAAATTAATCATCCTTAGCCAAATATACCAAAATTTCCAAAAATACCCCCCAATACCCTCCAAAGACTAAAAATGCCCTTTTTAACCGAAAAATCCATAAATTCCAACAATTCCCAAAAAATTCCAGAAAATCCCAAATATTCTCAATTTCATTTTTTTCAACTACACCATAAGCCAATGTTTTCCAATTTATCCCACTTTTGCCAAAAATCCCAATTTGACTCATTTTTAACCCAAAGTGAACCCAATGTCAAAACAACCAACCCAAGTGACCTCAATTTTGATCCAATCCAATTCTAAACTTCAATTTAATATCCTAAATATCAATTTAGAGCAAATCCAAGCCCAATTTGATTAACATTTGGATCCAATTCCAATTTGAAGCTCAAAGCCCAATTTTGGCCCATAACCTAAACTTAGCCCAAACTAACCCAACTCAACTCCAATTAACCCCAAATCTTTTCCTAAACCTTCCTAATATCCCCACAAACAAAACACTAACAAGATTTGCCCCAAATTTGGACCCAAATTCCACCCGAACCAAACCCAAAACAAAAATCCCCAATTTTGGCCTAAACCCACCATGAACCCAAATGGGCCCAAATCCCAAAATCAAAGCCCAACCAAAGTTGAAAACTCTTTGTAACACTCCCATAAAAATTTCTCAACATTAATTTTACATCAAATCTAACATTAGCCCAACCTTAGCCCAAGTTAGCCCAATTTGACCCACGTTGGCCCTTTACCAAAAGTCCAAAATAAAACCCAATTCAACTCCAAATCACCTCAAATTTGTTTCAAATCACTCATGACACATCCCTAAACTAAACACAACATTTGTTTGGCCCAATCCTTCACAAAATTTCCATACACCAATTTATTTTCAAACCTAAAGGCTCACTTTCTTAAACCATTTTAAAAGCCAATTTTCACCAAATCCAAAAGGCCCAAAGTCAATCCAAAGCCTACATGACACTTTCACCTCATCATCCTTTTGATTTAAATCACTCCCTAAGTTTCAAATTCATCATTAAACTTTTCTAAACTAAGACACATGCCAATTTCCCCTAAATTCATCAAAAATGCCAAAACCCTTTTTCATAAAATAAGCTAACCTTTTCCAAGCCAAGTGTAAGCCAAATGTGAGTCATTTACAATTCCATATGAAGCCATGAGAGTTTTGACACCTCACTTAGTCATTTATGGCAAGAAGAGGGGAGCCTTTCCTAAGCCTTCATTAAGCCCTTTTAACCCCATTTATGCTACACTCTAAACAAAGTTTAGCCACATCACCTTGGATGGGGACTTCACCACCCCTTCATAGCTGACCCAAATGATTTTCCTCAGCCCAAAGTCAAGCCTTGGGGAGGTGCACCTAGCCTAAACCATGCCTTGGACCAAATCAAGCCAAAATGACCCTTCCCCATTACCACTTAAATTAAACCTCTTTACACTTGGCATTTGCCAATTGAAAACATAAACTTCAAGCCCTGACCCTCCTGATCAGGATGGTGACCTGACTCTGGCCGGCCAGCCACCAGGTCGCCGGAAAACACCATGGCCGAGAGGTATAAATGGATTCAAAAATTCAATTTGAACTAGCTGAGTTGTCCCATACCCAATGGCCACAACAGCTATTCTTCTCTTCACCGGAACAGTTGATTCAAGCCATCAAACCCCCATGGGAGGCCTGGTCATGGCTATTTAAACAAGCCACCCCCTCTCGGCCAAGAGGTTGGCTGAAATAAACCTTCACAGAATTCCTCCAAACTTCTCAAAGAGCTTCCCCTAGCCAAGAGAAATCCATCCCCACTGTTCTCCTGCCCTAAATCCCATTGATTGAGCTCAATTTTGGAGCTCAATGCTCAGGCCAGAACAGGACATCTCTCAAAGCTCCACCAAAACCAAATTAAACTCACCCACACCTAGACAGGACCAAGAGAAGGAGTTTCCTAATGGAAGCCCCCTCACCAGGCCAGCCATTGTCTCTATCGACCAAGCTTTGAAATCAGGCTTAGTGGAAGTTGCACCTAAACAATTTGACAGGGCCAGAGTCTTCATCCCTAGGCACTTCCAGCTCCAGTGAATGTGCCGAGCACATTCAATTGAGGCCTCACCTCCTGAACCAAGGTATGGACACTCCTCCTCCTCGAGAGCTTCCAACGATTCTCCATTTCGTTTTCATTGATTTCAATGCATGTAAACTGTATGGATGTGTTCATCTCTTCAATACAAATCCATAGAGTATAAGAACACGAAAATCTATTGAGAAATGAGGGAGATATTAGGGTTTGAGTGTGGACGGTCACGGGTGCACACCAGTCGTAGACGATGACCAGGAACTGTCGGATCGCGTGTGTATCGAATGGACGATCCAGATCGAGCCGAACGAGGAGAAGGAGGGAGACCACGGGCAGCATGGCATCCCAGTCAGATGGCGGCGTCGAATAAGAATGCGCCGCATGGGCCTGCAGAGCTGCCAAGGTGGATGCGGCGCTGACTGGGTTAAGTAAGAAATTAGGTATTTTTTGATTTATTTAAATACCTAGAACTTTAAAAATTCATATCTTTGTGTAAAAAAATCATAAAAATAAACTAAAAATACCCTCTTGCTCAGCGAACAGAGGAGAATAATGTGGAAAAAGAATTGAGCTAATTTGATGAGTATTTTATTTTTAATTAATTATTTACTCATTTCAGTATTTTAATTCTCCATTTGCATAGACAATTCACCATGGCATGAGACCATAGGGCTTTTGAAGCCTCTGATCTTGGGAACATTCCCTGAATTTTTCATGGTTAGAGGCTATCTCTATGGCAAGTTATTTATTTTTCAAGTTTATGTCACTATTTTTGATATTTTAATTCTATTAATTAGCATATTGCTTAGAAAATTCTTGAAAATTTTGGGGAAGTTTCTTAGGACCAGAGAACCTTAGGATAATTATGTTTTGTATTAATTCATTAAGAATGACCCTAATTGGCCTAATTACTCAAAAATAAACTTTAATTAATTAGGGTTAACCACACATCAAAAGAACTTGAAAGTAATTCTCCACTGATCTTTAGGATCTGAGGGACCTTACATAAAAATTTGAAATCAATTAGAAATGTTCAACCCCACTAAATGGACTAATTAATTTACATGACCAAAATTAAACTTTAAATATTCATAACTCTAAAAATAAATTTTAAAAATTCACCAAATTGGTTTTGTGGGCTCTCTGATATCAGAGGAGTCTAAGAAAATTAAAATTGGATTTATAAAAAAAATCTTCATTTTTCACCTTATTTTAATATTTTAATAATTAAAAAATAATAAAAATCACAAAAATATTAGAAATCATAAGAATGTCATATTTTAACTCCTAATCACTTAGGAACAAAATAAATATTTTTCCCAAGTCCCTAGGATAAGATACTGAATTATAAAGGCTTGAGACAATTTTTCAATTAAAAAATGGATTTTCCAACTTTTTCACCAAATTAATTCTAACAAATCAAAGAAAAATCATAAAAATGTAAAATTTGTTTCTCTCAACTCCTTGAGGTCAGAGAGATTTAAGAAAAATATAAAACTTAATTTTCAACTTTAATTTTATTTTATAATTGATTATTACTCCAAAACTCAAAATAATTATATTAAATAAAATATAATTCAAAAAATCACCAAAATTGGACCAAGTGTCCTCTAGTCATTAGGAACATCCCATAATTTTCTTAAGGATAGAAACCTTACCTTGGTCAGGTTGTTGAATTTCCATTGAAAGTCCTACTTTTCATTAAAATAAATATATAAATTAAATTAAAATCAGAAAAATCACATTTTCTCCTTTAACGTCTTAATTGACATATGAGTGAAGTGACATAAAAATTTCAAGCTTATTTGAGCTCAATTTGATGAGTTATGAAATAATTAAGCTTAAAATGGTATATTAATAATTAAGAATTTTAACCCCTAATTAGAACTTTAGGTTTAATCAAAATAGGGGGTAAAATATTTGATCTTAATTCTTTCTTAGATGATTGAAACTTTGGAAAATAAAAGGGTAGGAACTCTTTGATCCCTTTTAATAAACCAAAAAAAAAATGAAACCATAATTAATTAAATAATTTGAATGTTAGAAGAATAATTTAAAAGTTTTAGATTATTAAAATGGGGATATAATTTAGAGAGACTATAATCACTTAAACAAAAATCCCCAAATGAATCACTTTAATTATTTTTAACTCTTAATTAAAATTAAGATGATAATTGAAATTAATAAATTAATAATAAAGAGAAGGTAACCCTTAATTAAATTAAAACATAAAATATTAAATAACTTGATAATTAAATTGAAATAAATTTAAAACATTAAAAAAATTAATATTAATTTCAAAAATCACTTAATAGCAAATTTAAAATAAACTTGAAACAACAAAATCAATTTCAAAAAATAATTCTTAATTAAAAATCAAACCAATTAAAAGTTAATTTAGAATATTGCAATTAAATTAAAAATTAAATCATTAAAGTCTAAATTAAATAATTTAAACTCCTCTTTCAATTCAAATATTTTAAAACACTTAACAATAAAATACCTTGAACATTATTCCAAACTTAAATTTATTAAAATTTTATAAATAAATTAAATCACCTTAAAACATTAATTCTAATTTTAAATCGTTGAAATTCTTAATAAATTGATTTGCCCCTAAAGACTTTTATCATTATAACTCTTAAATGGAGCATCAAGTGAGGTGTCACTTCATTCATGAAATAATCAAATGTCCTAAGTTCACTGAGCAAGAGTTAAAACTTAACTAAAAAAATTTTAGATGATTGATTCATCTCTACAACAGAAATTCATTTAGACTCGAAGTAATCTCAGAAGTATTGAAAAGATATTTAAAAGTCGTTCTAAGCACTTCCTCAATACAATGAGGTGTTTTAAGAAGAATAATTAAACTTAGTTGTTCTTTCATGAAGGAAATCATCCAAAATATAAAGAACCTAAACTTCATAGGAACTGACTAGCAGTAGGATTAGAATCTTGGTAGACAACCAGAACCTTTCCCTTAGCTTTACCTAGGTAATTGTTGCAAATATTTAAATGTTCTAACATGTGTTTAAGTGTAGCTTGGAATGACGAGAAGACCCTCCAGGTACGCTTTTACTTTATTGCAATTTACTTTATAGCTACTTATTTACCTGTACTGCACTTTACTTTTCTTGAATGATAAACAAGATTATTGCATGAAAACTGAAATTTTTATGATAGCCACAAAACTGAAACCAAAACTGAATTAAAAGTCACACAAGATAAAATTCACCACCACAACATCTAAAATATAAAATAACTTAAAATTTAATTACAAACAAAACAACAAAACAACAACTTTAACTAAATTAAAATGTATCGTTGAATGATCGAGAATACCTCGAATGATGTAACCCACGTGTTGCTAACGGGATTTCCCACTGTCTAAATGAAAGTGTGGAACTCATTCAGTTAAGTTTAGCAAATTCATCTGGACTAAGTGAATTCGATGAAAATAACGGTACCGGGATGACGGAATCGTGGGATCTTAATTGGTTCTGTCTAATCAAATTTAAGATTTGTTTTAATTAAAACATTAAAAATATTTGGACTTTACGATTTCTCTAAACCAAAACATTTCTCTCATCTCTTGATTGCACCTTCTAAAACTAAACCTCTGCAACAACAAGGAACTTGGAGCACAGTGGGCAGCACGACCATCGTCATCAGCAAAACCTGTGTCTACTTCAGCAAAACATTTCTTAGAATTAAATAACAAAACCATAAAATTTCGAGGTAGTTTTCCTATTGCAACATAAATCCTCAACCTTTTTTTTAGGCATTTGCATAATCATATTATGCAAATTAAGCCTTAACTCGTCTTAAGATTTCGAGGTAGTCGTTTGATACGACATAAGCCCTCACATCTTCGAGGCTATTTGTATGATCATGTCATACAAATATAAGTCCTAATTAATTAAAATTGGCAGGATTGAAACATTAAATAAACTCTTAATTTGAAGCCAAACAAATAGGATAGTTGGGAAGTCACCGAGACTTGTCTCGAATTCGTGACATCCCCTACTTCTCTTCCATTAGACTCTTAAAATAAATTGTTCCAAATTTGAGTTATTCCCTTCTGAAATTCTAAAATTCAATTATTTAAAACCTTAAACTTTGAAATTCTTGAGAGAAAAACCACTGATCATTATCGAGAGTTTTCTTAAATGATTCCCGTCATTTAAGATGTAATTAACTATAGGGGCTTGCCCTTATAGGGAACTTTAAGAACTCAGGTAATATAAACCCTGCTTAATTTCTTTATATTAAGCAGGGGAACTTGTCGGCTTATAAAATTGGTTCACAGACCAAACGGAGGTCACGAATCTCCTAGTATTTAATCGAGCCCCATCATCAAGCAGTGCGTCTATTCTTCGGGATAGATACATGGTTTGTGGTGTGGTGCTCGTTTATATGATCTATTTGAGATGCGAGATCGGTTTAATTTCATATCTTAAAGTTTTCAAACTTAAAATTATTTTCAAAATCAAATTCTACTTTCTAAATTATATATATTTAAATTAAATTTAAAATCTAAAATTCGCCGACAATTTCTGTAAGCGACCCCATTTTCAAAACACAAACCTAAAAAAAAATATGCCTACAACTTTTGAATTATTAAAAGAGAAATTAATCACTGCACCTATAATTGTTTCACCAGATTGGGAGAAACCATTTGAACTCATGTGTGATGCTAGTGATTATGCGATTGGATTAGCATTGGGGCAAAGTCATGATAAAATTTTCAAAGTGATTTACTATGATAGTAAAACTCTTAATGAAGCTCAAATTAATTATACCACTACAGAAAGAGAGTTATTAGCTATAGTATTTTCTTTTGAAAATTTTAGACCTTATTTAATTGGAGCTGAAAGTATTGTGCATATAGAACATTCAGCTATTAAATATTTAATGCAAAAGATGGATGCAAAACCTAGATTAATTAGATGGATACTTCTTCTGCAAGAATTGGATTTTATGATAGTTGATAGGAAGGGATCTGATAACCAAATAACAAATCATTAGTCGAGATTAGAGTATGATAAATTATATGAATTTGAGAAGGAAGTTAAAAAAACTTTCCCTGATGAACAACTTTATACTATTATGGGAATAAATTTGCCTTGGTATGCTGATATTGTGAAATATATTGTGAGTGATATTGTACCACCTGATTTAACAAGGTAACAACAAAAGAAGTTCAAATATGATGCAAAATCTTTTTATTGGGATGAGCCCTATCTAAATAAATAGTGTAAGGATCTGATTATTAGGAGATGTGTGCCACAAGAAGAAACAAATTTAATTATTCAACATTATCATGATTCTGAATTTGGAGGTCATTTTGACGTTGATAAAACTATTTTTAAGATTTTACAATCTAGTTATTATTAGCCTACTCATTTTAAGGATGTTTACAAATATATTCAATCATGTGATCGATGTCAGAGAGTAGGTAATATCTCTAGAAGAAATAAAATGCCTCTAAATTACAATTTGGAAGTTGATATTTTTTATGTATGGGGATTAGATTTTATGAGACCATTTACTCCTTTATTTGGAAATTTATATATACTGGTCACAGTTGATTATGTTTTGAAATGGATTGAAGCTATTGCTTTACCTAAATGTGATGCTCGGAGTGTTTCAAACTTTTTAAAGAAAAATATATTTATGAGATATGGAATGCCGAGAGTGATTATATCTGATGGTGGATCTCATTTCAAGAATAATCAAATTAAGAGATTAATTGAGAAGAAAAAAAATTATTCATAGAATCTCTATTGCTTACCATCTCTAGAATAGTGGTTTAGCAGAAGTGTATAATCGTGAATTTAAAAGAATTTTGGAGAAAACTGTGGATAAACATAAATTAGATTGGTCTGCTAGATTAG
The DNA here is from genome assembly GCA_022702705.1 of Papilionanthe hookeriana x Papilionanthe teres. Classification (NCBI taxonomy): domain Eukaryota; kingdom Viridiplantae; phylum Streptophyta; class Magnoliopsida; order Asparagales; family Orchidaceae; genus Papilionanthe; species Papilionanthe hookeriana x Papilionanthe teres. Next base: position 152,676,740 of record CM040428.1, read on the forward strand.
ATACTGCATTATGGGCTTATAGTACTGCTTTTAAAAACCCTATTGGAATGTCTCCTTATAGACTAGTGTTTGGTAAGACTTGCCATTTTTTGGTTGAATAGGAGCATAAAGCATATTGGGTGATAAAAAAGCTAAATTTTAATTTAAAAAACTCTGGAGAGAAGAGATTTATGCAATTGAATGAATTGAAAGAGATTAGAAATGCATCTTATCACAATGACAGGATCTATAAATAGAAAATGAAATTGTAGCATGATTGGAAGATTTTGAATAAAAAATTGGAATTTGGATAAAAATTTTTGTTATACAACACAAAATTGAAGTTATTTCTTGGAAAGCTCAAGTCTAGATGGTTGGGACCTTGTACAGTTGTAAAAGTTCATTCTTTTGGAGCTGTTGATAAAAAAAATCCTAATACTGGAAAGATTTTCAAGGTTATTGAGCATCGATTAAAACCTTACTTTGACTGGTTTCGACTTGATTTCAAAGAGGTTTTAATACTGAGTCATCTCGATTAACTGAATAGTTTGTCTGGCTGATGACGTTAAACCAATCACTTTATGAGAGGCAACCTATATGTATCTTTGAGATGTGTTTGTTTGTTTGTTGTAGTTGTTCTTTTTATATTGTTATTTGTGAATCCTAATCACTCCTAAATACACTTAAAATTGATAAATATTGGATTTAATTGAGATATTGGAATACTTTGGGCCAAACAAAGTTTGGTGAATTTTTTGACCACTGGTGCCGCCGGCGCCCAATTACGGAGAAGAATTGTTGAATTTCGGGTTTGAGAGCCGCAGGTGCCCTATTGAGCGCCACCGGTGCCCAAAACCTGTTAACAGCTTTTGGCGATTTTGAGCAGGATCCTCGTCCTTTAAACTCCATAACTTCATTTTAGACTTCCAAACTCCAGAAAAATGAAAACTACCATTCCTAATTTGATTCCTATTCTATAGAAACCTCTCGATCTCGTATTTTCAACAGAAGGAAGTTTATAAGTTTCAAGGTGTAGTGAGTGTTCATCAAAGTGATGATGAAGAGAAGGATTATCAAGGAAAGAGGCTTTACAAATCGAGTTATGGATAATCCTACTACAAGAATTGAAGAGAAAATTAAGAAAAGACATTTGGAAGTGTTATGTTACAGTACCACTTGTTGACCTCATTTTTGGTGAGGTCTTTTCTCTCATTAGTACTTCTTAGGATCTATCCATAAGGTTTTCTCCTTGAATATACTAGAGGACTAGAATTGGGACCCACCCTTTAGCAATTCAGCCACTTTTTGACACCTCTTGGGACCCCACTTGGCTGGTTGCAAACCTCTAAACCACCTTAGAAGGTTAAGACCCCCATATGGGGAACCAATAGTGAGCTCCTTTAAGGTTGTTCAAGCCTTAGGACTACCCTGGGTGGTCTGATCCTAGTAAGGTCTGACTTACACACACTGCACTCTCACACACACCATCCTTACCCATCTCTCCCCCTGGTTCATTTGAGCACTCATGTGGCTAAGTCCAAACCCCTAGCTCTTTGGCTAAGAGGGTTGGAAACAACCCATGAGATGTTCAGGGTGGACATTTCTTGGTCCATGGCTCACTTTAAGCTTCATCATAATCAAAATTCAACTTTTGCCAAATGTCTAGTTGTGACATTGGGTCCTTCAAACCTACCTAAAATTACCTAATTGCCCTAAATTTTCCAAAATTCCCCAAAAATTTTCCAAAATTCCCAAAAATCCTAAAAATCATTTTGAAACAAACCCCGCCTTTTAAATTTACCAAAATACCCCAATACTCTCCAAATGACCTCTTGATACCCTAAAATACCCTTTTGGCACAAAATTCCAAAAATTCCAAAAATTCCTATAAAATTCCAAAAAATCCCAAATATTCCTAATTTCATTTTGTTCAACTACACTATAGCCCAATTTTTTTCCAAAATAACCCACTTTTATTAAAATCCCCAAATTGACTCATCCTTAACCCAAATGGACCCAATGTCACACTAAACCAACCCATTTGACCTTAGTTTTGCCCAATTTCAATTCTAAACTTTAATTCAACATCATTACTATCAATATAAACCAAATCCAAGTCCAAGTTAATTCACATTTGAGTTAAATTCCATTTGAAATCCAATACCCCCATTTTAGCCTAAAGTGAACCCATGCCCTAAACCTACCAAATTGATTAGCCAAACCCTAAAATTTCTTCCCACTTAATGTTGGGAACTCTTCAATACATTCCCCTAGAACATTTAAAACTTTAAATTGGGTCTAAACCCCACCATAACCGAACTTGGACCCAAGTTAATTCAACCCTCCCCAAATTAACTAAAATACCAAAATCCACCAAATTGACCTTCCAATTGAACTCAAAACCTCCCCATGTCTTCATAAAACTTCTTCATGGCAATCACCTCTTCAAAATTTCTCAGGAAATTTGGACCAAAATCAAGACCTAACTCAAGTTAGCCCAACCCAAACCCAAATGAGCCAATTTGAACCCATGACCAAACCAAACCAAATTGAACCAAATGTGGCTAAACCATCCTATCCACCGCCACTAAGTGAGCCCTAGGAACCTCCCTAGATCCACCTATCCCAAGATAAGTGAGCCATGGACCAATGGTTCCCCATTTTAAGGGATCTCTTCCCTTAAATGGACAAATCCACCTTTTGCCTCACCCCAAATCCCCCCTTGACTAGTTTATCACGATTAAACCCTACTCCTTTGTTGACCTGACCCATGGCCAGCTCCCTTTTCCTTGCCGGTAGGCCTAGCCACCGGAGGTAGTCAAAACCGAGAGCCACCACAAAGTGAAACAAACCCAAACTTACTCAATTGGCCACCTCAGCCAAATCAAACATTGGAGCTCTTCTGCCCTCCACCTGAGCAGTGGAATCCACCCACCAATTGAGCCCTAGCTCAGCCCAATGGCCCTGGCCATTTAAACACCTCTTCTCAGCCATGAGAAAGGTGCTGAAGGGTGTTGAATTTTTTCTCAATAAAACCTCACTAAATCACTCCCAGAACTTCTCCCAGCCTAAAGAGGAAGAACCCCACTGTTCTCCTGCCCTGAATCCCCCCAGCTGAGATCAATTTCTCAGCTGAAAATTAGGCCAAAAATAGGACACTCTCTGAAACTTCACCAAATTCAAATTAACTCTTCCCACACCTTCACGAGAGGTAGAGAAGGAGTTCCCCAGTGAAGCCCCCTCTCCAGACCACCCAGTTGTTCCAGCCTCCAAGCTTTGTGATTGGGCCTGGTGGAAGTCAAGCCTACACATTCCACCACAGCTCCAGGCTTCATCCCTAGCCTCCTTGGACTCGAACGAACGTGCCGAGCCTCTCTGATAGAAGCTTCACTTCTCAGAGCTAAGGTATTGCCCTCTTCTTCCTCCCGAGCTTCCAGCGATTCTTCATTTTATTTAAGTCAATTTAAATGCATGTTTACCGTATGGATGTGTTCGTCTTCTTAAGACGAATCCATAGAGCATAAGAACTCGAAAATCTGTTGAGAATCGAGGGCGATATTAGGGTTAGAAGGTTGACTGCTCACGGGACGCACCAGTCGTAGACGATGACCAAGAGCCGTCCGATCGATTGTGTATCAGTTGAACAACGGAGATCAAGTCAGACCAGAAGATAGAGAGGGACCGCGGGATGCGTGGCAGCTGACTCAGGTGGCCACGTCGAATGGGAGCCCGACACGTAAAGCTTCGGAGCCGCCGAGGTTAACGCGGCGCTGACTGGTTTAAGTAGGAAAATCCGATTTTTCTTATTTATTTAAAAACCTGAAACTTCAAAAATTGATATCTTTGCATAGAAAAGTCATAAAAATAAAAGAAAAATACCCTCTTGCTCAGTGAATAAAGGAGAATCATGTGGAAAAGGAATTGATCTATTTTGTTGAGTATTTTATTTTTAATTAATTTAATACTATTTTGGGCATTTTAATTCTCCATGCATGTATACATTTCACCATAGCATGAGACCATAGGGCTTTTGAAGCCTCTGATCTTGGGAACATTCTCTAAATTTTTCAAGGTCAGAGGCCATCCCTATGGTAAGTTATGTATTTTTCAAGTTTATGCACTATTTTTGACATTTTAATTCCAGAAATTAGCATGTTATTCAGAAAATTCTTGGAAAATTTGGTGAAGTCCCTTAGGACTAGAGGACCAAAGAATAATTATGGTTTGAATCAATTCATTAAAAATAATCCTAATTGACATAATCACTCAAAATTAAACTTTAATTAATTAGAGTTAATCACACATTAAAATAACTTGAAATTAATTCTCCAGTGATCTCTAGGATCAGGGGAACCTCACATAAAAATTTGAAGTCAATTGGAAATGTTTAACCCCACTAAATGGACCAATAAAGCCACATAATCTAAATTAAGCTTTAAAAATTCATAACTTCAAAAATACATTTCAAAAATTCACCAAATTTATCTTGGGACTTCTCTGATATTAGAGGAGTCTAAGAAAAATAAATTTGGAATTTTTTTAAAAATTTTCTTTTTTAAGCATATTTTGATATTTTTAATAATTAAAAAATAATAAAAATCATAAAAATAATCAAAATCATAAAAATGTCATATTTGGTCCCCTAATCACTTAGGAACCAATTAAATATTTTTTTAAAGTCTCTAGGTTAAGATATTTAATTTCAAAGCCTTAAAACTTTTTTTTTTGAATTAAAAAATGTTTTTTCTAACCTTTCCACTAAATTAATTCTAATAAATCAAAGAAAATATCATAAAAATATAAAATTTGTTTCTCTGACTTTCTTAAGGTCAGAGGGATTTTTGAAAAATATAAAATCCATTTTTCAACTTTTATTTTATTTTATAAGTAATTGACACTCCAAAACTTAAAATAATTCTAATAAATAAAATATAATTCAAAGAATCACCAAAAGTGGTCTAAGTGATCCTCTGGTCATTAGGAATGTCCCATAATTTTCTTAAGAACAAAAACTTTTACTTGGTAATGTTGATGAATTTTCTTTGAAAATCCCTATTTTCCATTAAAAATAAATATATAAATAAATTAAATTTAGAAAAATCACATTTTCTCCTCTAATATCTTAATTGACATGTGAGTGGAGGGGCATAAAAATTTTAAGTTCATTTAAGCTTAATTTAATGAGTTATAAAATAAATAAGCTTAAAAGGGTATAAAGGTAATAAAAGATTTTAACCCCCTAATTAAAACATTAGGTTTAATCAACATGGGGGTAAAATATCTGATTTTAATCATCTCTTAGATGATTGAAACTTTGGGAATTTGAAGGGAAGGAACCCATTAATCACTTTAATAAACCCAAAAATGAAACTTTAATTAATTAAATAGTTCAAATTTTGGAAGATCAATTAAAATTGGATTATTAAAATAGGGATATAACTTAAGAGGATATTAATTCCTTAATTTAAAAATCCCTAAATAAATCACTTAATAATATTTAACTCTTAAACTTAAGAAGATAAGTGGAATAAATAATTAAATGATTAAGAGTAAATAATTTTTTAATTTGATTAAAACCTACATCATTAAATAATCTAACAATCGATTAAAACCTAAAATGTTAAATAATTAAAAAGTAAATTAAAATATTTGAAACTAATTTAAAATCATTTCAAAACAAACTTAAATCAAATTCGCAAATTTTAAATAATTTTAAAATAACTTACCTTAAAACATAATGTAAAAATTAAATTAATTAATATAATTAATCCAAATTAAATCATCAAAATTTAATAAATAATTTGAACACCTCTTTTGACCTAAGTTAATCTAAAAATTAAATTAACATAAGATTTTGATATCATTTATAAAAGGTTTAACTTAAATGAATCAAACATTTTTCCAAATTTAAAATCATTGATTAAAATTTCATAATTAAATCACATTAAAATAAATCATCAACTTTAACTTCAAATCATTAAAAAATCTTTAACAAATTAACTTGCCCCTGAAAGCTTTAAATTATTATAACTAATAAATGAAGCGTTAAGTGAAATGTCACCTCACTCATGGGATAATCAAACATCCTAGTTCACAAAGTAAAGGAACAAAACTTAACTAAACCCTTCGATGATCAATTCACCAGTACAATGAAGTTCATTTGGACTCAAAATAGTCTCAGAAGTATTGAAAAGATGTTTAGAATTCGTTCTAAATACTTCCTCGATACGTTCAGTTGTTTTAAAGAACAATTGAACTTAATTGTTCTTTGATGAAGAAAATCATCCTTAACTAAAAATCAAGAACCTAGACATCATAAGAAATGACTAGCTATAGGATTAGGATTCTGGTAGACAACCAAAACCATTCCTTTAGTCTTTACCTAGGTACTTGTTGAAATATTTAAATGCCTTAACATGTCTTTTAAATGTGTAGTTTGGAATGACGGGAAGACTCTCCAAGTACACTTTTATGTTATTGAAATTTACTTTATTGCACTGCGCTTTACTTTTATTGCATGTTAAACAAGATTGTTGCATGAAAATCAAAACCTATAGGATAGCCACAAAATCAAAACCAAAACTAAATTAAAAGTCACTACAAGATAAATCCACAGCCATGACATTTCAAAATATAAAAACACTCAAAATTTAATCACAAACAGAACAACAAAACTACAATCACAACTAAATTAAAAGGTCTCGTCGAATGATCGAGAATACCTCGGATGATGTAACTCACGTGTTGCTAACGAGATTTCCCATGGTCTAAATGAAAGTGTGAAACTCATTCAGTTGAGTTTAGCAAATTCATCTGGACTAAATGAATTCGATGAAAATAACGGTGCCGGGATGACGGAACCGTGGGATCTTAATCGTTTCCGTTTAAACAACTTTATGATTTGTTTTAATTAAAACACTAAAAGACATTTGGACTTTAAGATTTTTAAACCATAACACTTCTCTCATCTCTTGATTTTCATCTTCTAAAACCAAACCTCTACAGCAACAAGGAGCTTAGAGCATAGTTGGCAGCACGACCATCTTCATTAGCAAAACTTGTGTCTACTTCAGCAAAACTTTCTCAGAATTAAATAACCAAGCCGTAGAACTTCGAGGTAGTTTGCCTAGTGCAACATAAATCCTCAACCTTTTCGTTAAGCATTTGCATAATCATGTTATGCAGACTAAGCTCTAACTGGTCTTAGGAGTCCGAGGTAGTCGTTTGGTACGACATAAACCCTCACATCTTCGGGGCTATTTGTATGATTATGTCATACGAATGTAAGTCCTAATTAACTAAAATTAGCTGGATGAAACATCAAATAAATTCTTCTCAAAATCAAAGCCAAATAGTAAGATAGTTGTAAAGTCACCGAAGTTCGCTTCAGATCCGTGACATCCACTACTTCTCTTCCTTTGGATTCCAAAAAATAACTGTTCCTAATTTGATCCATTCCCTTTTGACTTTCCAATGTTCAATCGTGAAAGCCTTAAACTTTGAAATTTCTTGAAAGCGTAAACCACTGATCATTATCGAGAGTTTTCTTAAATGATTCCCGTCATTTAAGATGTAATTACCTATTAGTGCTTGCCCTTATAGGGAACATTAATAACCCAGGTAATATAAACCCTGCTTAATTCCTTTATATTAAGCAGGGGAACTTGTCGGCTTATAAAATTGGTTCGCAAAACAAACGGATGTCACAAATCTTCTAGTTTATTTTATCGAGCCCCATCATCAAGCAATGTGTCTATTCTTCGGGATAAATACATGGTTTGTGGTGCGGTGCTCGTTTATATAAACTATTTGGGATGTGAGATAGGTTTAATTTCACATCTTATAATTTTCCAAATTTAAAATTATTTTCAAAATCAAATGCTACTTTCTAAATTATTTATATATTTAAATTAAAAACCTTAAAAATAATAATAATAAAATATACGCCGACATGTTTCTAGCGACTCAGCTGGGGACTAGTTCCTCTCTCCATTTTGATCAGATGGTTTTTCTTACATAAATCGGTAGTAAGTCCATGCCCCTAGGGGATCAAACTACAATTCTTCCATTGGCATACCTCGCTCATTTCTATCTTGAATGGGTATAGTCAACTCCTTTTGGATTTTGGAGCCACTGTTTAGACACCCCTAAACAGAGAGGTTCCAGAATCTTCCTTTGATACGTCTCCGGAGAGGTGAGGTAGACCCCCAATAGGTGTTAGTTTAGGAGCAGTCCTTCAAGTTGAGGAATCCTACAAGATTTTCCCTTCCTTTCTGAGCTTTGGATTGGGTCCTTTACTCTCTCTAATCTCCTCTCATTTTTAACGAATAAACTAACCGCCTAACAAACAAAATCTCTTTTATTCAAACTTAAATAAATTGTGTTCGGACTTTTTTTCTATTTTTTTCTTTTCATCCTGACGAAGGAAGCATAATTCAGAACTGATAGTTGGAACTTGCCTTGCAGAAGATGCCTGCCTCGAAGCTGATCTTCTCTTTCACCAACGGACTTAACTTAGCTGTCTACCAGGACGAGCTGCCTAGCGATGCAATCATCCTCTTCGGACAAGGGTTTGACAATACGGACATTAAATTTGCCGATGTTACTCTTTTCACACAGATGAACAAAGTGCCTGAGACTGAAGAACCTATGATTGAGTTTAACCTAAAGTCAACTTAAGAATTCCCTCCCCTGCAGAGGACCCCAGTTGAGAAGAACACTGTTATTCACAGAAAGCTGACTGCTACCCCCAGAACGCATCGTCTCTACCCACACCGGTCTGTTCATTACTGCACCTACCCCGGACCCTACCAAACTGAAGGGAAAGGAGGTGCAAGTCAGTTATGAGCCTGCCACCGTGGAGGGTTCAGATTTCACTGCGATGCCGTCTGTTTTCGAAAGAGGGTCCGTTTCGAAGTATAGGCCCTTAACCCGGACACAGAGGAAGAATAAAAATAGGAAGTTTGCTAAGATCAAGAAGGCCAGAGAAGATGAAGCTGCCCGTCTTGAAGAAATCCCCGAAGAGAAAAAGGAAGAACCGCCAGAATACTTACCACAGTTGGAAAGAAATAGATTCCACCCTCTCTGCTGCATCTGATGAAATAGATGCCAGAAAGATCGTCGCTGCGTTACCCCGACCTGCATATTACAGAGACAGTAAGAAGAAGTAGAGCAGGTCTACATCGCTCACCTGATAGCATGCGGTAGTCGAGAAATTAGCCAGAAAGGAAGGATGTTCTGTATCAGAGATTTTGAGAATAATAGGACGAGTGCCAGTTAAGCCTCGCCTCGGTCTGCGAGTAGAGCCTTCCATTGTTCCTGAAAGACCAAAGAAAACGGTACGAGCTAGCGAGGAAGGCTCACATGTTGTTGTATCGGGTCTCCATATTAGGGAGGACACCACCTACTTACGCACCGCCGACAGACCAGCCAGTCCTAGGACTTCTACTGCAATAAGGATGGTGTGGCGACCTATTATTGCCAAACAAAGACAAACACACCGTTCTGGAAAGAGAAGTCTCACTGAAGATCCCAGATCTGAAGAGAGTGCCACAGCAAAGGAAACTCCTGAAAGAGAGGTTCAACAGTCGTCTCCTGACGACCATGAGATCGCTCAGAAAAGGCCACTTGAGGATGCCATAGGGCAACTAAGAATGGACATCCGATAGCTAGCAAGAGAAAGAGGAGAAGAATTAAGGGACGAAGTGGATTCGTCAGAATTAATGGATGAAGAGTATGCTGAGATTAACATGGTTGAAACACGAGGATCGTCAGCTTCAGTGGGAGTTCCGCCAGCTTTAGAAAGAGATGAGCCAGAGTTAATGAGAGCACAGCTTCATGAAAGAGATGATACGATTTCCCAAATGGCGAAAAAGATGGAAGAGATGGCTGCAGCCTTAGCCACTCTCCAGAGTCAGGCCCGACCTCAGAAAGAAATACCCCAGGAGGTCATCCATATTATAGATGGAGGAAAAGAGATCACATCTATTAACGGAGATGATCATCTGAAGAAATATTCTGCACAGAACCTGATTCCAGAAAAGAATATTAAGAGCATGGTAGAACAGCAGGTGCGAGAAGCCTTAGCTCAGTCTAAGAATGGAGCATATATTCAGACGGGTAAACCTTACCGTGAAGAATTTGATGCAGTCCAATACTCGATGGGCTTTGTACCACCTCAATTTAAGACTTTCGATGGAACGGGAAACCCCCGTCAACATGTCGCACATTTTCGTGTTAGTTGCTGCAATGCCGGTGGGAGCGACGCCTTACTTTTCCGACCGTTCGTCAGCAGTTTATCAGGGATCGCCTTCGACTGGTATGCAGAATTGCCAAATAGATCAGTCAAGACTTTTGCAGAATTGGAAAATCTCTTCGTTAAGCGGTTTGCCGGAGCTCATCACCACATCACCATCGGTGATCTAGTGGTGGAGCGACAAAAATCGAACGAAACTTTAGTGGATTACATACTTCGATGGAGGAACCTGAGCATGAAGTGTGAACCACAGCTTCAGGAACAGCATGCGATTGGTATCTTGCTTAAGAGTATCCATGGCCCAATAGCACTTCTCCTTAAGGGATTCACCATTAAGACTTTCGAAAAGTTGCCTAGCAAGGCTGGGAGCTTGCAAGAGGAAGCAAAACAGCTAAGTTTCATCAATAAAACCGATAAGTAGAAGCCTGCAAAAGCATTCGAGAAGAAATCTGGGACCGTCGCAGCAGTGGACAAAGGCAAGCAGCCAGTGCAAATACGGCCAGAGCAACTGCAATAGACTAATTAACACACTCAACACAATTATCAGCCTCAACAAAATTATCAGCCTCAACAGAGTTTTCAGCCTCGACCGAGTTATCAGTCGTCGCGATACGATCTACAGCTGTCTCGTCCGCTCCGTCCTCTAAAGGAACTGTTAACAAAGAATACCCCTTCAAGATTGAGGCAGTGGCTAAGATGTTTCGCAATTTGATGCAGATGCCTGACTTTCGGTTACCAGAGCCTAGGAAGCCTGAAGAAGTCGATAAAAAGGATCATCCAAACTACTGTCCCTACCATTGGATGATAGGACGTAAAATCGAAGACTGCTTCACTTTCAAGAATTGGCTCGAGAACAACCTTCGACAAGGGAACATAACAATCCCGAAGGAATACATGAAGGAACCCCCCAAAAAGGAGGTTTTGTCAATGTTATCTCGGCAAAGCATATTGTTCTGATCGACCCGTACACCATCAACGATGGATGGAGTACTGTTTGGATGAATTCATTAAAGAGAATTTTGGATCACATCCAAACCACTTCGGTGTGCGCTTCAACTCAGAGTTTGAAACCTGTTAAGCCGGCACTATCGCTTGCGATTGAAGGACCGCTTCAGGAGGAGGAGAAGATCGTAGAAGAAAAGAAGACCGATGCTCCGAAGACTAGATTAGGGGCTGCTTATCCTAAGATGGTTGTTTCTTATTTGGGGGAGAAATCCCTCGAACCTCTGACTCTGTATGATTATTTGCTCGCTCCGGCGGGATCTTATAATGATAAGAGTTTTGGTGTTGGCTACATTTTGACTATTTCTAACGATTACGTAACTAACGACAACCAACCTAATCTGGATCTCGATTTTGACACGAATAACAATTCTCAAATCATACAAAACCTAGATAAACACAATGAAGAGGAAGACGTTCACAAGGATGGCTACGAAAGTTCAGTAAGTGACTGGTCTATTTGTGAATTCCTACGAGCTCTGATCACATTAGAGTTAGAACTATCAGACGCCGAGGCAACTTCAGAAGAGCCAGTCGCTCCGATCCAAGAGGAGACACCGGTAGATCCAGATGAAATTACTGAAGTCAATCTAAGGAGTGGAAAAGTCCTACCTCCGAGATTGGGTCCAAAGGACAAAGGAAAGCAGGTGGTTGCTCAGGAAGAGCCAACCCCAACGGAAGAATTGCCCGTTCGGAAAGAAATTGAACGACACGGTAACAAAGTGGACTATAATTTGCTAGCCCATCTTAGGAAGCTACCGGCCAAGCCGAGCATCTACGATGCTGCGATCTGTCGAAGGAGATGAGAGAATCTCCGGTCAAGGCCTTGCTTGATCCGGAAATTTGCTTAGCTCAAATGGGCGATAATTCCTTCGATGAGGTTTACTCATTGAAAGGACAGCGCAGTGTTACCTTCACAGAAGATGATTTACTACTTGGAACAGCAGATCACAACCGACCGTTGTACATTTCAGTCAGTATTGGAAAGTTCACACTCTCTAGGGTGCTTGTTGATCTAGGAGCGTCAATTAATATAATGAATCTTCGAACGCCAGCCTATTTAGAGATTGATGCCCGTGATCTCGAGGCAGACAAGATGATGCTAAGAGGCTTCAACCAGAAAGGAGAAAGAGCCCTTGGATCGATAACACTGTTATTGAAGATCGGTGAATTAGCCAAGACAACCGCAAAGTTCCATAGAATTGATTCTGAAATGTCATTGAATGCTCTACTGGGTCGGCCATGGATCCATGAGAACAGGATGGTACCATCATCTCTACATCAGTGCATAAAGTACTTTGAAGGAGGACAAGAGCAGTGTATCAAAGGTGATTTGCAACCATTCTCCGTGCATGAAATCGGAATCCACGAAGATGCAGCTTACTACGCACCTCCAAAGAAAACTATCTTCTCCAGAAATATCATACCAAATCAAGCAATAGAAGCATGAGACGACAAAGACCCTGAAATTATTGTTCAACAGTTACTCACCACTCCTTTACGGAGAGATGGTGAAGGTTTCTCTAGAACTCGCACCCAAGGTCAAGGCCAGGGACGAGGTCGAGGAAGAAACGGTGGAACAGTTGAACAGAAGAAACCGGTCATCAATGTTGATTGGGAGAATAGCTCTGTAGAAGAAGAGGAAATCAAGAAAGAAGTAGCAACAATAAATCAGAAGAAACCTCAATTCAAGATCTCTCTCGAAGATGAAAAGAATGACAAATACAAAGCAATGTACGAGAAAATTAACCATTATGTGCATACTATGACCCTGACCCAGGTCCATTCTAATAAGATCGAGGATATGGTGGTCAAGGAAATACATGGTGGCGGTACTAAACCAATCAAGTTCTATTGTGGTGCTTCTTCTTCTAATACTAAAAAAGATGTACAATTTGAAGATGTTACTTACTCTGAATTAATGGAATTACCATTTGAGTGGTATTCTCCCTGTGTTCAAAATTTAATTCAACGTGGTGTCTTACCTAAACAGTGGTCAAAAGGTCAATCACAGCGCTTCGAAAAGTTATGGAACAATGTCAGTCGGCCTCCCAATTCAAAATATGGTCTTGGATTTGGCACAGTAGGATCAGTTGATGATACATGATTTTGCTTGGTTGTCGCTAGTGAGCCTAATAAAGACTGCTTGGAAGTTTCTGAAAATCTTGAAGATCTACCAATTGGAGATGTTCTGCCAGAATTTGAAGAAGAAATTAAATCTACAATAGACGAGTTAATGGAAGTTAACGTAGGTACTAGCGAAGAGCCTAGGCCGACCTTTGTTAGCTCCTTACTCAATAAAAAAGACTCCGAAGAAATGATCAAGCTATTAATGGAATTCAAGGACTGTTTTGCTTGGAATTATGATGAGATGCCAGGATTAGCTCCAGAGGTTGCAGTTCATAGACTAGGAGTGGATCCCGCTGTCGTTTCAGTTAGACAAGCTCCCAGAAGAATGCGTCTAGAGATTGAACAACAAGTTATAGATAAAGTTAAGAAGCTAATAGACGCTAAATTTGTTCGTAAAGAACAATACCCTACTTGGTTAGCCAATGTGGTACTGGTTAGAAAGAAGAATGGACAGATCAAAATCTGCTTGGATTTCAAAGATTTAAATAAAGCATGCCCAAAAGAAGAATTCCCACTACCAGTTCCAAAATTGATGATCGGCATCGCTTCAACACATGAAGTCTTCTCTTTCATGTATGGATCATCAGGATACAATCAGATAAAGATGGCTCCAGAAGATGAAAAGCTCACAGCCTTCAGAATGCTAATCGGAATATACTGCTACACAGTAATGCCTTTCGGATTGAAGAACGCAGGAGCAACTTACCAAAGAGTAATGATGAGGATTTTTTATGATCTCATTCACAACCAAGTCGAGTGCTACGTGGATGATGTTGTCTGCATTATTTTTAGGTTGGTGTATTTTATTTTGAAAAAGGGGGTCGCCTAACAGAAATTGTCGGCGAACATTTAATTTAATTTAAATAAATAATTTGAAAGGTAGTATTTGATTTTGAAAATAATTTTAAATTTTAAAATTTTAAGATATGAAATCAAACCGATCTCACATCGCGAATAGTTTATATAAACGAGCACCTCATCACAAACCGTGTATCTATCCCGAAGAATAGACACACTGATTGGTAATGGGGCTTGATTAAGTAAACTAGAAAGGTTTGTGACATCCGTTTGGTCTGCGAACCAATTTTATAAGCCGACAAGTTCCCCTGCTTGATATAAAAGCATTAAACAGGGTTTATATTACATGGGTTCTTAAAATTCCCTATAAGGGCAAGCCCCTATAGTTAATTACATCTTAAGTGACGGGAATCACCTAAGAAAACTCTTGATAATAATCAGTAATTCTGGTCTTAAGAATCTCAGAGCTTAAGTTTTCAAGGGATTGAATTTTGAAATTTCAATAGGGAATGGATCAAATTTGGAACATTTTGATTTGGGAATTCAAAGGAAGAAAAGTAGGAGAAGTCACAGACCCGAAGTGAACTTCGGTGACTTCCCAGACTATCCTAATGTTAGGCTTTGAATTTAGGAAAGTCCTAATATTTATTTAATGTTTTGATCTTGCCAATTTTAATTAATTAGGACTTATGTTAGTATGACATGATCATACAAATAGCCTTGAAGATGTGAGGGTTTATGTCGTATCAGACGACTACCTCGAAAATCCTAAGACCCGTTAGGGCTTAATTTGCAATGCAAATGCCTAACAAAAGGTTGAGGGTTTATGTTGCACTAGGCAAACTACCTCAAAATCCTATGGCTTTAGTTATTTAATTCTAAGAAAGTTTTGCTGAGGTAGATCTGAGTTTTGCTGATGACGATGGTCGTGCTGCCCACCATGCTCTGAGCTCCTTGTTGTTGCAGGGGTTTAGTTTTAGAAGTCATAAATCATGAGATGAGAAAAGTGTTTTGGTTTAGAGAAAATCTTAATTTCCAAGTGTTTTTTATATTTTATTTAAAACAAATCTTAAAGTTGTTTATAACAACACCGGTTAAGATCCCACGGTTCCATCCTTCCGGCATCGTTATTTTTATCGGATTCACTTAGTCCAGATGAATTTGCTAAACTCAATCTGAATGAGTTCCACACTTTCATTTAGACCGTGGGAAATCCCGTTAGAAACACGTAGGTTACATCATCCGAGGTATTCCCGATCATTCAACAAGACGTTTTGATTTAGTTGTAATTGCAGTTTTGTGTTTTGTTTGTGATTAAATTTTGAGTTGTTTTATATTTTGAAATGTTGTGGCGGTGAATTTTATCTTGTAATAACTTTTAATTTAGTTTTGGTTTTAGTTTTAGGGACAACCCTAAAGGTGTGGGTTTTCATGCAACAGTTGTTTATCATGCAAGAAAAGTAAGTGCGATGCGATTAAATAAATTGCAATAAGGTAAATTGCAATTAAAATAAAAGCGTACCTGGAGGGTCTTCCCATCATCCCAAGCTGCACTCAAACACAATTTAGAATATTTAAACAAGTTTCTAGGTAAAGCTAAGGGAAGGGTTATGGTTTTCTACAAAATTCCTAATCCTATAGCTAGTCATTTCCTATGACGTCTAGGTTCTTGTATTTTGGTTTGAGGACGATTTTCTTCATCAAAGAACAATTAAGTTCAATTGTTCTTATAAATATCCTATCATATTGAGGAAGTGCTTAAGAAGAATCTTAAACATATTTTCAATGCGATAGGATTGTTTTAAGTCCAAATGGATTTAATCGATCGGGTGAAGTAATCGTCCAGAGGTTTAGTTAAGTTTTGTTGTTATCTTACTCGGTGAACTAGGACATTTGAATATCCTATAAGTGAAGTAACATTTCATTTAACGTTACGTTTAGGAGTTATGACAACGGAAGCTTTCGAGGGCAAATTGATGTTCGAATGGTTTGTGATTTAATTTAATTTCAGTTATCGGGTTTAAATTTGGAATAGTGTTCAAGTTGCTTTATTTTGAATTCCTTTATGTCTTAGGTGATGTTATTTTTAATTCAATTTAATTTAACTTTAATTTAATTTAATTTAATTTAGTTTAGTTTTAATTTTAATTTAATCTAATTAATTTAAATTAATTTTAATTTTAACTTGATTTTATTATTATTTTTTTATTTTTATTTATTTTAATTTAATTTAATTTAATTTAATATGATTTAATTTAATTTAATTTAATTTAATTTAAATTTAATTTGTTTTAATTTAATTTTATTTAATTAATTTAATTTAATTTTAATTTAATTTAATTCAATTTAATTTAATTTAATTTAATTTAATTTAATTTAATTCAATTTAATTTATTTGTTTAATTTAATTTAATTTAAATTTTAATTTAATTTAATTTTTAATTTTAATTTAATTGAAATTTTAAAAGAGTTTAATAATTTAACTTTAATTTAATTTAATGATTAAGTCTTTTAACATTTTAAATCTTAAATTTGAATTATCATTTTAATCGAGAATTAAATATTATTGAGATGATTAATTTAGGGATTCTTAAATTAAAGAACAAATCTCTTCCTATTAATATCCTCTATTTTAATAATTCCAATTTTATTATTCTTCCAAATTTAATCAATTATTTAATTAAAGTTTGTTTTAATTATTTTCAAATTGTTTGGAAGGTTTCTACTCTCTAATTATTTAAATTTTAATCATTCAAATCAGATTAATATCAAATATTTTACTCTTTAATTTTATTAAACCTAAAGTTTTAATTAAGGGTTGAAATTTTAATTACCATTTTGCCCTTCAAGCTTAATAATTTCATAACTCACTAAATTGAGCTTAAACGAACTTGAAATTTTTATGTGACTTCACTCAAATGTCAATAAAGACATGAGAGGAGAAAATGTGATTTTTCTGTATTTAATGTATTTATGTAATTATTTTTGGTGGAAAATGGGGATTTCCAAGGAAAATTTAATAATATGACCAAGGGAAAGTTTCTGTCCTTAAGAAAATTATGGGACATTCCTAATGACCAGAGGACCACTTGGGCCAATTTTGGTGATTTTTTGAATTATATTATTTTTATTAGAACTATTTTGAGTTTTGGAGTATTAATTAATTTAAAAATAAAATAAATGTTGAAAAATAAATTTTATATTTTTCAAAAATCTCTCTGATATCAAGGAAATCAGAGAATTAATTTTTA
Source organism: Papilionanthe hookeriana x Papilionanthe teres (assembly GCA_022702705.1). NCBI lineage: Eukaryota > Viridiplantae > Streptophyta > Magnoliopsida > Asparagales > Orchidaceae > Papilionanthe > Papilionanthe hookeriana x Papilionanthe teres. Next base: position 152,694,155 of record CM040428.1, read on the forward strand.
CAATTTTCTGATTTTTCTTTGATTTATTAGAATTATTTTAGTGGAAATGCTAAAAAATACATTTTTTAATTTTAAAATTACCTTAGGGCTTTAAAATTTAATATCCCATCAAATAGACCTAAGAAAAATATGGGGTTTGTTCCCAAGTGATTAGAATTCAAAATGTGACATTTTGGTGAGTTTTATTATTTTTATGATTTTTATTATTTTTTAATTATTAAAACATTAAAATAATACAAAAAATCAACTTTTTTAGAAAATTGAAATTTTAATTTTCTTAAATTTCCCTAATATCAGAGAGGCTCCAAAACCAATTTGGTGAATTTTTGAAAAGCATTTTGAAAGTTATGAATTTTTAAAGTTTAAATTAGCTAAATGGCTTAATCAACCCATTTAGCAGGGCTAACCAAGTCCAATTGACTTCAAATTATTATGGTGGGTTCCTCTAATCCTAAAGGTCAGTGGAGAATTGATTTCAAGCCAATTTGATGTATGATTAGCTCTAATTAATTAGGGACCTATTTTGGGTGTTTAGGCCAATTAGGGTTATTCCAAGTGAATTAATTCAAAAGCTATTTTTCCTAGGGTCCTCTGGTCAAAAGAAACATCACCAAATTTTTCTAGAATTTATTTCACAACATGCTAATTATTAGATTTAAAATACTCAAATCAGTAAAATGAATTTGAAAAATCAATAACTTCTCATAGGGATGGCCTCTGACTTTGGAAAATTCAGGGAATGTTCCCAAATTCAGAGGCTTCAAAAGCCCTGTGGTCTCATGCCATGGTGAATTTCCTATATGCATGGAGAATTAAAACAATGCAGAGGGTAAATAAATCATTAAAAATAAAATACTTGATGAAATTAAATGATTTCTTCTCCACATTATTCTCCTCTATTCACTGAGCAAGAGGGTTTTTTTATTTTATTTTTCTGATTTTTCTACACAAAGTTATGCATTTTTGATGTTTAGGGAATTAAATAAATAAGAAAATACCCTAATTTTCTATTTAAGTGACGCGGCGCCAGCTCAACCTCTGCAGCTCCGAACGCACAAGCGTCGCCTTCTGATTCGGCGCCGCCATCCAACTCAGCACTCCGGGGGTCCGCTGTATCGTTCCGTCTCCTCATCCGGCGCGATCCTGGCCGTCCGTCCGCGCGTGTATGGAATGAACGGCATCCGTTCATCGTCCCCAGCCGTTCTCACCCGAGAGCCGTCCACACTAAAACCCTAAGAACTCACTCATTTCTCAACAGATTTTCGTGTTCTTATGCTCTATGGATTCGTCTTGAAGAGACGAATACATCTATAAGGTGTTCATGCATTGAAATTAAAGCATTTGAAATGGAGAATCTCCAGAAGCTCGGGATGAAGAATTAGCTCACACCTTTGCTCAGAGAAGTGTGGCTTCAATCTGAGGGTTGTGTCACCTTCGATTGGATCCCAACAAGCTCCAGATGAAGTCTCCTGGTCTGGTAAATCGCCTAGGTATGATTTCAACCAAGCCCGATCACAAAGCTTGGAGTCTGGAACAGATGGGTGGCCTGGAGAGGGGACTTTTGCTGGTGGACTCCTTTCCTTGGTCTGGTGAAGGTTTAGGACCAATCAATTTGAGGATTGATCCACTGTGGAGAAGTGTCCTGGTTTTGGGTGGAATTTTGGTTGAGAAATTGGGCTCTGTTGGTGGGGATTAGGGCAAATTGTCACTGGGGATCAACTGCTCTAAGTATGGAGAGTGTTCGGAACAATTTTGGCGGGGTTTCGGTAAGGTCCGGTTCAGCACCTCTCATGGCCGAGAGGGGTGAGGTTTAAATAGAAGAGGGTGGAGGGCCTCCCGGGGGAGTTAGGGCTTGGGATCAGTCGCTCTTGGCAAGAGAAGAACAGCTACAATGGCCACGCTGGGGATGGGGAAGCTCGGCGGTGAGAATTCCAAGTTTGGGCTCACATGTGAGCTCTCGGCCCGGTGGTTTCCGAGCTGCCGTGGTGGCTGGCCGGCCGGGGTCGGAGTCACCCTCAAGGTCAGGGAGGTCAGGGCTGGGGCTTAGTGCAGTCAATTGGCATTAGCCATGTGTAAAGGTGTTGAATCAAAGTAGAAGGGGGGAGGGATCATTTTGGCTTAGTTTGGTCAACCCATGTGTTTGGGCTGGGTTCACCTCTCCATGACCTGATTTTAGGCTGAGAAAAAGTGGTTTAGGTCAGCTTAATCAGTGGGGAAGGGTCACCATCCAAGTACAATTAAGCTTAAGCAAGGTTTAGTGGAATCATGGGAGTGGCTAATCCTCTTAAGGGAACATGGAAAGATCTCCCTCCTCTTACCATCTTGGGTATGGTGAAGTGTCCAAGGCTCTCATGGCTCCTATGTGGCTCATGCATGGCTTCATGGCTCACCTTTGGCTTGGAAGAAGCCAAGTCAACTTTCATGAAAGAGGGTTTTAGGAATTTTGGTAATTTAGGGGGGATTTGATAGGATTTGGCATATGGCTTAATTTAGAAAATTTTGAAGGCTCAATTAGAACTTAGGGATAATTTCAATTAAGGGTATGATGAGAAGAATTTGTCATATGGGCTTTAGCATGAAGTTTGGGCTTTTAGGAAGGCTTAAGAAAGTGGGCTTTTGGTTTGAAAATAAATTTATGGATAGGAATTTTGTGAAGGATTAGGCCAAACAAATGTTGGGTTTAGCTCATGGATGTGTCATGAGTGATTTGAAGCAAGTTGGGAGTGATTTGGGTTTGAATTGGGTTGAATTTGGGTTTCTTTGTTGAATGGGCCAATATAGGTCAAATTGGGCTAACTTGGGCCAATGTTGGGCTAGGGTTGAAATGGATGTAAAATAAATGTTGGGAAATATTCATGGGAGTGCTTCAAAGAAGTTTTGGCTTTGGTTGAGTTTTGATTTTGGGGTTTGGGTTCATTTGGGTAAGGTTTGGGTTTAGGTCAAAATTGGTCCTTTTAGCTTTGGGTTGAATTTGAGTGGGGTTTGGGTCCAAATCTTGGGCAAATCATGTTAGTGTTTTGTTTGTGGGGATGCTAAGGAAGGTTTAGAAAAGATTTGGGGTTAATTGGAGTTGAATTGGGTTAGTTTGGGTTAGGTTTGGGTCAAATTAGGGGTTTTGACAAAAGTGGGATAAATTGACACAATTAGCCCATCGTGTAGTTGAACAAAATGAAATTGGGAATATTTGGGATTTTCTGGAATTTTCTGAGAATTTTTTGAATTTTTGGATTTTTGGGTCAAGAGGGGTATTTTGGGTATTTGGATGGTATTGGGAGGTATTTTTTGAATTTTTGATATTTTTGGCTATGGATGATCAACTTGATTGGTGAGGAAATGTTCAAGGTTAATTTTGGGGAATTTTGGGTGATTTGGAAAATTTGGAGGATTTCAAGGATTTTGGGTAGGCTAGGCGGGTGTAGGGTCCCGGGGGTTAAAAATTGAAAATTTGGAAAATTGAAGATTGGGAGAATGTAAGTGGAATGAAATCATTTCGGTTGAGCCATGAAGCCATATCATGCCCACATGAGCCATGAAGGGATTCATTTGAGGCATTTACTATGTTGTTCCTAGCCCTCTTAGCCAAGGGCTTAGGGGTTAAGGACCATCCATGTGAATCACCTACATGAGTCAGGAGGTCAAGTTAGGTATGGGTGTGTTTTTAGGATGTGTGTGAAAGTTTAGTGTATAAATGTAGTGTATGTGTAAGTCAGCCCTTCACCAGACCAGACCACCCAGGGTAGTCCTAAGGCCAAAGAGTCCTATAGGAACTCATCCTTTAAACTTCCACATTTGATTTCAACCCTCTAGGTGATTAGGGGTCTATAGTCAAGTTTGTGGAGTTTGCAGGGAGGTAAGAAGTGGTTTGAATTTCTAAGTGGTGGGTCCCAATTCTAATCCTCTAAGATAGTCAAAGGAAAAGCCTATGGCTAGATCCTAAGTACTAAAAAGAAGAAGAGAAGACCTCATAAAAAATGAGGTCAATAGATGTGGTCATCAAAAGCCAACTAAAGGAAGATCATTTGTATGATTTGATAATTATTTTCGAGCAATTAAGACAATTTAATCTTAAGATGAATCCCTTAAAATGCGCCTTCGGCGTCACCTACGGGAAATTCTTAGGATTTGTTGTTCGACATCACGAAATTGAAATCGATCCGGAAAAGATTAAAGTTATCTTAGAAATGCCGCCTCCCAAAAACTTGAAACAACTACGATCCTTTCAAGGAAAATTGGCATATCTTCGACGCTTTATTTCGAACTTGTCAGGTAGGTGTCAACCCTTCTCGGCATTGGTTGAAAAGGACGCCAAATTCATTTAGGAAGAAAAATGTCAGCGCGCCTTCAAGCATATTAAGCAATATCTAATGACACCTCCTGTCTTAGCAGCCCCAGTCTCGGGTAGACCATTGATACTTTATACCGCGGCTTTAGACGACTCCCTTGGAGCCCTGTTAGCCCAGGTCAATGACGAGGGAAAAGAAAATGTACTTTACTACTTAAGTCATCGCCTGATTCCGACGGAAGTAAAGTACCCTCCGATTGAGAAGCCTTGTTTAGCCTTGATCTTCGCCGCTCAGAAACTCAGACATTACATGCTTTCTCATATGGTCAACCTTATTTCGAAGTTCAATCCATTGAAATATTTGATGACTCGCCCGACGCTTTCTGGCAGACTTGCTAGGTCGTCGATGATACTATTGCAATTCGATATAACTTCCGTTCCTCTTCGTGCAGTAAAAGGGCAAGTCCTAGCAGACTTCCTTGCAGCACATCCTTTGCCGGCAGAATAGCCTCTCAACAACGACTTGCCAGACAAGCAGATAATGAGCTCAGAAGATCTCGATGATCAGCATTGGGAACTATACTTCGATGGAGCATCTTCAGCGCAGAAAAACAGAGAATCACAAACAATAGTGCCCGGTAAGGCAGGAATTGGACTAATCTTTATAACACCGGAGAGGGGGAAGTTAAGATACTCCTACAACCTAATAGAACCATGTACAAATAATGAAGCAGAATATGAAGCTCTCATAACAGGATTGGAATTAACCATTCAGATGGGGATAACAGATATCAACATCTACGGAGATTCACAGTTGATTATTCAGCAGATTGCTGGACAATACAAAATTCTGAAACTGAGACTCGAGCAGTACTTTCAGTATGCGATGAAACTATTGGAGCAAATTCCAAACGTAACAATCTAAAAGATTCCCAGAAAAGAAAATGCTCTTGCAGATGCGTTAACCCACCTCGCAAAAGAGTTTGCCTACTTACAGGATGAATCAGTTGAAGTGTCAGTTCAGGGACGACAGGTTCTCTCACAGCTTGACATGGACACAATACATAAATCAGAAGAAGAAGGAGAAACAATTGTAGCAGTAACAGAAAATGCAGAAGACTGGCGTCAGCCATTAATAGATTATCTGCAAACAGGAAACCTACTGGACGATAAGTCGTTAGCCCATCAAATCAAGAAAAAAACTCTGTCTTACGCATTAATTAACAATACGTTATACAGAAGGTCTTTTAACCAGATGTGGCTAAGGTGCCTGAGCAGGTACGAGGCTCGTGAAACTGTTAAAGAAGTGCACTCAGGACTTTGTGGCGCTCATCAGTCAGGTTTGAAAATGAAAATGAAGATTAAAAGACTAGGGTACTACTGGCCCTCGATGATGACCGACTGCATGAAGATTGCCAAAAGTTGTCACCAGTGCCAAGTGCATGGAGTGGTTCTACATCAACATCCAAATGTGCTACATCCGACAATCGCATTGTGGCCATTTGAATGTTGGGGCACAGATATATGCGGCTCCAATAGAACCGCCTTCTTCAAGAGGACATCGCTTCATTCTCGCAGCTACAGACTACTTTTCCAAGTGGGCAGAAGCCGTACCACTCAGGAAAGTGAAGGCACATCACGTGCTACATTTCTTCAAGAATTAGGTCGCCTACTGCTTTGGGGTACCTCACAGAATCATTTCAGATAATGGGTCCGCGTTCAGAAGCACGAAGATCAACAATTTTGTCAGAAGGCACGGGATCGATTGGCGCTATTCAACGATCAACTACCCAAGAGCAAATGGCTTGGCCGAGGCTTTTAGTAAAACTCTCAACCAAATCTTAAAGAAAACTTTGGATGATAAGAAAAGAAATTGGCATGAGAAGTTGTTAGAAGCCTTATGGGCCTACAGAACAACTTTCAGGACTCCTACTCAGCCTACGCCCTACGCTTTAGTGTACGAGTCCGAGGCAGTTCTACCTTGGAGGTTAAGCTCCCATCACTCAGAATTACATTTGCGAACAGGATCACTACAGAAGAAAATACCAGACTACGGCTTGAAGAATTGGAAAACTTGGAAGGAAAATGACTTGCAGTGCAACAGAATCTGGAACTGTATCAAGCTCAGATGATCCAGGCCCACGACAAACTGGTCCGTCCAAGGACATTCAAAGTTGGTGACTTGGTCCTAGTTCTCAAGAGACCTATTCTTTCACACAGCAAGATAGGAGGTAAGTTTGAACCGACTTGGGAAGGGTCGTTCGTGGTTGAGACAGTCTACTCAGGAGGTTCTTACCAGCTTGTGAATTGCTATGGAGAACGATTTATTCTTCCGATCAATGGACGATATTTGAAGAAGTATTACGCAACCTGATGTTTCGAAGAATGAAATTTCATTCCTAGAAGCACGGGTAAAGTAATCACTTATAACTGGGTCCGACCCCGAAAGAAAATGAATGATAAAAAAATCATAAGAAAAAGAATGTATTAAAGGAAAGCGTATGCAATTGAAGTAATAATGAAATTTTGACTCTTCCTTTCGAGACGAGCTCACTCCTGATCTTTTCTTATCTTCTCTTACTCTAATAAAATTTGAAATAATTAAAAAAGAATTTTTCATTAATAAGTAAATTTTCTAATTTTTCTCGTCCTGAGTACAGGCCATAATCCTTTCCTTGTTTTCTTTTAAGGGAAATGTCGAACAGGCGGTTGTTCCAGAACTTTAAGGATGGCGTAAGTCTTACACTTAAAAAAGAAGAGCTGAAAGCTGACACTGTGATAGAGGTTGGCTCGGACCTTTCACAGCTAGAGTTGGAATATGAGGAAGCTGCTTGGACTGCTGTGGATCCTGAGCAGTCCCGTGGGAAGACAGTGATGAGGCTCAACAAGAAGGCTCCCCAAGATGCGAACAAGAAGGGAAAGATCAATATGATCGAGAAAAACAAGATGAAATTAGTGATAACGTCCGCAGGAGGAAAGCTTGTCAGTGCTGCCCCTACCGAGATTCAGGAAGAGAGGAAAGCCACCCTGACCCCAACTCAAAGAAGAAACAAGAATCACCATATCGCCAAGATGCTGAAGAAATTAATAGAAGAGAAAAATAAAAAAGAAACCTCGACGGCCGTGGCATTTACCCCGAGGAGGCCATTCCTTAGGAGCACCATAGCAGAGGTTGTCCCGGAGATTGCATTCTGCCTCACACAGATCATCATGATTTTGTAAGGCCCTTTTGTACCGTTTCCTTCATCAACCAATGCAACATTATGTTCGGGACAGAACTCCGGATAATTGGCCCCAGAAAATTTTGAGGGCAGGTGGAGATACCTCTACCGGTAGGCTCTGTTCTCGTAATACAAGGAAATGGTGCAGATGTAGCGAAGCACTGCATACCGGGAGTTCCCTACGAGCGAATCTCCATCACTTTCAGAAGGATGGACGAGAGTAAAATTCCGGTCTACTTCCAACCAGATCCAGAACTAGAGAATTTGCAGCCCTACGAGCTGTAGGCTACATAGTAGTAGCACACCTCTAAAATACACTTACGTGTGATTCTCCTTCTGAAAGTGGCTTGGAAGGTGATGTTACTACCTATGTAGTTTACTTTTCAGACATGATGAATCAAACAGACAATTTTGTCAGAGTACATGAAGATATCAATGCAGTCTGTGTTCAGATATATATATGAACTTTTGTCAAAGTTTGTTTCAGAAAGATGTCATCAAAAATGTTTTGATGGAATCACCTGATGTATCTTCGACATTTTAATGGAAATGAACTTTGGGTTTTACCTTTAGTTTTCTGCAATTCACTGCAAATGCCACCAGATCTGAGTTAAACTCGGTCTAAAAAAAAAGAAAGTTGGGCGAAGAACGATTTGAATGAAATAATAACAACAAAATAAAATTTGAATTCAAAGTCTGAATAAAACACAAACCAAAACTCAAAACAGATCAACTTAAAACTTCAAGATGTGAACCAAGTAAATCAATTAAAATTTGAATCAAAATGAAATTTTAATACAAAATGAAGCTAAAAAAAATCAAATCGCTAAAAGAAATGAATAATGAAAATGAAATTCCCAAATCCGATATCCCCAACTTCCGGCTGTTCTCGAAACCTTTTCGACTCTCTGCGATTTCTCCCCTTTTTGAGAAGGCTGACTGAGTCTACTGACACAGAACCATGAAATTTTCGATTTGGTTCTGATGGCATGGATTCATGTCCTTCGCCAAATAATCAATCTTCAATCAACTCTCTTGGGATGTGAAACACTTTCATGTCTCATTCAAATCTTCCACTAAAATAAATTTCCACAGAATCTTTAAAACCAAATCAATACCAACTTTTGGGATTAGTACCTAAATTCTAGTTCCCATCCTTCTAAGACTGGTACCTAACTTCCAGTTCTTTTTTTACGATCGATACTTAAATTTTGATTCTCTCTTCTGAATTCCAGCCAATCTCGCATCCTATCCGAGAAACTTTTTCAGCATTCTAATCCTCCAACTCGTGTATAAGACCGCTAAGGCATCCTGATCTCGGTGTCCCTAATCCCGCACTCTTCCGAGAAACTTTTTCGCACTCCTGAAATTCCGAGATCGATACCTAAATTTTGATTCTCTTTCGAGACTAGTACCTAAATTCCAGTTCTCTCCTTTTAAGGGCAGCACCTAAATTCTGACTCTCTTTCTGAGATCGATACCTAAATTTTAATTCTCTTTCGAGATTAGTACCTAAATTCCAGTTCTCTCCTTTCGAGGTCAGTTCCTAAATTTCAACTCTCTTTCCGAGATCGATACCTAAATTTCGATTCTCTTTCGAGACTGGTACCTAAATTCCAGTTCTCTCATTTTGAGGTCGGTACCTAAATTCCGACTCTCTTTTTGAGATTGATACCTAAATTTCAATTCTCACCCCTCTTCGAGATCAGTACCTAAATTCTGATTCTCATCCTTTGTGAGGTCGGTACCTAAATTCTGACTCTCTTTTTGAGATTGATACCTAAATTTCAATTCTCACCCCTCTTCGAGATCAGTACCTAAATTCTGATTCTCATCCTTTGTGAGGTCGGTATCTAAATTCTGATTCTCTTTTTGAGATTGATACCTAAATTTCAATTCTCACCCCTCTTCAAGATCAGTACCTAAATTCTGATTCTCATCCTTTGTGAGGTCAGTACCTAAATTCCAACTCTCTCTTCGAGATCAGTACCTAAATTCTGATGCTCATCCTTTGTGAGGTCAGTACCTATATTCCGACTCTCTTTTTGAGATTGATACCTAAATTTCAATTCTCACTCCTTCGAGATCAGTACTTAAATTCTGATTCTCATCCTTTGTGAGGTTGGTACCTAAATTCTGATTCTCTCTAAGGTTGGTACTTAAATTTCGGTGGTCATTCCTTTCGATCAGTACCTAAATTCTGATCTTCTTTCCGAGGTTGGAGCCTAAATTCCAACTCTCTTCATCGAGACTAGAGCCTAAATTCTAGTTCTCTTTCAAATTTCGAGGTTAGAACCTAGGTTTTGATTCTCATTCCAAACTCTAACTCTTAACGAAATCCACCTTAAAATCAATCTTAAATCAAACCTTAACTAAAATTGAAACTCAAATTAATTTGAAACTCAAAATTGAAACTTGAAATAAAAATAAAATGAATCTAAAATCTAATCACTCCAAATCTTGTGATTTGGAATTCACCTCCTTTTTCCCCAGCAAGAGTTCAGGAATCTTCAGTCTTGAAGATTTACCCGACACTCCCCAGCGGATTTTTTCTGTGCTTTGTTCTAACTGTGTCACTTAGTCGTCTGTGTTGGTTTTTTTGATCTCTTCGGTCAACGCCAATTAGCGCGGTGTGCTCTGTTAGCACACCACACCTATTGGGGGTCCATTTTTTGACCTCATTTTTGGTGAGGTCTTTTCTCTCCTTAGTACTTCTTAGGATCTAGCCATAAGGTTTTCTCCTTGACTATCCTTGAGGACTAGAATTGGGACCCACCCTTTAGCAATTCAGCCACTTTTTGACTCCTCTTGGGACCCCACTTGGATGGTTGCAAACCTCTAAATCACCTTAGAAGGTTAAGACTACCATATGGGAAACCAATAATGAGCTCCTATAAGGTTGTTTAAGCCTTAGAACTACCCTGGGCGGTCTGATCCTGGTGAAGTCTGGCTTACACACACTGCACTCTCACACACACCATTCTTACCCATTTCTCCCCCTGGTTCATTTGAGCACTCATGTCGCTAAGTCTAAAGCCCTAGCTCTTTGGCTAAGAGGGTTAGAAACAACCCATGAGATGTTCAGGGTGGACATTTCTTGGTCCATGGCTCACTTTAAGTGTCATCATAATCAAAATTCAACTTTTGCCAAATGCCTAAGTGTGACATTGGGTCCTTCAAACCTACCTAAAATTACCTAATTGCCCCAAATTTTCCAAAAATTCCCTAATAAATAACCCAAAATTCCCAAAAATCCTAAAAATTATTTTAAAACAACTCCCACCTTTTAAATTTACCAAAATACCCCAATATTCTCCAAATACCCTCTTGATACCCTAAAATACCCTTTTGGCACAAAATTCCAAAAATTCCCAGAAAATTCCAAAAAATCCTAAATATTCCAAATTCTATTTTGTTCAACTACACCATAGCGCTATTTTGCCAAAATAACCTACTTTTATCAAAATCTCCAAATTGACCCATCCTTAACCTAAATGGACCCAATGTCACACTCCCATTTGACCTCAATTTTGCCCAATTTCAATTCTAAACTTTAATTCAACATCATTACTATCAATCTAAACCAAATCCAAGTCCATGTTGATTCACGTTTGAGTTCAATTCCATTTGAAATCCAATACCCCCATTTTAGCCTAAAGTGAACCCATGCCATAAACCTACAAAATTGATTAGCAAAACCCAAAAATTTCTTCCCAATTGATGTTGGAAACTCTTCAATACATTCTACTAGACCATTTAAAACTTTAAATTGGGTCTAAACCCCACCTTAACCCAACTTGTACCCAAGTTGATTCAACCCTCCCAAAATTAACTAAAATACCAAAATCCACCAAATTGACCTTCCAATTGAACTCAAAACCTCCCCATGTCTTCATGAAACCTCTTCATGGCAATCACCTCTTCAAAATTTCTCAAGACATTTGGACCCAAATCAAGACCTAAATCAAGTTAGCCCAACCCAAAACCAAATGAGCCAATTTGAACCCATGACCAAACCAAACCAAATTGAACCAAATGTGGTTAAACCAACCTATCCACAGCTACTAAGTGAGCCCTAAGAACCACCCTTGATCCACCTAGCCCAAGCTAAGTGAACCATGGACCAAGGGTTACCCATTTTAAGGGATCTCTTCCCTTAAATGGATAAATCCACCTTTTGCCTCACCCCAAATCCCCCCTTGCCTGGTTTATCACCATTAAACCCTACTCCTTGGTTGACCTAACCCATGGCCAGCTCCTTGTCCTTGCCGGCCGGCCTAGCCACCGGAGGGAGTCAAAACCGAGAGCTACCACCAAGTGAAACAAACCCAAACTCACCCAATTGGCCACCTCATCCAAATCAAACCTTAGAGCTCTTGTGCCCTCCACCTGAACAGTGGAATCTACCCACCAATTGAGCCCTAGCTCAGCCCAATGGCCCTGGCCATTTAAACACCTCTTCTCAGCCATGAGAAAGGTGTTGAAGGGTGTTGAAAATTTTCTCAACAAAACCTCACCAAATCACTCCCGCAGCTTCTCCCACTATAGAGGAAGAACCCCATCGCTCTCCTACCCCGAATCTCCCCGACTCGAGCTCAATTTCTCGGTCGAAAATCGAGCCGAAACAGGACAATCTCTCGAAACTTCACCAAATCCAAATTAACGCTTCCCACACCTTCACCGAGAGGTAGAGAAGGAGTTTCCCAGAGTGAAAGCCCCTCTGCGGACCACCCACCGTTACGGCCCTCCAAGCTTTGTGATCAGGCCTGGTGGAAGTCAAGCCTAGACATTTCACCACAGCTCCACGCTTCATCCCTAGCCTCCTTGGACTCCAACGAACATGCCGAGCCCCTCTAATAGAAGCTTCACTTCTTAGAGTTAAGGTATTGCCCTCTTCTTCCTCCCGAGCTTCCAGTGATTCTTCATTTTATTTAAGTCAATTTAAATGCATGTTTACCATATGGATGTGTTCGTCTTCTCAAGACGAATCCATAAAGCATAAGAACTCGAAAATCAGTTGAGAATCGAGGGAGATATTAGGGTTAGAAGGTCAACGGCTCACGGGACGAACCAGTCGTAGATGATGACCAGGAGCCGTCCTATCGATTTTGTATCAGTTGAACGGCGGAGATCAAGTCGGACCAGAAGATGGAGCCGGACCGCGGGACGCGTGGCAGGTGACTCAGGTGGCGACGTCGAATGGGAGGGCGAAACGTAGAGCTTCGGAGCCACCGAGGTTGACGCGGTGCTGACTGGTTTAAGTAGGAAAATCCAATTTTTCTTATTTATTTAAATACCTTAAACTTCAAAAATTGATATCTTTGCATAGAAAAATAATAAAAATAAAAGAAAAATACACCCTTACTCAGTGAACAGAGGAGAATAATGTGGAAAAGGAATTGATCTATTTTGTTGAGTATTTTATTTTTAATTAATTTAATACTATTTTGAGCATTTTAATTTTCCATGCATGTATACATTTTACCATGACATGAGACCATATGGCTTTTGAGGCCTCTGATCTTGGGAACATTCTCTGAAATTTTCAAGGTCAGAGGCCATCCCTATGGTAAGTTATGTATTTTTCAAGTTTATGTCAATATTTTTGACATTTTAATTCCAGAAATTAGCATGTTATTCAGAAAATTCCAGAAAAATTTGGTGAAGTCCCTTAGGACCAGAGGACCCTAGGATAATTATGTTTGAGTCAATTCATTAAAAATAATCCTAATATGCCTAATCACTCAAAATTGAACTTTAATTTATTAAAGTTAATCACACATTAAAATAACTTGAAATTAATTCTCCACTAATCTGTAGGATCATGGGCACCTCACATAAAAATTTGAAGTCAATTGTAAATGTTTAACCCCACTAAATGGATCAATTAGGCCACATAATCAATCTTAAGCTTTAAAAATTCATAACTTCAAAATACATTTCAAAAATTAACTAAATTGATCTTGGAACTTCTCTGATATCAGTGGAGTCTAAGAAAAATAAAATTGGAATTTTCTAAAAATTTGCATTTTTAAGCATATTTTGATATTTTTAAAAATTAAAAAATAATAAAAATCATAAAAATATCATATTTGGTCTTAGCAACCAATCAAATATTTTTCCTAAGTCTCTAGGTTGAGATATTTAATTTCAAAGCCTTAAAACATTTTTTTTGAATTAATAAATGTATTTTCTAGCCTTTCCACTAAATTAATTCTAATAAATCAAATAAAAAATCATAAAAAATAAAATTTTTTTCTTTGACTTTCTTGAGGTCAGAGTGATTTTTGAAAAATATAAAATCCATTTTTCAACTTTTATTTTATTTTATAAGTAATTAACACTCCAAAAATTAAAATAATTCTAATAAATAAATTATAATTCAAAAAATCACCAAAATTGGTCTAAGTGGTCCTCTGGTCATTAGGAATGTCCCATAATTTTCTTCAGGACAGAAACTTTACATTGGTCATGTTGATGAATTTTCTTTGAAAATCCCTATTTTCCATTAAAAATAATTATATAAATAAAATAAATTCAGAAAAATCACATTTTCTCCTCTAATGTCTTAATTGACATGTGAGTGGAGGGGCATAAAAATTTTATGTTCATTTAAGCTTAATTTAATAAGTTATAAAATAAATAAGCTTAAAGGGGTATAAAGGTAATAAAAGATTTTTACCCCCTAATTAAAACTTTAGGTTTAATCAACATGGGGGTAAAATATCTGATTTTAATCTTCTCTTAGATGATTGAAACTTTGGGAAGTTGAAGGGTAGGAACCCATTAATCACTTTAATAAACCCAAAAATGAAACCTTAATTAATTAAATAATTCAAATTTTGGATGATCAATTAAAATTGGATTATTAAAATAGGGATATAACTTAAGAGGATATTAATTCCTTAATTTAAAAATCCCTAAATAAATCACTTAATAATATTTAACTATTAAACTTAAGAAGATAAGTGGAATTAATAATTAAATGATTAAGAGTAAATAATTTTTAATTTTGATTAAAACCTGCATCATTAAATAATCTAACAATCGATTAAAACCTAAAATGTTAAATAATTAAAAAGTAAATTAAAATACTTGAAACTAATTTAAAATCATTTCAAAAAAAACTTAAATCAAATTTGCAAATTTTAAATAATTTTAAGATAACTTACCTTAAAACATAATGTAAAAAATAAATTAATTAATATAATTAATCCAAATTAAATCATCAAAATTTAATAAATAATTTGAACACCTCTTTTGACCTAAGTTAATCTAAAAATTAAATTAACATAAGATTTTGATATCAATTATAAAAGGTTTAACTTAAATGAATCAAACATTATTCCAAATTTAAAATCATTGATTAAAATTTCCTAATTAAATCACATTAAAATAAATCATCAACTTTAACTTCAAATCATTAAAAAAATCTTTAACAAATTAACTTGCCCCTGAAAGCTTTAAACTATTATAAATAATTAATGAAGCGTTAAGTGAAATGTCACCTCAATCATGGGATAATCAAACATCCTAGTTTACTGAGCAAAGAAAAAAAACTTAACTAAACCCTTGGGTGATCAATTCACCAGTAAAATGAAGTTCATTTGGACTCAAAATAGTCTCAGAAGTATTGAAAATATGTTTAGAATTCGTTCTAAGCACTTCCTCGATACAGTGAGATGTTTTACAGAACAATTGAACTTAATTGTTCTTTGATGAAGAAAATCATCCTTAACTAAAAATCAAGAACCTAGACGTCATAGGAAATGACTAGCTATAGGATTAAAATTCTGGTAGACAACCAAAATCATTCCTTCACTCTTTCCCTAGGTACTTGTTGAAATATTTAAATGCCTTAACATGTGTTTTAAAAGTGTAGCTTGGAATGACGGGAAGACTCTCCAGGTACGCTTTTATGTTATTGCAATTTACTGTTTTGCACTGCGCTTTACTTTTATTGCATGTTAAACAAGATTGTTGCATGAAAATCAAAACCTTTAGGATAGCCACAAAATCGAAACCAAAACTAAATTAAAATTCACTACCGGATAAAATCCACCGCCACGACATTTTAAAATATAAAACAACTCAAAATTTAATAACAAATAGAACAATAAAACTACAATCGCAACTAAATTAAAACGTCTCATCGACTAATTGGGAATACCTCAGATGATGTAACCCACGTGTTGATAACGGGATTTCCCATGGTCTAAATGAAAGTGTGGAACTCATTCAGTTGAGTTTAGCAAATTCATCTGGACTAAGTTAATTCGATGAAAATAACGGTGTCGGGATGACGGAACTGTGTGATCTTAATCAGTTCTGTTTAAACAACTTTATGATTTGTTTTAATTAAAACACTAAAAGACATTTGGAATTTAAGATTTCTAAACCATAACACTTCTCTCATCTCTTGATTTTCATCTTCTAAAACTAAACCTTTGCAGCAACAAGGAGCTTGGAGCATAGTGGGCATCACAACCATCTTCGTCAGCAAAACTTGTGTCTACTTCAACAAAACTTTCTTAGAATTAAATAACCAAGCTATAGGACTTCGAGGTAGTTTTCCTAGTGCAACATAAATCCTCAACATTTTTGTTAGGCATTTGCATAATCATGTTATGCAGACTAAGCCCTAACCGGTCTTAGGAGTCCGAGGTAGTCGTTTGGTACTACATAAACTCTCACATCTTCGGGCTATTTGTATGATTGTGTCATACGAATGTATGTCCTAATTAACTAAAATTGGCAAGATGAAACATCAAATAAATTCTTCTCAAAATCAAATCCAAATAGTAGGATAGTTGGGAAGTCACCGAAGTTCGTTTCAGTCACTACTTCTCTTCCTTTGGATTCCGAAAAACAACTGTTCCTAATTTGATCCATTCGTGAAAAACTTAAACTTTGAAATTTCTTGAAAGCATAACTTACTGATCATTATTAAGAGTTTTCTTAAATGATTCTCTTCATTTAAGATGTAATTAACTATAGGGGCTTACCCTTATAGGGAACTTTAAGAACCTAGGTAATATAAACCCTCCTTAATTCCTTTATATTAAGCAGTGGAACTTCTTGGCTTATAAAATTGTTTCGCAAACCAAACGAATGTCCCAAATCTTCTAGTTTATTTAATCGAGCCCCATCATCAAGCAATGTGTCTATTCTTCGGGATAAATACACGGTTTGTGGTGCGGTGCTCGTTTATATAAACTATTTGGGATGTGAGATTGGTTTAATTTCACATCTTATAATTTTTCAAATTTAAAATTATTTTCAAAATCAAATGCTACTTTCTAAATTATTTATATATTTAAATTAAAAACCTTAAAAAAATAATAATAATCAAAATATAGGACGAAACCACTGCAGCAGTCATTCCGGTTGTGAAGGAATTCTATACAAATCTACACGGGATCAACCAAAGATTCGTCTTTGTGCGAGGTAGGTTTGTACAATTCACTCCTACGAGAATTAATGATCTTTTTTTGATTGAGAATGTACCTGTTTACCACTATGCTAATTTCAATGCCACAAGAGATAATATGAATGATGTGTATCGTTATTTGACAGATGAGAATGAAGATTGGGAAGTTAGAGAAAATGGATATGTTGGTTTCCCTTCTGCATCTTTAAATACGGTGTCAAAGCAGTGGCATTAATTTATTTTGTTAAAGTTATTTGCAACTTTGAAGATTAGCAAGGTAAAAAAGTAAAGTGTCATTTTGAATTTATGTATTCAAGCTGGGAGGCTGATTGATATTGGTAATATAATTGTGAAATCAGTTTTGTGATTAATTGTTCATGGATCTAAATATGTCCTTGGACACCCGTCCACCATATTTCTGTTATGTAGTCAATCACAAGTTTCATATGAGAGTTGGGAAAAGGTTCTTCTTCCCTAGAGGCCTATTGATCCAACTAATATTTATGACTACCAAACATTTGGAGATGAAGATGATATGAATCTGCTTGTCGATCAACCAACTCAGACTTCACAACCGATTCAACCCTATTTTCTTGAAAGTTCCTGAATGATACTGAAGAAGATAAAAAAGTTGGATAAGGAGGTACAGAATGTTATGAATGCAATCAATATTATTTCTAATTTCTTTAATGATATAGATTGGAGGATGAAGGAACAATTTAAGCGTACTGGTCGGATTGAGATGAGTTTATTTGATCTGATGAAGAAGAACGTGGTGATTGCTGAGGATTCATCTGATGAATTCCCATTCTGTCCCTTCTACAATTTGTTCGTGCATGAACAATCTATTGGTGATATAAGAGAGGAAGAAAGTTCTAAGACCGATGTGGAGTGATTATTGGATTGTGCTTATGTTTGATGTGTGTTTAAGCTACTTTGCTTAATTCTGTTTGGTGTGTTTAGTACTTTACTTTTCTTTGTAATTTGAATTTGGATTTGCTACACATAATTTCATGGCATGTGCTTAGATTTTAGTGTTTGCGTATCCTAGTGTATTTGAAACACTAAAAATCTGAAGATATTCTTGTTTAATTTGATGAACATATTTAGTGTTTGTAATGTAACGTGGATTTTATATTTGGAAGTATTTTTTGTATTGTTTGTGTAAGAATTGTGTTAGTTATTACATGTGTGCTGAAATAGATGTTTAATGAAGTATTAAATTTTATTATGGTGGTCGAAACGACTGAAATTACAAAAAAATTTCGGACCCAGAAAATTTTTGGACTGGCACTGGCGGCGCCAGAATGGATGCTGCCGGCGCCCGAATATAGAAAATGGCCGAAAACCCTTTATTTCACGATTTTTACCTTGGGAGCCACGGTTTTTTCCATTGCTATCATCTTCCTCCTCCATTTTTGCGATTTTAAAGACATAGGGCTTGCTAGATTTCGGATTTGAAGTGATTTCAGAGCTTTTTTAGACCGGATCTACATTTCTCTTTGTGAGAGCTTCACTTCAAGTTAAAAATTGTTTATTTTCACCATTGAAATCTCTCACATTGCTTAAATTGGAATTTTTAGATTTTTGAAAAATTTTGAGTTCCTATGATGAAAATTGCTCTTACTTGTTTAGAATAATATTTGGAGTTTGATACATTATGGATTTAAGATTTATTGGAATTTTATTGAAATATTTAGAAATTCACATGGTAGAAGGATGAATAAAGGGAAGAGAAATTTGGACTTTGATAAAGAAAATTTTGTTAATGTTAAAGCACAATTTCTCTTTAACTCTTACCTTTACAATAAGAACTGTATTCAGGATTGGGCTTCTGATAATCCTGTAGGATCTGTATAACAATTAATTGTAGAACGAAATTGGGAACGATTTTGTTATTTTACTGCAAGTGCTGTTATGGAGTTGTTAGAGAGTTTGATTCAAATGTGCCCTGGACTGAAACTGAGTATGTGTTAGTTAGAGGAAAAATATTTCAATTTACTTCTCAATGAATCAATGCTTTCTATCCGTCTCGGGAACCATTTATTTGTGAATATAAAAACTTCGATACTCGTGAGGCAAATATGAAGGAAGTGATTGCATTTCTGACGGATGGAAGAGGGTAATGGAAAATAAGTTAAAAACAAATGATTAATTTTCTTGCTTCCAAGTTAAATGTTGCATCAAAGCTTGGCATTATGTCATCTCTGCAAGACTGTTACCCTCTAATCACCACAGTGAAGTTACAAGGGATAGAGCAATTCTGAACTATTATATTCAAAAGATGAAGAAGATTGATATTTGAGTTATTATCTTTAAGAACATTCAGACTATTGCTAGAGGCGAGACCACTGGTGGATTAGGACATCCTGCCATAGTTCATGCCTTGTGTGTTCAGTTTGGAGTAGATTTCAGGAGTTCTGAAGAGATAGCTATTCTATTGAGACCAATTACAAAGACTATTATTCGTACTTATGAGTCTCATGTAGGAGACCGAGTTGAGAGTAGGAGTACTGATATTCCTACTACGAGTTATGACGTCATCTGAGCCCCCAACATTTTCCTGATATTATGGAGCAGCTGAGATTACAGAGTGCTAGTGTGGATAGACTCCATAGTAGGATGGATGTGTATGAGGCCAGAAGTGATGTGAATGAAGATTATATGAGAAGAAGTGTTGAGTTTGATATGGCCTATTATGATGCTCAGGTCAGATTCATGAGGGGGGAGACTGATGTGATATTTCCTACCTCCCCCAGCTATACACCGTATAGGCCTGATCATGCTGATCCTGTTGATGAAACTAGTGATGAAGATTGGTAGTTTTTTTGTTCTTGTTTTTGTTTTTCTTATTGTGTAGTGTGGTGTATTTTATATATGTAGTAGTTATTTGCTTTCATATGATGTGTAAACCTATTGATGTACTGTTATATTAAAATTGTTAAATGAACTGTGTAGTGATGTGATAGTTGTTTAGTATTGTGGTGTTTTGTTGGATATTTAGATGTCTAAAGTTAATTTCTTTTTACCCATGCAAATGTTTAAAATTTTTATATATCACTGTTACTAGCTGTAAATTTTGACTAATACCAGATAACTGTTGAAGATTTCAAAATCCCAGCATAAAAATCTTAGTTTCTTTTACTCTCTATTATTTCAAATTTATTGAAAAATTTAAGTTTGGAGGAGGGTAGAAAAATATTAACTCTTATTTGTTCTCAATTATTATATTTTAAAAGATTATTTGCATAACTTCTGGCAGTTGAACATCATTGTAAGCAACTAAAACTTTTTATTTTAATTGAATATTATGGGAGGATTGGATGAAAGTTTTAAGTAATAAAGGTTAATTTTATAGAGATTAGATATTTGGTATGAATGGATTGATTAAAGTTAACTATTTAAAGCAAAGAAAATTGTATTTTTGAAAGGTTAAGAGACTTAAAGAATTGTGTCTTAAGAGGAGATTTTTACTTTATGATGAATAATAAAGCTCTTACCTAATTATAAAGTAAGGTGGTATTCCAAGTTTGAACTTTAGAAAGAGGAGAGTGAAGTTCAAAATCATTACAGGCTATCCAGATATAGTAATCCTCATTAAAAAAAAGAGAGAAAAGAAAGAAAGAAAAGAAGGATTGAAAAATAATCCTAAAAGAAAAGAAAGAAAAAGAAAGAAAAATATTTATGAGGAGAAGCTTGAAGAGATGCCTAATAAAAACTTGGCTTCACTTGAGTCACCCTGAAGGGAGAACTTGATTTCATTCCTGAATTTATATTTTAGTATTGGCCTACATTCTAATGAAGTTTGCATGAACACCTTTTTCACATAATCTTTCAAGGCACTCTTTAAGTGACAAATTATTGTTTATCTTGAAATAAATAGAAGACTAGAATCCTAAGACTTAATTATTGAATATTCTTATACCTTTAGTGTTGACGCGAGTTACTAAATTTCTTTCTAAAAGCCTAACCAATATATTCTTTTGAATGAAAAAATTTAGTATCTTACAGATGAATAGTGCATTTCCTAGAGTTATATTTTTTGGTAGAAAAAGGATTACTTGAGGACAAGTAATAGTTAAATTTAGAGGATTTTGATGCACCAAAAATATATGTTGTTTTTGTTATATAATTTTACTCATTTTTAGTGATATTGCAGATTAAAGAAAGGTATTTTCATGATTTGTTGCAGGTATGATGATTTTGGGTGATTGGAGTTAAAAAAAGAGAAATGGAATGAATTTGGAGCAAAAAAGCGCAAAAATGAGGAAAACAGATTCTGGCGCAGCATGCGGTAGAATGGGCGCCGCCGGTGTCATTTTCCAGAGAGCTCAGTAATTAATTCGAGCATAGAGTGTCGCCAGCGCCTTATTGGGCGTCACCGGCATTAAATGTCAGTGGACTTCAAATTTGAAGAGTTTTGGAGACTTTTTGAAGGAGTGCCTATGGAAAGTCCTGAGATTTCGTTCCTAACTTATAAGTAACTATTTTTGGACAAAAATTAGTGTGTGTCCTGTGTAATCTAGAAAGTCTAGTGTGTATTGAGTGTTAGGGCTTAAGAGAGAAGAGTGTAGAAGTGACAATTTGAGAGGGATTCTTCTCTAAGGAGTGAAGGAGGAGTAAAGTGAGAGATTGCTTCTTCATTTCCATTTTAAAAAGGTAATTAAGTGTTGCAAAGAAGATATAAAAGGATTTAAAAGAACTTCAAGGGAATTGCATTGGAGAAGAGAAAGAGATAAGTTGTATTTTCTTTTGTGGTTTGTATAACTTTTCTTTTATATATAAAATCCATCTTTTATTGTGTCTTTTCTATGAATTATGAGTATTCTCCTTTGCCTTTCTTCTTGCATAGAGATGTGATGATGTGTTGATGTGGATTTGAAGTGCTTTTAAAGTATTAAAAAAATTGAGATGGTTTTTCATTTCGAATTTAATTTACTTTCCGATTTGGCCTATTGAATTGTTAAAATATGTTGTGGAACATTAACTATGAAAGGATTTAATGTCTTACAACAAAAATGAAAAGCCCATTCAATTTTCATGGATGAATTGCTTAGTTCATGGGAATTGAGTGCAAATAAATAAGGAAATGTGTTCTGATGGACGTCAAATTGGAGGTTTAAGGGTGACAGACTGAGATCCCCAATTTGGTCCTAAGATTAGCAACTAAACTCGAAGGTTAGCCTTTATGTAAAGGGTGAGTGGGAGCTCCGTAGTGGCAGCCGATATCCTCCCAGCCTAGCCTTAAATTTAGTAACTAAACTTAGGATATGTTAATGTTCTTTTCTTGCTTAGAAGAGGCGGTACTCTTTTAAGCGTAAAGAATCAATTATGCTCTTATTTGGTACAATACCATAGATAATCATTCCATATCATCCACACATCATATTCTTATTGCAAGAGGAAAGATACATTTCTTATATATAAAAATCTTTCAAATATATAGCTTAGTGTGTGTCTGATAGTTAATTATGTTTTAAAGTTATTAGAAGTAATTCTAGTTTGTTTAATTGTTACTGTTTTCTGCATCTTGGTAGTAGAAGTAAACATCAAACGTTAATCACAATTTAAGTTTTGGAATTCAATATTACATTTTTGATAGAGAGATTCTCCCTTCCCTGTGGGATCGATAACCAGGACTCCATTAGAGCCCTGTATTACTTGATATGGTACGTATACTTGCGTTAAATGCGTGGAATTTATAAAATCAATATAAAAATATATATAAATTTGAGTTTATAAGTTCTTGCAATATTGAAGTTCGGACTGCAGTCAGTGACCAAAGTGTGGTCTTTTACTTCACATGCATCATATACTCAATATGAGCCTACAAAGGTTTGGGATGAGGATGATGATGATGATGATGAAGAGGAGGAGTTACTAGTGTTGTATGAACTTTTTTTTTGTGATTGTTCTGTGAACTTTACTTTTTATGTTGTATGAACTTTTAAGATGTAGTCTTTAACTACTATGGTTCTTATTGTGTGTTATATATTGTTGTTTGTAAAATGTTGTGAGTAGTTAAGTTGGTGATTTTGTGGTAGTATTTTTGGTAACATAGTTTTTTGTGTATTTTGTTTAGTTGTGTCGAACTTATTCTAGTACATTTTAGGAAAGTTTAGAACACTACTAAATGCCACTATTGAACTTCATGTTTAACTTTTAAATTTACTACCATATATTTTTTTATGTAGTTATGGATTTTTTTTAAGTTTGTGTGTGTTTGCTTTTGTAGTTTCCACTACTTTAGAAGTCTTTGAATCTCTTTTATATTGAACTTAAGATATAATTTGATTAATCTATTTTTACTCCTGTTTTTGAATTTTTTTACTTGCACATTTAAGATATAAAAATTCTCTTTCTTGTTGTTTTTATTTCCTACCCATTTATCATTTATTATGCTAAAATGTTTTACCTTAAGAAAAATTTTAAAGTTTGGGTAGGAAGAGGGGATGAAAAGACAAAAATCGAGACTTGAAATTTTTTTGTTCTCAATTGTGCCTCAAATTAATTTGATTTTGATTGAAAAATGATTGTGTATGAAGTTATATTAAGGAAGTAAAAATTTGAATATTGAAATGAGTAAGAAAATTTAGTTAAAACCTATCGTAATGATGAAAAAATTAAAGTTAAAAAATTCATTGTGAAGAAATGACAAATATTTTGTAACTATCTATAGTAGGAAATGTTATATTTTTAAAAATTATAGAAGGATTGAACTTTTATTTTCAATACATAAATTTCTTTTATTAAAAATAGTTTTTAAAATTATTATTATATTTTTAAGTAAAAATATATATCAAACGCATGCTTTAGGAAATGAAGGGTGGAATTCAAATTTATTAAAGGCCTATTCAGATATAGTAATCCTTGCCTGAAAAAATAGGGTAAAGTATAGTATGTGAAAAAGGTAGGAGAAGCTTGAGGATTAAAAGGCTTAATAAAAAATTGGTTCCACACCTAAACTTTTTTAAGTATAAGATTTGTGAAAATCTTAAGCTTAAGAATATAATATAGCTAGTATCATTATTTTTAATAAAAATATTTAAGCAAAAAATATAATATGTCTAAATTCAAAATTTGGAAAATTTACTTCTGAATTAGATAGGAACTCCTATTTTCTTACTCCTTCACCTAAGAGATTTCTATACTTTAAGTTGATCTCATTTAATAAAGTTTTTTCTAAATTAAACTACTTCATTTCTAGAACAAAATTTTAAAATCTCCTAAAGAAACTCAATCACATTATTTGTATACCTTAGTTTTGAAAGATTTTCGTGTCACTTTAGGACAAGTAACACTTTATATTTGAAGAATTTTGATACATCTACAATATATAGTATTATTATACACATTTTTATACTTATTTTTGAGGATATTGCACTTTAATTGAAGGTACTTGTTCGTTTTTCTTGTAGGTATGATTAAATGGATGAATGTGATGAAAGGAGTGAAAAAAGGATCAAATTTAGAGCTAAAATGAAGAAAGTGCAAAACTTAACAATGGCGCCTAAGCGCCAAGGCCTTATAGCTAAGTGCTAGGGTCTCGTAGCTAAGTGGTTAGACTTATCTTAAGCGTCAGAGCCCAGCACCTATGCTACTTGACGTTGCACTTAAGCGCCAGAATGTTATTTTGGAAGTTTAAAAAATTTTTAGGAAATTCTGAAGGGGTGTTTGAAGCAACCTTTGGTGCAAATGTGGATAACATAAAATTGACGTGATTTTGCATTCAAATGGCTCACGAAAAGAGGCAACTCTTGAAAGATTCATTGAATGAAGATATAATTTAAAGATATTTCGAAGCACCCATTGGAAAGATATATTAAGAAGTACCTGGAGATCAGAAAAAAAAAGAGAGAGCACTAACCAGAGCAAAAAGAGAGGGCCACTTAGATGCCAATTAGGGTTGGTGTTCTAAGTGAGTATCCATTGTGGTTGGTGAGTGAAGTGAGATTATGATTCTTTAGGATTGGGCGACCAATCCTAAAGATGTTTGTAAGGAAAAGCAAAGGACTCAAAGGAACTTTAAGAGTTTGGGGGAGAGGATATTCAGATAAGTTTTTATCTTTGTACCTACATTTTGTTTTGATCGAGACTTCTTAATTTTTTTACCATGATTTCAACTTTTAATCCCAATCGTTATTGTGTTTTCTCCATGAATTATGACTATTTTTTATTTTTTTCCTAAGAATGATGAAGTAATTAAGTGATGGATGAATGTTCTATGAAGTATAGATCTTCAATGATGGAAGAAATTGTGATGATTCAAACCTTGCAATTCATTTACTTCTTGATTTGGCCAATTAAGTTGTTATTATTTATTGTGTATACATGTCAAAACCGGTATGGTATTGTCTCAGTCAACTAATGGTAGAAATCACATGAGATTATATGGATGAGAAAGTAGTCCATATGGTTGAGTGCAAAAAAATTGGAAGATATACTATGATGGGGGTAGAATTAGAGGAATTTAGAGTGATAAGCGAAAGCCACCAATTCGATTTAATGTTTTATGTCTTAATACATGATGTTAGCCCTAAGGTGGACGGAGCGGAGGGCTCTAGAATGAGAGCTAGTATCTTCTCTACCTAGCCTGTCTTGAAGATTGGTAAAGCATTAGATTAATTTATATTCTTTATAGCATCACTAGTAAGGGTAAATAATATTATTGCTCCTATTTGAAACAAAACAATTTATATATTTCTGCAACAAAATTCCAAAACTTATTATTGATTAAGATAAGGAAAACGATATTTTTATTTGCATTTACTTTCATCTTAAAAACATCTTGCTAAATTTAGTTAGTTATTTACTTTATTTTCTATTATCAAAAATTGCTAAAAAGAATTAAATTTTCCTAAAAAATTATCTATAATTCGTGTGAGAATATTTTTAAAAGTAAAGTTTGTTATCTGTTTTCTTCTTAGAAAGGCTCCCTATGGGTTTGATATACGGGGCTTAATTAGAAAGTCTTATATTACTTGATAATGATATAAATACTTGCATAAAATCACAAATTAAAATACAAACAGCTGAACTCTTATTTGGATGGGAGTTAAGCTTTTGGCATCATTGTCAAGAAAAAGATATAATTAAAATCATATATGAAACATAAGCATAAATATCCAGGGATCAGGAACCCTCGTCAGCATCTTGCACACGTCAGAGCGAGTTGCTGCAACATAGGAGGAAGCGATGCTCTTCTATTCTGCCAATTTGTTAACCGTATCACAGGGGTTGTCTTTGATTTGTATGCAAAGCTTTCTAAGGGGCCATTAAAATTTTTGTGGAACTTGATAACATCTTCATTCAACGATTTGCTGGTGCACAACATCATATAACAGTTATAGACCTAGTAGAGGAGAAACAAAAACAAGGAGAACTTTTGTGGATTAGATTTTGTGTTAGAGAAATCATAGCTTAAAATGTTAAGTGCAACTTCAAAAAAAAGGTGCAGTCAAAAACCTTCTTAAGAAAATTCATGGTTCTATAGCATTCATTCTTAAAAAATTTATGATGAAGACATTTGAAAAGTTACTCAGCAAAGATGCCAATATTCAGGAGGAGCTAAGCAAATTATTGTAACAAAAAGACGGAGAAGACAAAGCCAGTTAGAACATTTGAAAATAAATCAGAAAATGTTGTAGAAGGGGTAAGGATGTGATGCAAGTGAAACCTGAGTAGAAGAAACAATGACAAATTATAAGTTAACCATCACGGAAACCATTTTCAGTACAACTTCAACAATTAACTCCACTATCGAAAGACAGGAAATCAATATCTGAAAACATAAACAAAGAATATCCATTCAAGACTGAAGCTGTTGAAAAGATATTTCGTAGCTTGTTGAAGTGTCGGAGTTCAAATTTCCTGAAGCTAAAATATCTGGAGAAGTTGATTTGAAATATCATCCTAACTATTATCCTTATCATAGGATGCTAGAACATAAAATCAATGTATTCTTTTTGTTTTCAAAGACCGGTAAGAATGCAACTTCAAACAAGGGAATACAGTGATCCTGAAATAATATCTACAAGATTTTGAAAATTGTTCAATCAATATGATTTTGGTTGATGAACTTATTCCTGACAATCATCCCAATAATAATCTCAAAGAAAATACTGCTCAAGGTAAATCTTTTGAGAAGACCTTTGTAGTCTTACAAATTACAAAATCTTCCAAGAAAGAAAATTTAAAGAAAAAGAAATAACCAAAAACGGTTATAGGTCTTCTAGATATAAGGACTATTGTTCCTTTTGTATCTTCTAGTTTCTATACCCCTTTACCTTCTACTAGGATAGTTGTCTCAGATGAAGGAAGGAAATGCCTCAAGCTGCTAACTCTGTATGAATTTGTTTTTATCCTTGCTGTGATTAATAACACTTCTAGTTCTGCTTATATTTTGTCAATTTATAATGCCACTTCTGAAAATGATCAATCGAACTTTAATTCTGTATAAAATACTCAAATCGTACATAATCTTCATAAGTCGAACGACAATCAAAATGTTAATGTTATCAACAACAATTCTGATAACGATGAAAATGAAGATGATAATGTTACACTTGAACTACAATGAACACCAACTTCAATATAATTGGAACCTTCTGACTTAGAGACAAAAGATACAGATGATAAATTAAAAGAAATAATTGAAATTAACTTACAAAGTGGAAGAGTTCTACCTCCAAGAATGGCTCCTAAAGAAAAGGAAAAAGAAATAGTTACACTTAAAAAGATCATTCCTCCAATTCATCAATAATTATCTGAAAGAAATGAAGACAATCTTCATAACAAAGTTGAATACAATGTAGTAGCCCATTTATAAGAATTACATGCAAATTTGAGTACCTACGATGCCCTTTTACTATGTAAAGAAGTGAGGCAATCATTAACAAATGCACTTTTAGATCCAGAAATTTATTTAGCTCAACCTACTAGTATCAACACAAATGAAGCTTATTCATATGAAAAACAGACTAAGATAACTTTTTTTGACAATGACTTGTTGCTCGGTATGACTGAACACAATTGTTCATTGTACATCATAGTGAATATAAATGACACTACACTTTCAAGAGTGCTTATTGACCGAGGTGCCTCAAATAACATTATGAATTTAAGAATACTTGCGTATTTGGATATTGTCACTTGCAAACTAACGAGGGATAAAATGATGTGATGAGGATTTAAACAACAAGGAGAACTAGCTTTAGTTTCAATATCATTACTCTTAAAGATGGATGATTTGGTGACAACAAAAAAATTCTATATCATTGATTATGAAACTTCTTTCAATGCTTTACTTGGCCGACCGCGGCTTCTTGAACAAAAGATGGTGCTCTACTCATTACATCAATGTATCAAATATTTACAAAAGGGATAAGAATGTTGTACCACAGGAGATCTACAAACTTTTTTCAGTCCATTAAGTTGGAGTACATGAAGATGCTGCATATTATGCTCCAATAAAGAAAACAATATTCTCCTGAGAAGAAGTGGTGAATACAAAATAGAATGATAAAGAAAAGAAAATAAATGAAAAAGACCATGAAAAGGAAAAAAAAATTAATAGAAATTCTTCTTCGACAAAGTCAAAGGCTGACAATTCTCATCAAATTCACACCTGAGGTCGAGGACGGCGATGAGGATGGGAGAAAGAAAATCCAATTGTCAAAATGAAGAAGCCATAAAAGTTTAGAATTTATTTGGACTCTGAAGAAGAAAGAAAAGATGAAAGGACAACATCGATGATCCTCTTGAAAAGAAAGGTAAAGAAAAACAAATTGAGCCTATGTATGAATGAATTAATCACTATATACACCTATGACCCTAACTCTAATCTTTTCCTCTAAAATTGAGAATTTAGTGGTCAAAGAAGTTATAGTGATAATAAAAAGCCTATCAAATTTATTCTTGGTTCTATTTCTTCTTGTTCTAAAACAAATGTAAAATTAGAAAATGAAAATCTTACAAAATCAATGAAAATCCCATTTTGAATTGTATTCTCTGTGGATTTAAAAATTTATTCATTGTAATTTAAAGCCTAAACAATGGTCATTAAATTAGCTGTATCTTTTTGTACAATTATGGGATAATATTAAACAAGATGCTGAATCTAGGGAGGGTTTCTTTGGTTTAATATCGTAGAACCTCTAGTTGATACAAAATTTTTTATGGTTATAACCAAAAAATTTGATTATAAACAAACATCTGATCCTCCAATTGAAGACGCACCTCCATAATTTAAAGAAGAAATCAAATCAAAAATGATGACTTAAAAGAAATAAATTTAGATAGAAAAGAAAACCTAAAACTAACCTTTTTTAGTTCATTCCTTAACGACATTGGAGCAAAAGAAGTTATTCAACCTTTAAAGGAATAAATTGCACGGGCTTGCTCTAGAAGTTGCAATTCATAAACATAGGATAAACTAAATTGCAATCCCTATTAAATAAGCTTCTAGAAGGATGCGTGTTGAAATTGAAGAACAAGTCATTGCCAATGTTAAGAAATTAATTGAGGCTTGTTTTATATGAGAAGAATATTAACCGACATGGCTGGCTTATGTGGTGCCATTAAAGAAGAAAAATGGCTAAATTATAGTCTATGTAGATTTGAGAGATTTAAACAAGGCTTATCCAAAGGATGAACTTCCTTTACCAATCCAAGAGTTGATTATTGATATTATGTCTACACAGGTAATATTTTTTTTTATTGTGGGATCATCAGGATACAATCAAATCAAAATGACTCCAAAAGATGAACCAAATACAACTTTCTGAACATCAATTAGGATATATTATTATAAAGTCATTCCATATGGATTAAATATTGCTAGCGTTACTTATTAGGGTGCTATGAAACGAATTTTTGACGAACTCATTCATAATCAGGTGGAATATTTTGTGGACTACTTGGTCGCCAATGGTATACAAAAAGATTGTCATGTCTATGCTTTGGAAATCGCCTTATATGATTGCGAAAATTGAATCTTAAGATGAACACCTCAAAGTACGCTTTTAGTGTCACCTCAGAGAAGTTTTTAGGATTTATTGTTCTACATCATGGGATAGAAATTGACCCTGTCAAAAATTAAGCCATTCTAAATATGCCTCCTCCAAAAAATCTACACTCAACTACGTTCTTTCTAAGGAAAATTAGAGTATATACGACTCTTTATTTCCAACCAATCGAGTAGGTGTCAACCTCTCACCTCCCTAACAAGAAAATATACCAAATTTGTGTGGGATGAAAAATGCCAACTCGCCTTTGAAAATAGCAAACAAAATTTTACAACACCTCCTATTCTAGCATCCCCTGTATTAGAAGGATCTCTAATCCTTTACACTATGAAATTATATAATTCCCTTAGAGTATTATTTGCTCAAGTCAATGACGATGGTAACGAAAATGTATTATATTATTTAAGCCACTGTTTGATCCCAATTGAAACAACATATTCTACAATTGAGAAATATTGGTTAGCTTTGGTCTTAGCATTTCAAAAACTAAGACATTATATGCCATCACATAAGGTAACTCTTATCTAAAGAGTTAACCTGTTACAATATATGATGACTCGACGAACACTTTCTGGAAGATTAGCAAGATGGGCAATGATATTGCTCCAACTAGACATAACATATTCACCGTTATGTTCTGCTAAAGGACAAATTATGGTAGATTTCTTAGGAGCACATCTAATACTAACTAGGTCTCCTCTTAATGATGATTTAAACTATGAACAAGTACTAGAAATTAAAAATTTTAACACAAAATGGTGGGAATTATATTTTGCTGGAGCCTCACCTAAACAAAAAGACAAAGATAGAAATACAATTATAACTGGCAAACCAGGAGTATGATTAGTTTTCATTACTCCAGACAAATCAATAATGTCACTTTCATATAAATTGACCAAAACATGTACAAACAATGAAGTTGAATATGAAGCACTCATAGTCAGGCTAAAATAGACAATTTTGATGGAAATTAAAAATATCGACATCTATGGAGATTCTCAAGTAATCATTAATCAAATTACAGGAAATTACAAGACTTTAAAACCTCGACCTGAACAATACTTCTGTTACACTTTGAAATAGGTTTTGCAGATTCCAAATGTAATGTTCTTCTTAGTTCCGAGATGAGATAATTTTCTAGGAGATGCGTTTACAATGCTTGCAAAAAAAAATTGCTTTCCCAGAAGAATTTGAAATTCTAATTTCTGTAAAAGGACGACAAGTTCTCTCTGAAATTGACATTGACAATTTACATAAGGTTGGTGAAAACAAGGCATTAACAGTGATCAACAAAGAAGAGAATGATTGGTAAATATCAAATATTCAATATTTACAAACTGGAATGTTACCTGAAAATAGTTCTATTACAAATTAAATTAAAGAAAGAGCACTATCTTATGCTTTAGTAAATGATGTTCTTTACCAGCGATCTTAGATCAAATGTGGCTAACATTTAAACCAATATGAGGCTCTTGAGATTGTTTAAGAAGTTCATTCAGGTATGTCTGTGCACACCAATCCAGACCTAAAATGAAGATGAAAATAAAAAGGACGGGATATTACTGGCCAACAATGATGACTAACTATCTTGAAAATGCAAAAAAATGTTATCAATGTCAGGTACATAGAGTGATCTTACATCAACCACCAAATTTATTTTATCCAACAACTGCATCTTGGTCATTTGAATGTTGGAGCATAGATGTAGTGGGCCCTATAGACCCTCCATCATCTAAAGACTAACAAATCATTTTATTGGCTACATATTACTTCTCTAAATAGGCAGAAGCAATACCAGTCAGAGAACTCAAAGTAGAACAGGTTCTCCATTACTTCAAAACACACATTGTCATACCATTGCTAATCCTCAAAGTGTCATATCAGACAACTAGCTGGCCTTCAAAAACACAAAAATAAAAAATTTTATCCAAAGACACAGAATAGACTAGAGATACTCAACAATTTATTACCCTAAAGACAATGGTTTGGCTAAAGCATTCAACAAAACATTAGTAAATGTTTTGAAAAAAATATTAATTAGCAATCCAACACAGTGGCAGGAGTGATTGATCGAAGCTCTATGGGCTTATAGAACTACATACCATACTCCAACACAGTCAACACTATTTGCTTTGGTATATTATTCTAAAGCTATGATACCACTTGAAGTTCAGATTCCTTCTCTCAGAATTGTAGTCTCAAACATGATAACTTAAGAAGAAAATGCAAAATTATGACTTTATAAACTTGAAAATTTAGAAGGCAAGCATCTACAAGCCCAGCAAAATCTTGAATTATACCAAGCAAAAATAATACAGACCCACGACAAATTGGTTCTCCCTAGGACTTTTCAAATTGATGAAATAGTCTAACTTCTCCAAAGACCTATCCTTGCTCTACAAAAAATAGGTGGAAAATCAGAACCAATGTGGGATGTCCCGTATGTTATTGAAAAGTCTTACTTGGGAGGATCCTACTAGTTAACAGACTGTCAAGGAGAAAAAATCCTACACCCAATCAATAGGCGATTTTTGAAAAAATATTATGTGACTTTAAAAATGATAACTCATTCATAAATGGGATAACAATATTGAAAATAAAAAATAAATTTCTTGAGAATTAATGTTTTTTTTGGGACTTTTCCTTTTGTTCATATAACATGTGTTTGTGGACATTATTTCTTGATAATAAAAAAAATTAATTTCATATTAATAAACTAAATTTAAACTAAGTATGATATGTTTCCATTAACCTGGTGCATGCAAGAATGTCAAACGACAGACTTTTGTTCACTTTTAGAAGTGGTGTGTGTATGGCACTAGACCGCTGATGTATCAAGAAAGGATCAAGTATCCATTTCAATTTTGATCTGACACAGGTCGAACTACTGTATAATGAGTTATTGTTATCCATTGTCGATAAAGAAGAAACTGAAAGGAAATTGCATGTACTGGAATTTAGAACCCGACATGAGGACATTATTAATGAAAAAGCAAAACTAATGGGTATGAAATGAAAAATTGACTCTTGAAAGTTGAATTCAATAGTAGTTGTTGCGGCTCAAGGAATCGTAGAAGCATCTATTGCTAGATTCAATAAATTGATAGTTGGATTGCCTCAGACTCAAAAATAAAACCAGATTAAAAAACTAAAATGAGTTGAAGGGAAAGAATGAAACCTTGGGAGGAAGATACCTCTAGATTTGAATTTCCAATTCCTCATTATACACCTGGAGTGATATACCCTGTCCTAGGAGTAAAAATTTTGATCCTGAAGAACAAGAAGCAATAAAAAGAGCAATCTTCACACCAACTCCATATATATTGGTACTTAACCTTACAACATCCGAAGAACCATCTAAAAGACAAATTATTTCTGAAGAAGAATTGAAACATATCAAAACACTAAAACGACATTTATTGAACAATTCAAGTATTTCAATGGTCAAACTGTCAATATACTGGAAGGTATACAATTGATCATCAAGAACTTCCATGGAGATAAACAAGTAATCATTGTTAATCATGTAATAGAAGCGTGAGATCGAGGACGGGCCTGACAGTTGGAAAAGAGGACATACTCAGAACCCAATAAATGGATAAAAGTTGAAGGGTGAATAACTATTCAATATGGATGTTGTTACAACTATGCCAATGACAGAGATGGGAATCATTTGGGAATATTACGATATGAACGAATTGACCCAATCCCCATTGTAATCATTCAGAATATCAAGTGTTTGGTAGTTTGGGACAAAATGCCACCCAGCTATTTTTCCGATAGTTGTATCATCAACATTTATGAAGAAGAAGACAACATCCCACCACATATTGAAATTCATGATTTTGAAAGACCTTTTTGCACACTTTAACTATTAGACAGATGTGTTATCATGTTTAGAAGAGAAATCCAAATTATAGTACTAGGGAGTTCCATGGTTCTTACCAAATTCCCCTTACATGAGGATTAGTCCTAGTCATACAAGGAAATGGAGCAGATCTTGCCAAACATTGTATACCAGGGGTCAACAGACAACATATCTTTATAACATTATGAAGAATGCACTCTGAAAAGCGTCTGATCCTTTACCAGCCTATAATAGATCTTAAAGGATTGCAACCTCTGAAATTACCGTGACCCCAAGAAGATCCAAGCACCTGAGACATGCTTAACATAACCTATTTTCAACAGTATCTTCGAGTGCTAGGTATTCATAGTTGGTCTAGTAGCATCTAAGGTTTTGAAAATGATAGAAAGACAATGTGACAACTTCTGACATGTTACTTTCATGACGGCTTGTGTTATAACCTTTTTTCTTTAAGAGATGATGTATTTTTTATTTCTCTTATCGATACTTTTATCAATGTACATTTTCTTTGACAATGGGATAAAATCTTATGAAAAAATCCCCAACTGTCGACAATGCTTGTGTAGGTTAATAAATGCCAAAATGAAAACTTAAAATTAAAAATTACATAATTCAAAATAAACAAAATTCTATGAAATGACATGAGACTTACATTTCGACTTATAAAGTCAAATCCTTAGCAGATTCTTTTCACTTTATGTGCTTTCTGCAAGTAACTTTTGTTATTGGATGTAAGACCTTTATCAAATGAAATTATAGCTTTTCTCTAGCAAATCTGTAGGATAAGATATAAATCTCTAATCATTTCTTCCAAAAACTAATAATACCAACATTCGACATTTCTTGAGTAGTAAAATAAGACCTCCTTAAATGGAATCTCACATCTACTCTCTCCAGCTATTCGATGTAAGGCCTTCCTGACATGGAATTATGGCTTTCAAATGTGTGTGAGGCATCTACTCTCTCAAACAACTAGATATAAACCTCCGGTGTGTGTTGTTTTTCTGATGGTATTATGTTCGTAAATACAAGCACACACTAGAGGTTCTACGCAAGTATACATATCATTCAAGTAATACAAGGCTCTAATGGAGTCCCATTTATCAATCCCACAGGGAAGCAAGGTAAGAGGTCCTTATTTAAATTCTAGTCAACTATTATCAGCACTTATTTTGGAAATTCAACTAAAGTGATTTCTCTAACATGTACTTCTAAAGGCAAGTCAAATTTAAAACAATTAATAACTACTCCTAATAGAAAAGATTAATTATAAATATAACTATTTATGGATGGATTGGTTTGGAGAATTTTGATATGTTAAAAACTACCATTCTTATGTAGTGAATTGGATAATGTATAGGAATGAGATACATTAAATATCGTGTGTAGAAAATATGAGCTTATTCATTACTCTCTTCCGAGTGCATAAAGAACATTTGTTAATCCATGGTTTGGTCCATAAATTCATGGTTAGTCTTGGAGGATACTAGATCTCACACCAGAGCTCCAACTTCCCCTCACTTGAGGGCTAACTCTTGCTTTAGTGTCCAAACACTTGAACCAACTTGGGGATTTTAGTCTATCACTTAAAAATGTCCAATGCTACACCCATCAAAGTGCATTTTCTTATTTATTTGCAATCAATCCTATGGATTACTTTCTCGTCCATGAAATTAAATGTGTTTCCACTTTGTTGAGAATCACACTACCCTATCAGATCTTAATGTAATTACAACAAATTTCAACACTACAATGGGCCCTTATTGTAATATAAATGAAGTGCAAGTAAAAACCATCCAATTTATAATTAAAACCTCTTAGAAAATGCATCCCAATATCCTAAATATGAATCTTACTCATTACAAAAAAAAGTACAAGGAAAAAACATCATAATCTTCTCATGCCACTATTTCCAAACAAGAAAAATGAGTAAGAAAGACACTTCAGAAAGCACGAAGAAAAGATAACGAAAAACCATATTTTATCAAAGAAAATCCACTAGATAAGTATTTACAAAATAAAAAGATAATGAAGATGAAGAATACAATACTTAGCTTTTTCCTCTTGAAAGAAATATAAAATATCTCCCACAAAGTCTCCCATTGATCCATGCGATACTAGTACAATTCCTTATAGATTCTCTCAAAATCTCTTCTCCAATCTCTCTAAAGATATATAAATCTACATTTCTACTAATATTCTAAGCTCTCTTAACATTCTCAACATTTTCCCACTCACGCACACCAATTTTGACATAAAATCACTCTATTACAGTGTAAGGATGAATTTCCCAAGAGTGCATAAAAAAATCTTCCAAAAAGCATCTAGATTCAAAGTATATGGCAAATAACCGCCCCTAGCACTGTCGACGCCATTTTTGGGTGCTGTCGGTGGCCAAAATTATCTCTCTCGGGATTCTAGTGCCTTCGGTACCCTCTCACGTGTCGTCAGTGCCACTCTACGTAGGTCCACATTTTGCTTCGTTTTAGCTCCGTTTCGCTTATTTCAATTGTGTTACGTTCCTAACATCTTCACCTACAAGAAAAGTACAAAAAAACCTTTCTTTAAAGTTTAATTTTGTTTAAAAATATGCAATAAGTTTAAATTAGATTAAGCATAGAAAGACATATTGAATTGTGTCAGGCCAAAATTTTCTTTCTTTCTCGTTTTTGCATCAAATTGTACCGTTTTTGCTTCTTTTTCTCCAAAAGTCCATTTTTTATTCCTTAAACTAAAAACTTACAAAATAGTTTTCTATAAAGTGCAACATCATTAAAATTAAGCATAGAATGTATATGAATAATTAAGCTTTTTTTAGGCGTGTCACTTTCCTTTAGATCTTCGTTTTGGGATATAAGTCTCATAACAATCCTTACCAAGACTGATGATACATATAAAATATATAGTATTTTTTATGCACATTTTTATACCTATTTTTGATGATATTGCACTTTAATAGAAGGTATTTTGTGTTTTTCTTGTAGGTACGATGAAAATGAGTGATTATGATGAAATGAGCAAAAATTGGATCAAATTTAGAGCAAAAAAATGAAAACTGAAAATTTTGGAACTGGCGGGTAAGCGCCGCTGGGCCGGCGCTTAGCCGCCACAGTTAAAAATCGAGATTAACTTGAATTTGGCGCCATTTTCAAAGGGGATGGGATGCAACTCTTGGTGGTAACTTTCATAACTTCCCTTTGGCGGCAAGTTTGAATGAAAGGGTGCATTCTTTGGTGGATACATCGAATCCGGACACATTTTGAAGAGACACCAAGACACCTTTTGGTTTAATTTTTAAAGAGACTCTTAGGAATGATTAGGGGCTCTTCCATTGCATTTTGAAGATAGTTCTTACAGATTTTTTATTGTATTTTATAAGAGTTTTCATTAGGAGTAGAGAGTAGAAAAAAGAAAAGAGTAGGATTGAAGCCTTCTTCCCACTTCCTTTCTTTCCTTTAGTTTAGTTTTTATTGAAGTTTGTTTCTGAGTCATCGGAGTTGGGAGACCTGCTCCGAGGAGTAGTTCAGTGAAGAGTCAAAGTTTCAGAGGAACTTCCTGAGTCTTGTGGAGAGGATTTTCAGATAAGTGTTTACTTTTGTTCTTACATTTAGTTTTTAATTAATAATTATTGTGTTTGTTGCTTTTCTTATGGTTTTTAAATTCAAATCAATATGTTTTGGTATTTTCTCAATGCATTCTGAGTAGTTTATTTTATTTTTTTCTTTCTTAAATGAAGAAGTAAGTAATTCATGAAGCATTGTTGTGGAATGTATATGTGTTTAAAGTTGGAAGAAGTTGTGAAGATTGATTCTATAAACTTTATTTACTTCTTAATTTGGCCTGTTAAGATGTAAAATTTGTGGTGAGATTATGTAAGATCGATTGCGATATTGTCTCATAAAAGTTAATAAGAATCACATGAAATTATATGGGTGAAAATTGTAGTTCATATAATTGAATGCAATATATTAGAAGATGTTTTAAAGGAGAGTAAAATTAGAGGATTTTTAGTGTGACAGGCTAAAAGCACCTAATTTGGTTTGAAGTTTTAAATTTTGTTATGAGAAGTTAGCCCCCAGGTGGAGGGAAATGAGAGAACTCTAGAGTGAGAGCTGGTATCTTTCCTGCCTAACCATGTTCAAAATGATAAAATTTCAAATTAACCAATGTTCTTTATAGAACCAAGTAAGGGCAAAGAATACATTTGCTTCTATTTATCAAAAAAAATTTAAATACTTCCACAACAAGACTTTCATAGTTAGTACTACTTTATAATGGAAAGAAAAAGATATTCTAGTTAATAGTGTTTTTCCTACCGTGTTTACAGTTATTATCATTAATTTCTTGTTTGACTTTTACAAGAAAATTTAAAGAGTGAAATCAACTATCAAACTTTTCAAAATCAAAACATAATTTCAAAAGTCAATTCAAAAAGTAAAAAGATAATTTTCATATTTTTATAAAGATTTTTCACTTTCCCTGTGGGTTCGATATCTTGGGGCTTAATCAAAAAGTCTTATATTACTTGATAAACGATACGTACACTTGCGTAGTATCCACATTATAAATAATAATTTTCATATCAAAATCATAAGCTTATATATCCGGCGGAGAAAATTTTTTTTTGTCGTTGCCAATTTTCATATCATAATTGTAAGTATAAATATCGGGTGGATCGTGTTTTTGGCGCCATTGCCGGAGAAAGAAATTAATTAAAATTACATTTTAAAGAAAATTAAGAAATTTTAAAATTTTACTTTTCTTTGTTTTGTTAGTGTGTAGTGTTTTGTTTTGTTTTATTTTTGTATGCATAGTTCAGGTTTTGAGGGACATGTGCCTTACAATTTTGAATTAGAAAGAACTATTAGAAAAATCAAAAAAATAAAAAATAAGGAAAAAGATAAAAATATTCAAGAAATGGTAAATCATCAAGATCAAAATGTTAGCATCCATCAAGAATTAAAACCTTTAAGAGATTATGTTAACCCTACATTGGATGAACTTTGTGGTAGTATTCAAAACCCTACTATAGCTACTAATTCTTTCGAGCTTAAACCTGCTATTATCCAAATGGTGTCTAATAATCAGTTTGGGGGAGCAACAACTGAAGATCCTAATTTGCATCTTGCTAATTTTCTAGAGTTGTGTGCTACTTTTAAATATGATGGTGTTTTGGATGATACTATTAGACTTAGACTTTTTCCTTTCTAACTATGGGATAAAGCTAAATATAGTTACCTTCGTTAGCACCTGGATCAATTAGAACTTGGGGTGAACTGTCACAAAAATTCCTTGCTAAATATTTTCCACCATCTAAGACTGCTAAGTTGAGAAATGATATTACATCTTTTTGTTAGTTTGAAGGGGAATCAATATATGAAGCATGGGAAAGATTTAAAGATCTCCTCATGAAAGGTCCACATCGTTCGATACCAGATTGGTTACTAATACAACTTTTTACAATGGATTAGTTGAATCTCTTAGATCGATCATCGATGATACTGCTAGTGGATCATTAATATCTAAACCAATTTCTGATGCTTATGCTTTAATTAAAGAAATGGCTACTAATAATTTTCAATGGCCTTCTAAAAGGTTAAATCCTAAAAAGGTAGCAAGTGTTTTTGAAAATGATGCTTTTACAAAGTTAGCAAATCAAGTTGTTGCTGCTTCAAGGAAGATAGACCAATTTGGGATGAATTTTTCTCAGCCACATTCCATGATTGAAGAAAATTCATTAGGCTAGATGGTTGATTCTTATTCTTTACCAGAAACTGTGAATGCTATAATTAAGCCTAACAACCCATATTCCAATTATTATAACCCAGGTTGGAAGAATCATCCAAATTTTAACTGGAATACCAATAATCAGGGTGGTGTTAATCAACAATGGGGTAACCACCAAGTGAACCCATTGGGGAATTGGAACAACCAAGGAAATAATAATAATAATAGATTAACTTATCCTTCAGGTTATAACAATGATTTACAATTAAAGGAGAAGAAGTTGTCAATTGAAGAAGTGGTGTCACGTATGGGAAATCAATTACAAATTCAAGGAGCAACCATCAGAAATATTGAATATCATTTGTGACAAATTGCAAATGCCTTGAGTAATAGATCCCAAGGAATGCTTTCAAATAACATTGAAGTAAATCCAAGAGAAAAGAATAAAGGACAAGTAAAAGCAATTCAACTGAGAAGTGGAAGAGAATTAGAAGATAGAGTTAAAAAAGAAAGTGAAGTAGAAAAAGAAGAGATTGAAGAACCAAAAGAGGACGCTCTGAAAGGTTTGGAAAGACATATTTCTCCACCTAAGGTTGATTTAGAAAAACCACCACCTCCATTTCCTCAGAGACTTCGTCAACAAAAGTTGGATAAGCAATTTTAAAATTTCTTGGAGATATTTAAGAAGCTTACTAATAATATTCCATTTGCTGAAGCCTTAAAACAAATGCCAAGCTATGCGAAATTTATGAAGGATATTCTTAACAAGAAGAGGAAGTTTGAAGATAACGAGACTGTTGCACTTAGTGAGGAGTGTAGTGCAATAATTCAGAAAAAGTGTCCTGAAAAGCTTAAAGATCCTGGTAGTTTCACAATTCCATGTGCAATCGGAGACAGATTCTATGGAAAAGCTTTATGTGATTTGGGTGCAAGCATTAACCTTATGCCACTATCAATATTCAAAAGACTGGGACGAGAAAAAATATCCCCAACTACTAAAACTCTGCAATTAGCAGATCATTCGATCACATATCCTAAAGGAGTTATAGAAGATGTTTTAGTTAAAGTGGATCAATTTATTTTTCCTATTGATTTCTTTGTGTTAGATATGGAGGAAGATGAAAAGATACCTATAATTTTGGGAAGACCTTTCCTAGCTACAAGCTGAGCCATGATAGATGTGCAAAAAGGGGAATTAACGATTAGGGTTAATGATCAGACTGTTACATTTAATATTTCAAAATCGATGAAATATCCTGCTAGAGGTAATAAAGATGAATGTTATAGGATGGATGTTATCAAATATTTAAGTGAATGTCATTTCAAATCAACTGATGAAGAGAAATTTTAAAGAGAAGAATTGGAACATAAGCAAGAAGAGGAGTTGCTTGATTATGAAGATTTTCAAGAGGAAGATTTAAAGTATATTTGTGAAAGTTTTGAATAGTTAGATTTGACTAAAAAAGATGAATCTTATGGCCATCAATTGAAAAACCTCCTGAACTTGAGTTAAAAATGCTTCCTGATAATTTAAAGTATGTTTTTCTAGGTGAATCCTAAGCCTTGCCAGTTATAATTTCCGCTTAATTAATTGAAAAAGAAGAAGAGAGTTTACTTGAAATTTTGAAGAAGCACAATAAAACCTTTGGATGGTCAATTACTGATATTAAAGGAATCAGTCCTTCAATTTGT
The DNA here is from genome assembly GCA_022702705.1 of Papilionanthe hookeriana x Papilionanthe teres. Taxonomy (NCBI): domain Eukaryota; kingdom Viridiplantae; phylum Streptophyta; class Magnoliopsida; order Asparagales; family Orchidaceae; genus Papilionanthe; species Papilionanthe hookeriana x Papilionanthe teres. The sequence continues at coordinate 152,735,400 of CM040428.1, forward strand.
TTGCACAAAATTCTTATGGAAGATAATTGCAAACCTCTGGCTGATCCCCAAAGGAGATTAAATCCTATCATGAAAGTTGTTATTAAGAAAGAAATTTTAAAATAGTTGGATGCTGGAATTATCTACCCTATTTCAGATTGTGCTTGGGTTAGTCTTATTCACTGTGTTCCTAAGAAAGGAGGAGTGACTGTGACTGTTAATGAAAAGAATGAAATAATACCAACAAGACAAGTTACAGGGTGGCGAATATGCATTGATTATAGAAAATTAAATCTTGCCACAGGGAAAGATCACTTTCCACTCCCATTTCTGAATCAAATATTGGATAGACTGGCTGAGCATAAATACTTTTATTTTCTGGATGGATATACTGGTTACCTGTCGCAAAGGCGGAAACCCTTTAGTCGACTTCAGATTGAATTCAATCATGGGTTTCTCAGTTTCTGATACTTTGTCCATTAGTGTGAAGAGGGTGACGTCAGCGAACTTAATATCTATATTGTCAAATCCTTGTCCAAAACAGATGATCCCATAGTCGGGCAGCTCATCCTCATAAACGACAAAATCCATTCCATTGGTGAAGGAGAAGATTAACTTCGGCGAAGACATTTTCTGCAGTGTAGATTTCGAACGTCAGTCCCGAGTTATGCTTCCTTTCATCACAAAACTTAGAGCGAAAAAGAAAGAGTCCGAACACATTTTCATTTATCTTAATGTATTTGTGATTTTTAAGAAAATTTGTTTATTAGAAGGTTGTTTATTAGGGGATTTGTTTGTTAGGAACAAAATGATTAAAGGTATAGAAAAGATAAAGGACCTGATTCAGAATTAGAAAAGAAGAGAAAGTCTCGTAAGACTTCTCAACCCAAAGGCCGCTCCTAAGCTAACACCTATTGGGGGTCCACCCCACCTCAGAAAGAGGCAAAAGGATTTCAGAACCTCTCTATTTGGGGTGTCTAAACAGTGGATCCAAAATCAAAAAGGAGTTTAATATACCTGTTCAAGACAGAAATGAACGTGGTATGCCAACGGAAAGAATGGTAGTGTGTTTCAAAAGGGGTATGGACTCACTACCGATTTATGAAAGCAAAACCATCTGATCAAAATGGAGAGAGGAACTAATCCCCAGCGGAGTCGCCAGAAATGGTCGGCATATTTTTAGGTTGAGTGTTGTATTTTGAAAAGGGATCGCCTACAAAAATTATCAGCGAATTTTAGATTTTAAATTTAATTTAAATGTATATATAATTTAAAAAGTAGCATTTGATTTTGAAAATAATTTTAAGGTTGAAAATTTTAAGATATGAAATCAAACCGATCTCACATCCCAAATAGTTTATAAAAACGAGCACCACATCACAAACTGTGTATCTATCTCGAAGGACAAACACACTGCTTGACGACGGGGCTCAATTAAATCAAATAGAAGATTTGTGACATTCGTTTGGTCTACAAACCAATTTTATAAGCCGACAAATTCCCCTACTTAATTTAAAGAAATTAAGCAGGGTTTATATTACCTGGGTTCTTAAAGTTCCCTATAAGGGCAAGCCCCTATAGTTAATTACATCTTAAATGACAGGAATCATTTAAGAAAACTCTTGATAATGATAAGTGATTTTGCTCTCAAGAATTTCAAAGTTTGAGGTTTCAAATGAATTGGATTTAGGAAATTTCAATAGGGAATGGATCAAATATGGATTTAGGAAATTTCATATGGATTGGTTATTTAATACTAAAGAAGGCTTTAGCTGAAGTAGGAACAAGTTTTGCTAACGACGATGATCGTGCTGCCCACTATGCTCTAAGCTCCTTGTTGTTGTAGAGGTTTAGTTTTAGAAGGTGACAATCAGAAGATGAGAGATGTGTTTTGGTTTAGAAGAGTCTTAAGGTTCAGGTGATTTAATATTTTGTTAGGGGAATCTTAAAGTTGATTATAACAACAAGGGTTAAAATCCCATGGTTCTATCATTCCGACACCATTATTTTTATCGGATTCACTTAGGCCAGATGAATTTGCTAAACCCAACTGAATGAGTTCCACACTTTCATTTATACAGTGGGAAATCCTGTTAGCAACACGTAGGTTATATCATCCGAGGTATTCCCGATCATCCAACAATATGTTTTAATTTAGTTATAGTTGTGGTTTTTTTGTTCTGTTTGTGATTAAATTTTGAGTTGTATTTATATTTTGAATGTTGTGGCGGTGGATTTTATCTTGTTGTGATTTTTTATTTAGTTTTGGGTTTCAGTTTTGTGACTACCCTAAAGGTTTCAGTTTTCATGCAGGGTGTCAATCTTATTTAACATGCAAGAAAAGTAATGTGCAGTACAGGTAAGTAAATTGCAATAAAATAAAAGCGTACCTGGAGGGTCTTCAGGTCATTCCAAGCTACACTTAAAACACATGATAAAGCATTTATATATTTGAAAGAAAACACCTAACTAAAGGAACGTTTTGGTTGTCTACCAAAGTCCTAATCCTATAGCAAGTCAATTCCGATGACGTCTAGGTTCTTGTGTTTTGTTAAGGATGATTTTCTTCATCAAAGGAAAATTAAGTTTAGTTGTTCTTCTAAAATATCTCATCATATTGAGAAAGCGTTTAGGACGAGTCCTAAACATCTTTTCAATACTTCTGAGATTATTTTGAGTCCAAATGAATTTTGTTGTACTGGTGAATTAATAATCCAAGAATTTAGTTAAGTTTGTTTCTTGCTTAGTGAATTAGGATGTTTGATTATCCTATGAGTAAAGTGACATTTCACTTAATGTTTCATTTAGGAGTTATGATAATGAGAGCCATTAAGGGGCAAATCAGTTTGTTAAAGAATTTAACTGCTTTGATTTAAAGTTGAATTGATGATTTAGGGTGATTTAATTTATTTCAAAATTCAAATTGATTTTCACTTAAGTGTTTTAAATTTTTTGATTTGATAGAGGTGTTTACAATTTTCATTTTAATTAAACTTTTAATGATTTAAATTTAATTTGACTTAATTGTAACACTTTAGGTCAATTTTTAATTGGTTTGAATTTTTATGTTTTTAATTATGTATTTTCTTAAGGTTGATTTTCTTTAATGTTTCAAATTTGTTTTAGATTTGTTTCTTAAGTAATTTCAAATTAATTTTAATGTCTTAAATTTATTTCAATTTGATTATCAAATCACTTAATGTCTAAAGCTTTTAATTTAATTAAGTTTTATTTTCCTTTTAATTATTTAATTATTAATTTTAATTATCATTTTTTTGAGTTTGATTAAGAGTTGAATATTATTAAAGTGATTCATTTAGGGGTTTTAAATTAAAGAACTGATATCTTCTTAAATCATATCCCCAATCTTAATAATCCAAACTTTAACTTATTCTTCCAAAATTCAAATTGTTTAATTAATGAAAATTTACTTTAAATATTTTTAAGATGATTAATGTGTTTCTACCCCTTAAGTCCCTAGGTTTCAATCATCTACTGAAAATTTTAAAATCAGATATTTTACTCTCCCCTTGATTAAACCTAAATATTAACTAGGGTTAAAATTCATTAATTACATTTATGTCCTTTTAAGCATGTTCATTTCATAACTCATCAAATTAAGCTCAAATGAACTTCAAATTTTTATGTCACTTCACTCACATGTCAATTAAGACATTAGAGGAGAAAATGAGATTTTTCTGAATTTAATTTAATTTATATATTTATTTTTTGTGAAAAATATGGGTTTCCAATGAAAATCCAACAACATGACAAAGGTAAGGTTTATATCCTTAGTAAAATTATGGGATGTTTCTATTGACCAGAGGAACATTTAGACCAATTTTGGTGATTTTTTAAATTATATTTTATTTATTATAATTATTTTGGGTTTTGGAGTATTAATTAATTATAAAATAAAATTAAAGTTGAAAAATGGATTTTATATTTTTCATAAAACTCTTTGACCTCACGGAGTTCAGAGAAACAAATTTTATATTTTTCTAATTTTTCTTTGATTTATTAGAATTAATTTAGTGAAAATGTAAGGAAATTCAATTTTTGGTATTAAAAATTGTTTTAAGCCTTTAAAATTCAATATCTTAACCTATAGACTTAGGAAAAATATTTGGTTTGTTTTTAAGTGATTAGGAAGCAAAATATGACATTTTTATAATTTTTAATATTTTTATTATTTTTATTATTTTTTTAATTATTAAAATATTGAAAATATGGTGGGTCCTCTATACTCTAAGTAACAGTGGAGAATTGATTTCAAGCAATTTTGATGTGTGGTTACTCTTAATTAATAAGGGTTTAGTTTTGAGTGTTTTGGCTAATTAGGGTTATTCTTAATGAGTTAACTCAAAATATATTTTTCCTAGGGTCCTCTGGTCCTTAGATATTTCTCCTAATTTTCTTAGAATTTATTGATCAATATGCTAATTATTGGAATTAAAATGCCAAAACAGACACTTAAATTTGAAAAATCAATAACTTGCCATAGAGATGGCCTCTGGCCTTGGAAAATTTAGTGAATGTTCACAAGAACAGAGGCTACAAAAGTCTTATGGTCTCATGCCATGGTGAATTGTATGGATGCTTGGAGAATTAAAATACTGAAATTAGTAAATAATTAATTAAAAATAAAATACTCATCAAAATAACTTAATTCTTCTTTAACATTATTCTCCACTGTTCACTGAGCAAGAGGGTATTTTTATCTTATTTTTGTAATTTTTCTACACAAAGATATGGATTTTTGAAGTTCTGGGTATTTAAATAAATCAAAAATACCCCTAATTTCCTACTTATCCACGCGGCACTGACTCAACCTCAGCAGCTCTGAAAAGCCATGCGTCGCCTTCCTATTCGAAACCGCCATCTGGCTCAGCACTCCGAGGGCCCGCGGTTCATGTCCCATTCACTCGTCGGACGCGATTTAGATCATTCGTTCGATACACGCGCGATCTGACGGTTCCTGGTCATCGTCTCCGTCTGGTTCAACCCGAGAGCCGTCCACCCTAAAACCTTAAGATCTCGCCAGATACTTAACAAATCTTCACATTCTTATGCTCTATGGACTCATCTCGACAAGTCGAACATATCCATAAGGATAACATGCTATGAAATGGACTCAAATGAAATGAAGAATTGCTGGAAACTCTTGAGAAGGAGGCAATCCATACCTTTGCTCTGAGAGTGAAGTTTCAATCACAGAGTTGTGGCACCTTCGATTGAACCTAGGGAAGCTCCAGATGAAGTCTCTGGCTCTAGGGAATTGTCTAGGTACAACTTCCACCAAACCCAATTTCAAGCTTTGGTCTCAGGAAGAAATGACTGGCCTTGTGAGGGGGCTTTTGCTGGAAAACTTCTCCTCTTGGTCAGGTGAATGTGTAGGGTCAGTCAATTTAAGGATTGACTCACTGTGGTGAAGTGTCCTGGTTTTGGGCTTGGAATTCAACTCTGAAATTGAGCTCACAGAGGAGAAATTAGGGTTGGATTTCAGTGGGGATCAAGTGCTTTATGCTAAGAGAAGGGTGTGGAGTGATTTTGGCAGAGTTTTGGTAAGGTTTGGTTCAGCACCTCTTTTGGTCGAGAGGTGGTGGTGTTTACATAGAGGTGGCTGGAGGGCTTCCCATGGGGGTTTGATGGCTTGGATCAACTGCTCTGGTGAGGAGAAGAACAGCCATGGTGTCTATTGGCCATGAGACAGCTCAGCAGAGAAGAATTTAAAATTTGACTAACATGGGTGCTTTCGGCCTGGTGTTTTCCAGCGGCTGTGGTGGCTAGCCGGCCAGGGTCAGGTCACCATCCTGATCAGAAGGGTCAGGGCTTGAATTAGGTAAAGTCAATTAGAGTTGGCCAAGTGTAAAGGGGCTGAATTGAAATGGAATATAGGGAGGCTTATTTTAGGTTCAATTTGGTCAACCCATGGTTTTAGGCTTGGTGCACCACCCAAGGCCTGGTTTTAGGCTGAAAAGAATCACTTGGGTAAGCCTCACATGTGTGGTGAAGTCCCCATCAAAATTGTTTAAGTTAATTTTGGGTTAGGGTGTGACATTAAAGGAGTAAAAAAGGCTTAAGGGAGAGCTTAGAAAGGGATTCCCTCCTTTGCCATAAATGGATTGATGACAAGGCAAAGCTCTCATGGCTTCATATGGCTTGTGAATGGCTTCATTTTGTTTGCTTATGGCTTGGAAAAAGTTGGCTTGTTTTCATAGAAATGGGTCTTAGGAATTTTGGCCATTTGGTGAAAATTTTTGGTGAAGCTTGATTTAGGTTCATTTGATCATTGGTTTGGAACTTAGGGATTGATTTAGATCAAATAGATGAAGGGAGATTAGTCATATGGGCTTCAGAATCAATTTTGGGCTTTTTGAAATCATTTTGGATGGGCATTTAAAATGGTTTAAGGAAGTAGGCTTTTAGGTTTTGAAATAAATTGATGGATGAAAATTGGTGAGGGGTTGTCTCAAATAAATGTTGGGATTGGTTTAGGAATGTGTCATGAGAATTTTAGACGATATTTGATGCCATTTGAAGTTGAAATGGGTTCAATTTGGGCTTTTTTAGTAATGGGGTCAAAATTGGACAAATTGGGCTAACTTGGGCTAAGGTTGGGTTAATGTTGGGTTTGATGTAAAATTAATGTTGAGAAATGTTTTTGGGGGTGTGACAAGGAGTTTTTTAACTTTGGTTTGTTTTTTATTTTGGGATTTGGGCTCATTTGGGTTCATGATGAATTTAGTTTAAATTAGGGATTTTTTTGTTTGAGTTAAGTTTGGGAGGAGTTTGGTTTCAAATTTGGGGCAAATCATGATAGTTTTTTGTTTGTGGGGATGTTGGGAAGGTTTAGGAAAAGATTTGGGGTTAATTGGAGTTAAGTTGGGTTAGTTTGGGCTAAGTTTAGGTCATGGGCCAAGATTGGGCTTTAAGCTTCAAATTGAAATTGGATCCACATGTTAATAAAATTGGGTTTGGATTTGGTCTAAATTGATATTGGGGATATTGAATTGAAGCTTAGAATTGAATTGGATCAAAATTGAGGTCAATTGAGTTGGTTTGGTGGGACATTGGGTCCACTTAGGTTAAAAATAGGTCAAATTTGGGGTTTTAGTAAAGGTGGACCAAATTGATAAAATTGGCTTATGGTGTAGTTGAACAAAATATAATTGGGAATATTTGGGATTTTTGGAAATTTTCTGGGAATTTTCTGAATTTTTGGAGTTTTTGGTTAAAAGGGTATTTTGGGTATTTGGAGGGTATTGAGGGGTATTTTTGGAAAATTTTGGTGTATTTGGCCATGGATGATCAATTTGAGTGGGGGGAAGTGTTTAGGATTGGTTTTGAGGAATTTTGAGTAATTTAGGCAATTTTGCAAATTTTGGGCAATTTCAAGGGCATTTGGTAGGCTTGGTGGGTTTAGGGTCCCGGGGGTCAAAAATTGAAATTTTGGAAAAGTGAAGATTGATCAAGTGTGAGTGAAATGATATCATTTTGGTTGAGCCATGAAGCCATATTAAGCTCACAAAAGCCATGAGATGACTCATTTTAGGCACTCAATATGTTGTTCCTAACCCTCTTAGCCAGTGGCCTAGGGGTCAAGATCCATCCATATGAGTTACCTACATGAGTCAGGGAGTCAAATTGGTTAAAGGTAGTTTTAGGGTTTGGAATGTGTGTGTCAGAGTGTGGTGTGTGCAAGCTTACCCTCACCAGACCAGGCCACCCAGGGTAATCCTAAGGCCAAAGAGTCCTATAAGAAACCCATCTTTTAAACCTCCACATTTGATTTTAACCCTCCAAGTGGCTTAGGGGTTTACAATTAAACTTGTGGGGTTTGAAGGGAGCCAAGAAGTGTTTGAATTTATAAGTGATGGATCCCATTTCTAGTCCTCTAAGATAGTCAAGGAGAAGCCATGTGTCTAGATCCAAGTACTAAGGAGAGAGAAGAGAAAAGACCTCATCAAAAATGAGTTCAACAAATGTAAATTATGATCTTCAGTTGTTTCTCCCCCAAACTGATTATTAGACACCTTTTTTATAAGAGCAGGTTTAAACTCAAAGGAATTAGCAACTACAATAAGGTATTGAATACTACCATGAAGTTCATCCCATGTAGGGTTAGCATATTTTTTAAAGGTCTAAATTCTTAATGGATGTCAACATTTTGATTTTGATGATTTGCCATTTCTTGAATATTTTTATCTTTTTTAGAATTTTTAATTTTTTTTTATTTTTATGATTGTTCTTTCTAATTCAGAATCGTAAGGCACAAGTCCCTTAGACCCTGAACTACGCATACAATGTTAAATAAAATTAAACAAAACATAATAACAAAAGAAATGAAAAGAAAAGTAAAAAAAATTATGTTCTCCTAATTTTCTTTAAATGAAATTTTAATTAATTTCCCCCCGCAACGGTGCCAAAAACTTGATGCCTGAATATTTATGCTTACGATTTAGATATGAAATTTATAATTTATAATATAGAATTCTACGCAAGAATACGTATCGTTTATCAAGTAATATAGGATTTTCTGATTAAGCCCCGAGATATCGAACCCACAGGGAAATGTGTAAAAATTTAAAGAAATAAGAAAAATAAATTTTTAATTTTTGAATTTATTTTTGTAAGTATGTTTTAAGGTTTAATTTTGAAAAGTTGTTTTTGACGTTTTTAATTACAAGTTTAAGCAGGAAATGAATTTATCAATACTTTAAACACGATATAAAAGTTATAAGAATCAAATATCTTTTTCTTTCTTTAATGAATTAATAATAATTATGAAATTTTATGTTGTGGAAGTATTTAAATATATTGTGCCAAATAAGAGCAATTATATTCTTTACCCTTACTTGGTTCTATAAAGAAAATTGGTTAATTTAAAATTTTAAAATTTTGCAGATGGGTTAGGTAGGAAGATACGAGCTCTCACTCTAGAGTTACTTCTATTCCCTCCACCTGGGGGCTAACTTTTCATACAAAATTTAAAATAACAAAGCAAATTAGGGTGCTTTACCCTGTCACTCTAAAGTCCTCTATATTTACTCCCCAATAAAGCATATCTCCCTATATATTTGCATTCAATCATATGGACTACAATTCTCACCCATATAATTGCATGTGATTTTTTCTAATTGTTGTTTGAAACAATACCACAATGGATCTTACATAATCTCACAACAAATTTTAACATCTTAATTGGCCAAATCAAGAAGTAAATTAAGTTCAAGGAATTGAATCATCACAATTTATTCCAGCATTAAGCACTTAAACTTTCCACAACATTACTTCCATAATTTAATTACTTCATCGTCTAAGAAAGATAAAGATAAACTAAAGTAGCCAGATTTCATGAAGTAAACACAAATAAAACTTGATATGAATGCATAAACCACAATAAAAACACATCAATCATACTTAAAAACAAAATGTAAAAACAAAGGTAAATACTTATCTGAAAATCCTCTCCACTAGACTCTGGAAGTTCCTTTGGAATTTTTCTTTCCACAAAACAACTCTACAGAGGTTGGCGCCAAACTTTGATGACTCTAATAATAACTTTAAACTTCAATAAAAACTAGATTTAAGGGTACAAGAAAATTGGTGAGAAGAAGGCTTCACACCAACCCTTTTTCCTTTCTTACTCTCTACTCTCTACTATTGAAAAGAAGAACTCTAAAACTTAACACACACTTATAACCACTCTAATAAAACACACTAAATAATAACCCTTTCAACACACACTTGCAAATTATTAGGCATCATTTTTATAATTTTCTAAAAGGTGCCTTGGTGTCTCTTCAAATCATGTTCAGATTCAATGTATCCACCAAAATATGCATCCCTCCATTCAAACTTGTCGCCCAAAGGAAGTTAAGGAAGTTACCAACAAAATTTGCATCAAACACCCCTTGAAAATGGCAGGAAAATTCATTTAAATTCAGTTTTTAACTGTGGCGCTTAAGCACCGGCACTTTGACTCTTAAGCTCTAGAGGCCAAATTTCTCAAACTTCATAATTTTGCTCCAAATTTGGTCCTTTTTCACTCCATTCATCATAATTAATTAGTTTCATCGTACGTGCAAGAAAAACATAAATACTTTACATTAAAGTGTAATGTCATCAAAAATAGGTATAAAAATGTACATAAAAACACTATAAATTTTAGGTGTATCACTCATATGTTTCTTTGGCAGGGATGTTATCACTTATATACCATGTTAAATCCAAAATCTGCATATGTTAGCTTGTTTGGAATAAGTTTGGAATGATCCTATACCATGTTAAATTAAAAATCTGCATGTGTTAGCTTGTTTGGGGTAAGTTTGGGATTATCCTATACCATGTTAAACCAAAAATTTGTATGTGTTAATTTATTTCAAATAAGTTTGGAGTGATCCTATGTTATGTTAAAGTAAAAATTTATATTGGTTTGATCATTTGGATTTGGTTTATGTCCATTTGTGCTATCTCAAAGTAAAATCTACACCTATGTACTTGCTTGGGGTTGTTTTAAATCACTTTTATTTCATCTTTATGTGAAAATATGCAATGGTTTATTTGCTTGGGATGGGTTTAGACCCTTCCTATGTGATCTCTATATGGGAAATTCTATTGCATAGCATGTTTTAAGTCAATTTTAAATATCTCTTTGCTGCCCTTATATTAAAATTCATATGAATGAGACTAATTTATGTTGCTTATAAGAAAGAAAAGGGAAGGAAAGGAGGTGGTATACCCACCACTTCAAAGGAGGAAATGTTGGAAATGCTATTCATGTCTAGTTCACTCTCATTGTCAACTTGCTAGTGTAGGAAATTTTGGAAATGCTATTCATGTCTAGCTTACTCTCATTGCCTATATGCTAGTATTGGAAATTTTTGGAAATGCTATTCATGTTTAGCTTGTTCTCATTATATACATGCTAATGTTGGGGAGTTAACCTTCTCACTTGCGTATTTGCTTTCTCTACAAATTCTTTACTCGCTATAACGCATTGTCTTTATATATCTAATGGTGTAGCCTTTTTGTTATGATAAATATGGAAAGGATTTTTATCTTTTAGAAGACATTAAGGAATGAAGTGAATAAGATTGCTAGGAAGAGTATTTTATATAGTCATTTTGACTCTCCCTCTTTTGCCGGTTGTTTCTAGCTCGATAAATTGCTCCTCTTGCACCATGTTGAAGGGGATTGACCATCGCTACTTTATGTGTTTTATGGGATTTGATCTTCTCCACCTTATATGTTTTATAAATCTCTCCCCTTGCACCATGTTGAAGGGGTTAATCTTTTCTAACTTATATGCTTTATAAATTGTCCCCCCCCCTCGCACCATGTTGGAGGGGATTGTCTTTTCTCTTTTACATGTTTGTGTTGACCTCATTTTTGATGAGGTCTTTTCTCTTCTTTCTCCTTAGTACTTAGGATCTAGCCATAGGGCTTCTCCTTGACTATCCTGGAGAACTAGAAATGGGACCCATCACTTAGAAATTCAAAACACTTCTCTCATCTCCTGATTTTCACTTTCTAAAACTAAACCTCTGCAACAACAAGGAGCTTGGAGCATAGTGGGCAGCACTGCCATCATCATCAGCAAAACCTTTCTTAGTTTAAATAACAAGCCATAGGATTTCAAGGTAGTTTGCCTAGTGCAACATAAATCCTCAACTTCTCGTTAGGCATTTACATAATCATTTTATGCAAATTAAATCCTAACCGGTCTTAGGATTCTGAGGTAGTCTTTTGGTACGACATAAACCCTCACATCTTCGAGGCTACTTGTGTGATTATATCATACAAATATAAGTCCTAATTAATTAAAATTGGCAGGATGAAACATTAAGTAAACTATTAAATTGAAGCCAAACAATAGGATAGTTTGGGAAGTTGCAGGATTCTTCTTGGATCTCCAGCTTCCCCTACTTCTCTTCCTTTGGACTCCTAAAATAAATTGTTCCAAATTTGATCCATTCCCTTTTGAAATCTCCAAAATTTAATCCTTTGAAAACGTTAAACTTTGAAATTTTTCTTAAATGATTCTCGTCATTTAAGATGTAATTAACTATAGAGGCTTGCCCTTATAGGGAACTTTAAGAACCCAGGTAATATAAACCCTACTTAATTCCTTTATATTAAGCAGGGGATTTTGTCGGCTTATAAAATTGGTTCGCAGACCAAACAGATGTCACAAATCTCCCAGTTTATTTAATCGAGGCCCATCATCAAGCAGTGTGTCTATTCTTCGGATAGATACACGGTTTGTGGTGTGGTGCTCGTTTATATAAACTATTTGGGACGTGAGATCGGCTTGATTTCATATCTTAAGATTTTCAAACTTAAAATTATTTTCAAAATCAAATGTTACTTTCTAAATTATATATATATATATATATATATATATATATATATATATATATATATATATATTTAAATTAAATTTAAAATCTAAAACTCGTCGACAACTTCTGTAGGCGACCCCTTTTCAAAATACAACTCAACCTAAAAATATGCCGACAATTTCTGGCGACTCCGCTGGGGACTAGTTTTTCTCTCCATTTTGATCAGATGGTTTTGCTTTCATAAATTGGTAGTGAGTCTATACCCCTTTTCGACCAAACTACCATTCTTTCCATTGGCTTACCACGTTCATTTATGTCTTGAACGGGTATAGTCAACTCCTTTTGGATTTTGGAGTCACTGTTTAGACACCCATAAAAAGAGAGGTTCCAAAATCCTTTTGCCTCTTTTTGAGGTGGGGTGGACCCCCAATAGGTGTTAGCTTAGGAGCGGTCCTTCGGGTTGAGAAGTCTTACGAGACTTTCTTTTCCTTTCCAATTCTGAATCAAATCCTTTACCTTTCCTTTAACCTTCCTCCTTTAATCATTTTGTTCCTAACAAACAAATCTCTAATAAACAACCATTTAATAAACAAACTCTTTTAAATCGCAAATACATTAAGATAAACAAAAATGTGTTCGGACTCTTTATTTTTTGTCTTAAGTTTTGTAACAAAAGGAAGCATAATTCGGGACTGACGTTCGGAATTTACCCTGCAGAAAATGATTGCACCAAAGTTAATTTTCTCCTTCACCAATGGAATGGACTTCGTCGTCTATAAGGATGAACTGCCCGACAATGGAATCATCCATTTTGGACAAGGATTCGACAATACAGATATTAAGTTTGCTGACGTCACCCTCTTCACACTGATGGACAAAGTACCAGAAACTGAGGAGCCCGTGATTGAGTTTAACATGAAGTCGACTCAAGAGTTCCCTCCTCTATGAAAAGTCCCAGCTAAAAGAAACACTATTGTTTATAGGAGGTTAGCTACTACCCCCAGAGCTATGATCTCTACCCCCACCAGTCTGGTTATCTCTACACCTGCCTCGGCTCCCGCCAAACTGAAAGGGAAGGGAGTCCAAGTTTATGATAAGCCCGACACTGTGGAGGGTAAAGATTTTGTTGCAATACCGTCTGTCTTTGAGATTGGATCCAGTTCAAGAGTTGCACCCCGAACTCGGACTCAGAGAAGAAATAGGAACAGAAAGATCACCAAGATCGAGAAGGCTAAGGCTACTGAAATTGCTTTTCTAGAAGAGATTCCTTAGGAAGTAGAAGAACTACCTGAAATTTCACCACTATTGGGAGGAATTAGGTTCCACCCTATCTCTGCTGCATCGGATGAAGAAGATGTCCGAAGGATCGCCACTGCATTACCCCGACCTGCATACTATAGTGACTATAAGAGGAAGACGGCAAAGACTACGCAGCTTACCCGACTGCGAGCCGTAGTAGAGAAACTAGCTAAGAAGGAAGGGTGCCCTGTATCAGAAATCTTAAGAAGAATTGGGCGAGTGCCAGTCAAATCCGGCCTCAGACCGCGAATAAACCCCGTCACTGCCCCGGAAAGGCCAAGGAAGAAAGTGCGAGCTAGTTTGCCTGTTATCGTATCGGGACACCATATTAGGGAGGACACCACCTACCGACGCACAGCCAACAGACCATTTGGTCCTAGGCCTTCTACTGCGAGAAGGATGGTGTGGCAACCTATTATTGCTGAATCGATACAAGCACAGTGTTCTGGAAAGAGGAGTCTCGTCAAAAAGCCAAAATCTGAAGAAAGTGCTACTGCATTAAAGGAAACTCCTGAGAAAGAAGTCCAACAGTCATCACATGAAGACCGTGAAACTGTTTGGAAGAGGCCACTAAAGGATGCCATAGGCAAGCTAAGAACTGACATCTGACGGTTGGCAAAGGAAAGAGGAAAAAAAATAGAAACTGAAGTAGATTCATCAGAATTCATGGATGAAGAATGTGCTGAGATTGATATGGTAGAGACACGAGCATCGGCAGCTTCGCAAGGCGCTCTGTCAGCTTCGGAAAGGGAAGAACCAGGAGTGATGAGAGCACAACTTCGAGAAAAGGATGATACAATTTCCCAAATGGCAAAAAGGATGGAAGAGATGGCTGCAGCTTTAGCCACTCTCCAGAGTCATCTGCAACCTCAAAAGGAAACACCCCCAGAGATTATTCACTTCACAGACGGAGGAAAGGAGATCACATCTGTTAACGGAGAAGAAAAACTGAAGAAATATTTTGCATAGAGCATGATTCCCGTAAAGGATATCAAAAAAATGGTATAACAGCAGGTGCGAGAAGCCTTAGCACAGTCTAAGAGCGGAACTTCTATTCAGGCAGGTAGACCTTACCCTGAGGAATTTGATGCGGTCCAATACCCAAAATGCTTCGTACCACCTCTGTTCAAGACTTTTGATGGAATGGTAATCCCTCGGCAGCATGTCACACATTTTCATGCTAGTTGCTGCAATGTCGGTGGGAGCGATGCTTTACTCTTTCGACAGTTTGTCAGCAGCATGTCAGGGATTGCCTTCGATTGGTATGCATAATTGCCAAATGGCTCAGTTAAGACCTTTTCAGAGTTAGAAAACCTCTTCGTTAAGCGGTTTGCCAGAACTCGGCACCACATCACTATCGGTGATTTAGTGGTGGAGCAACAGAAACCGAACGAAACTTTGGTGGATTACATACTTCGATGGAGAAACTTAAGCATGAAGTGTGAACCACAACTTCAGGAACAGCATGCGATCGGTATTTTGCTGAAAAGTATCCATGGCCCGATAGCACTTCTCCTTAAAGGATTTACAATCAAGACTTTCGAGAAGTTGCTTAACAAGGCCGGGAGCTTCAGGAGGAAGCAAAATAGCTATGTTTCGTAGACAAGACCGATAAGAAGAAGCCTGTAAAAGCATTTGAAAAAAAAAATCTGGAATCTTCGCGGCAGTAGATAAAGGCAAGCAACCAGCACAAATACGGCCAGAATAGCCACAACCCTGTTATCAACCACCACAACGGACTTACCAACAACCACAAACAAATTTATCAGCAACCTCAGCAGGGCTATCAACAGCCTCGACCGAGCCACCAACCATGGCAGCATAGTCAACCTCTACCTCATTCGTCACGTCCCTTGGAGGAACTTCTGAATAAGGAATATCCATTCAAGATGGAAGCAGTAGAAAAGATGTTTTATAGTTTGATGAAGACACCTGATTTTCAATTACCATAGCCCAAAAAAGGCCAGAGGAAGTCAACAAGAAATATCATCCTAACTACAGCCATTACCACCGAATGATCGGACACAAGATTGAAGACTGCTTCACTTTTAAGAATTGGCTCGAAGGTAATCTCCAAAGAGGGAACATAACGATCCCGAAGGAATACATGAAGGAACCCCAAAAATGAGGTTCCATCAATGTCATTTCAACGGATCCTATTGTTCCGATAAACCCATACACGACCGATGATGGATGGAATACCGTCTGGACAAAATCTTCAAAGAAAATCTTGGATCATACCCAGAACTCTTCGGTGCGCGCTTCAACTTAGAGTTTGAAACCTGTCGAGCCGGTGCTATCGCTTGCAATCAAAGAACCGCCCTAGAAGGAGGAGAAGATCATGGAAGAAAAGAATACTAAGGCTCCAAAGGGTAGACTAGGGGTTGCTTATCCTAGGATGGTTGTTTCCGATTTGGGGAAAAAATCCCTCGGACCTCTAACTCTGTATGATTATTTGCTCACCCCAGCGGGATCTTATAATGATGAGAGTTTTAGTGTTGGCTACGTTTTGACTGTTTCTAACGATTACATAACTAACGACAACCAACCTAATCCGGATCTCGATTCCGATACGATAAATGATTCTCAAATCATACTAAACCTCGATGACTATGGCGAAGAAGAAGAAGCTCACAAAGATGGCTATGAAAGCTCAACAAGCAATGAATCTATTTGTGAATTCTGAGGAGCTCCAATCACTATAGAACTGGAGTTATCAGATCTCGAAGATATTCCAGAAATGCCAGTCATTTTGATTCATGAGGAGACACCGGCAGATTCAACACCAGACTCAGAACAAGTAACTGAAGTCAACCTCAGAAGCGGAAAGGTTCTACCTCTGTGAATGGGTACAAAGGATAAAGGAAAGCAGGTGGTTGCTCAGGAAGAGCCAACCCCAGCAGAAGAATTACCCATTTGGGAAGAAACCAAGGAACATGGAAATAAAGTGGATTACAACTTGCTAGCCCATCTTAGGAAGCTACCAGCCAAACTGAGCATCTACGACGCTTTGATCTTGTCAAAGGAGATGAGGGAAACTCTGATTAAGGCCTTACTTGATCCAGAGATTTGTTTAGCTCAAATGGTCGGTAATTCCTTAGACAAGGTTTGTTCGTTAAAAGAATAGCGAGGTGTTACCTTTACGGACAATGATCTGCTACTTGGAACAGCTGGTCACAATCGACCGTTGTACATTTCAGTCACTATCGGAAAGTGTACGCTCTCCAGGGTGTTGGTTGATCTAGGAGCATCAATCAACATAATGAATCTTCGGACGTTGCCATATTTGGAAATTGACACTCACGACCTCGAAGCAGATAAGATGTTATTAAGAGGGTTCAATCAGAAGGGAGAAAGAGCTCTTGGATCGATAACACTATTAATGAAGACCAGTGATTTAGCAAAGACAACCGCAAAGTTCCACATAATTGATTCTGAGACATCGTTCAACGCTCTACTGGGTCGGCCATGGATCCATGAAAACTGAATGGTATCGTCATCTCTGCACCAGTGCATAAAGTATTACGAAGGAGGAGAACAGAGTATCAAAGGTGACTTGCAACCATTCTCCGTACACGAGTTTAGAATTCATGAAGATGCAGCCTATTACGCACCTCCGAAGTAAACAATCTTCTCTAGAAATATCATCGTCTCATTCCTAGAAACACGGGTGGAGTGGTCATTCGTAACTGGGTCCGAACCTAAAAACTAAAAAATAAAATGGATGATAAAATAAAAAATAATTAACAAAAAATGTGTTAAAAAGAAAATATGTGAAATGATATAATTTTGATCTTTTCCTTTAAATCAACTCATTCCTGATCTATCTTCATCTCTTCCTACTTCCTTTAAAATTTAAAAGAAGTAAATAAAATTTTTCATTAATAAATGTTTTCTTATTGTTCTTATTCTTAGTACAGCCCCTGATACTTCCCTTACTTTTCGCAGGGAAATGTCGAACGGGCGGTAGTTTCTGAACTTTAAGAATGGTGTGAGTCTAGCACTCGATGAAAAGAGGATGAAGGATGGAGCCGTGATTGAAATGGACTCTGATTTCACACTGGCCGGGCTACAATATGAAGAAATTGGTTGGACTCTGATTAATTGGGAAGAGTTCCACAGTCAGATAGTGAAGAAATTAGGTGGCCCAAGTCAACCGTCTACTAGCAGGAAGAGAAAAGCAAACACCGCTCATGCAACGGGAGAGGATAAGAAAGTTAAGTCCGTGGTGGCTACAACAGAAGGCAGACTTGTCAGCGCCATGCCTACAGAAATTCAAGAGGTGAGGAGAGCCACTCTCACTCCTACTCAATGAAGAAACAAGAACCGTCACATTCGCAAGATGCTGACTAAGCTGGTAGCAGATCAACATGAAGAGACAGTCACTACCGTCAGTACAAATACTTCGAAGAGATTGGTTCGTCAGGAGCTAGAAAGAAAGAAGTTAATTCTAAGAATAGTAGGAAGGATGAAAGAAATCCCGAGGAAAATAGAAACAAAGATAGTACCACGACGCCAGACAGAGCTACCAGTTTTAAAGAGTCTTGTTGCGGAAGCAACCCCGGAGGATGTCCCGACAGAGACTATCCCCGAGGAGCCGAGACATGCAGGAGAGCATGCTGGGGTTGAGCCCTACATCCCGCAGTATGTTACCAGACCCTGAAAACTTCAGATAATCCCGGAATACGAGCTGGAGAAATTACAGCAAGTTGAAAAGAAAACCTTTGAATACTTCGAGAGGATTCGAGGCAAGAGGGTCAACATCTTGGAAGGCCTTGAGCTGCATACGGATGTGTTCTCAAATTACGAACAACAATAGATTGTGGACTGCATTATCAAGCTTCAGAAAATGGGTTGAGCGGTTGTCTGAGGGAGAAAACCTCCCCGAGGATGGATGCCAGGAAAAGGAAGAGTTACTATCCAGTGCGGGTGTTGCTACAACTTAGCAGAAGATAGAAAAGGAAATCCACCATAGATACTCCATCACAATGAGGTGGATCTGATGCCAAGAATTATCAAAAGAATGGTACAGAGAATGGTGACATGGAGAGTATTTCCTGCAGATTGCATACCTAACAGTATCGCATCAATAACATTTACAAGGAGGGCGATTGCATACCTCTACACATAGACCATCATGAATTTGTCAGATCTTTCTGCACGGTCTCTTTTGTCAACCAGTGTAATGCAATGTTCAGATCTGACCTTCGGATAGCGGGCTCTGGAAAATTCCGAGGGCCGGTGGAAATACCACTACCAGTAGGTTCCGTCATGGTATTAAAAGGAAATGGAGCATACATAGCAAAACATTGCATCCTAGGAGTGCCTGTTGAACGAATGTCCTACACTTTCAGAAGGATAGACGATAGTAAGATGCCCTTTCATTTTCAGCCAGATCCAGAGTTAGAGAGTCTCTAGCCCTACGAGCTGTGAGTTACATGGGAGATAGCACACCTCCAATGCACATCCGTACGGCATTCCTGCTAAGGGTGGCTTGGAAGGTGATGTTATTTTCCATGTATCTTACTATTCAGACATGGATTTTGACAAATGCTTTTGGAAGAATCAATAAGAATCTTACGTAAACCATTTTGGATTTATGAGGATTGTATGAGATACTGAATTTTTGAGGAAAATATCATCATGTTTTGGATCAAGTTGTATGATGTATTTTCAACGGATTGGAATGAGAATGATCATGTCATGTTCTGCCTTCACCTCTTTTGTGCAAATTGACTGGGAAACGCCATTAAGCTAAATGAACTTCAAACAAAGAACGAAAATAGAAAGAAAATGAATAAGGAATTCCTTCTTTTTAAGAATTTGAATGTCAAAATAAACTGCAAATAAACACGAACTCCAAATAGACGAAAATGAAATTGAATCACTAAAACAAATCTAAACTTCAGACTGATTTTCATTCTGAATTCTTCAATTCCAATCTTTCAATTTTCCTTACTCTGTGTGTTAGAGGATCGACTTGTCCTATTGACATGGAGTCACAAACTTTGTTCGATTTGGTTCAGATGGCATGGGATTGGGTCCTTCTTCATACAGATTAAACTTCTGAGGCTGGAGCCAAACTTCCAGTTCTCTTTGAGGCTAGAGCCGAACTTCTAGCTCTCTTTCAAATTTCCGAGGCTGGAGCCAAACTTCCAGTTCTTTTCGAGGCTAGAGCCGAACTTCTAGCTCTCTTTCAAACTTTCGAGGCTGGAGCCGAACTTCCAGTTCTCTTCGAGGCTGGAGTCGAGCTTCTAGCTCTCTTTCAAATTTTCGAGGCTGGAGCCGAACTTCCAGTTCTCTTCGAGGCTAGAGTCGAACTTCTAGCTCTCTTTCAAATTTCTAAGGTTGGAGCCGAACTTCCAGTTCTCTTCGAGGCTAGAACCGAACTTCTAGCTCTCTTTCAAACTTTTGAGGATGGAGCCAAACTTCTAGTTCTCTTCGAGGCTAGAGCTGAACTTCTAGCTCTCTTTTGAATTTCCGAGGATGGAGCCTAAACTCCAACTCTCTTCTTATGTCTAAAACCTAAATTCTAGTTCTCTTCAAATTCCAACTCTCTTCTTGAGGCTAGAGCCTAAATTCTAATTCTCTTCAAATCCCGAGGTTGGAACCTAGGTTCCGATGCTCACCTCAAATCCAGGATTTCCACGAAATCCCTCTTGAAATAAATCTTGAATCGAACTTCAATCAGAATTGAAACTCAAACCAAAAATCCAAACTCACACATTAAAACTTGAAACAGAAAATGAAACGAATCCAAATTCGAATCTCTCTAGATCTTGTGATCTGGATCTCATTTCCTTTTCTTTTCCCCAGCGAGAGTTCAGGGATCTTCAGTCTTGGAGATTTACCTGATACTCCCCAGAGGAAATTTTCTGTACTTTGTTCTAAGTGTGTCACTTATACATCTATGTTTGTTTTGTTGATCTCTTCGGTCAATGCCAATACGCGCGGTGTGCTTGGTTAGCACACCACAATTATTGGGTGTCCATTTGTTGACCTCATTTTTGATGATGTGTTTTCTCTTCTCTCTCCTTAGTACTTAGGATCTAGCCATAGGGCTTCTCCTTGACTATCCTAGAGGACTAGAAATGGGACCCATCACTTAGAAATTCAAAACACTTCTCTCATCTCCTCATTTTCACTTTCTAAAACTAAACCTCTGCAACAACAAGGAGCTTGGAGCATAGTGGGCAGCACGGCCATCATCGTCAGCAAAACCTTTCTTAGTTTAAATAACAAGCTTTAGGATTTCGAGGTAGTTTGCCTAGTGCAACATAAATCCTCAACTTTTCGTTAGGCATTTACATAATCATTTTATGCAAATTAAATCCTAACCGGTCTTAGGATTCTGAGGTAGTCGTTTGGCATGACATAAACCCTTACATCTTCGAGGCTACTTGTGTGATTATATCATACAAATATAAGTCCTAATTAATTAAAATTGGCAAGATTACAACATTAAGTAAACTCTTAAATTGAAGCCAAACAATAGGATAGTTTGGGAAGTTGCCAAGATTCTTCTTGGATCTTCAACTTCTCCTACTTCTCTTCCTTTAGACTCCTAAAATAAATTGTTCCAAATTTGATCCATTCCCTATTGAAATCTCCAAAATTCAATCCTTTGAAAACCTTAAACTTTGAAATTCTTCAGAGCAAAGCCACTAATCATTATCGATAGTTTTCTTAAATGATTCCCGTCACATAAGATGTAATTAACTATAGGGGCTTGCCCTTATAGGGAACTTTAAAAACCCAGGTAATATAAACCCTTCTTAATTCCTGTATATTAAGCAGGGGAATTTGTCGGCTTATAAAATTGGTTCGCAGACCAAACGGATGTCACAAATCTTCTAGTTTATTTAATTGAGCCCCATCATCAAGCAGTGTGTCTATTCTTCAGATAGATACACGATTTGTGGTGTGGTGCTCGCTTATATAAACTATTTGGGATGTGAAATCGGTTTGATTTCATATCTTAAAATTTTCGAACTTAAAATTATTTTCAAAATCAAATGCTACTTTCTAAATTATATATATATATATATATATATATATATTTTAAATTAAATTTAAAATCTTAAACTCGCCGACAACTTCTGTAGGCGACCCCTTTTCAAAATACAACTCAAGCTAAAAATATGCCAACATTTTGATAAATTACTCCCCTTGCACCATGTTTGGGGGGGGGGGGTTGTCTCTTGCTCTTCATATATCTTGTTACCACCTCTCTGCACCATGTTGGGAGAGTTTCGTTTCACTTATCCTTGATGCTTTACAGTCATCCTCTCCCCTATACTCATTCGTAGGGATTTACCTTTAGCTGTTATTTTCGCTCCGTGGCTACCTATTTTGCACTACATGTGGAGTTTACTCTTGCCTTCATGTCAGTTCATGCCTATTACTTTGTGTGGCTTTGAGAGTCGATTCACCACCTTTACGACATTGTTCTAGGTAGATCGCCATCTCCTCTTACTTTTCCTTGACCACTTCTCCTTTGTGTCTTCTTACCTTCTTGGCCTGGTTCCTGTGCTTATGGAGGACACATGAGCATGCATGTATTGCCTTTCGGCTATATGTGGGGCCATCAAGTAAGGCTGTAAGTAGGGTGAAAGGGGGAGGACGATGATGACATCGCAGTAAAAGAGGGATATAAGAGACTTCTTGAATAGTACCTCCTGACTCAGAGACCCTAGAGAGAGTAGACGAAGGAATTCACGGTATTATTCACCCATCCTTAGGGATTTCTACCGCTATTGCTCTTAGGTTGCTAGTAGTCCTAGTTCAATTAGAATAGTCAATCTATGAGTCATACTACTTTTATAAAAAAGAAATACATATACATTTTTAAAAGAAAATTACAAAACTACTTCCACAACAAAAATAGCCTCCTTACCCATAATTTTTTCATTTGCATGCAACCCAAATTAAAATGTATAAAAATTTAAAAAGCTCCACGGTTGAGTTTTCAGATCAAGGTAGAACTATCTTCCATAGGGTGACAGATTGGTAGTTCTCACTTAAGGCGAGATATATACAACACGACTCTAAGTCCTCCGCGTCACCAAGCATATTGTTCCCCTGGACTTGTAGTTCATTTTCAGAATTTTCCTACGGAGCTTTCTACAGCTTTTCTACAGATTTCCTACTAGTTTTTCTTTGAAAATTTGCTTTTTCTAGATTTCCTATGAATTTCCTACGGAGCTTTCTACAGCTTTTCTGCAGATTTCCTACGAATTTTCTTCACATATTAGCTTTTCCTATGAATCTCCTATGGATTTTTCTACAAATTTTTCTACAGATTTCCTGCGAGATGTTCTTTTTTACTCATTTGGTTTTCTCTTAGTTTATTACATAAGCTTCATACCTTACTTTCCCTGCGTACACTTCAGCACACACATATGCCTTCTTGAGTTCAATTTACTAGCTTTGCTTTTTCACAACATATACAATTATTTAGCATAGTTTTCTTGCCTTACTTTTCTGCATATTTTGAAATGTGAAAGAAACGATTGAACCCCGCATGTTTAAATAATTCAAAATTTAATCACCCACCAAAATAAACTTGCAACTTTGACTGAATTAAAACGACTCTTGGATGACTAGGAATCCCTCGGAGGAGTTAATTTATGTGTCGCCATAATCAACTTGAACATTTAATTAAAACACTAAGCCACCTTAATTTTAAACCTTTCAGAACATGATACTTTTCTCACCTCTTCAATTGTCACTTCTAAAACTAAACCCAATATGATGAGGAGTGTAGAGCAGGCAGCGTGGGCAGCACGACCATCTTCAATAGCAGAACATGTCTAAATCAGCAAAACCTTTTTTAGCACTAAAAAACATGTCATAAGACTTCGAGGTAGCCTGCCTGATGCAGCATAAACCCTCACTTGATCTTCTGGGCCTTTGCACTTAATGCAATATAAGCCCCAACTCACCTTAGGCTTCTAAGGTTGTCATCCGATATGACATAAATCCTTTATCTTCCAAGCTATTAGCATGATCGATATCAAGTGATTGTAAGCCCCAATTAATTAAATTTGGCAGAATGAAATATGAATAATTTTTCCAAATTAAGGACAAACAATAGGATAGATCGGGAAGTCACCAAGAAATCCTCTTGGATCCATGGCATCTCCTAGTTCTTCCTCCTTTGGATTATTTACAATCGAATGTTCCAAATTTTGCACCTGTCACCTATTGGATTTCGATCATCATGATATCATTGAAATGTCCTTAGCCTTTTGAAGTCGTAAAAATACCCTTATAGGAAACTAAAATGACCCCATATTAATATAAACCCTAATTAATCCTTTTGTATTAAATAGGGGAACCTGTTGGTCAACACAATAGGTTTTGCAGACCAAACATATGTCATATTTGATTAGTTTATTTAACTGAGCCTCCATATGAAGCGATATGTTTATTCCTCGGGGTAGATGCATAGCTTGATACGAGTGCTCATTTATTTAAACTTTTCAAAGTATGAAATAAGTTTGATTTCATATTTTAAAATTAAAATTATATATATATATATATATATATAAATTGGAAGTCCTTTCGAAGAGGGAGACGAGATTTCGATTTCGGCGGCCGACAGCTTCTACTGGACGACCTATATTAAAAAAATATATTTGAAAATTTAAAATGCACCAACAGACTCATACATGTTTCTGGATATAGTTTCCATAATGAACGTGTTCCTTCCTAGAAGCATGTGATTGATAAACATACCCCTTAAGGTTATAAGTCTTAGGCCACTTCAAGTATACACAATTTATATTCAAGTAAGTTCATATCACCAACGTTCGTTATAAGATAAAATTTTTTTAAATCTCTTTTATTTGTGATTAAGAGAAAATAGATTTTCTAAGCTTGATGAACCATAGATAAGAAAGGATTGAACTAAACTCCTTAGCTTGTCAAACAAACACAACATTAAACTTAACACTAAAGGCTAAACTGTATGAGAAGAAAATCAAACAGAGAACATAAACTCAAGATAGTAAACCATACTTGAACTTGGATGAAAACCTTGATTTTCCACGTCAACTAAAAAACAAGGGAAAATTGAAATTTGACCCTAGAAAAGTATTAACTTTCACCCTAACTGGAAAATTAGAATCATCACAATTCATATGCTAATTATAAGCTAGAAAAATAATTAAAAGTCACCGACTATAATTTTTTGCAGATACTACCAAGGTGTTGATCCAAGATTTAAACCTTAGGTTAGCCAGTGAAGAAGTAAAATCCTTAATCACACACCATTGAGTAGTCCAGCTTAGAAGCCTGGAAGCCTAAGATAGTTTAATAGGTACCCAACAGCGAGTACTAAGTACTAAGAACTATAAAACAAATAACCTTACCTCGACAGAATATGTGAGTACCCAAGGATGAAATAAGCCATGGTTACCGATGCGGGTCGGACTTTAATATTGCAAGAACTTATGAACTCAAATTTATATATATTTGTAATGATTTTGTAAAGTCCACGCATTCAATGCAAGTATATGTATTGTATCAAGTAATACAGGGCTTTAACAGAGTCTTAGTTATTGATCCCAAAGGGAAGGGGTGAATCTCACTATAGATAATGTAATATTGAATTCCAATACTCAAATTGTGATTAAAGTTTAATGTATAATTCTACTACCAAGATGCAGAAAATAATAACAATTAAGCAAACTACAATTACTTCTAATATCTTTAAAACACAATTAACTAACAGACACACACTAAGCTATATATTTGAAAGGTTTTGATATATAGGAAAAGTATCTTTCCTCTTGCAACGAGAATATGAAGTGTAGATGATATGGAATTATTATTATCTAAGGGTACTGTGCCAAATAGGAGCATAATTGTTTCTTTATCCTTAAAAGAGTACCCCCTCTTCCAAGCATGAAAAGGACATTAACCTATCCTAAGTTTGTACGGCTTATTTTTAGGTTGTGTGTTTTTATTTTGAAAAGGGGGTCGCCTAACAGAAATTGTCGGTGAATTTTTAATTTAGTTTAAATAAATAATTTTGAAAAGTAGTATTTGATTTTGAAAATAATTTTAAATTTGAAGGTTTTAAGATATAAGATTAAACCGATCTCACATCCCAAATAGTTTATATAAACGAGCACCGCACCACGAACCGTGTATCTATCCCTAAGGATAGACACATCGCTTGATGGTGGGGCTCGATTAAATAAACTAGAAGATTTGTGACATCCGTTTGGTCCGCGAACCAATTTTATAAGCCGACAAATTCCCCTGCTTAATTTGAAAGCATTAAACAGGGTTTATATTACCTGGGTTCTTTAAAATTCCCTATAAGGGCAAGCCCCTATAGTTAATTACATCTTAAGTGACAGGAATCACCTAAGAAAACTCTCGATAATAATCAATAATTTTGCTCTCAAGTATTTCAAAGTTTAAGTTTTCAAGGAATTGAATTTTAGAATTTCAATAAGGAATGGATCAAGTTTAGAACATTTTGTTTTGAGAATTCAAAGGACGAAAGGTAGGAGAAATTATGGATTCGAAGTGAACTTCGGTAATTTCCCGACTATCCTATTATTTGGCTTGGATTTAGGAAAGTCCTAATGTTTATTTAGTATTTCAATCTTGCCAATTTTAATTAATTAGGACTTATATTTATATGACAGAATCATACAAATAGCTTAGAAGTTATGAGGGTTTATGTTGTACCGAACGACTACCTCGGAATCCTAAGACCTAGGTTAGGGCTTAATTTGCAATGCAAATGCCTAACAAAAGGTTGAGGATTTATGTTGCACTAGGCAAACTACCTCGAAGTCCTATGGCTTTGTTGTTTAATTCTAGGAATGTTTAGCTGATGTAGAGTCGTTTTGCTGGCGAAGATGGCCATGCTGCCCACCGTGCCCCGAGCTCCTTGTTGTTGCAGAGGTTTAGTTATGGAAGTCATAAATTAGGAGTTGAGGAAAGTGTTTTGGTTTAGAGTAAAATCTTAATTTCCAAGTGTTTTTTACGTTTTAATTAAAACAAATCTTAAAGTTGATTATAACGACACCGGTTAAGATCCCACGGTTCCATCCTTCCGGCATCATTATTTTTATCGGATTCACTTAGTCCAGATGAATTTGCTAAACTCAACTGAATGAGTTCCACACTTTCATTTAGACCATGGGAAATCCCGTTAGCAACACGTAGGTTACATCATCCGAGGTATTCCCGATCATCCAACAGGACGTTTTAATTTAATTGTAATTGTAGTTTTGTGTTTTGTTTGTGATTAAATTTTGAGTTGTTTTATATTTTGAAATGTTGTGGCGGTGAATTTTATCTTGCAAAAGCTTTTAATTTAGTTTTTGTTTCAGTTTTAGGGACTATCCTAAAGGTGTGGGTTTTCATGCAACAATTGTTTATCATGCAAGAAAAGTAAGTGCAATGCGGTTAAATAAATTGCAATAATGTAAATTGTAAGAAAGTAAATTGCAATAAAATAAAAGCGTACTTGGAGGGTCTTCCCGTCATTCCAAGCTGCACTTAAAACACAATTAGAATATTTAAGCAAGTTCCTAGGTAAAGCTAAGGGAAGGGTTATGGTTTTCTACCAAGTTCCTAATCCTATAGCTAGTCATTTCCTATGACGTCTAGGTCTTGTGTTTTGGTTTGAGGACGATTTTCTTCATCAAAGAACAATTGAGTTCAATTGTTCTTATAAATATCCTATCATATTGAGAAAGTGCTTAAGAAGAATCTTAAACATCTTTTCAATATTTCAATTACACAAATGAATTAATCGTCCGAGGTTTAGTTAAGTTTTGTTATTATTTTACTCAGTGAACTAGGATGTTTGAATGTCCTATAAATGAAGTAACATTTCATTTAATATCCTGTTTAGGAGTTATGATAACTAAAGCTTTCGAGAGTAAATTGGTATTCAAATGGTTAGTGATTTAGTTTAATTTCAATTAATTTGGAATAGTGTTCAAGTTATTTTAGATTTATTTTGAATTCTTTATGTCTTTGGTGATGTTATATTTAATTCAACTTAATTTAATTTAATTTAATTTAATTGAGTTTTTAATTTATTTAATTCAATTTAATTCAATTTAGTTTGATTTGATGTTAAATTAAATTAATTTGATCTGATTTAATTTTAATTTAATTTGATTTAATTTCCTTTAATTTAATTTAATTTAATTTAATTTAATTTAATTTAATTTAATTTAATTTAATTTAATTTAATTTAATTTTATTTATTTAATTTAATTTGATTTTATTTATTTAATTTAATTTAATTTAATTTATTCATTTAATTTAATTTAATTTGTTTATTTAATTTAATTTAATTTAATCTTTAATTTAATTCAACTTTTAATTTTAATTTAATTTAATTTAATTTAATTCAATTTAATTTACTTAATTTAATTTAATTTTTAATTTAATTTTATTTTTAATTTTAATTGGAATTTTAAAAGAGTTTAATAATTTAATTTTAGTTTAATGATTAAGTCTTTTAATATTTTGAATTTGAGTTATCATTTTAATTAAGAATTGAATATTAATGAGATGATTAATTTAGGGATTTTTAAATTAAAGAATAAATCTCTTCCTAATAATATCCCTATTTTAATAATTCCAATTTTATTATTCTTCCAAATTTAATCAATTATTTAATTAAGGTTTATTTCAATTATTTTAAATTGTTTAATGGATTTCTACCCTTTAATTATTTAGATTTCAATCATCCAAATCAGATTAAGATCAAATATTTTACTTATTAATTTTTTTTTATTAAACCTAAAGTTTTAATTAAGGATTAAAATTTTAATTACCACTTTACCCTTTAAGCTTAATAATTTCATAACTCACTAAATTGAACTCAAATGAACTTGAAATTTTTATGTGACTTCACTCATATGTCAATAAAGACATGAGAGGAAAAAATGTGATTTTTCTGTGTTTAATTTATTTATGTAATTATTTTTGGTAGAAAATAGAGATTTCCAAGGAAAATTTAATAACTTGACCAAGAGAAAGTTTCTATCCTTAAGAAAATTAGGGGACATTCCTAATGACCAGAGGACCCCTTGGACCAACTTTAGTGATTTTTTGAATTATATTATTTTTATTATAATTATTTTAAGTTTTGAAGTGTTAATTACTTTAAAAATAAAATAAATGTTGAAAAATGAAGTTTATATTTTTCAAAAATCTCTCTGATATCAAGGAAGTCAAAGAATCAAATTTTACAATTTTCTGATTTTTCTATGATTTATCATAATTATTTTAGTGAAAATGCTAGAAAAAATATATTTTTTTTTAAATTACCCTAGAGCTTTAAAATTTAATATCTCACTAAATAGACCTAAGAAAAATATGGGGTTTGTTCCTAAGTGATTAAAATTCAAAATGTGACATTTTGGTGAATTTTATTATTTTTTATGATTTTAATTATTAAAAATATTAAAATAATATTAAAAATCAACTTTCTTAGAAAATTGAAATTTTAATTTTCTTAAATTCCCCTAATATCAGAGAGGCTCCGAAATCAATTTGGTGAATTTTTGAAAGATATTTTGAAAGTTATGAATTTTTAAAGTTTAAAATGGCTAAATGGCTTAATCAACCCAATTAATAGGGCTAACTAAATCCAATTGACCTCAAATTTTTATGGTGGGTTCCTCTGATCCTAAAGGTCAGTGGAGAATTGATTTTAGGTCAATTTGATGTATGGTTAGCTCTAATTAATTAGAGATCCATTTTGCGTGTTTAAGCCAATTAGGGTTGTTTTAAATGAACTAACTCAAAACCTATTTTTCCTAGGGTCCTCTGGTCATAAGGAACATCACCAAATTTTCCTAGAATTTATTTCACAACATGCTATTTATTGGAATTAAAATACTAAAAACAGTAACATGAATTTGAAAAATCAATAACTTTTCATAGGGATGGCCTCTGACTTTGGAAAATTCAGGGAATGTTCCCAAATTCAGAGGTTTCAAAAGCCCTATGGTCTCATGCCATGGTGAATTATATACATGCATGGAGAATTAAAAATATGCAGAGAGTAAATAAATTATTAAAAATAAAATACTTGATGAAATTAAATGATTTCTTTTCCACATTATTCTCCTCTGTTCACTGAGCAAGAGGGTATTTTTATTTTATTTTTATGATTTTTCTACACAAAGTTATGAATTTTTGAAGTTTAGGGAATTAAATAAATAGAAAATACCCCTAATTTTCTATTTATCCACACGGCGCCGCGTCATCCTCGGCATCTCCGAACGCACACGCGTCGCGCTCCCATTCGACGCCGCCGCTTGAGTCAGCAGCCCGGACCCCGCGATTCTCGTACCGTCTCCTGGTCCGACGCCATCTGAGCCGTCCGTCCGCGCGTGTATTGAATGGACGGCATCCGTTCATCGTCCCCGAGCATCCTCACCCGAGAGCCGTCCACACTAAATCCCTAAGATCTCACTCGATACTCAATGGATTTTCATGTTCTTATGCTCTATGGATTCGTCTTGAGAAGACGAACACATCCATACGGTTTATGTGGGATGAAATTTACGCAATAGAAATGGAGAATGTTCGGAAGCTCGGGAAGAAGAGTGAGGCCATACCTTTGCTCGGAGAAGTGTGGCTTCGATCCGAGGGTTGTTGCACCTTCGATTGGATCCCAGCAAGCTCCGGATGAAGTCTCCTGGTCCGGTGAATTGCCTAGGTAGGATTTCGACCACAGCTCGATCACAAAGCTTGGAGGCTCGGAGCAAGCTGGGTGGCCTGGAGATGGGGCTTTTGCTGGTGGACACCTTCCCTTGGTCTGGTGAAGGTGTAGAACCAATCAATTTGGGGATTGGTTCACTGTGGAGAAGTGTCCTGGTTTTGGGCTTGGATTTCAACTCTGAAATTGAGCTCACAGAGAAGAAATGGCAGGGGGATTTCAGTGGGGATCAGGTGCTCTGTGTATGGGGAGTAGTCTGGAACAATTTTGGGAGAGTTTCCTTAAGGTTTGTTTCAGCACCTCTCATGGCTGAGAGGGGGTGGTGTTTAAATAGGAGAGGGTGGAGGGCCTCCCAGGGAGAGTTAGGGCTTGGGATCGACTGCTCTTGGCAAGAGAAGAACAGCCTACAATGGCCACTGGGGATGGGGCGGCTCGAGCGGGGAGAATTCCAAAGTTGGCTCACATGTGAGCTCTCGGCCATGGTGTTTTCCGGTGACACGGTGGCCGGCCGGCCAGTGCATGGGTCACCCTCAAGGTCAGGTGGGTCGAGTGCAGGACTTGGTGCAAGCAATTGGCAAATGCCATGTGTAAAGAGCTTGGATTGAAATGGAATGGGGGGAAGACCATTTTGGGTTCAAATGAGTCAACCCATGGTTTTGGGCTAGGTTCACCACCCAAGGCCTGGTCTTGGGCTGAAAAGGGTCACTTGGGTCAGCCAAGAGAGAATGGTGTGGTCTCCATCCATGATGAGGTGGCTAAGCATGGTTTAGTGTGTGACATGCTTAAGGTAAAAAAGGGTTTAAGAAGAATTAGGAAAGGGGCCCCTCCTTTTGCCATTAATGGCTTGATCACATGTCAAGCCTTCCATGGCTTCATGTGGCTTGTCCATGGCTTACATGGCTCACCTTTGGCTTGGGAAAAGTGGAGTCAATTTCATGGAAATAGATTTTAGGAATTTTTGGTAATTTGATGGAAATTTGTATGAAACATGATTTGGAATAATTTGATGGTGAATTTAGGACTTAGGGAATTGCTTTTATTAAGTGGATGGCAAGTGGAGATGTCATGTGGGCTTTAGGGTAGATTTTAGGCTTTTTAAAATGGTTTTAGATGGGCTTTTAAGATGGTTTAGGAAAGTGGGCTTTTGAATTTTAAAATGGATTTTGGGATGAAATTTTGTAAAGAGTTTGGGCCAAATAATTGTTGGGTTTAGCTCATGGATGTGTCATGAGTGACTTGAAGCAAATTGGGGGTGATTTGGGTTTGGATTGGGTTGAATTTGGGTTCTTTTGGTGAATGGGCCAATATAGGTCCAAGTGGGCCAAGTTGGGCCAATGTTGGGCTAGGGTTGAAATTGATGTAAAATTAATGTTGCAAAATGTTTATGGGAGTGTTTCAAAGAGATTTTGACTTTGGTTGGGCTTTGATTTTGGGGTTTGGGCTCATTTGGGTTAGGTTTGGGTTTAGGTCAAAATTGGGCCTTTTAGCTTTGGGTTGAATTTGAGTGGGGTTTGGGTCTAAATTTTGGGCAAATCATGTTAGTGTTTTGCTTGTGTGGATGCTAAGGAAGATTTAGAAAATATTTGGGGTTAATTGGAGTTGAATTGGGTGAGTTTGAGCTAAGTTTGGGTCATGGGTCCAAATTGGGCTTTAAGGCCAAAAGTGCAATTGGATCCAAATGTCAATAAAATTGGACTTGGATTTGGTCTAGAATGGTATTGGGAATGTTGAATTGAAGTTTAGAATTGAATTGGACCAGAATTTGGGTCAATTGGGTAGGTTTGGCTTGACATTGGGTTCACTTTGGGTTAAAATGGGTCAAATTGGGGGTTTTGACAAAAGTAGGGTAAATTGACAAAATTGGCCCATGGTGTAGTTGGACAAAATGAAATTGGGAATATTTGAGATTTTCTGGAATTTTCTGGGAATTTCATGAATTTTTGGATTTTTGGGTCAAGGGGGTATTTTGGGTATTTGGAGGGTATTGGGAGGTATTTTTGGAATTTTTGATATTTTTGGGTATGGATGATCAATTTGAGTGATGAGGAAATGTTTAGGATTGATTTTGGGGAATCTTGGATAATTTAGGTGATTTTGAAAAATTTGGATAATTTCAAGGGCTTTGGGTAGGTTAGGCGGGTGTAGGGTCCCGGGGGTCAAAAATTTAAAAAATTGGAAAATTGAAGATTGGGTAAACTTGAGTGGAATGAAATCATTTTGGTTGAGCCATGAAGCCACATCAAGCCCACATGAGCCATGAAGGGACTCATTTGAGGCATCAACTATGTTGTTCCTAACCCTCGTGCGAGGGCTTAGGGGTTAAGGACCATCCATGTGAATCACCTACATGAGTCGGAGGTCGAGTTAGGTATAGGTGTGTGAAAGTGTAGTGTATAGGTGTAGTGTGTGTGTAAGTCAGCCCCTTCACCAGACCAGGCCACCCAGGGCAGTCCTAAGGCCAAAGAGTCCTATAGGAACTCATCCTTTAAACTTCGACATTTGATTTCAACCCTCTAGGTGAATAGGGGTCTACAATCAAGTTTGTGGAGTTTGCAGGGAGTTAAGAAGTGGTTTGAATTTCTAAAAGGTGGGTCCAAATTCTAGTCCTCTAAGATAGTCAAAGGAAAAGCCTAAGGCTAGATCCTAAGTACTAAAGAGAAGAAGAGAAGACCTCATCAAAAATGAGGTCAACAAAGTTTAGTTACTAAATATAAGGCTAGGCTGGGAGGATACCGGCTGCCACTACAGATCTCCCACTCACCCTTTAGCTAAAGGCTAACCTTTGAGTTTAGTTACTAATCTTAGGACCAAATTGGGGATCTCAGCCTGTCACCCTGAAACCTCCAATTTGGCGTCCATCAAAATACATTTACATATTTATTTGCACTCAATTCCCATGGATTACACAATTCATCCAAGAAATTGAATGGGTTCTTCATTGTTATTGTAAGACACTAAATCCTTTCAGAGTTAATGTTTAACAACATATTTTAACAATCCAATTGGTCAGATCGAAAATTAAATTAAGTTCAAAATGAAAAATCATCACAATTTCTTTAATACTTTGAAAACACTTCAAATCCACATCAACACATCATCACATCTCTATGCAAGAAGAAAGACAAAGGAGACTACTCAGAATTCATAGAGAAGACACAATAAAACATGATTTTATATATAAAAGAAAAGTCATACAAACCACAAAAGAAAATACAACTTATCTCTTTCTCTTCCCCAATGCAATTCTCTTGAAATTCCTTTGAATCCCTTTCTATATTTTTTGCAACACTCAATCCCTCTTTAGAACGGAAAGGAAGAAGCAATCTCTCACTGTACTCCTTCTCCTTTACTCCTTAGAGAAGAATCCCTCTCAAATTTACACTTCTACACTCTTCTCTCCTAAGCCCTAACACTTAAAACACACTAGACACTCTAGAATACACAGTACACACTAATTTTCATCTAAAAACAGTTACTTATAAGTTAAGAATGAAATCCCAAGTGTTTCCATAGGCACCCCATCAAAAAGTCGCGAGAACTCTTCAAATTTGAAGTCCATCGACATTGGGGGCCGGCGGTGCTCTATCGTCGAATTAATTGCTAAGCTCTCTGGAAAATGGTGCTGGCTACGCCCATTCTGGCACCGGCGACGCCAGAATTTGTTACTTTTCGCTTCTTTTCACCCCAATCACCTAAAATCATTATACCTGCAACCAATCATGAAAAATACCTTTCTTTAAAGTGCAATATCACCAAAAATGGGTAAAATTATATAACAAAAACAACTTATATTTTTAGTGCATCAAAATCCCCCAAACTTAACTATTACTTGTCCTCAAGTAATCATTTTACTACATAAAAATATAACTCTAGGCAATGCACTATTCACCTTTAAGTTACTAAATTTTTTTTTTCAAAAGAATATATTGGTTAGACTTTTAGAAAGAAATTTAGTAACTCAGTTCAACACTACAAGTATAAGAATATTCAGTAATCAAGTCTAAGTGTTCTAGTCTTCTATTTATTTTAAGATAAACCATAATTTGTCACATTAAAGTGCCTTGAAAGATTATGTGAAAAAGGAGTTCATGCTAACTTCATCAGAATGTAGGCCAATTTTTAAAATATAAATTCAAGAATGAAATCAAGTTCTCCCTTTAGGGTGACTCAAGTGAAGCCAATTTTTTATTAGGCATCTCCTCAAGCTTCTCCTCATAAATATTTTTCTTTCTTTTTCTTTCTCTTTTCTTTTTGGGATAGTTTTTCAATCCTTCTTTTCTTTTCTTTCCTTTTTTTAATGAGGATTATTATATCTGGATAGCATGTAATGATTTTGAACTTTACTCCCCTCTTTCTAAAGTTCAAACTTGAAATACCTCCTTACTTTATTATTAAGTATGAGCATTATTATTCATCATAAAGTCATAATCTCTTCTTAAAACCCAATACTTTAAGTCTCTTAATATTTCAAAAATATAGTTTTCTTTACTTTAAATAATTAACTATAATCAAATCCTTTCATACCAAATATCTTACCTCTATAAAATTAACCTTTATTACTAAAAACTCTCATCCAATCCTTCCATAATATTCAACTAAAATAAAAAGTTTTAGTTACCTACGAGTGAGGTTAATTGCTGGAAGTTATGCTTAATAATTTTTGAAAATATAATAATTGAGAACAAATAAGAGTTAATATTTTTCTACACTCCCCCAAACTTAAATTTTTCAATAAATTTGAAATATTAGAGAGTAAAAGAAACTAATTTTTTTGTGCTGGGATCTTGAAATCTTCATCAGCTATCTGGTATTAGTCAAAATTTACAAGTAGCTGGCATGAAACAGTTAGTAACAGTGAAATATAAATAGTTTAAACATTTGCATGGGTAAAGAGAAATTAACTTTAGACATCTAAACATCCAATGAAACACCACAATACTAAAGAACTATCACATCACTACACGGTTCATATAACAATTTCAACAAAACAGTACATCAACAGGTTTACACATCACATGAAAGCAAATAACTACTACTTCAAAACAATATAACACACAACACAACAAGAAAAGCAAAAATAAAAACAAACTACCAATCTAAATCACTAAGGTCAACATGACCAGGTCTATACGGTGTATAGCTAGGGCAGTTAGGAAATATCACATCAGTCTCCCCCTCATGAATCTAACTTGAGCATCAAAATAGGCAATATCGAACTCAAGTCTTCGTCTCATATAATCATCATTTACATCACTTCTATCCTCATACACATCCACCATACCATGGAGTCTATCCACACTAGCACTCTGTAATCTTAGTTGCTCCATAATATCAGATAATGTTGGGGGCTCAGATGTAGATGGAACATCATAAATCGAAGTAAGAATATCAGTACTCCTACTCTCAACTCGGGCTCCTACATAGGACTCATAAGTACGAATAATAGTCTTTGTTATTGGTCTTAGCGGAATAGCTATCTCTTCAGAACTGCTGAACTCTACTCTAGACTAGACACACAAGGCATGAACTAGGGCAGGATGTCCTAATCCTCCAATGGTGTCTCCTCTATCAATAGTCTGAATG
The DNA here is from genome assembly GCA_022702705.1 of Papilionanthe hookeriana x Papilionanthe teres. Taxonomy (NCBI): domain Eukaryota; kingdom Viridiplantae; phylum Streptophyta; class Magnoliopsida; order Asparagales; family Orchidaceae; genus Papilionanthe; species Papilionanthe hookeriana x Papilionanthe teres. The sequence continues at coordinate 152,771,325 of CM040428.1, forward strand.
TTCTTAAAGACTATAGCTCAAATATTAATCTTCTTCATCTTCTAAACACAATAGTTCAGAATTGCACTATTCCTTGTAACTTCACTGTGGTGATAAGAAGGTGACAGTCTTACAAAGATGAAATAGTGCCAAGCTTTTAATGCGACATTTAACTTGGATACAGGGAAATTAATCATTTATTTTTTACTTATTTTCCATTACCCTCTTCCATCCATCAGAAATGAAATCACTTCATATTTTCCTCGCGAGTATCAAAGTTTTCATATTCACAAACAAATGGTTCCCGAGTATGATAAAAAGTATTGATATGTTGAGGAGTAAATTCAACCATTTTTCCTCTAACTAACACATACTCAATTTCAGTCCAGGGCACATTTGAATAGAACTCTCTAACGATTCCCATAACGGCATTTACAGTAAAATATCAAAATCGTTCTTAGTTCTGTTATGCAATTAACTGTTCTGCAGATCCACCAGGATTATCAAAATCCTGATCCTGAATACACTTCTTATTGTAAAGGTAAGAGTTAAAGTGAAATTGTACTTTAACATTAACAAACTTTTCTTCATCAAAATCCAATTTTCTCTTCCCTTTACTCATCCTGGGAGCCATGTGAATTTCTAAAAATTGCAAGATTACTCCAATAAATTCCAAATCCACAATGTATCAATCTCTAATTACTATTCTAAACAAGTGTGAGCAAATTTCATAATAGGAAATCTCAAAATTTTTCAAACATTCAAAAATTCTAATATAAGCAATGTAAGACATTTCCATGGTGAAAATAAAAAGTTTTTGACTTAAAGTGAAGCTCTTACGAAGAGAAGCGTAGATCTGATCTCAAAAAGCTTTGAAATCACTTCAAATTTGAAATCTAGAAAGCTTTAGGTCTTTAAAATCGTGAAATTGGAGGAAGAAGACCATAACAATGGAAAAAAACTGCGGGTCCCAGGGTCAAAATCCTGAAATAAATGGTTTTCAGTCTTTTACTGTATTCGAGCGCCAGCGGTACTCGATAGGGCACCGGCGGGGCTCAATTTATTTAAAATGCCAAAACTCACTGGATTTGGGCGTCGGCGGTGCATATTCAAAAATTATTCTGGTTCCGAAAATTTTTTCGTAATTTCAATTGTTTCGACCTCCAAAATGACATTTAACACTTCTTTAAGCATATATTTCATCACACAAGCAATAACACATAATTCTTTCAAAAACAATACAAAACATACTTCCATATATAAAATCCACGTTACATCATAAACATTAAATATGTTCATCAAATTAAACCAACAACTCTATAGATTTTTAGGGTTGCAAGTATGCTACGATAAGCACACACAATGAAATTAAATGTAGCAAATCCAAATTCAAATTACAAAGCAAAGCAAAGTATTAAACACACCAAATAGAATTTAGCAAAGTAAACTAAACACATATCAGATATAAGCACAATCCAATAATCACTCCACATCGGTCTTAGAACTTTCTTCCTCTCTAATTTCTCCAATAGATTGCTGATACACGAACAAATTTTAGAAGGGACGGAATGGGAATTCATCAGAGAATCCTCAGCAATCATTGTGTTGTACTTCATCAGATTAATCAAGCTCATCTCAATCCGACTAGTATGAACAATTTGTTCCTCCATCCTCCAATCTATATGATCAAAAAAATAAGAAATATTATTGATTGCATTCATAACATTTTGTACCTCTTTCTCCAACTTTTTGATCCTCTTCAGTATCATTCTGGAACTTTTAGGAAAATAAGGCTGAATCGGTTGTGAAGTCTAAGTTGGTTGATCAGCAAGCAAATTCATATCATCTTCATCTTCTGTTGTTTGGTATTCATAAAAATTAGTTGGATAAATAGGCCTCCAAGAAAGAAGAACATTTTCCCAACTCTCATATGAAACTTATGATTGACTACATAACAGAAATATGGTGGACAGATGTCCAAGCCCATATTTAGATCCATGAACAAATAACCCCAAAACTAATTTCACAATTATATTACCAATAACAATTGACCTCCCAGTTTGAATACAGAAATTCATAATGGCACTTTCCTTTGTTACCATGCTAATCGTCAAAGTTGGAAATAACTTTATCGAAACAAAGTAATGCCACTGCTTTGAAACTGGATTTAAAGATGTAGAAGGGAAACTAATATACCCATTTTCCCTAACATCCCAATCTTCATTCTCATCCATCAAATAACGATACACATCATTCATATTATCACTTATGGCATTGAAATTAGCATAGTGGCAAATAGGTACATTCTCAATCATGAAGAGATCATTAATTCTCACAGGAGTGAATTGTACAAACCTACCTCGCACAAAGACGAATCCTTGGTTGATCCCGCGCAGATTTGCATAGAATTCCTTCACAACAAGAATGACTACGGCAATCGTAGTGTAACATAACACTTCCCAACGTCTTTCCTTAATTATCTCTTCAATTCTTGTAGTAGGATTATCCATACCTCGATTTATAAGGCCTATTTCCTTGATAATCCTCCTCTTCATCATCGCTTTGTTGAACAATTGTTGCGCCTCGAAACTTATAAACTTCCTTCAGTTGAAAATATAAGATTAAGAAGTTTCTATAGAGTAGGAATCCATGGGATACAAATTGGGATTGGTAGTTTTTGTTTTTCTAGAGTTTGGAAGTCTAAAATGGAGTTTAGGGAGTTATAAGGACAAAGATCCCGCTCAAAACCACCAAAACATACATTTTGAAACTCCAAAAACCATCAACATGTTTTGTATGCCGGCGGCGCTCAAACCCGAAATTCAACAATTCTTCTCTGTAATTGGGCGCCGGCGGTGCCAGTGGTCAAAAATTTCACGGAAATTGTTTTGGCCCAAAATATTCAAATATCTCAATTCGATCCAATATTTATCAAATTTAAAAGTATGTAGGAGCGATTAGGATTCACAAATAACTATATAAAAAGCACAACTACAACACACAAGCAAACAAATCATAAAGATACATATGGGTTGCCTCCCATAAAGTGCTTGGTTTAACATCGTCAGCCCAACAAACCATTCAGTTAATTGAGATGACTTAGTATTAAAACCTCTTTGAAGTCAGGTTGAACCCGTCAAAGTAAGGCTTTAATCGATGCTCATTAACCTTGAATATCTTTCCAGTATCAGGATCTTTAATATCAACAGCTCCAAAAGAATGAACTTTTACAACTGTAAAAGGTCCCAACCATCTAGACTTGAGCTTTCCAAGAAATAACTTCAATCTTGTGTTGTATAACAAAACATTTTCTCCACATTCCAATTTCTTTTTCAATATCTTTCGATCGTGCCACAATTTCATTTTCTTTTTATAGATCCTATCATTGTGATAAGATGCATTTCTAATCTCTTCCAATTCATTCAATTGCTTAAATCTCTTCTCTCCAGCATTTTTCAAATTAAAATTCAACTCTTTTATAGCCCAATATGCTTCATGCTCCAATTCAACTGGTAAATGACAACTCTTACTAAACACTAGTCTATAATGAGGCATTTAAGTAGGGGTTTTAAAAGCAGTCATATAAGCTCATAATGCAGTATCTAATCGAGCAGACCAATCTAATTTATGATTATCCATAGTTTTCTCTAAAATTCTTTTAATTTCATAATTAGACACTACTGCTAAACCACTAGCCTGGAGATGATAAGCAGTAGAGATTCTATGAATAATATTATATTTCTCAAATAATCTCTTAATTTGATTATTCCTGAAATGGGATCCACCATCATTTATAAGCACTCTCGGCATTCCATATCTCGTAAATATATTTTTCTTTAAATATTTTGAAACACTCCAAGCATCACAATTAGGTAAAGCAATCACTTCAATCCATTTCGAGACATAATCAACTGCAACCAGTATATATAAATTCCTAAATGATGGGGTAAATGGTCCCATAAAATCTAATCCCCATACATAAAAAATTTCAACTTCCAAATTATAATTTAGAGGCATTTCATTTCTTCTAGAGATATTACCTACTCTCTGACATCGATCACTTAATTTAATATATTTGTAAACATCCTTAAAAAGAATGGGCCAATAAAATCCGGATTAAAAAATCTTAAAAGCTGTTTTATCAACACCAAAATCACCTCTAAATTCAGAATCATAACATCATTCAATAATTAAATTCATTTCTTCTTATGGCACACATCTCCTAATAATCAGATCCTTACACTATTTATATAGATAGGACTCATCCCAATAATAAAATTTTGCATCATATTTGAACTTCTTTTGTTGTTTCCTTGTTAAATCAGGTGGTACAATATCACTCACAACATAATTCACAATATCAACATACCAATGCAAATTTTTTCCCATAATAGTATAAATTTGTTCATCAGGGAAAGTTTCTATAACTTTTCTTAAATTTAGATAATTTATCATACTCTAATCTCGAGAAATGATCAGCTATTTGGTTATCAGATCCCTTCCTATCAGCTATCATAAAATCAAATTCTTGCAGAGGAAGTATCCATCTAATCAGTCTAGGTTTCATATCCTTCTTTTGTATTAAATATTGGATAGCTGAATGGTCTATATGCACAATACTTTTAGATCCAATTAAATAAGGTCTAAACTTTTTAAAAGCAAATATTATAGCTAATAACTCTCTTTCTGTATTGGTATAATTAATTTAAGCTTCATTAAGAGTTTTACTAGCATTAGTAAATGACTTTAAAAACTTTATCATGCCTTTGCCCCAATTCTACTCCGATCGCATAATCACTAGCATCACACATGAGTTCAAATGGTTTCTCCCAATCTGGTGAAACAATTATAGGTGCAGTGATTAATTTCTCTTTTAATAATTCGAAAGCACTTAAACATTCATCATTAAAATCAAACTTTCTATCATTTTCTAAAAGTTGGCACAAAGGTTTAGTAATTTTAGAAAAATCTTTAATATATCTTCTGTAAAATCCAGCGTGTCTTAAGAAACTTCTCACCTCTCTCACAGTAGTGGGGGGTGGCAATCTCTCAATCACTATAATTTTAACAGGGTCGAACTCCATTCCATGTTCAAAAATTTTATGCCCAAGCACAATTCCTCCTGCAACCATAAATTGATATTTCTCACAATTCAGAACTAAATTTGTTTTCTCACAAAGCTCCAAACTTTTGCTAAGTTTTCTAATCAGATTTCAAATGAAGTCCCAAATACAGAGAAATAATCCATGAAAACTTCTATTTCATTATCTATCATACTGCTGAAAATAAACATCATACATCTCTGAAATGTTGCAGGTGCATTACACAGTCCAAAGGGTATTCTTCAAAAAATAAAGGTTCCGTAAGGGCTACTAAATGTTGTCTTTTCTCGATCCTCTGGAGCAATAGGTATTTGATGGTAGCCAGTATATCCATCCAAAAAGCAGTACTACTTGTGTCCAACAAGTCTATCCAGTATTTGATCGAGAAAAGGAAGAGAAAAGTGATCTTTTCGGGAGGCGGCATTTAATTTCCTATAGTCAATACAACTTCACCATCTATTAATTTGTCTTGTGGGTATAATTTCATTACATTCATTCACTTGAACACTCACTCCTCCCTTTTCGGTACACAATGTATTGGACTCACCCAAGCACAATCTGAAATAGGATAAATAATTCCTGCATCCATCCATTTTAAAATTTCCTTCTTAACTACCTCTTTCATTATTGTATTTAATCTCCTCTGTCGATCAACTCTCAGTTTATGTTCTTCATCTAATAAAATTTTGTGCATACAAATCGAAGGACTGATTCCTTTAATATCTACTAAAGTCCATCCAAATCTTTCTTGTATGTTTTTAAAATTTCCAACAACTTCTGTTCTTGATAATCATTTAACTCCGAAGATACAATAACTAGCAGAGTAGATGATTCTCCTAAAAACATATACTTCAAATGATTAGGGAGAATTTTCATCTCAAGTTCAGGAGGTTTTATTATAGATGGAATTAAGCTTTTATTTCCATCTTCCATAGTGTCTAATACTTTAAATCTCTCCTGAACATACTCCAAATCTTCATTCTTCTTACTATCTGAATTTTCTTTATTTTCAATCTCTTCTTCAAACATATTATCATACTCCACTTCATTTTAAAATATATTTTCAAAATGATCATTTCTCAAATATTCACAGAACTCCATCCTAAAACATTCATTATCTTTTTCCATTGAGGGATACTTCATAGATTTCAAAATATTAAATGTCACCTCTTGATCATTAACTCTCATATTTAATTCTCCTTTTTGAACATCAACACTCCTCTCCCAGTAGCAAGGAATGGTCTTCCTAAAATGATTGAAATTTCTTTATCTTCCTCCATATCAAGTAAAATAAAATCCACAAGAAAGATAAATTTATCCACTTTCACTAACACATCTTCCACCACTCCTTTAGGGTAAGTAAAGGAACGATCGATAACTGAAGAGTCAAAGATGCAGGAGAATTTTCTCTTATTCCTAACCTTTTGAAAGTTGATAAAGGCATAAGATTAATATTAGTTCCCAGATCACATAAGGCTCTTCCAAAAAAATTTCTCCTATAGCACACGGGATAGTGAAACTACCAGGATCTTTAAGTTTTTCAGGAAGCTTCTTCTGAATAATTGCACTACACTCTCTGCTGAGTGCAACATTTTCATGATCTGTAAACTTTCTTTTCTTTTTAAGAATATCCTTCATAAACATAACATACTCAGGCATCTATTCTAATGCTTTAACAAAAGGAATATTTATCATTAATTTCTTAAGGATCTCCAAAAATTTTCCAAATCTGTTATCTCTATTTTGTTGCTTCAATATTTGAGGAAATTGAGGTGGTGGTTTTTCAACAGTGATCTTCATTGGTTCAAGAGGATAATCCAAGTCTGGATAAATCTTGTTTGAACCTTTTTCAAAACTCACCTTCTCCTTTTCTATTTCAACTTCATTTTGCACTCTTGTTTCGAATTCCTTTCCACTCCTTAATTGAATAGCCTTAAGTTGTTCCTTGTTATGATCTTTTGGATTGATCTCAACATTACTTGAAAGTGTTCCAGAAGGTCTATTATTAAGTGCAGTGAAAACATGCCCCAATTGATTTTCAATATTTTTCATTGCAAAACCTTGAGTTTGTAATTGATCTCCCATATTCAGAATCATTTCTTCAGTAGACATCTTCTTATCCTTAAATTGTGGGTTACTATTAAATCCAGGAGGATAAGATGGTTTAAAATTAGTATTTCCTTGATTGTTCGAATTTCCAACTGGATGTATAGAATTGTTCCTCCAATTTGGGTTAAGATTGGCATTGCTATTATTCCAGTTGATGTTTGGGTAATTCTTCCAACAAGGATTATAATAATTCGATTAAGAATTTGTTAGATCTATTAATAGCATTCAAAATCTCATAAGGTGTTTAAGATTCTATTATTTGTCCAAATGAATTTTCCTCTTACACTTGAAGTGGTTGAGAATAATTCATTCCATATTGATTTATTTTCTTGAAAATTACTGCAATTTGAGAAACTATCATAGTCATCATATCTGAATCACGAACACTAGTACTCTTTTAGGATTTACCCATTTAGAGGGCCATTGAAAAGTATTAGTAGCCATTTCTTCAATTAATGCGTATGCTTCATCAAAAGGTTTTGACATCAAAAAGTTTTAACATCAACGATCCACCAGCAGCAGCATCTATAATTCATCTCAATGATCCCACTAATCCATTATAAAATATTTGAATTATTAACCAATCTGGTAAAGCATGATATGGGCACTTCCTAAGAAGAACTTTAAATCTCTCCCAAGCTTCATATATTGATTCCCCTTCAATCTGACCAATAGATGTGATATCATTTCTTAGCTTAGCAGTCTTTAATGGAGGAAATTATTTTGATGGAAACTTTTGAGACAATTCTCCCAAGTTCTAATAGATCCAGGTGCTAAAGAATTTAGCCACGCCTTAGCTTTATCCCTTAATGAAAAAGGAAAAGTCTAAGTCTGACTGCATCACTCGACACTCCATCATATTTAAAAGTAGCACATAGTTCTAGAAAACTAGCGAGATATAAATTTGGATCCTCATTAGGTGTTCCTCCAAATTGATTGTTTGTACCATTTGGATAATAGCAGGTTTAAGTTCAAATTAATTAGCAGCAACATCAAGATTTTGAATAGTTATATGAATTTCATCTGCTATTGGGTTAGCATAATCTCTTAAAGGTCTTAGTAAATTTCCAATATCATTTCTCTGATTACCTAGATTATTCACCATTTCGCAAGGATTTTTAGTTTGTTTTTGTTGTTTTCTAATTTTTCTAACCGTACGCTCTAACCCCAAATCATAAGGTACTAAACCTATAGATCCACTACGACACATATAAAATCACACAAATATTTTAAAAAGTAAACAAACACACACAATTACACACTACAAAGTAAAGGTTTTTAGTAATTATATTATCAATAGATACTATTTATACTTCCTCCTTCAATTCCTTCCTTCGATTCCTTCCTTCCCAGGCAACGACGCCAAAAACTTGATGCGGGTAGGACTTTAATATTGCAAGAACTTATGAACTCAAATTTATATATATATATATATATATATATATATATAATGATTTTGTAAAGTCCACGCATTCAACGCAAGTATACGTATCGTTTCAAGAAATACAGGGCTCTAATGAAGTCTTGGTTATCGATCCTACATGGAAGGGGTGAATCTCACAATAGATAATGTAATATTGAATTCCAATACTCAAATTACGATTAAGGTTTAATGTTTATTTCTACTACCAAGATTCAGAAAATAGTAACAATTAAGCAAACTTCAATTACTTCTAATAACTTTAAAACATAAATAACTAACAAACACACACTAAGTTATATATTTGAAAGGTTTTGATATTTAAGAAAACTATCTTTCCTCTTGCTACGAAAATATGATGTGTGGATGATAAGGAATTATTGTTTAATGGTATTGTGCCAAATAGGAGCACAATTGTTTCTTTATCCTTAAAAGAGTACCCCCTCTTACAAGCATGAAAAGAACATTAACATATCCTAAGTTTAGTTACTAAATCTAAGGCTAGGCTGGGAGGATATCGGCTACCACTACGGAGCTCCCACTCACCTTTTATCTAAAGGCTAACCTTCTAGTTTAGTTACTAATCTTAGGACCAAATTGGGGATCTCAGCCTCTTACCCTGAAACCTCCAATTTGACATCCAGACAAAAGAGACTACTCAGAATTCATAGAGAAGACACAATAAAACATAGATTTTATATATAAAAGAAAGGTCATACAATCCAGAAAAGAAAATACAACTTATCTCTTTCTCTTCCCCAATGCAATTCTCTTGAAGTTCCTTTGAATCATTTTATATCTTCTTTGCAACACTTAATTCCCTCTTTAGAATGGAAAAGAAAAAGCAATCTCTCACTTTATTCCTTCTACTTCACTCCTTAGAGAAGAATCCCTCTCAAATTGACACTTCTACACTCTTCTCTCCTAAGTCCTAACACCCAAAACACACTAGACACTCTAGAATACATAGGACACACACTAATTTTCACCCAAAAAAAGTTACTTATAAGTTAGGAACGAAATCCATAGAGTTTCCATAGGCACGCCTTCAAAAAGTTGCCAAAACTCTTCAAATTTGAAGTCCACGGACATTGGACGTCGGGGCTCTCAATCGTCAAATTAATTACTGAGCTCTCTGGAAAATGGCGTCGGCGGTGCCAGAATCTGTTTTCCTCCATTTTGCTCCTTTTTTGCTCCAAATTCGTTCCTTTTTGCTCCAATCACCTAAAATCATCATACTTACCACCAATCATAATAAATACCTTTCTTTAAAGTGCAATATCACAAAAAATGGGTAAAATTATATAGCAAAATTAACATATATTTTTAGTGCATCAGTTACTGACGAAGGTATCCCAAAAAACTCAATAATATGAAAGTCTACTTTAGTTATCACTATGACAAGAAGGAAGACCACTTGTTATTTAGTTCGTTAATCGTTCAAAGATCTTAATGCACCCTGAATGATATAAGAGCTATGACTATCTTAATTACAGGAAATATTTATAAATTTTACATTGGTCAAACCATTTATCATCCTTTTAGAGTTATTTTTTGCTAAATTTACATCTCGATGTAGAAATCACCCAACCTTTCCAAATCCTTAGTCTAGACTCAATTTCAAACTTAGACCAAGATTCAGTTTACTTATATTCAACTTCTAAATCAAGCACCATCCTATATCAAACTCAATCTTACATCAAACCCAACTTCTTCAAATCCAACTTGCTAAACTTAAATCACAAATAAAATTGAGTTATCTATATCTCAACTCCAAACTCTAGCTCAAATCTTAAACCCAAATTCTGATAAATATGATCATTCTGTGTGAAATCATAGATGAATTTTACAATAATATTTTATAGTAATTAAAATTTTATCTAGTGGGTTAAGTAGTCAATTGTTACTAATATGAATTTTTTTCAGATTTTTAGATGGGGTAAGAGTCCTAGGAGATCTAGCTCCCAAATGATGAATGTTAGACACTCTTGATAAGTTGTCATTTTTTGGAATAATTTAAGTTGGTTGGAGTGAACTTTTAGCATTGTCTATATCTCTTGAGAAACCTTCCATATCAATTCTAAGAGTTGGCCAAAAATAACCTTGTCTAAGTATTTGGCTTGCTAAAGTCTTTCTTTATTGAGGCTTTGACCACAAGAAAATATATTGCAAATTTTATACTAATTTTATATGAAATTGCACTTTAAAGAAAGGTATTTTCTTTTTTTTATTGCAGGAATGAAGAATTATAAGTACAAAAAGCAAAAAGCACAAAAGAAGTGGATTTGGAGCAAAAGAACTAAAAATAATGAAAATTGAACTGTCTCGCTGACGGCGAGATTTAAGCCGCCGACGACGAGATTTTCCCAAGAGTTTTTGAATAATTTATAAAGACCTCGCCGCCGACGACGAGATTTTCCTGAGATTTTTTCAATATTTATAAAGACCTCGCCGACGGCGAGATCGGCGAGGTTAGCCCACCTTATAGAAGCCCGCCGACGGTGAGATCGAGCCCGCCGATGGTGATACAGTTGAAATGAGCCAGATACAATGAACCTGGACGCTTTTTGAAGAGGTGCTTAAGCAACCTTTGAAGATTTGACTCCTTCTATAAATAGAGACGATTTATGTCCCTTTAGTGTGTCATCTTTTGGTGTGTGTAATTTTTTGGTGTCTTTTGGTTTCATTTTAAAGTCAATTAGTGTTCATTTGTGTTGGAGTGTAAATCAGAGAGTCTTAGTGAGTTTAATTAAGTGTACTGTACTTGTGGAAGAGTCAAAGGAACTTCAAGGAGTCTGCTTGGGGAGAAGAATTGAGATGAGTATATTTGTTATTGTTTGTTAACTTTAATGAAATCCATGCTTTGTATTATTTTTCCCATGCTTTCTGAGTTGTTTCCTTAGTCTTTTTCCTTGTTGTTGAGATTATGTGAAGTGACAAATCAAAGTAATTGTGCCTAAAATTATTAAATAAAAAATTGTGATAAACTTTTACTTAAAACTTAATTTACTTTCAATTTGGCCAATTGATTTGTTAACAGATGTTGAATTATCAACTATAGTAAAGATTACATCCGAGATTCAAGGAAGTAAAAGGCCTTGGAAGGAGGGTGCAAATAAATAGGGAAATATTAATTATCGGGCGTATAATTGGACATTTTAGTATGACAGACTAAAATATTCAATTTGGTCCTATTGTTTGAGAGCTGAAGTGTAGATGTTAGCCCTCATGCAAGGGGACGTGGGAGCTCTGAAGTGGCAGCCAATATCCTCCCAACCTAGCCGCAGATTTAGTATTCAAACATAGGACTAGTCAATGTTCTTTGCACCTGGACCAAAGGGTAAAGAATAGGAATGCTCCTATTGACACAATACAAACTCTAAACTACTTTAATTCATCATTCACTTAATTCTCTCAACAAGGAGAAAGATGCTTTTCTAAATTAGAATCTTACATTTAAACCTTTTTTAGCAATATTTTTAGTATAAGTGTTCTTAATTTCGTATACTAGCTTAGTAAGTAAATCTACTTTAATTTGTCTTTGAAATTCTCTAACTTCCCTGTGGGATCAATATCTTGGACTCCATTAGAGCCCTTTCTTACTTGATAACGATATGTATAGTTGCGTAGTATCCACATTATAAATCATAATTTTCATAAAAGAATCATCAGTGTAAATACATATATTTGGTGCGGGATCAAGTTTTTGGTGTCATTGCCTAAATCAATAACATATTTTTGTAAGTATAATTATCAAAAGTGGGTCAAGTTTTTGGTGTCGTTGTAGTATAGTGGTGAGTATTCCCGCCTGTCATGTGGGTGACCCAGGTTCGTTCACCCGCAATGGCGTTAAAAACTTAACCCGACCCGCAATTACGCAGTAAATTAACTAAAATTATTAAATAAAAAATTGTGATAATTTTTTACTTAAAACTTAATTTACTTTCACTTTGGCCAATTGATTTTTTAACATATGTTGAATTATCAACTATAGTAAAGATTACATCAGAGATTCAAGGAAGTCAAAGGCCTTGGAAGGAGGGTGCAAATAAATAAGGAAATATTAACTATCGGGCGCAGAATTGGACATTTTAGTGTGAAAGACAAAAATATTCAATTTGGTCTTATTGTTTGAGAGCTGAAGTGTAGATGTTAGCCCTCAGGCAAGGGGAACGTGGGAGCTCTGAAGTGGCAGCCGGTATCCTCCCAGCCTAGTCACAGATTCAGTAATCAAACATAGGACCAGTCAATGTTCTTTGACCTGGTCCAAAGGGTAAAGAATAGGAATGCTCCTATTTGGCATAATACAAACTCTAAACTACTTTAATTCATCATTCACTTAATTCTCTAAACAAGAAGAAAGATTCTTTTCTAAATTAGAATCTTACATTTAAACCTCTTTTAGCAATAGTTTTAGTATAAGTTTTCTTAATTTCCTTATACTAGCTAAGTAAGTAAGTCTACTTTAATTTATCTTTGAAATTCTCTAACTTTCCTTTGGGATCGATATCTTGGACTCCATTAGAGCCCTTTATTACTTGATAACGATACGTATACTTGCGTAGTATCCACATTATAAATCATAATTTTCATAAAAGAATCATCAGTGTAAATACATATATTTGGTGTGAGATCAAGTTTTTTGTGTTGTTGCCAATATAAATAACATATTTTTGTAAGTATAAATATCAAAAGTGGGTCAAGTTTTTGGCACCGTTGTCGGGGAAGTAAAGTAATTACTAAGGTAATTAATAGAATTATTAGAAGTAATTACTAAAGTAACGAACTATTTTAAAATTTACTTAAAAATTGTATGCGCAAATTTAGAAACGAAAATTTAATACCTTACGATTCAGAATTAGAGCGCACTATTAAAAAAAATCAGAAAACAAAAAAAATAAATTTTAAATTTAACACAAATGTCAAATAATCCAGAAATTGAAAATATAAACCAACAAAGACCATTAAGAGAGTATGCTAACCCTACATTAGATGAAATTCACCTAACTATTCAAAACCCTGATGTAGCTGCTAACTCATTCGAACTTAAACCTGCAATTATCCAAATGGTACAGAAAAATCAATTTAGTGGTTCACCTAATGAAGAACCTAATTTACATTTTGCTAGTTTTTTGGAACTATGTGCTACTTTTAAATATGAAGGAGTATCTAATGATGCTATTAGACTTAGGTCTTTTCCTTTTTCTTTAAGGGATAAGGCTAAGATGTGGTTAAATTCATTAGCACCTAGATCTACTAAAACTAGGGGAGAATTATTACAAAAATTTCTATCCAAATATTTTCCTCCTTCGAAAACTGCAAAACATACAAATGCTATAACATCTTTTGATCAGTTTGATGGAGAATCCACATATGAAGCTTTGGAGAGATTTAAAGAACTTCCTAGGAAATGCCCACATCATGCGTTACCAGATTGGTTAATTATACAAAGTTTTAACAATGGGTTAGTAGGATCTCTTAGATCAATCATTGATGCTGCTGTTGGAGGTTCATTAATGTCAAAACCATTTGATGAAGCCTATGCGTTAATCGATGAAATGGCTACTAATAATTTTCAATAGCATGCTGAAAGGATAAACCTAAACAAGATAGCCAGTGTTCATGAAAATGATGCAATATCTATGTTAGCTTCTCAAATTGCTGCTATATCAAAAAAATTAGATCATTTTGGAATGAATTATTCTCCTACTATATTAGAAGAAAACTCATCTAGACAAATTATAGATTCCCAATCTCCTTATGAAACTATAAATGCTATTAATAATAGACCCAATAATCCTTATGCGAATTATTATAATCCTAGTAGGAAGAATCATCCAAATTTTAATTGGAATAACAATACAGCTAATCAACAATGGATGAACAACTCTATAGAAAATCCACCTAATCAAGGAAATACGAATTATAAACCTTCTTATCCACCTGGATTTAATAACACTCAATTTAAAGATAAGAAGTTATCTATAGAAGAATTAATATTAAGTATGGGTCAGCACTTGCAAAATCAAGGAAATCAATTTCAAAATCAAGGAACAATAATTTAAAATATTGAAACTCAACTCGGACATATCACTACCGAGCTTAATAATAGAATTCCTGGAACTTTCCCAAGTAATGTGGAAATAAATCCTAAAGACCAAGGAAAAGAACAAATTAAAGCGATACAATTACGAAGCGGAAAAGAGTTAGAAACTAAAATTCAGAAAGAAACAGAAAGTAAAAATGAGAAAGTGGAAATTGAAAAAGAAAAGGATCAGCAAGATCAAAACTTAGAATATCCATTGATCCCTATGAAAATATCTATAGAAAAACCACGACCAACATTTCCTCAACGACTAAAGGAACATGAAAAAGATAAGCAATTTGCTAAATTATTTGAAATTTTAAAAAAAATAAAAGTAAATATTCCTTTTGTAGAAGCATTAGAACAAATGCCAAATTATGTAAAATTTATGAAAGATATTTTAAATAAAAAAAGAAAATTCACAGATAATGAAACTGTTGGACTTTGCGAAGAGTGTAGTGCAATTATTCAGAAAAAGCTTCCTAAAAAATTAAAAGATCCTAGTAGTTTCACTATACCTTGCGCTATTAGAGAAAAATTTTATGGAAAATCTTTGTGTGACTTAGGAGCAAGCATCAATCTAATGCCTCTATCAATTTTTAAAAGATTAGAATTAGGAGAAATTTCACCTACTTCAGTAACTCTTTAGTTAGCTGATCGTTCTGTGACTTATCCTAAGGGAGTTATTGAAGATGAGTTTGTACGGCTTATTTTTAGGTTGAATGTTGTATTTTAAAAAGGGGTCACCTACAGAAATTGTCGGCAAATTTTAGATTTTAAATTTAATTTAAATATATATATAGTTTTAGAAAGAAATATTTGATTTTGAAAATAACTTCAAGTTTGAAAATTTTAAGATATGAAATCAAACCGATCTCACATCCTGAATAGTTTATATAAACGAGCACTGCACCACAAATTGTGTATCTATCCCGAAGAATAGACACACTGCTTCATAATGGGGCTCAATTAAAAAAACTAGAAGATTTGTGACATCTATTTGGTCTGCGAACCAATCTTATAAGCCGACAAGTTCCCCTTCTTAATATAAATGAATTAAACAGGGTTTATATTACCTGGGTTCTTAAAGTTCTCTATAAGGGCAAGCCCCTATTTTTAATTACATCTTAAATGTCTGAAGACACTTAAGAAAACTCTCGATAATGATCAGTGGTTTTGCCCTTAAGAATTTCAAAGTTTAAGGTTTCAAAAGATTGAATTTTTTGTAAGTTTCAATATGGATTAGCTCGAATTAGGAAAAGTTTATTTTGAGAATCCAAAGGAAGAGAACTAGGATAAGCTGAGGATCCAAGAGGAATCTTGGCAACTTCCCAAACTATCCTATTGTTTAGCTTGAATTTGGGAATTTATTTAATATTGCAATCCTGCCAATTTTAATTGATTAGGATTTATATTTGTATGACACAGTCATGCAAATAGCCTCGAAGATGTGAGGGTTTATGTCGTACCAAACGACTACCTCGGAGTCCTAAGACCGGTTAAGGCTTAATTTACATGACATGATCATGCAAATGCCTAACGAAGATGTTGAGGATTTATGTTACACTAAGCAGACTACCTCGAAATTCTATGGCTTGGTTATTTAATTCTAAGAAAGTTTTGTTGATGTAGACTCAGGTTTTGCTGATGACGATGGCCGAGCTGCCCACCATGCTCCGAGCTCCTTGTTGTTGCAGAGGTTTAGTTTTAGAAGTCATAAATAAGGAGATGAAAGATGTGTTTTGGTTTAGAGAAAATCTTAAAATTCAAGTGTTTTTAATATTTTAATTAAAACAAAACTTAAAGTTATTTAAACAGAACATATTAAGATCTCACAGTTCCGTCATCCCGGCACGGTTATTTTCATCGAATTCACTTAGTCTAGATGAATTTGCTAAACTCAACTGAATGACTTCCACACTTTTATTTAGACCTTGGGAAATTCCGTTAGCAACATGTGGGTTACATCATCCGAGGTATTCCCGATCATTCAATGAGACAGTTTAATTTAGTTGTGATTGTAGTTTTGTAGTTTTGTTGTTTTGTTTGTGATTAAATTTTGAGTTGTTTTATATTTTGGAATGTTGTGGCGGTGAATTTTATCTTGCAATGACTTTTAATTTAGTTTCAGTTTCAGTTCAGGGACTACCCTAAAGGTTTTGGTTTTCATGCAACAGTTTTATTTATCATGCAGGAAAAGTAAAGTATAGTGCATGTAAGTAAACTGCAATAAAATAGATTGCAATAAAATAAAAGCGTACCTGGAGGGTCTTCCCGTCATCCCAAGCTGTACTTAAAACACATGTTAAGACATTTAAATATTTCAACAGATACCTAGGTAAAGCTAAGGGAAGGGTTTTGGTTGTCCACCAAATTCCTGATCCTATAACTAGTCATCTTTTATGACGTCTAGGTTCTTGGTTTGATTTTAAGGATGATTTTCTTCATCAAAGAACAATTAGATTCAATTATTCTTCTAAAACATCCCGTCATATTGAGGAAGTGCTTAGGACGAGTCTTAAACATCTTTTCAATATTTCTGGGATTGTTTTGAGTCCAAGTAAATTTAGTTGCACAGGTGAATTAATCACCCAGGAGTTTAGTTAAACTTTGTCTCTTGCTCAGTGAACTTAGGTATTTCATTACCTGATGAATGAAGTGACATTTCACTTAATATTCTATTTAAGAGTTATAATAATTAAAGCCTTTAAGGGCAAGTTGGTTTATCAAGAATTTTAATCATAATTAATTAAAAGTTTGAGTTAATGGTTTAAAGTGTTTTAATTTAATTATGAGGTTTTAATTAATAATTTTAAGTTTGGAATAGTGTTCAAAGTATTTTAGATTTAATTCTTAATGATTTCATTTAGGTTTGTTATTAAATGATTTTAATTTAATTTAATTCAATTTGATTTTAATTAATTTAATTTTATTTTATTTTATTTTATTTTATTTAATTTTATTTAATTTTAATTTAATTTTAAATTAAATTTTATTTTATTTTATTTAATTTTAATTTAATTTTAATTTTAATTTAATTTAATTTTAATTTAATTTTAATTTTAACTTAATTTAATTTTAATTTAATTTTAATTTTAATTTAATTTTAGTTTAATTTTTATTTAATTTAAATTTAATTTAATTTTATTTAATTTTAATTTTAGTTTAATTTTAATTTTAATTTTAATTGTTAATTTGGATTATTATTTTAATTCTTAATTAGGAACTAAATATTGTTAAAGTGATTTATTTAGGGATTTTTAAATTAAAGAATAAATATCCTCTTAATAATATCCCTATTTTAATAGGCCAAATTTAAATATATTCTTTCCAAAATCTAAATCATTTAATTAATTAAAGTTTCATTTTTGATACTTTCAAAGTGTTTAATGGGTTTCTACCCCTTAATTTCCCTACGTTTCAATTATCTAAGACAAAATTAAAATCAAATATTTTACCCCCCATTTTGATTAAACCTAAAGTTTTAATTAAGGGTTAAAATTTTTAATTACCTTTATGCCCTTTTAAGCTTATTTATTTCATAACTCACTAAATTGAGATCAAATGAATTTGAAATTTTTATGTCAACTCACACATATTTCAATTAAGACATTAGAGGAGAAAATGTGATTTTTCTGAATTTAATTTATTTATATAATTATTTTTAGTAGAAAATAGGGGTTTTCAAAGAAAATTCAACAACATGACCAAGGAAAGGTTTCTACCCTTAAGAAAATTATGGGATGTTCCTAATGAGTAGAGGACCACTTGGACCAATTTTGGTGATTTTTTGAATTATATTTTATTTATTATAATTATTTTGATTTTTAGAGTATTAATTAATTATAAAATAAAATTAATGCTGAAAAATGGATTTTATATTTTTCATAAATCTCTCTGATATCAAGGAGTTCAGAGGAAAAAATTTTATAATTGTTTTATTTTTATTTGATTTATTAGAATTATTTTAGTGAAAAAGGTTAAAAATTTATTTTATAATATTAAAAATTACATTAAGCTTTTAAAATTAAATATCTTACCCTAGGGACTTAGGAAAAATATTTGGTTTGTTCCTAAATGATTAGGAGTGAAAATGTAACATTTTAATGATTTTTAATATTTTTATGAATTTTATTATTTTTTAATTATTAAAATATTAAAATATTGTGAAAAATCAACTTTTTTAGAAAATTCTAATATTAATTTTTCTGAACTCTCCTGATATCAGAGAAGCTCCAAAATCATTTTTGTGAATTTTTGAAAATTATTTTTGGAGTTATGAATTTTTAAAGTTCCATTTTACTTGTGAGGCTTAATCAACCCATTTGGTTGGGCTAATCAAGTCCAATTGATTTCAAAATTTTATGTGAGATTCCCCTGACCCTAAAGAGTAATGGAGAGTTATTTTCAAGTCAATTTGATGTGTGGTTAACCCGAATTAAATCAAATTCAATTTTAGGAGTTTAGGCCAATTAAGGTTATTATGTATGAATTAACTCAAAATATATTTTTCATAGGGTCCTCTGGTCCGAAGAAACATCACCAAATTTTCCTAGAATTTATTTTACAACATGCTAATTATTGGAATTAAAATACCTAAAATAGTGACATGAACTTGGAAATTCAATAACTTTTCACAGAGATGGCCTCTGACCTTGAAAGATTCAGGGAATGTTCCCAAGATCAGAGGCTTCAAAAGCCCTATGGTCTCATGCCATGGTGAATTGTCTATGTAAATGAAGAATCAAAATACTGAAAAATAGTAAATAAATTATTAAAAATAAAATACTCATCCAATTAACTTGATTTTTTTCCACATTATTCTCTTCTGCTCACTGAGCAAGAGGGTATTTTTATTTTATTTTTGTGATTTTTCTATGCAAAGATATGAATTTTCTAAGTTTTGGTATTTAAATAATTCAAAAATACCCTAATTTCCTACTTATCTGACTTGGCGCCGCGTCAACCTACGGCGGATCGAAAGCCCATGCGTCGCGATCCCATTCGATGCCGTCACTTGAGTCAGTAGCCACGCATCCCGTGGTTCATGTACCAGTGCGCCGTCCGACTTGATCTCGACCGTCCACTCGATACACTCCCGATCCAACGGCTTCTGGTCATCGTCTACGACTGGTGTTCACCCGTGACCGCCCAGACTAAAACCCTAAGATCTCACTCGATTCTCAATGGATTTTCATGTTCTTATGCTCTATGGATTCATCTTGAAGAGACGAACACATCCATACGGTTTATAGGCTATGAAATTAACCTAAACAAAATGGAGAATCGTTGGAAGTTCGGGAGGAAGAGTGAGTTCATACCTTTGCTCAGAGAAGTGAAGCTTCGATCTGAGAGTTGTGTCACCTTCGATTGAGTCTAGGCAAGCTCCAGATGAAGTCTCTGGCTCTGGGGAATTGTCTAAGTATGAAAGTGACCAAGGCCTATCACAAGCTTGGAGGCCGGAAGCAATGGCTAGCCTGGTGAGGGGGCTTTTGCTGGGGAACTTCTCCTCTTGGTCTGATGAAGGTGTAGGACCAATCAATTTGGAGATTAGCTCACTGTGGTGAAGTGTCTTATTTTTTAGATGGATTTTCAACTCAGAAATTGAGCTCACAGAGAGGGTTTTAGGGCTGGATTCCAGTGGGGATCAAGTTCTCTATGTCTTAAGAGGGGTATGGAATGATTTTGGCAGAGTTTTGGTAAGGTTTGGTTCAACTCTTTATTTGGTCGAGAGGTGGTGGTGTTTAAATAAGAATGGCTAGAGGGCCTCCCAGGGGGGTTTGAAGGCTGGGATCAGCTGCTCAGGGGAGGAGAAGAAGAGCTCCAGTGGCCATTGGGGTTGGGACAGCTCAGCCAGGGAGAATTAATTTTTTTGGCTCACATGGAGCTCTCGGCCATGGGGTTTTCTGGAGGATGTGGTGGCTGGCCAGCCAGGGTCAGGTCACCCTCAAGGTTAGGGAGGTCAAGGGTTGGCAATGGTGCAGTCAATTGAGGCTTGACATGTGTAAAGGAGTTGAAGTAAAATGGAATGGGGGGAAGGCTATTTTGGGTCCAAAATAGTCAACCCATGGTTTTGGGCTAGGTTCACCACCCAAGGCCTGGTTTTGGGTTGAAAACAATCACTTAGGTCAGCCAAGAGAAAATGGTGTGGTCTCCATCCATGGTGAGGTGGCTAAGCATGGTTTTGAGTGTAGCATAAATGAGGTTAAAATGGTTTAATAAAGGGTTAAGAAAGAACCCCCTTCTCTTGCCATTAATGGCTTGGTGAGGTGGAAAGTGGCTTCCATGGCTTGTATGTGGCTTATGCATGGCTTCATGGCTTCATGTGGCTTGGGGCAAAGCTTGGTCAATTACATGAAAAAGGGATTTAAATTTTTATACATTTTGATGAAAAATTTCCATGGGGCCACATTTGGTTTGTTTAAATGATGAAATAAAACTTGGGGGGGGATTTCATCAAATGGATGACCAATGAGGATGTCATATGGGTTTTGAATTAAGTTTTGTGCCTTTTGAATTTTGGTGAAAATGCTCTTTTAAAGGCTTTATGGAAGTGGGCTTTTAGATTTTTAAAAGGGCTTTTGGATAAAATTTTTGTGAAGGACCATGCCAAATAAATGTTGGGTTTAGTTTAGGGAGGTGTCATGAGTGGTTTGGAACAAGTTTAAAGTGATTTTGAATTGAATTAGGTTTAATGTGGGTCTTTTGGTAAAGGGGACAAAGTGGTTCAAATTGGGCCAACTTGAGTTAACCTTGGGCTAAATTTGGATTTGATGTAAAATTAATGTTGAGAAATGTTTATGGGAGTGTCACAAAGAGTTTACAACTTTAGTTGGGCTCTAATTTTAGGATTTGGGCCCATTTTGGTTAGGCTTGGGCTTAGGTCAATTTAAGGGATTTTGGTTTTGGGTTAGGTTTGGGTGGAGTTTAGGTTCAAATTTTGGGCAAATCAAGTTAGTGTTTTGTTTATGGGGGTGTTAGGAAGGCTTTAGAAAAGATTTGGAGCTAATTGGAGTTGAATTGGGTTGGTTTGAGTTAGGTTTAGGTCCTCAGTCAAAATTAGGCCTTAGACTTCAAATTGAAATTGGGCTCAAATGACAATCAAATTAGACTTTTATTTGGTCTAAATTGATGTTGGGGATGTTGATTTGAATTTTAGAATTGAATTGGACCAAAATTGAGGTCAATTGGGGTGGTTTGGTTTGACATTGGGTTCACTTGGGTTTAAAACGGGCCAAATTAGGGGTTTTGGTAAAAGTTGGGTAAATTGGAAAAATTATCCCATGGTATAGTTGAACAAAATGAAATTAGGAATATTTGCGATTTTCTGGAATTTTTTGGGAATTGTTTGAATTTTTGGATTTTTGGGCTAAGAAGGGCATTTTGGGTATTTGGAGGGTATTGGGGGTTACTTTTGGAATTTTTGGTATTTTTGGCTATGGATGATCAATTTGAGTGGGGGGAATTGTTTAGGATTGATTTTGAGGAATTTTGGGTAATTTAGGTGATTTTGTAAATTTTGGGTAGTTCCGAGGGCTTTTGGTAGGTTTAGTAGGTGTAGGGCCCCGGGGGTCAAAAATTGAAATTTTGGAAAAAATAAAGATTGATCAAATTTGAGTAAAATGGAATCACTTTGGTTGAGCCATGAAGCCATATTAAGCCCATATGAGCCATGAGAGGACTCATTTGAGGTATTAACTATGTTGTTCCTAACCCTCTTAGCAAGGGGCTTAGGGGTTAAGGACCATCCATATGAATTACCTACGTGAGTCAGGAAGTCAAGTTAGGTGAGAGTGTGGTTTTAGGACTTGGAATGTGTGTGAGAGTGTAGTGCATGTGCAAGTCAACCCTCACCAGACCAGGCCATCCAGGGTATTCCTAAAACCAAGAAGTCCTATAGGGAACTCATCCTTTAAACCTCCACATTTGATTTCAACCCTCTAGGTGATTAGGGGTCTACAATCAAGCTTGTGGAGTTTGCAGGGAGTTAAGAAGTAGTTTGAAGTTCTAAAGAGTGGATTCCATTTCTAGTCCTCTAAGATTAGTCAAGTTCTAAAGAGTGGGTTCCATTTCTAGTCCTCTAAGATTAGTCAAAGGATAAGCCTAAGGCTAGATCCTAAGTACTAAAGAGAGAAGCAACAGACCTCATCAAAAATGAGGTCAACAAATGGACCCCCAATAGGTGTGTTGTGCTAACCAAGCACACCGCACGTATTTGCGTTGACTGAAGAGATCAACAAAACCAACACAAATGTCCAAGTGACAAACTTAGGATGAAGTAGAAGAATTTCCGTTGGGGAGTGTCAGGTATATTTCCAAGACCGAAGATTCCTGATCTCTCGCTGGGGAATGGAAAAGGAGGTGAACTCCACATCACAAGATCCGGGGAATTCGATTTAGATTTCAGTTTACTTTTAAATTTCAAGTTTCAATGTGTGAGTTTGGATTTCGATTTGAAGTTTAAATTAAAATCAGTTTAAGGAAATTTTGAATTTGAAATTTGGATTTGAAATGAGAATTGAAACCTAGATTTCAACCTCGGGATTACGAAGGGAACTGGAATTTAGGTACCAGCCTCGGAGTGAGAATTACAGTTTATGTATCGACGGAAAAAAAGATGAGAATTAGAATTTAGGTACTGATCTCGAAATGAGAGTCAGAATTTAGGTACCGACCTCACAAAGGATGAGAATTAGATATTAGGTACTGATCTCGAGAGTGTGAGATTTGAAATTTAAGTATCAAACCTGAAAGAGAATCAAAATTTAGCTATCGATCTCGGATGAGAGTCAGAATTTAGGTACCGACCTCGAAGAAGAGAATTGGATTTTAGGTACCAGTCTCGGAATTTAGAATTGAAATTTAGGTATCAATTCGAAAGAGAATTGAAATTTAGGTATCGATCTCGAATGAGAGTGGGAATTTAGGTACCGACCTTGAAGGAAGAGAAATGGAATTTAGGTACCAGTCTCAGAATTTAGAATTGAAATTTAGGTATCAATTCGAAAGAGAATTAAAATTTAGGTATCGATCTCGAATGAGAGTCGGAATTTAGGTACATACCTCGAAGGAAGAGAACTGGAATTTAGGTACCAGTCTCAGAATTTAGAATTAAAATTTAGGTATCAATTCGAAAGAGAATCGAAATTTAGGTATAAATCTCGAAGGAGAGTCGGAATTTAGGTACTGACCTCGAAGGAAGAGAACTGGAATTTAGGTACCAGTCTCAGAATTTAGAATTGAAATTTAGGTATCAATTAGAAAGAGAATCAAAATTTAGGTATCGATCTCGAATGAGAGTCGGAATTTAGGTACCGACCTCGAAGGAAGAGAACTGGAATTTACATACCAGTCTTGAAAGTTTAGAATTGAAATTTAGGTATCAATTCAAAAGAGAATCGAAATTTAGGTATCGATCTCGAAGGAGAGTCAGAATTTAGGTACCGACCTCGAAGGAAGAGAACTGGAATTTAGGTACCAGTCTCGAAAGTTTGAAAGAGGACTAGAAGTTAGGCTCTAGCCTCGAAGAGAACTGAAAGTTAGGCTCCAATCTCGAAGATTTATCTGTATGAAGAGGGACCCAGTCTGATGCCATCAGAACAAAATCGAACAATGTTCGTGGCTCCGTGTCAATAGAACTAATCGATCCTCTAAGACACAGAAGAAAGAGAATTGAAAGGAACTTGTAAGTGTACCAAGCTGAAAAGACTTAACTTAGCAATAAGTCGAGGAAAATATTCAAATTTCAAAAGAGTTTCAAACAGATTTCAATTGAGAGAAGAACTGAAAGGTTTGAATCAGAGAATTCAAATCGGAATTCAATTTGAGATTTAGATTCATTTTGTTTGTCCTTTAACGATCCCATTTTATTATTTTTTTTGTTGTTTATTTAGTGTTCATGTGAATTTGAAATTCATTTTAATATTCAGATTTTTAGGAAAAATTTTCATTTATTTTCTTTTCTTTCTGTTCTTCGTTCAAAGTTTATTCAACTCTAATGGCGATTCCCAGTCAATTTGCACAAAAAGAGGTGAAGGCAAAATATGACGTAGTCATTTTCATTCCAACTTGTTGAAAGTACATCATATAACTTGATCTAGTCATGATGACATTTTCCTCAGAAATTTAATGTCTCATACAATCCATGTAAATACAAAACGGATTGTATAAACTTTCTTGTTGATCCATCCAAAAGCGTCTATCAAAAATCCATGTCTGAATAGTAAGAAACATGGGCAATAACATCATCTTCTAAGCCACCCTTGGCAGGAATTCCGCATGGATGTGCATTGGAGGTGTGCTATTCCCCATGTAACTCACAGCTCGTAGGGTCGGAGACTCTCCAATTCTGGATCTGGCTGAAAGTGGTAAGGCATTTTTCTGTCGTCCATTCTTCTAAAAGTAACTGAGATCCGCTCCACAGGAACTCCTGGAATGCAATGCTTCGCAACATCTGCTTTGTTTCCTTTTAACACCAGGACGGAACCTACCGGTAGTGGTATCTCCACCGGCCCTCGGAACTCACCGGGGCCTGCAATCCAGAGGTTAGATCCGAACATGATGTTGCACTGGTTGACGAATGACACTATGAAGAAGGGTCTAACAAAGTCATGATGGTCTATATGCGCAGGTATGCAGTCTCCTTCCTTGAAGATGTTGATAATGCAGTTGTTGGGTAAGCAATCTGTAGGCAGTACCCTCCATGTTATCATCCTTTTCACCATTATCTTGATGATTCTTGGCATCGGATCCACCTCACTGCGATGGAGTATCCCTGGTGGATTTCCTTTTCTGTCTATGGCAAAATTGTAGCAACATCCGCATTGGATTGTAACTCTTTCCCTTTCTTGGCATCCATCTTCGGGGTTCTGAATATGTCTTTTCTCTCAGGCGGCCAGCTCGACCCATTTTCTGTAATTCAAGGATGCAATCTACAATTTGTTGTTGCTCATAATCTGAGAAAACATCTGTATGTAGCTCGAGGTCTTCCAAGATGTTGACCCTCTTGTTTCCAATTCTTTCAAAGTATTCAAAGGTTTTCTTCTCAACTAATTGCATTTTCTCCAGCTCGTATTCCGGGATTATCTTAAGTCCTCGGTGTCTAGTAACATACTACGGGATGTATGGCTCAACCCCAGCATGTTCTTATGCATGTCTCGGCTCCTCGGGGATAGTCTCCGTAGGGACATCCTCTGGGGTTGCTTTCGCAACAAGACTCTTCGGATCCGGTACATCTGCTCGGCCGAGTGCCGACTCTATTTCTGCTTTTCTTGGTATTTCTCTTATCTGTTCTGACTTTCTTGGAATTGACTTTCATCTTTCTGGTTCCTGACGAACCGGTCTCCTTGGAGCATTTGCACTAACAGTATCCACTGTCTGTTCATATTGATCTTCTGCTAACTTGGTCAACATTTTGTGAATGTGACGATTCTTATTTCTACGTTGGGTAGCAGTGAGAGTAGCTCTCCTTACCCCTTGAATTTATGCGGGCGCGGCGCTGACAAGCCTACCCTCTGTTGTGGCAACCATGGACTTAACTTTCTTATCTTCTCCGGTTGCATGCGCGACGTTTGCTTTTCTTTTCTTGTTACTGGATTGGTGGCTCGGACCACCCATTTTCATCACTGTTTGGCTGTGAAGTTCTTCTCAATCAACTGGGATCCAATCATTTGCTTCATATTGTAAGCCGGCTGGTGTGAAGTCCGAGTCAATCTCTATCATTGCTCCATCCCTCACCCTCTTTTCATCAAGTGCTAGACTCACGCCATTTCTTAAGTTTAGAACCAACAGCCCGTTCGATATTTCCCTGCGAAAAAAACAAGGAAAGGATCAGGGGTTTTACTAAGAATAAGAATAATAAGAAAAACACTTAAAAATTCTTATTCACTTCTTTTAAATTTAAAGGATGAAGAAAGAGATGAGAAAATACCAGGAATGAATGGATTTAAAAGGAAAG
Organism: Papilionanthe hookeriana x Papilionanthe teres; assembly: GCA_022702705.1. NCBI lineage: Eukaryota > Viridiplantae > Streptophyta > Magnoliopsida > Asparagales > Orchidaceae > Papilionanthe > Papilionanthe hookeriana x Papilionanthe teres. Next base: position 152,797,976 of record CM040428.1, read on the forward strand.
ATTGATATTTTATTATTATGATTTCCCATGTTTTATTTTTAACATTTTCGTTGATGAGATTTTTTTATCATCCATTTTATTTTGTTTTGGGTTCGGACCCTATCACAAAGTGATTACTTCACCCGTGTTTCTAGGGATAAGATTCTGTTTTGGAGGCCACACTTCGAAACTTCAGGTTGCGTAATACTTCTTTAATACCGTCCATTGATTGGAAGCATGGGTCATTCTCCACGGCAATTCACAAGCTGGTAGGAACCTCCTGAGTAGACTGTCTCGACCACGAGTGGCCCTTTCCATGTTGGTTCAAATTTACCACCTATCTTGCGATGTGAAAGAATAGGTCTTCTGAGAACAAGAACTAAATCACCAACTTTGAAAGTTCTTGGGCAGACCAGTTTATCATGGGCCTGGATCATCTTAGCTTGATACAGTTCCAAATTCTACTGTGCGGAAAGTCTTTTCCCTTCCAAGCTTTCCAATTCTTCCGGTCGTAGTACGGCATTTTCTTCGTAGTGATTTTTCGCAAGCTGCGATTACGAGTGATGGGAGCCGAACTTCCAAGGGTAGAGCGCCTCGGACCCGTACACTAAAGCGTAGGGCGTAGACTGAGTAGGAGTCCTAAAAGTCGTCCTGTAGGCCCATAAGGCTTCTAACAACTTCTCGTGCCAATTTCTCTTTTTGTCGTCTAAAGTTTTCTTTAAAATTTGAACGAGAGTTTTATTTAAAGCCTCGGCCAAGGCGTTTGCTCTTGGGTAGTAGATCGTTGAGTATCACCAATCGATCCCGTGTCTTCTGACAAAATTGTTAATCTTTGTACTTTTGAATGCAGACCCATTATCTGAAATGATTCTGCGCGGTACCCCAAAACGGTAGACAACTTGGTTCTTGAATAACTGTAGCACATGGTGTGCCTTCACTTCTCTACGTGGTATAGCTTCTGTCCATTTAGAAAAGTAGTATGTAGCTGCAAGAATGAAGTGATGTCCTCTTGAAGAAGGCGGTTCTATCGGACCCACTATATCTGCGCCCCAACACTCGAATGGCCACGACCTGATTGTCAGATGTAGCACATTTGGAGGTTGGTGTAGAACCACTCCGTGCACTTGGCACTGGTGACAACTTTTAGCAACTTTCATACAATCGGTCATCATTGAGGGCCGGTAGTACCTAGTCTTTTAATCTTCATTTTCATTTTTGGACCCGACTGATGAGCGCCACAGTCCTGAATGTACTTCTTTAATGATTTCACGAGCCTCAGACTTGCTCAGGCATCTTAGCCACATCTGATCAAAAGACCTTCTGTATAATGTATTGTTTATTAATGCGTAAGACAGAGTTCTTTTCTTGATTTGATGGGCTAACGACTTATCATCCGGTAGGCTTCCTGTCTGCAAGTAATCTATTAATGGTTGCAGCCAATCTTTTGTATTTTTACATCATCTTTGCATGATTGTTTCTTCTGCTTTTTCTATTGATTTGTGTATTGTATCCATGTCGAGCTGTGATAGGACCTGTCGTCCTTGAACTGACACTTCAACTGACTCATCCTGCAAGCAGGAAAATTCCATTGCAAGACGGGCTAACGCATCGGTTAGAGCATTTTCTTTTCTGGGAATCTTGTAGATTGTTACGTTTGGATTTTTTTCCAACAATTTCATGGCGTACTGAAAGTACTGCTCAAGTCTTGGCTTTAAAATTTTGTACTGTCCGGCGACCTGTTGAATGATCAACTGAGAATCTCCGTAGATGTTGATGTCCGTTATTCTCATATGAAAGGTTAATTCTAATCCGGTTATAAGGGCTTCATATTTTGCCTCGTTGTTTGTACACGGTTCTGTTAAGTGGTAGGAGTATTTTAACATCCCCCGTTCCGGTGTTATAAAGATTAGTCCATTTCCTGCCTTACCGGGCACTATCGTTTACAATTCTTTGTTCTTCTGTGCTGAGGACGCACCGTCAAAGTACAGTTCCTAATGTCGATCATCGGGGTCTTCTAGGCACATTATCTGCTCATCAGGCAAATCGTCGTCGAGAGGCGAATCTGCAGGTAAAGGGTGTCTTTGCGAGGAAGTCTACTAGGACTTGTCCCTTTACAGCACGAAAAGGAACGAAAGTTATGTCGAATTGCAATAGTATCATCGACCACCTGGCAAGTCCTCCAGAAAGCATCGGTCGGGTCATCAAGTATTACAACGGATTAACTCTCGAAATAAGTTTGACCTTATGAGAAAGCATGTAATGCCTGAACTTTTGAGCTGCGAAGATCAGGGCCAAACAATGTTTCTCAATCGGAGGATACTTTACTTCCGTCAAGATTAAAGGATGGCTTAAGTAGTCGAGAGCATTTTCTTTTCCCTCATCATTGACCTGGGCTAGCAGGGCTCCAAGGGAGTCGTCTAAAGCCGCAATATAAAGTATCAACGTCTACCTGAGGCTGGGGCTGCTAGGACAGGAGGTGTCATTAAATATTGCTTAACGTCCTTGAAAGCCCGCTGGCATTTCTCATCCTAAATGAATTTGGCGTCCTTTTTAACTAATGCCGAGAAGGGCTGACACCTACCTGACAAGTTCGAGATAAAGCGTCGAAAATATGCCAACTTCCCTTGAAAAGATCGTAGTTGTTTCAAAGTTTTGGGAGGAGGCATTTCTAAAATAGCTTTAATCTTCTCTGAATTGATTTCAATCCCGTGATGTCGGACAACAAATCCTAAGAATTTTCCGGAGGTGACGCCGAAGGCGCATTTTAAGGGATTCATCTTAAGGTTGTATTATCTTAGTCACTCGAAAACAATTCTCAAATCATACAGGTGATCTTCCTTCAGTTTTCTTTTAATGACCACATAATCCACGTAGCATTCTACTTGGTTGTGAATGAGATCATCAAAAATCTTCGTCATCGCTCTTTTGTATGTTGCTCCTGCGTTCTTTAGTCCGAATGGCATTACTGTGTAGAAATACACTCCGATCGGCGTTCTGAATGCCGTGAGCTTTTCGTCTTCTGGTGCCATCTTTATCTGGTTGTATCCTGATGATCCATCCATAAAAGAGAAGATTTCATGTGTTGAAGCAATGTCGATCATCAGTTATGGGATTGGTAGTGGAAATTCATCCTTTGGACATGCTTTATTTAAATCTCTGAAATCTACGCAGATTCTGATCTGACCATTCTTCTTTCTGATTGGTACCACACTGGCTAGCCAAGTAGGGTATTGTTCTTCACATACAAATTTAGCGTCTATTATCTTCTTAACTTCAGCTATTACTTGTTGCTCAATTTCTATACGCATTCTTCAGGAGCTTGTCGTCGGAACGGAAGTAGGATCTACTCCTAACTTGTGAACTGCGACTTCTGGAGCTAATCCTGGCATTTCGTCGTAACTCCAAGCAAAACAGTCCTTGAATTCCATTAATAGCTTGATTATATTTTCGGAGTTTTCTTTATTGAGTAAGGAGCTAACAAAGGTAGGCCTAGGCTCTTCGCTAGTACCTAAGTTAACTTCCGTTAACTCATCTATAGTAGATTTGATTTCTTCTTCTAATTATGGTGGAGCGTCTCCGATTTACAGAACTTCAAGATCTTCTGAGGCTTCCAAGCAGTCTTCATTAGGTTCGCAAGTGACAACAAAGAAAAATCCCGTATCATCAACTGATCCTACTGTGCCGAATCCGAGACCATGTTTTGAATTGGAAGGCCGACAGGCATTATTCCATAATTTTTTAAAGTGTTGAGATCAGCCTTTTGCCCATTGTCGAGGTAAGACACCACGTTGAATTAAATTTTGAACACAGGGAGAGTACCACTCAAAAGGTAATTTCATTAATTTAGATGAAGTAACATCTTCAAATTGTACATCTTTTTCAGTATTGGAAGAAGAAGCACCACGGTAAAACTTGATTGGCTTAGTACCACCACCAAGCACTTCCTTGACAACCATACCCTCGGTCTTATTAGGATGGATCGGGGTCAGGGTTATAGTATGTACATAATGGTTAATCTTCTCGTACATTGATTTATATTCTTCATTCCTTTCATCTTCGAGAGAGATCTTGAATTGTGGTTTCTTCTGATTTATTGTTGCTGCTTCTTTCTTGATTTCTTCTTCTTCTTCAGAGCTATTCTCCCAAACAACATCGATGGCTGGTTTCTTCTGTCCAACTGTTCCAACATTTCTTCCACGTCCTCGTCCCCGGCCTCGACCTCGGGTGCGAGTTCTGGAGAAATCTTCACCATCTCGCCTTAAGGTAGTGGTGAGTAACTGTTGGACTAGAGCTTCAGGTTCTTCATCGTCTCAAATCTCTTTTGCTTCATTTCTGGAAAAGATTTTTTTCTTTGGAGGTGCGTAGTAGGCCTCATCTTCATGAATTCTGATCTCGTGTACGGAGAATGGTTGCAAGTCACCTTTGATACACTGTTCCCCTCCTTCGTAATACTTTATGCACTGGTGCAGAGACGACGGTACCATCTGGTTTTCATGGATCCATGGCCGACCTAGTAGAGCATTGAACGATGTCTCAGAATCAATTATGTGGAATTTTGCGGTTGTCTTTGCTAAATCGCCGGTCTTCATTAGTAATGTTATCGATCCAATAGCTCTTTCTCCTTTTTGATTGAAGCCTCTTAATAACATCTTGTCTGCCTCAAGCTCGCGAGCATCAATTTCCAAATATGCTAGCGTCCGAAGATTCATTATGTTGATTGATGCTCCCGGATCAACCAACACTCTGGAGAGCGTAAACTTCCCAATAGTGACTGAAATGCATAACGGTCGGTTGTGATCTGCTGTTCCCAGAAATATATCATTGTCCGTGAAGGTAACACCTCCTTTGTTCTCTTAACGAGAAAACCTTGTCGAAGGAATTATCGGCCATTTGGGCTAAACAAATCTCTAGATCAAGTAAAGCCTTGATCAGAGCCTCCCTCATCTCCTTTGACAGGATTAGAGCTTTGTATATACTTAGTTTGGCTGTTAATTTCCTAAGATGGGCTAGCACGTTGTAGTCTACTTTATTACCATGTTCCTCGGTTTCTTCCCGAATGGGCAATTCTTCTGCTGGGGTTGGCTCTTCCTGAGCAACCACCTGCTCCCCTTTATCCTTTAGACCCATACTCAGGGGTAGAAATTTTCCACTTCTTAAATTTACTTCAGTTATTTCTTCGGAATTTGGTGTTGAATCTGCCGGTGTATCCTCTTGAATTGGAACAACTGGCTCTTCTGAAGTTGCTTTGGTGTCTGATGGTTCTAATTCTATCGTGATCGTAGCCCCTTGGAATTCATAAATGAACTCGTTGCTTGTCGAGCTTTCGTAGCCTCCTTTGTGAACATCTTCGTCGTGGTTGTCGAGATTGTGTATGATTTGAGAATCCTTATTTGTATTGGAATCGAGATCTGGATTAAGCCGGTTGTCGCTAGTTACGTAATCGTTAACAGTCAAAACGTAGCCAACGCCACAACCCTTATAATTATAAGATCCCATCGGGCCGAGCAGATAATCATATAGAGTCAGGAGTTCGAGGGATTTCTCCCCCGAATTGAAAATAACCATCCTAGGATAAGCATCCCCTAGTCTACCCTTCAGAGCCTCGGTCTTCTTTTCTTCCACGATCTTCTCCTCCTTCTGGGGCGGTTCTTCAATGGCAAGTGATAGTGTCGGCTTGACAGGTTTCAAACTTTGAGTTGAAGCGTGTACCGAAGCGGTTTGGATGTGATCCAAAATTTTCTTTGATGACTTTGTCCAGACGGTACTCTATTCATCATCGATCGTGTATGGGTTTATCGGATCAATGGGATCCGTTGAAATAACATTGACGGAACCTCCTTTCTGGGGTTCCTTCATGTATTCCTTTGGGATCGTTATGTTCCCTTTCCGGAGATTGTCATCAAGACAACTCTTGAAAGTGATGCAATCCTCTATCTTGTGTCCAGAGCATGCGGTGGTAAGGGCGATAGTTCGAATGATCTTTCTTATTGACTTCCTCTAGCTTTTTGGGCTATGGCAGCTGAAAATCTGGTGTCTTCATTAAGCTGCGGAACATCTTCGCTACTGCTTCAGTTTTGAATGGATATTCTTTATTTAGAAGTTCTCTTATGGTACGCGATGAACGAGGCGGTTATTCATAATGCTGAGGCGACTGATAGCTCGGTCGAGGTTGCTGATAGCCTTGCTGAGGTGTTGATAGCCCTGCCGTCGGCATATTTTTAGGTTGTGTATTTTGAAAAGGTGGGTTGCCTACAGAAGTTGTCGGCGAATTTTTTAATGTAATTTAAATAATTTGAAAAGTAGTATTTGATTTTTGAAAGTAATTTTAAGTTTGAAAATTTTAAGATATGAAATCAAACTGATCTCACATCCCAAATAGTTTATATAAACGAGCACCGCACCACAAACCGTGTATCTATCTCTAAGGATAAACACACTGCTTGATGGTGGGGCTCGATTAAATAAACTAAAAGATTTGTGACATCCGTTCGGTCTTCGAACAAATTTTATAAGCCGACAAGTTCCCCTGCTTAATATAAAGAAATTAAGTAGGGTTTATATTACCTGGGTTCTTAAAGTTCCCTATAAGGGCAAGCTCCTATAGTTAATTACATCCTAAGTGACGAGAATCACTTAAGAAAACTCTCGATAATGATCAGTGGTTTTGCTCTCAAGAATTTCAAAGTTTAAGGTTTTCAAAGGATTTGAGTTTTGGAAATTTCAATAGGGAATGGATCAAATTTGGAACAGTTTATTTTAAGAGTCCAAAGAAAGAGAAGTAGGAAAAGCTGAGGATCCAAGAAGAATCTTGACAACTTCTCAAACTATCCTATTATTTGGTTTCAATTTGGGAGTTTATTTAATATCGCAATCCTGCCAATTTTAATTGATTAGGACTTATATTTTTATGACATGATCATACAAATAGCCTTGAAGATGTGAGGGTTTATGTCGTACCAAACAACTACCTCGGAATCCTAAGACCTGTTAGGGCTTAATTTGCATAATATGATTATGAAAATGCCTAACGAAGAGTTGAGGAATTATGTTGCACTAGGCAAACTACCTTGAAGTCCTATGTCTTGGTTATTTAATTCTAAGAAAAGTTTCACTGAAGTAGATTCGAGTTTTACTGATGACGATGGCCGAGCTGCCCACCGTGCTCCAAACTCATTGTTGTTGCAGAGGTTTAGTTTTAGAAGGTGAAAATCAAGAGATGAGAAAATTGTTTTGGTTTAGAAATCTTAAAATCCAAGTGTTTTTTAATATTTTAATAAAATAAATCTTAAAGTTGGTTAAACAGAACTGATTAAGATCCCACGGTTCCGTCATCCCGGCACCGTTATTTTTATCAAATTCACTTAGTCCAGATGAATTTGCTAAACTCAAATGAATGAGTTCCACACTTTCATTTAGACCTTGGGAAATCCCGTTAGCAACACGTGGGTTACATCATCCGAGGTATTCCCGATCATTCAACGAGACGTTTTAATTTAGTTGCAATTGTAGTTTTGTTATTCTGTTTGTGATTAAATTTTGAGTTGTTTTATATTTTGAATGTTGTGGCGGTGAATTTTATCTTGCAATGACTTTTAATTTAGTTTTGGTTTCAGTTCAGGGACTATCCTAAAGGTTTTGGTTTTCATGCAACAGTTTTATTTAACATGCAAGAAAAGTAAAGTACATTGCATATAAGTAAATTGCAATAAAATAAAAGTGTACTTGGAGGATCTTCCCGTCATCCCAAGCTGCACTTAAAACACATGTTAAGACATTTAAATGTTTCAACAAGTACCTAGGTAAATCTAAGGGAAAGGTTTTGATTATCTACCAAAGTCCTAATCCTATAGCTAGTCATCTCCTATGACGTCTAGATTCTTATGTTTTGGTTTAAGGATGATTTTCTTCACCAAAGAACAATTAAGTTCAATTGTTCTTATGAACATCCCATCATATTGAAGAAGTGCTTAAGACGAGTCTTAAACATCTTTTTAATATCTCTAGGATTATTTTAAGTCCAAGAGAATTTAATTATACAAGTGAATTAATCATCCAAGGGTTTAAGTTTGGTTCTCTTGCTCAGTGAACTAGGACATTTGAATATCTTATAAGTGAAGTAACACTTCGCTTGATAATTCATTTAGGAGTTATAATAATAAGAGCTTTCAGAACAAGTCGGTTTGTTGAAAATTTTAATCATTTTTAATTTAAAGTTTGAGTTAATGATATAAAATATTTTAATTTAATTATGAGGTTTTAAATAATAATTTTAAGTTTGGAAAAATGTTCAAATTATTTTAGATTTAATTCTTAATGATTTAATTTAGGTTTGTTGTTAATGATTTTGATTTAATTTAATTTAATTTAATTTTAATTTAGTTTAATTTAATTTTAATTTAATTTGATTTGATTTTAATTTAATTTAATTTAATTTGATTTAATTTAATTTTAATTTAATTTTAATTTAATTTTAATTTAAATTAAATTAAATTTAATTTCATTTAAATTTAAATTTAATTTAATTTTAATTTTAATTTAATTTAATTTAATTTAAATTTAAATTAATTTAATTTAATTTAATTTTAATTTAATTTAGTTTTAGTTTAATTTTAATTTGGATTATTATTTTAATTTTTTAATTAAGAATTAAGTATTATTGAAGGGATTTATTTAGGGATTTTTAAATTAAAGAATAAATATCCTCTTAATAATATCCCTACTTTAATAATTCCAATTTCTATTATTCTTCCAAAATTTCAATTAATTAATTAATTAAAGTTTTATTTTAATTATATTTGAAATGGTTAGTAGGTTTCTACCCTCAATCATTTAAGTTTCAATCATCCAAAATCAATTTAAAATCAAATATTTTACACTCCCTTTTTGATTAATCCTAAAATTTTAATTAAGGGTTGAAATTTTTAATTACGCTTTTGCCCTTCAAGCTTAATAATTCTATAACTCACTAAATTAAGCTCAAATGAACTTGAAATATTTATGTAACCTCACTCACATGTCAATTAAGACATTAAAGGAGAAAATGTGATTTTTCTGTATTTAATTTATTTATGTAATTATGTTTAATGGAAAATAGGGGTTTTCAAGGAAAATTCAATAACATGACCAAGGAAATATTTCTGTCCTTAAGAAAATTATGAGATCTTCCTAATGACTAGAGGACCATTAGGACCAATTTTGGTGATTTTTTGAATTATATTTTATTTATTAGAATTATTTTGAGTTTTGAAGTATTAATTAATTTTAAAATAAAATTAAAGTTGAAAAATGGATTTTATATTTTTATTAAATCTCTCTGACCTCAAGGAGTCTATAGAAATAAATATTATATTTTTTTTATTTTTCTTTGATTTATTAGAATTATTTTAGTGAAAAGGTTGGAAAATACATTTTTTAATATTAAAAATTACATTAAGCCTTTAAAATTCAATATCTTATCCTAGGGACTTTAAAAAAATATTTGGTTTGTTCCTAAGGGATTAGAATTCAAAAAGTGATATTTTGGTGATTTTTAATATTTTTATGATTTTTACTATTTTTTAATTATTAAAAATATTAAAATAATGATAAAAATCAACTTTTTTAGAAAATTACAATTTTAATTTTTCTAAGTTCCTCTGATATCAGAGAACCTCCAAAACCATTTTTGTGAATTTTTGAAAAGTATTTTGTGAGTTATAAATTTTTAAAGTTTAATTTTATCTATTTTGCTTAAGAGGCTTAATCAACCCATTTGGTGGGGTTAATCAAGTCCAATTGACTTCAAATTTTTATGTGATGTTCCTCTGATCCTAAAGATCAGTGTAGAATCATTTTCAAGTTAATTTGATGTGTAGTTAACCCTAAATAATTAAAGTTCAATTTTGGGTGTTTAGGCCAATTAGGGTTGTTCCATGTGAATTAACTCAAAATCTATTTTGCCTAGGTTCCTCTGATCATGAGAAACATCACCAAATTTTTCTAGAATTTATTTCTCAACATGCTAATTATTGGAATTAAAATACTCAAAATAGTAACATGCAATTGAAAAAATCAATAACTTCTCATAGGGATGGCCTCTGACCTTGGAAACTTTAGAGAATGCTCCCAAGTTCAGAGGCTTCAAAAGCCCTATGGTCTCATGCCATGGTGAATTGCCTATGCAAATGGAGAATTAGAACAATGCATAGAGTAAATAAATCATTAAAAATAAAATACTCAACGAAATTACTTGATTTCTTTTCCACATTATTCTCCTCTGTTTACTGAGCAAGAGGGTATTTTTATATTATTTTTACAATTTTTCTACACAAAGTTATGCATTTTTGAATTTTAGGGTAAAAAATAAATAAAATATTTCATTTTCCCGCTCAATCGCCATGTGTCGCTCCCTGATTTGCTGGTGCGGTTCTGTTCATGGATGCAGCTACCGTCCAACTCCATCAGCGCCGTCCGTTAGATACACGCATGATCGGACGGCTCTCGCTTCTCTCCCTAGTTCTATTCACCCAAAATCGTCCAACTTCGAACCTTGATATCTCCCTCGATTCTCGACGAAATTGAATGAATTTTTTTTAAAATGATCATCTAATTGAGTAGCACACATCTATATGGTGATGATATACTTAAAACATGTGAATAATTACAGAAAATTAAAACATGCTCGGTTGGAGGAGAAAAAATTTGATACCTTTGTCTAAGAGTTGAGGCCTCAATTGGAAATGATTAGATTGAGCTTAGGAGTGCTTAGAGAAGCTTTGGGAACAATTTGGCAGAGTTTCCCCAAGGTAATCTTTTGCATCTCCTCCCCTTGGTCATGGAGGTGGGGTTTAAATAAGGAAGGTTATGGTGGATCTTGGGTGGCCATGAGGGTTGGCTTGGTTCATTCACCAAGGTTTTTTGGCTAAGAGAAACTCACATGATTGAGCTTGATCTTGGTGCAATCAATTGGGTTACGCCATGTGTAAAGTCAAGGATTTAAATGGCATGGGTGTAAGGAGCATTTTTTGTCCAATTTGGGTCAATTCATGGTTTTGGCTTGGTTCACTCACCAAGGCTTGATTTGGGCTGATGTGAGATCATTTGGGTCAGCCTCACATGTGTGGTGAAGTCCCCATCCAAGGTGAGGTGGCCAATTTTGGTTAAAGTGTATCATGAATGGGGTTAAAAAGGTTTAGTGAAGGCTTAGGAAAGGCTCCCCTCTTCTTGTCATAAGTGGCATGGTGAGGTGGAAAGGGCTCCCCATGGCTTGCATATGGCTTATGCATGACTCCATGACTTCATTTGGCTTGCTCATGGCTTGGGAAAAGGTTGGCTCACTTGCATGGAAAAGGTTTATTTGGAATTTTGAAAACTTTGGATTCCATTGATGGGATTGGTCATGATGCTACAAATGGGTAGATTTCATGATGGTTTAAGACTTTGGTCAAATAGGATTACCAAAGGAATGATGAAGAAAAGGTTTCATGTGGGCTTGGGAATGGACTTTGGGCTTTTAAAATTTGGTAAAGGTGGGCTTTTAAAATGGTTAAAGGGAATGGGCTTTTATGTTTTAAAATGGGCTTTTAGATCAAAAATTTGTAAAGGGCCATGCCAAATAAATGTTAGGTTTAGTTTAAGGATATGTCATGAGTGATTTAAAACAAATTTGGAGTGATTTGGGATTGAATTGGGTTGGATTTGGGTTTATTTGGTAAAGGGGCTAAGGTGGGCCAAATTGGGCTAACTTAGGCTAAGGTTGGGCTAATTTTGAAATTGATGTAAAATTGATGTTTATAAATGTTTAGGGGAATGTTATGAAGAGTTTTCAACTTTGGTTGGGGTTCAATCTTGGGATTTGGGCCTATTTGGGTTCATGGTGGATTTAGGCCAATTTAGGGAATTTTGGGTTTGGGTTGAATTTGAGTAAGGTTTGGGTCCAAATTTTGGGAAAATTATGTTATTTTTTTGTTTATGGAGATGTTAGGGAAGATTTAGAAAAGGCTTGGGGTTAATTGGAGTTGAGTTGGGTTAGGTTTGGGCTAAGTTTAGCTCATGGGTCAAAATTGGGCTTTAAGTTTAAGAATGAAATTGGACCTAAATGTCAATCAAATTGAGCTTAGATTTGGTCTAAATTGATATTAGGGATATGTAATTGAAGTTTATAATTGAATTGGACCAAAATTGAGGTCAATTGGGGAGGTTTGGTTTGACATTGGGTTCATTTGGGTTAAACATGGGTCAAATTAGGGATTTTAGTAAAAGTGGGGTAAATTGACACAATTTGCCCATGGTGTAGTTGAACAAAATGAAATTGGAAATATTTGAGATTTTCTGAAATTTTTTGGGAATTTTTGGAATTTTTTGGATTTTTGGGTGAAGAGGGGCATTTTGGTAATTTGGAGGGTATTGGGGGTATTTTTGGAATTTTTGGAAGTTTTAGTCAAAGATGATCTCTTTGAATGGTTAGAAATGTTTAAGGACTAATTTTAAGGAATTTTGAGGTATTTGGGTAATTTTGCAAATTTTGGGTCATTTCAAGGGCATTTGGTAGGTTTGGCGGGTCTGGGGCCCCGTGGGTCAAAAATTGAAATTTTGGAAAAATGAAGATTGAATGAATGTGAGTAGAATGGAATCACTTTGGTTGAGCCATTAAGCCATATTAAGCCCATATGAGCCATGAGAGGACTCATTTGAGGTATTCACTATGTTGTTCCAAACCCTCTTAGCCAGGGGCTTAGGGGTTAAGAACCATCCATGTGAATTACCTACATGAGTTAGGAAGTCAAGTTGGGTGAGAGTGTGGTTTTAGGACTTGGAAAGTGTGTGAGAGTGTGGTGTATGTGAAAGTCGGCCCTCACCGGACCGAGGCCGCCGGGGTATCCCTAAGGCGAAAAGTCTATAGGGAACTCATCCTTTAAACCTCCACATTTGATCTCGACCCTCCAGGTGATTAGGGGTCTACCATCAAACTTGTGGGGTTTGCGGGGAGTCAAGAGGTGTTTGAATTTCTAAAGGGTGGGTTCCACTTCTAGTCTTCTAAGATTAGTCAAAGGAAAAGCCTAAGGCTAGATCCAAAAGACTAAGGAGAGAGAAAAGAAAAGACCTCATCAAAAATGAGGTCAACACCTGTTGAGTTTGCGGATAGCCCTGTTGAGGTTGCTGATAAGTCCATTGTGGTGGTTGATAACTAGATTTTGGCCACTCTGACTGTATCTGAACTGGCTGCTTGCCCTTATCTACTGCCGCGACGATTCCAGATTTCATTTCGAATGTTTTCACAGTTTTCTGCTTATCGTTTTTGTCCACGAAACTTAGTTGTTTTGCCTCTTCTTGCAAGCTCCCGACCTTTCTAAGAAACTTCTTGAAAGTCTTGATTGTAAATCTTTTAAGGAGAAGTGCTATTGGGTCATGGATACTTTTTAGTAGGATGCCGACTGCATGTTATTCTTGAAGTTGTGGTTCACACTTCATGCTTAAGTTTCCATCGAAGTATGTAATCCACTAAAGTCTCGTTCGGCTTTTGTTGCTTCACCACTAGATCACCGATAGTGATGTGGTGCTGAGCCCCGGTAAATCATTTAACGAAGAGATTCTCTAGTTTTGAAAAGGTCTTTACTGAACCGTTCGGCAATTCTGTGTACCAATCGGGGGTTTCATGTTCCATCAAAAGTCTTAAACAAAGGTGGTACAAAGCCTTTCGGGTATTGGACTGCATCGAACTCTTCAAGGAAAGGTCTACTCGTTTGAATAGAAGCTCCACTCTTAGATTGTGCTTAGGGCCTCTCGCTTTCTTTGTTCTACGCATACTCTTAATGTCCTTTTCGGAATCATTCTTTGTGCGGGATCTTTCTTTGGTTTTTCATCTCCAGTTGACGAGATGTGATCTCTTTTCCTCCATACGTAATATGGATAATTTACGGGGGTGTCTCTTTACGAGGTTGTACCGACTGCGGAGAGTGGCTAAGGCGGCGGCCATCTCTTCCATCCTCTTTGCCATTTGGGAAATTGTGTCATCTCTCTGCAGAATGCGTGCTCTCATCACTTCCGGTTCATCTCTTTCCGCAGCTACCGAAGCACCTTGTGAAGCTGACGATGCTCGTGTCTCAACCATGTTGATCTCGGCATACACCTCATCCATGAACTCTGATGAGTCAACTTCATCTCCTAGTTCTTCTTCTCTTTCTTTTGCTAACCGTCGGATGACGGTCCTTAACTTGTCCATGGCATCCTCTAATGGCTTTTTCCGCACGGTCTCACAGTCGTCTCGTGATGGTTGTTGAACTTCCTTCCTGGGAGTCCCCTTTATTGCAGTAGCACTTTCTTCTGATTCAAGTCTCCTGACAAGACTTTTCTTCTCAGGACATTGTTTTGGTCTTAACTCGCCAGTAGTAGGTCGCCATACCATCCTTCTTGCAGCCGGAAGCCTAGGACCGGATGATCTGTCGACTATATGCTGGAAGGTGGTATCTTCCCTAATTTGTAGACCCGATACAACAACGGATGAACTGGCTTTTATTTTCTTCTATGGTTTCTCTATGGTAGCAACAGGCTCTATTCGCGGTACGAGGCGGGATTTAGCTGGCACTCGTCCAATCCTTCTTAAAATTTCTGACACAGGGCATCTTTCTTTCTTTGCCAATCTTTCTATCACAGCTTACAGCCGAGTCAATGACATAGTTTTATGCCTTTTCCTCTTGTAATTACTGTAGTATGCAGGTCGGGGCAATGCAGCGGCGATCCTACGGACATTCTCTTCATCTAATGCGGTTGAGAGAGGGTGAAACCTGCTCCCTTCCAACAGAGGTATATACTCAGGCAGTTCTTCTCTTTCCTCAGGAATTTCTTCTAGAAAAGCAACTTCAGCAGCTTTGGCTTTCTCAATTCTGGCAATCCTTTTGCTTCTATTTCTCCTTTGAATCCGAGTTAGGGGTGCAACTCTTGAATTGGACCCAATCTCAAAAACAGCTGGTATTGTAGCAAAATCTGTACCCTCCACGGTGACAGGCTTATCACAGACTTGGATTTCCATCCCCCTCAGCGTGGCAGAAGTCGGGGTAGGTGCAGAGATGAGTAGACTGGTGGGGGTAGAGACAACAGTCCTCATACGAATAGTAGTACTGCTTTCAGCTGGAATCCTTTGTAGGTGAGGGAATTCTTCAGTCGATTTTAGATTGAACTCAGTCACGGGCTTTTCAGTTTCTGTCACTTTGTCCATTAGTGTGAAGAGAGTGACGTCAGCGAACTTGACATCTGTGTTAATGAATCCTTGTCCGAAATGGATGATCCCATTGACGAGCAGCTCATCCTTGTAAACGGTAAAGTCCATTCCATTGGCGAAGGAGAAGATTAGCTTTGGGGAAATCATTTTCTACAGGGCAGATTCTGAATGTCAATCCCGAATTATGCTTCTTTTCGTCGTAAAGTTTAGGACGAAAAAGAAAGAGTCTGAACACATTTTCGCTTATCTTAGTGTATTTGGGATTTTTAAAAGAGATTGTTTATTAGGAGGTTCGTTTGTTAGAAACAAAACAATTAAAAGAAAAAAAGGGTTGTAGAAAAGGTAAAGGGCCCGATCTAGAATTGGAAAGGAAGAGAAAGTCTTAAGAAAGACTTCTCGACTCGAAGGACTGTTCCTAAACTAACACCTATTGGGGGTCCACCCCACCTCAAAAAAGAGGTAAAAGGATCTCGGAACCTCTCCGTTTAGGGGTGTCTAAACAGTGGCTCCTAAATCCGAGAGGAGTTGGCTATACTCGTTCAAGACATAAATGAACGGAGTATTCCAACAGAAGAATGGTAGTTTTGGTCCACTAAGGATATGGACTCACTACTGATTTATGAAAGCAAAACCATCTAATCAAAAATGGAGAGAGGAACTAGTCCCCAGCGGAGTCGCCAGAATTTGTACGACTTATTTTTAGGTTGAATGTTGTATTTTAAAAAGGGGTCACCTACAGAAATTGTCGGCGAATTTTAGATTTTAAATTTAATTTAAATATATATATATCGTTTTAGAACGAAACGTTTGATTTTGAAAATAATTTTAAGTTTGAAAATTTTAAGATATGAAATCAAACCGATCTCACATCCCGAATAGTTTATATAAACGAGCACCGCACCACAAACCGTGTATCTATCCCGAAGAATAGACACCTTTGCTTAATAATGGGGCTCAATTAAATAAACTAGAATATTTGTGACATCCGTTTGGTCTGCTAACCAATCTTATAAGTCGACAAGTTCCCTTGCTTAATATAAATGAATTAAGCAGGGTTTATATTACCTGGGTTCTTAAAGTTCCCTATAAGGGCAAGCTCCTATAGTTAATTACATCTTAAATATATGAAGACACTTAAGAAAACTCTCGATAATGATCAGTGGTTTTGCTCTCAAGAATTTCAAAGTTTAAGGTTTCAAAAGATTGAATTTTTGGAAGTTTCAATAGGGATTAGCTCGAATTAGGAAAAGTTTATTTTGAGAATCCAAAGGAAGAGAAGTAAGAGAAGCTGAGGATCCAAGAGGAATCTTGGCAACTTCCCAAACTATCCTATTATTTGGCTTCAATTTGGGAATTTATTTAATATTGCAATCCTGCCAATTTTAATTGATTAGGACTTATATTTGTATGACACAGTAATACAAATAGCCTCGAAGATGTGAGGGTTTATGTCGTACCAAACGATTACCTCGGAGTCCTAAGACCGGTTAGGGCTTAATTTACATGACATGATCATACAAATGCCTAACGAAGAGGTTGAGAATTTATGTTGCACTAAGCAGACCACCTCGAAATCCTATGGCTTGGTTATTTAATTTTAAGAAAGTTTTGCTTATGACGATGGTCGAGCTGCCCACCATGCTCCGAGCTCCTTGTTGTTGTAGAGGTTTAGTTTTAGAAGTCATAAATCAGGAGATGAGAGAAGTGTTTTGGTTTAGAGAAAATCTTAAAATCCATGTGTTTTTAATATTTTAATTAAAACAAATCTTAAAGTTATTTAAACGGAGCGATTAAGATCCCACGGTTCCGTCATCCGGCACTAATTATTTTCATCGAATTCACTTAGTCGAGATGAATTTGCTAAACTCAACTGAATGAGTTCCACACTTTCATTTAGACCTTAGGAAATCCCGTTAGCAACACTTGGGTTACATCATCCGAGGTATTCCCGATCATTCAATGAGAAGTTTTAATTTAGTTGTGATTGTAGTTTTGTTGTTCTGTTTGTGATTATATTTTGAGTTGTTTTATATTTTGGAATGTTGTGGCGGTGAATTTTATCTTGCAATGAATTTTAATTTAGTTTCAGTTTCAGTTCAGGGACTACCCTAAAGGTTTTGGTTTTCATGCAACAGTTTTATTTATCATGCAGGAAAAGTAAAGTATAGAGCATGTAAGTAAATTGCAATAAAGTAGATTGCAATAAAATAAAAGCGTACCTGGAGGGTCTTCCCGTCATCTCAAGCTGCACTTAAAACACATGTTAAGGCATTTAAATATTTCAACAAATACCTAGATAAAGCTAAGGGAAGGGTTTTGGTTGTCTACCAAATTCCTAATTCTATAACTAGTCATCTCCTATGACGTCTAGGTTTTTGGTTTGATTTTAAGGATGATTTTCTTCATCAAAGAACAATTAGATTCAATTATTCTTCTAAAACATCTCGTCATATTGAGGAAGTGCTTAGGACGAGTCCTAAACATCTTTTCAATATTTCTGGGATTGTTTTGAGTCCAAGTAAATTTAGTTGCACATGTGAATTAATCATCCAGGAGTTTAGTTAAACTTTGTCTCTTTCTCAGTGAACTTAGGTATTTGATTACCTGATGAATGAAGTGACATTTTACTTAATATTCTATTTAAGAGTTATAATAATTAAAGACTTTAAGGGCAAGTTGGTTTATCGAGAATTTTAATCATAATTAATTAAAAGTTTGAGTTAATTGTTTAAAGTGTTTTAATTTAATTATGAGGTTTTAATTAATAATTTTAAGTTTGGAATAGTGTTCAAATTATTTTAGATTTATTTATTAATGATTTCATTTAGGTTTGTTGTTAAATGATTTTAATTTAATTTAAATCAATTTGATTTTAATTTGATTTTAATTTAATTTAATTTAATTTAATTTAATTTAATTTTATTTAATTTTAATTTAATTTTAAATTTAATTTAATTTTATTTTATTTAATTTTTAATTTAATTTAATTTTAATTTAATTTAATTTTAATTTAATTTTAATTTTAATTTTAATTTAATTTAATTTTAATTTAATTTAAATTTAATTTTAATTTTAACTTAATTTAATTTTAATTTAATTTTAATTTTAATTTAATTTTAGTTTAATTTTTATTTAATTTAAATTTAATTTAATTTTAATTTTTATTTTAGTTTAATTTTAATTTTAATTTTAATTGTTAATTTGGATTATTATTTTAATTCTTAATTAGGACTAAATATTGTTAAAGTGATTAATTTAGGGATTTTTAAATTAAAGAATAAATATCCTCTTAATAATTTCCCTATTTTAATAATCCAAATTTAAATATATTCTTTTCATAATCTAAATCATTTAATTAATTAAAGTTTCATTTTTGATACTTTTAAAGTGTTTAATGGGTTTCTACCCCTTAATTTCCCTAAGTTTCAATCATCCAAGAGAAAATTAAAATCAAATATTTTACCCCTCATTTTGATTAAACCTAAAGTTTTAATTAAGAGTTAAAATTTTTAATTACCTTTATGCCCTTTTAAGCTTGTTTATTTCATAACTCACTAAATTGAGCTCAAATGAATTTGAAATTTTTATGTCACCTCACTCATATGACAATTAAGACATTAAAGGAGAAAATATGATTTTTCTAAATTTAATTTATTTATATAATTATTTTTAGTAGAAAATAGGGGTTTTTAAAGAAAATTCATCAACATGACCAAGCATGGGATGTTTCTAATGACCAGAGGACCACTTGGACCAAATTTGGTAATTTTTTTAATTATATTTTATTTATTACAATTATTTTGAGTTTTAGAGTATTAATTAATTATAAAATAAAATTAAAGTTGAAAAATAGATTTTATATTTTTCTTAAATCTCTCTGACCTCGAGGAGTTCAGAGGAATAAATTTTATAATTTTCTTATTTTTCTTTGATTTATTAAAATTATTTTAGTGAAAAAGGTTAAAAACTTATTTTTTAATATTAAAAATTACATTAAGCTTTTAAAATTCAATATCTTACCCTAGAGACTTGGGAAAAATATTTGGTTTGTTCCTAAATGATTAGGAGTCAAAATGCGACATTTTTATGATTTTTAATATTTTTATGATTTTTATTATTTTTTAATTATTAAAATATTAAAATATTGTGAAAAATAAACTTTTTTAGAAAATTCCAATTTTAATTTTCCTGAACTCTCCTGATATCAGAGAAGCTCCAAAATCATTTTTCTGAATTTTTGAAAAGTATTTTTGGAGTTATGAATTTTTAAAGTTCCATTTTGCTTATGAGGCTTAATCAACCCATTTGGTGGGGCTAATCAAGTACAATTGATTTAAAAATTTTATGTGAGGTTCCTACGACCCTAAAGAGTAATGGAGAGTTATTTTCAAGTCAATTTGATGTGTGGTTAACCCTAATTAAATCAAATTCAATTTTAGGGGTTTAGGCCAATTAAGGTTATTATGGATGAATTAACTCAAAATATATTTTTCATAGGGTCCTCTAGTCCTAAGAAACATCACCAAATTTTCCAAGAATTTATTTTACAACATGCTAATTATTGGAATTAAAATACCTAAAACAGTGACATGAACTTGAAAATTCAATAACTTTTCACATAGATGGCCTCTGACCTTAAAAAATTCAGGGAATGTTCCCAAGATCAGAAGCTTCAAAAGCCCTATGGTCTCATGCCATGGTGAATTGTCTATGCAAATGAAGGATCAGAATACTGAAAACAGTAAATAAATTATTAAAAATAAAATACTCATCCAATTAACTTGATTTCTTTTCCACATTATTCTCCTCTGTTCCTTTGAGTAAGAGTGTATTTTTATTTTATTTTTGTGGTTTTTCTATGCAAAGATATGAATTTTCTAAGTTTTGGTATTTAAATAATTCAAAAATACCCGAATTTCCTACTTATTCGACTCGACGCCGCGTCAACCTACAGCGGATCGAAAGCCCACGCGTCGTGCTCCCATTCGACGTCGCCACTTGAGTCAACTGCCACGCGTCCCGCGATTCATGTACCAGTGCGACGTTCGACTTGATCTCGACCATCCGCTCGATACACGCGCTATCCCACGACTCCTGGTCATCGTGTACGACTGCTGTGCACCCGTGACCGTCCACACTAAAACCCTAAGATCTCACTTGATTCTCAATGGATTTTTGTGTTCTTATGCTCTATGGATTAGTCTGGAAGAGACGAACACATCCATATGGTTTATAGGCTATGAAATTAACCTAAACAAAATGGAGAATCGCTGGAAGCTTGAGAGGAAGAGTGATTTCATACCTTTGCTCAGAGAAGTGAAGCTTCGATCTGAGAGTTGTGTCACTTTCGATTGAGTTAAGGCAAGCTCCAGATGAAGTCTCTGGCTCGCAGGGAATTGTCTAAGTATGAAAGTGACCAAGGCTGATCACAAAATTTGGAGGCTGGAAGCAATGGCTGGCCTTGTCAGGGGCTTTTGCTGGGGAACTTCTCCTCTTGGTTTGGTGAAGATGTAGGACCAATCAATTTGGAGATTGGCTCACTGTGGTGAAGTGTCCTGCTTTTTGGATGGATTTTCAACTCAAAAATTGAGCTCACAGAGAGGGTTTTAGGGCTAGATTTCAGCGGGGATAAAGTTTTCTATGTTTGGAGAGGGGTCTGGAATGATTTTGGCTGAGTTTTGGTAAGGTTTGGTTCAACTCTCTATTTGGCCAAGAGGTGGTGGTGTTTAAATAGGAATGGCTAGAGGGCTTCCCAGGGGGGTTTGAAGGCTGGGATCAGCTGCTCAGGGGAGGAGAAGAAGAGCTCCAATGGCCATTGGGGTTGGGACAGCTCAGCCAGGGAGAATTGAATTTTTTGGCTCACATGGAGCTCTCGGTCATGAGGTTTTCCGGTGGCTGTGGTAGCTGGCCGGCCGGTGTCAGGTCACCCTCAAGGTCAGGGAGGTCAGGGGTTGGCAATGGTGCAGTCAATTGAGGCTTGACATGTGTAAAGGAGTTAAATTGAAATGGAATGGGGGAAGGCTATTTTGGGTCCAAATGAGTCAACCCATGGTTTTTGGCTAGGTTCACCATCCAAGGCCTGGTTTTGAGCTGAAAAGAATCACTTGGGTCAACCAAGAGAAAATGGTGTGGTCTCCATCCTTGGTGAGGTGGCTAAGCATGGTCTAGAGTGTAGCATAAATGAGGTTAAAAAGGTTTAATAAAGGGTTAAGAAAGAACCCCCTTCTCTTGCCATTAATGGCTTGGTGAGGTGGAAAGTGGCTTCCATGGCTTGTATGTGGCTTATGCATGGCTTCATGGCTCCATGTAGCTTGGGGCAAAGCTTGGTCAATTACATGAAAAAGGTTTTCAATTTTTAGAAATTTTGATGAAAAATTTCCATGGGGCCACATTTGGTTTGTTTAAATGATGAAATAAAACTTAGGGGGGGATTTCATCAAATGGATGACCAATGAGGATGTCATATGGGTTTTGAAATAAGTTTTGGGCCTTTTGAATTTTGGTGAAAATGGGCTTTTAAAGGCTTTATGGAAGTGGGCTTTTAGATTTTAAAATGGGCTTTTAGATAAACGTTTTGTGATGTACCATGCCAAATAAATGTTGGGTTTAGTTTAGGGAGGTGTCATGAGTGGTTTGGAACAAGTTTAAAGTGATTTTGAATTGAATTGGGTTTAATGTGGGTCTTTTGGTAAAGGGGCCAAAGTGGTTCAAATTGGGCTAACTTGGGTTAAGGTTGGGCTAAAGTTGGATTTGATGTAAAATTAATGTTTAGAAATGTTCATGGGAGTGTCACAAAGAGTTTCCAACTTTGGTTGGGCTCTAATTTTAGGATTTAGGCCTATTTGGGTTAGGCTTGGGCTTAGGTCAATTTAAGGGATTTTGGTTTTTGGTTAGGTTTGGGTGGATTTTAGGTTCAAATTTTGGGCAAATCAAGTTATTCTTTTTTTTATGGGGGTGTTAGGAAGGCTTTAGGAAAGATTTGGAGCCAATTGGAGTTGAATTGGGTTAGTTTGAGCTAGGTTTAGGTCATGAGTCAAAATTAGGCCTTAGACTTAAATTTGAAATTGGGCTCAAATTTCAATCAAATTGGACTTGGATTTGGTCTAAATTGATGTTGGGGATGTTTATTTGAAGTTTAGAATTGAATTGGACCAAAATTGAGGTCAATTGGGGTGGTTTGGTTTGACATTGGGTTCACTTGGGTTTAAAATGGGTCAAATTGGGGGTTTTGGTAAAAGTGGGCTAAATTGGTAAAATTAGCCCATGGTATAGTTGAAAAAAATGAAATTGGGAATATTTGGGATTTTTTGAATTTTTTTAGGAATTTTCTGAATTTTTGGATTTTTGGGCTAAGAAGAGCATTTTGGGTATTTGGAGGGTATTGGGAGAGTACTTTTGGAATTTTTTGTATTTTGGCTATGGATGATCAATTTGAGTGGGGGGAAATGTTTAGGATTTATTTTGAGGAATTTTGGGTAATATTGGTGATTTTGTAAATTTTGGGTAATTCCAAGGGCTTTTGGTAGGTTTGGTAGGTGAAGGGCCCCGGGGGTCAAAAATTGAAATTTTGGAAAAATGAAGATTGATCAAATTTGAGTAAAATGGAATCACTTTAGTTGAGCCATGAAGCCATATTAAACCCATATGAGCCATGAGAGGACTTATTTGAGGTATTCACTATGTTGTTCCTAACCCTCTTAGCCAGGGAGGGGCTTAGGGGTTAAGGACCATCTATATGAATTACATACATGAGTCAGGAAGTCAAGTTGGGTGAGAGTGTGGTTTTAGGACTTGGAATGTGTGTGAGAGTGTAGTGTATGTGCAAGTCAACCCTCACCAGACTAGGCCATCCAGGGTATTCCTAAAGCCAAGAAGTCCTATAGGGAACTCATCCTTTAAACCTCCACATTTGATTTCGACCCTCTAGGTGATTAGGGGTCTACAATCGAAGCTTGTGGGGTTTGCGGGGAGTTAAGAAGTAGTCTGAATTTCTAAAGAGTGGGTTCCATTTCTAGTCCTCTAAGATTAGTCAAAGGAAAAGCCTAAGGCTAGATCCTAAGTATTAAAGAGAGAAACAATAAACCTCATCAAAAATGAGGTCAACAGTGTTAGTAAAAGTGGATAAATTTATCTTCCCGGTAGATTTTATTGTTCTAGATATGGAAGAAGATAAAGAAAATCCCATAATATTAGGAAGACCCTTTTTAGCCACTGGAAATGCTATGATTGATGTTTAGAAAGGAGAATTGACTTGAGAGCAAACGATCAAAAAGTAACTTTTAGCATAGCAAAATAAATGAAATATCCTGCTTTATAAAAAGATGATGATTGTTTTCGAATGGAAATACTTGAACATTTGAAAAATGAACATTTTAAAGAATATTATGAAGAAAAGTTAGAAAAAGAAAATACTGAATTATTTGAAGAAGCAGATAATGAAAAATTGGATTATATACAGGAAAAATTTGAAATGTTGGATAATACTGAAAACGCTGAAAAGAATATAGTTCCTTCAATTATTAGACCTCCTGAACTCGAATTAAAAATTTTACCTAATCATTTAAAATATGCTTACTTAGGTAACTATTCAACCCTACCAGTTATTATATCGAATTGAATTGAATGAATCACAAGAACAAAAACTGTTAGACACATTAAAAAAATATAAGAAAACTTTTGGTTGGACTTTAACAGATATTAAAGGAATTAGTCCTTTAATCTGTATGCACAGAATTGGTTTAGATAATGAACATAAGCCAAGAGTAGATCCCCAAAAGAGATTAAACCCAATGATGAAAGAAGTAGTCAAGAAAGAAATATTAAAATGGTTAGATAATGGTATTATATATCCTATTTCGGACAGTGCTTGGGTAAGCCCAATTCACTGTGTTCATAAGAAAGGAGGAGTGACCGTTAACGCTAATGAAAATAATGATTTAATACCTATAAGACAAGTTACTGGATGGCGTATATGTATTGACTATAGAAAATTAAATGCAGCCACCAGGAAAGATCACTTCCCAATACTATTTCTAGACCAAATGTTGGATAGATTAGCCGGACATGAATATTTTTGTTTTTAGATGGATATACCGGTTATCATCAGATACCTATTGCTCCTGAGGATCAAGAGAAAACTACATTTACTAGTCCTTATGGAACATTTGCTTTTCGAAGAATGCCTTTTGAATTATGTAATGCACATGCAACATTCCAGAGATGTTTTATGTCTATATTTAGTAAATTAATTAATGATGGAATAGAAGTATTTATGGATGATTTCTCTGTATTTGGAACATCATTTGACGCATGCTTGAATCATCTTGAAAAAGTATTAGAGGTATGCGAGAAAACTAACTTAGTTCTAAATTGGGAGAAATGTCAATTTATGGTTGCAGAAGGAATTGTATTAGGGCATAAAATTTTGGAAAATGGCATTGAAGTAGACCCTACAAAAATTCAAGTTATAGCTAATTTACCACCTCCAACTACAGTAAAAGGGGTAAGAAGTTTTCTTGGACATGCTGGATTCTACAGAAGCTACACAAAAGATTTTTCAAAAATTACTAAACCTCTATGCCAACTTTTAGAAAAGGACAAGAAATTTGAATTCACAACTGAATGCCTAAATGCCTTTGAATTATTAAAATATAAATTAATCATAGCTCCTATAATAGTTTCACTTGATTGGGAGAAACCATTTGAACTTATGTGTGATGTTAGTGATTATGCTATAGGAGCAGTACTTGGGCAAAGATATGATAAAATTTTCAAAGTTATATACTATGCTAGTAAAACACTTAATAATGCTCAAATGAATTATACAGTTACTAAAAATGAGCTATTAGCAATTGTTTATGCTTTTGATAAATTTAGGCCTTATCTAATTGGAACTAAATGTATTGTGCATATTGATCACTCTGATATTAAATATCTAATGCAAAAGAAAGATTCCAAACCAAGATTAATTATATGGATATTACTAATGCAAGAATTTGATTTTGAAATCATTAACAAAACGGGAACTGATAATTAAATTTCAGATCATTTATCAAGGATAGAATATAATGAATTATCTGACACTGATAATGAAATTACTGACAGTTTTCCTGAAGAACAACTATATAATATAAATGAGTGGAAAATACCATGGTATGCTGATATAGTAAATTATATTGTAAGTGATATTTTACCACCTATGTTAACTTTGCAACAATAGAAAAAATTCATTCATGATGCTAAAACATATTTTTGGGATGAACCATATTTATATAAGCAATGTAAGGATCTTATAATTAGAAGATGCGTGCATTATGAAGTAACATAACAAATCATTCAGAAATGTCATGATTCTGATTTTGGAGGCATTTTGGAACAGATAAAACTGCTTATAAAATTTTACAATCTTGATTTTATTAGCCTACTCTTTTTAGAGAAGTTTATAGATATATCAGAACTTGCGGCAAATGCGAACGAGTAGGTAATATATCTTGAAGAAATGAAATGCCTCTAAATTTTTTTATTAGAAGTTGAGATTTTTGATGTTTGAGGATTAGATTTTATGGGACCATTTGTTCCTTCATTTGGAAACTCATATATATTAGTTGTTGTTGATTATGTTTCTAAATGGATTGAAGCACAAGCTTTACCTCGATGTGATGCTAAGAGTGTTTCAAAGTTTCTAATGAAAAATATTTTTACTAGATTTGGAATGCAGAGTGATTATCACTGACGGAGGATCTCATTTTAGAAATAAATATATTCACAAACTAGTAGAAAAATTTAACATTATTCATAAGATATTAACAGCTTATCATCCCCAAACCAGTGGATTAGCTGAAGTTTCTAATCGAGAAATTAAACGTATTTTAGAAAAGACTGTAAACTCTAATAGATTGGATTGGTCTATAAGACTAGACACTGCATTATGGGCATACAGGACTACTTATAAAACTCTGATTGGAATGACTTCTTACAGGCTTATTTATGGAAAGACTTGCCACTTACCAGTTGAATTAGAACATAAAGCTTATTGGGTAATTAAAGAATTTAGTTACAATTTGAAAGAAGCTAGTGAGAAGAGATTATTGCAAATGAATGAATTAGAAGAATAAAGAAATGAATCTTATCATAATGATAGAATTTATAAAGAAAAAATGAAATTATGGCGTGATCGGAAGATTAACCTGAAGAATTTTGAGCCAGGATAAGAAGTTTTTCTTTATAATACAAGATTGAAATAATTTTTTGGTAAATTGAAATCTCGATGGTTAGGGCCTCTCACTATAACTCAAATATTTTCATACGGAACTATAGAAATTGAAGATCCAAAAACTGGGCATAGATTTAAAGTAAACGGACACAGATTAAAAACTTATTTTGAAGGGAGAAGACCAAATTTTAAAGAGGTTTTAATGCTCAGTCAACCTAATTACTAACTAAATTAGGTCAGGTTGACGATGCTAAACCAAGCGCTTTATGGGAGGCAACTCATAGTAGTTATTAATTATCATCTATTTACTAATGTTATTGAAAATTAAAATATAGAATAACTTTTACTACTCATTTTACTTTTTAAAATCATCACAAATTTGAATATACATGAAGAAATCAGAAAATATTTGGACCGAAGCGAAAATTATGCAATTTACCAAATCTCGCTGACGACGAGATAGTTAAAAAGTGATTTTTAAGAGTTATTTTGCGGTTTTGGGCGGTTCTAACCTATAATATTCACTACAAAACATTTAGAATTCATTATTTACACCATTCCTTCACTAGAAACGAATAGAGCCCCTCCAAAACAATCCATAATGGCCCCCAACCCATTAGAAATCACGAAATCCGGAGTGTTTAACCGACGGAAGTTTGTCAGCTCTGAGGCTCAGCGACTATTCAACAAAGTTTTGATGAAGAAGAGACTGATTAAAGAAAGAGGATTCGTAAACAGAGGCGTAGAGAATTCAACGACAACATTTAAAGAAATGATTGTTCAGCGACATTGGGAGGTATTATGCTACACAACATCTGCTGTCGTCATTCTAGTAGTCAAGGATTTCCACTCTAATCTGCATGCGATCTATAATGGAAGTGTTTACGTAAGAGGCAGATGGGTAACTTTCAGTCCTTCTCGAATCAATGAATTATACTCGATTGAAAATACCCCTGTTTGCCACTATTCAAATTTTGTTCCAAAAGATACAACGTGAACGAGATATATCAATATTTGACCGACGAACCTAATGACTGGGAAATACGAGAAGACAGGTATGTAAGTTTTTCTGCATCACTTCTTAACCCCATCTCAAAGCATTAGCATTTCTTTATTTCATCGAAGTTATTACCCACTATGATGGTAAACAAAGTCTCGAAGGAATGCGCAATTTTAAATTACTGTATTCAATCTGGATCACCTATCGATGTTGGATCTGTCATTGTGAAGTATGCATTAGGATTAATTGTGAATGGATCGATTCATGGACTCGGACACCCATCAACAATTTTTGCTTTATGTATTCAGTACCAAGTTTTCTACGAAGCTTGGGAAAAAGTGTTGTTACCCTGGAAACCATTAGATCTGAAAGGTATGTTTCCTACTTTGGATAACAATGATGATATAACAATTATCTCTGATCAAGCATCTCAAAATTATCCGTTAATCAGACCTTTAACTGATAAAACTAACCCGATTCTATGAAAAAATAAAGGATTTGAGAAGGAATTACAGAATGTGATGAATTCTATTAATAATATCTCTGATTAAATCGATCACATAGACTGGAGAATGAAGAATCATTTCGATCGTTCCGGACATCTGGAGGCAAGTTTCATACGACCGTTGAGACAGAAGGGATGGATTGAAGAAGATTCTACATAATAATTCCCCATCATGCCTTTCTACAATCTTTTTGTGCACCTACAATCTATTGGGAATATCAGGGAAGAAGTTAGTTCAGATTCCAATGAGTAGCATAGATTTATCCTTATTTTATTTATGTGTGTTGATTTGAACTTAGTTTTTAATATAATTTAGATTTTACGAAGTTAATCTCTGTTTATATAAGATTGTATGTTGTTTGTTTAGTCTCAGCATTTAGAGTATTGTGGTATGGATTGAAATGCTGAGTTAGATGTGTTTGGTTAATTTGCTAAGTCAATTGTTAGTTTTGTGGTATATGAAGTTTGTAAGTTCATGGATTTCATTTATAAAAGTTATAATGTTTATGTTGTGTAAACCTTATATGAGTCAGTAGAATATCTAATCTTAGAAAAATATATCAAATTAAGTGACCGAACATTAGAACAAGGCTTAATTAAATTAAATATAATTGAAAACATAAAAATTTTTAAAAATTCGGAAATTCGGCCGACGGCGAGATTGACCCCGCCGATGGTGAGATTTTCCCAAAACTTCAGCCTTGGTGAATTAATTAGCTTGCCGACAGTGAGATCGCGAAATGTACTATATTTTGACCGGTCAACCGACACTATTCATCATCCCCTTCCTCAAAACTTCGAAAAACCGACCTAGGGCTTGATAGATCTAGGATTTGGAGCGATTTCAAGATATTTTAATGCCGGATTTCATCTTCCCTTGGTAAGAGCTTCACTTCTATGTAAAAATTTTTTTATTTTCACTATGAATTTCTTCTACATTCAGTATTTTGGAAAAATTTTGATATGTGAAGAAAAGATTTGTAAGAAGTTCATGGAACTTGATTTAGATTGACTTTAGTAACATTAGGAAGCCATTTTAGTAATATGTTAGAGATTATTTAAGATTTTTGTGAATTTCATAGATAAAAAAAATGGCTCCGCGACAAAGAAGACTATTGGATTACGACAAAAACCAATTTGTGAATGCAAGGGCACAATCAAGATATTTTCACATCATTCAAGCCAGGAAATGTATTCAAGATCAAGTTTTTAAAAATCCAGGAGGAGAAGTGGAATGAATAATCAAGGAAAGAGGATGGGAGAACTTCTGTTACACCACAAATAGAGTCTGCGAGTGGAAGTAGTTAAAGAATTCTATGCCAATCTGACAGCGATATAAGATGCACCAATCAAGGTGAGAGGATTTTTGATTGATTTCAGTGCTGCTAGAATCAATTCGTTTTATGAAGTACGAGACATACACACCAGCGAGTATGATACTTTTGGAACAATGGAAGGACCGCTGGAAGAAGTAATCAACTTTCTCACTGATGGGAAAGGAGTTTGGAAAATCAAGCAGCGTGAAAGGGTAAACTTTCCTCTTTCTATGTTGAATGGAATATCTAAAGCTTGACACTATTTTATAAGTTCTACTTTATTACCCATGTATCACCATAGTGAGGTAACAAGAGATAGAGCAGTTATGAATTTCTGTATTTAGAACCAAAGAAGTATTAATGTGAGAAAAATTATTTACAGGAATATATTAGCCACTGCAAGAAGTGAGAGTGAAGGAGGACTAGGACACCCTGGTTTGATTTATGCACTCTACCAATTATCTAGGGTAGAGGCGAGAGATGATGATGAATGGGTGGAGCCTATGAAACCCATTACTCCGGCTAATATTAAGACTTATGAATCCCACGAAGGATGGAGATCTGGAACTAGGAGTTACGTACCTTCAACTAGTAAAAATATTCCCTCCACCAGTTATGATCCTCCTACTTATAGTTCTCCTACCCTTCATGATTTGATGAGTGAAATGACCCTGCAGCAGAAGAGCTTTGAAAAGATTGAGGAAAAACTGCAGCATATTAATCAGAGAATTGGAGGATTAGAGCGAAGGCATGATTATGATAGTGAGTATCTCCAGAGACATTCGGAGTTTGAGATAGCTTATTATGATGCTGAGAAACGTTACAAGAGAGGAGAGCTTGATGTTATATTTCCTGAATGCCCCCGCTACAGTCATTACCAGCCTACTCCACCCGCTGATCAAGGAAAAGACGATATAGTTTGGGACTTTGATGCGGAAGATTAGATTCTATGTTTATTTGTTTAGTTATTTGACTTATAAACTTTGATGTTATGATTGATTGTATGTTTTTCTTAAAACTTTAGTATTAATGTTTAGTTTATGAACTTGATTATGATGCGGTGTAGATCTTTTTAAACATTGTTGTTAAAGTTATATAGTTTTTAAAATTTTAATGTTTTCAGACTGCTATTGTAATCTTGGATTGGATTAGTAAATGTATGTGGATGTAGTGTGATATTTTAGTATAAAATGTGGTAGTATTGTGTTAAACTTCTTTACCCAGCAATTTCTTTAATATTATGTGTGTAGAAAGTTATTAACAGTACAGGTAATTAAGTGATGAAAAGAACTTGCAGAACTTCAAAAAGAAGAAATACCTAAAGCACGAAGGTATGATTTAAATTTACAGTTTATTTCTTTTTCACCCTATATAGATAGATAGAAAAATTTAAGTTTGGGGGAGGGAAAAACACAAATTTAATTATTAAATTGTTCTCAATTTATATTTTCAAAAATTATTATAAAATGATTTTCTGTAGTAATTTTAATTCAGTGAACTAGAATTAATTTATTTAATTATTATAGAAAGTTCAGAGAAATACTTTTAATGATTAACTAATTTTGTAGATTAAGGATATTTAGTATAAGAGAATAAGAATATAGTTAACTATTTATAGTAAAGAAAACTATATTTTCAAATATAAAATTCTTAGGTATTTAGTTGAGAAAGAAAAGATTGAAACTTAATGAAGTAAAAACTTTGAAATACATATAAGAGAAGTAAATGTTTCCAGTTTCAAATTTAGGAAGAGGAAAATGAAG
Organism: Papilionanthe hookeriana x Papilionanthe teres; assembly: GCA_022702705.1. Classification (NCBI taxonomy): domain Eukaryota; kingdom Viridiplantae; phylum Streptophyta; class Magnoliopsida; order Asparagales; family Orchidaceae; genus Papilionanthe; species Papilionanthe hookeriana x Papilionanthe teres. The sequence continues at coordinate 152,828,947 of CM040428.1, forward strand.
TTCAAAATTATTAACAAGCTAACCAAAAATAGTGATACTCACTTAAAAAAAGTAAAGAAAAAGGGATTGAAAATCAATCCAGAAAGAAAAGAATATATATATAAATATATATATATATATATATATATATATATAGAAAGTGAGGAGAAGCTTGAAGAGATGCCTTATCAAAAATTGGCTTCATTTGAATCAACCTAAAGGGTAAACTTCAATTACATTTCTGAACTTATATATATGGATTAGTATTTTAATAAGTAGTGCTTTCATGAAATTCCTATCATCTGAATATCTTCAGTAATTTAATATTGAAAACTATAGTCATTCTTGAAATAAATAGAAGACTAGAAATCTTAAACTTGAGAACTAAATAGCCTTATATCTATAGAATTAGCTTAATTATTTTAAAATATTTCTAGAAAAATTTACTGTAATACTTATTTGAATCAAATTCATAATAATTCAAAATTAAAACTTTACTACAAATAATCATTACTTTTATATAGTATCTAAATTACTTGAGGACAAGTAATAGTTAGGTATGGGGGATTTTAACCAGAAGAAAATATATTGCAAATTTTATACCAATTTTATAAGAAATTGCACTTTAAAGAAAGATATTTTCTTTGTTTTATTGCAGGAATGAAGAATTATAAGTACTAAAAACAAAAAAAACACAAAAGAAGCGGATTTGGAGCAAAAAGAACTAAAAAATGATGAAAATTGAATTGTCCCGCCGACGGCGAGATTTAAGCCGCCGACGGCGAGATTTTCCCGAGAGTTTTTGAATATTTTATAAAGACCTCACCGACGGCGAGATCGAGCCCGCTGACAACGAGATCGTCGCGGTTAGCCCACCTTCTAGAAGCCCGCCGACGGCGAGATCGAGCCCGCCGACAGCGAGACAGTTGAAAAGAGCCAGATACAATGAACCTGGACGCTTTTTGAAGAGGTGCTTAAGCAACCATTGAAGATTCGACTCCTTCTATAAATAGAGACTATTTATGTCCCTTTAGTGTGTCATCTTTTGGTGTGTGTCATTTTTTGGTGTATTTTGGTTTCGTTTTAAAGTAAATTAGTGTTCATCTGTGTTGGAATGTAAATCAGAGAGTCTTAGTGAGTTTAATTAAGTGTGTTGTACTGGAAGGGAGAGTCAAAGGAACTTCAAGGAGTCTGCTTGAGGAGAAGAATTGAGATAAGTATATTTGTTATTGTTTGTTAACTTTAATGAAATCCATGATTTGTGTTATTTTTCCCATGCTTTCTGAGTAGTTTCCTTAGTCTTTTTCCTTATTGTTGAGATTATGTAAAGTGACAAATCAAAGTAACTGTGCCTAAAATTATTAAATAAAAAATTGTGATAATATTTTACTTAAGACTTAATTTACTTTCAATTGGCCAATTAATTTGTTAACATATGTTGAATTATCAACTATAGAAAAGATTACATCTGAGATTCAAGAAAGTCAAAGGCCTTCGAAGGAGGGTTCAAATAAATAGGAAAATATTAACTATCGGGCGTAGAATTGGACAATTTAGTGTGACAGACAAAAATATTCAATTTAGTCCTATTATTTGAGAGCTGAAGTGTAGGTGTTAGCCCTCAAAAGAGGGGAACATGGTATCCTCCCAGCCTAGCCTCAAATTCAGTAATCAAACATAGGACTAGTCAATGTTCTTTGCACCTGGACTAAAGGGTAAAGAATAAGAATGCTCCTATTTGGCACAATACAAACTCTAAACTACTTTAATTAATCATTCACTTAATTCTCTCGACAAGGAGAAAGATGATTTTCTAAATTAGAATCTTACATTTAAACCTTTTTTAGCAATATTTTTAGTATAAGTGTTCTTAATTTCCGTATACTAGCTTAGTAAGTAAGTCTACTTTAATTTGTCTTTGAAATTCTCTAACTTCCCTGTGGGATCGATATCTTGGACTCCATAAGAGCCCTTTATTACTTGATAACGATATGTATACTTGCGTAGTATCCACATTATAAATCAAAATTTTCATAAAATAATCATCAGTGTAAATACATATATTTGGTGCGGGATCAAGTGTTTGGTGTCGTTGCCTATATCAATAACATATTTTTGTAAGTATAATTATCAAAAGTGGATCAAGTTTTTGGCGTCATTCTAGTATAGTGGTGAGTATTCCCGCCTGTCATGCAGGTGACTCGGGTTCATTCCCTGGCAACGGCGCTAAAAACTTCACCTAACCCGCAATTAAGCAGTAAATTAACTTTCAAAAGATGGCCAAAAACTTGACCCGATTTATAAATAGCGGCTAGTGTGCAAAGTCTTAAATGATATAAAAATTAGAAAATATTTTACACACTATGGGTACTACGCAAGTATACATATCGTTTCAAGTAATGTAGAGTTTTCTTTAAAAACCCCAGTATCGATCCCACGAGGAAGTGAAGTAAGAGGTCTTTAGTCAAATAGGAGCAATCCTATTCTTTACCCTTTGGTCTAGGATAAAGAACATTGACTAATCCTATGCTTGGTTACTAAATCTATGGCTAGGCTGGGAGGATACCGGCTCTCACTTCAGAGCTCCCACATTTCCCTCACCTGAGGGCTAACAATCTACACTTCAGCACCCAAAAGATAGGACTGAATTGAGGATTTTAGCCTGTCACTCTAAAATCTCCAATTCTACGCCCGATTAATATTATTTCCCTATTTATTTGCATTCAATCCACATGAACTTCACCATCCATGGAATTTGAATGTAGTTTCACTTTGTTGAGAATTACACCACCCTTTCGGGTCAATGCAATTACAACGAATTTTAACACTACAATGGGCCCTTACTGCAATGTAAATGAAGTGCAAGTAAAAACCATCACATTTTTAATTAAATTCACTTCTATCATGCATCACAAAATCCTAAACATGATTTCTACTCATTACAAAAGAAAAGTAAAATGAAAATAATGGCATAATCTTCTTATTTCACTATTTTTAAAGAAGAAGAAAGAGTAAGAGAGATGCATCACAAAGCATAAAGAAAACACAATAGAAACTTCATTTAACAAAAGCAAATCCATTACGCAAGTGTTTACAAAATCATAAGATAATGAAGATCAATACTTAGCTTTTTCCCTTTGAAAGAAGAACGAAGATCTCTCCAACAAAATCTCCCGGTGATCCATGCAATGCTAGCGAAATCCCTTACAAATTCTCTCAAAATCTCCTCTCCAATCTCTTTAAAAAGGTAGAAATCTACCTTTCTACTCTTAATCTAAGAATCCTAAACATTCCTCTCTTTTTTCTCTTCTAAAATTCCTCTCCAATCTCTCTTATTTTTCTCTCAAATTCTTCCCTTTTTAAAGAGGTAGAAAAATTCCCAAAGGTTGCTTAAGAACCTCTTCAAAAGGCATCCATGTTCGATGAATCTGTGCTTGAACCGACCTTCTCGCCGTCGGCGGGCTCGTTCTCGCCGTCGTCGGGCTTCTAGAACATGGGCTAACTGCTAAGGCTCGCCGTCAGTGGGCTCGAGGGCACTTTCGGTGAGTCTTTCAGTCCTATTTTGGCCTTCTCGGGAAAATCCCACCTTCGGTGGGCTCGAGGCCGCCATCGGCGAGATTCCTGCGCAGCTCCACCATTTCGCTCCGTTTCGCTCCGTTTTAGCTTTGATTCGCCCTGTTTCAGTTGTGTTGCGTTTGTAACTGATAGCCCTACAAAATAAACATAAAAATAACATTTCTTTAAATTGTAATCTCATTCAAAAATATGCAAGAAATGTAAAAGAGATTAAGCATCAAAAGACCTATCGAAAGGTGTCAGGGCAGAATTTCATTTCTTGCTCGTTTTTGCTCCAAATTGCACGGTTTTTGTTTCCTTTTGCTCCAATCACCATTTCTTGTACCTAAAACCAAAAAAAATACAAAATACCTTCCTTTAAAGTGTAATATCATCAAAAATGAGTAAAATGATATAGCAAAAAGCGTATATATTTTAGGCGTGTCAAAATCCCCCAAACTTAATTATTACTTGTCATCAAGTAACACTTTTACTACATAAAAATATAACTCAAGGCAATGTACTTTTCACCTATAAGACACTAAAATTTTTCATTCAAAAGAATATATTGGTTATACTTTTAGAAAGAAATTCAGTAACTCAGGTTAACACTACAAGTATAAGAATATTTAGCAATCAAGTCAAAGGGTTCTAGTCTTCTATTTATTTCAAGATAAACCATAATTTGTCACATTAAGAGTGCCTTGAAATATTATGTGAAAAAGGAGTTCATGTAAACTTCATCAGAATGTAGGCCAATACTTTAAATATAAATTCAGAAATGAAATCAAGTTTTCCCTTTAGCGTGACTCAAGTGAAGCCAATTTTTTATTAGGCATCTCCTCAAGCTTCTCCTCATAAATATTTTTCTTTCTCTTTTTTTTCTTTAGGGATCATTTTCAATCCCCTTTTTTCACTCTTTTTTCTTTTTCTCTTTTTTTTTTCTTTTTTTTTATTGAGGATTACTATATCTGGAGAGCCTGTAATGAATTTGAACTTCACTCTCCTCTTTCTAAAGTTCAAACTTGAAACACATCCATACTTTATAATTAGGTATGAGCTTTATTATTCATCATAAAGTCATAATCTCTTCTTAACACACAATATTTCTTTAAGTCTCTTAACATTTCAAAAATACAGTTTTCTTTACTTTAAATAGTTAACTATAATCAAATTCTTTTATACCAAAGATCTTATCCTTATAAAAATAACATTTATTACTAAAAACTTTCATCCAATCATTCCATAATATTCAACTGAAATAAAAAGTTTTAGTTATCTCAGGCGAGGTTCAATTTCCAAAAGTTATCCTATTAATTTTTGAAAATATAATAATTGAGAACAATTAAGAGTTAATATTTTTCTTCCCCCCAAACTTAAATTTCAAAAATATTTTGCAATTAATTCCATAAAATGTAGCAGAAAGAAAAAGTAAAGGTTGAATATACTTACTACTACAACATCCTATAATATTCATATCATGCATAATCAGGATAGAAAGACTGTAGGAGAAAGTAAAGCTAACCTAAAACATGCTTGTAATAAAATTACAGTAAGAGGAAGTATTTTTAGATTAAAATTTTATTTTTCTTCCTACCCCCAAACTTAATTTTTAACATATATAGCATTCAATACAGAAAATATAAGCAGGAAGAAAATAATTTAGAAATTCTATCTACCACAAATGTCTATCAAAATCATTTGCAAGTATTCATTAGGACAGAACAATATGCAGCAGAAAGTAAATCTAAACTAATCATGCCAGAATGAAATTAACTAAACCAAAGTCTAACTAGCATTGTAGGTATCAGCATGGGAATATGAAAATGTTCTTTAAGACCTAAATAAAGTTTTAATACAAACATAAACACACAATTCAAATACAATCACAAATGATAAATGAGGTTAATTCATCCTTTAACTCAACCAATCACATTGATTTTATAGATTATAATCCCAAAGATAAGATTCTCCCTAACAAATTGGTTTCCGGACACCAATCTCAGGAATCATCTAATCCTTTTATTTAAGCACCTTTAACAGTTATAAAGATAGTGTAAGATCATCCACATGGTATTCATCAAATAGGTTCACGACTCCTACCTAATGAAAATAAAGTTAGAGAAAATAAGTATAACATCAAGCTCTCCTCTCCTGTAACTTTTGCATTCAGGAAATATAACATCAATCTCTCCTCTCCTGTAATGTTTCTCAGCATCATAATAAGCTGTCTCAAACTCTGAATGTCTCTGGAGATACTCACTGTCATAATCATGCCTTCGCTCTAATCCTCCAATTCTCTGATCAATATGCTCCAGTTTTTCCAGGGTCATTTCATTCATCAAATCATGAAGGGTAGGAGAACTATAAGTAGGAGGATCATAACTGGTGGAGCGAATATCCCTACTAGTCGAAGGTACGTAACTCCTAGTTCCAGATCTCCATCCTTCGTGGGATTCATAAGTCTTAATATTAGCCGGAGTAATGGGTTTCATAGGCTCCACCCATTCCTCATCATCTCTCGCCTCTACCCCAGATAATTGACAGAGTGCATAAATCAAACTAGGGTGTCCTAGTCCTCCTCAACTCTCACTTCTTGCTATGTCTAATATATTCTTGTAAATAATATTTCCCACATTAATAATTCTTTGGTTCTGAATACAGAAATTCAGAACTGCTCTATCTCTTGTTACCTCACTATGGTGATACGTGGGTAACAGAGTAGAATAGATAAAATAGTGTCAAGCTTTAGATATTGCATTCAGCATAGAAAGAGGTAAGTTTACCCGTTCACGCTGCTTGATTTTCCAAACTACTTTCCCATCAGTGAGAAAGTTGATTACTTCTTCCAGCGGTCCTTCCATTGTTCCAAAAGTATCATACTCGTTGGTGTGTAAGTCTCGTACTTCATAAAATGAATTGATTCTAGTCGCACTGAAATCAATCAAAAATCCTCTCACCTTGATTGGTGCATCTTCTATCGCTGTCAGATTGGCATAGAATTCTTTAACTACTTCCACTGCAGCTCTATTTGTGGTGTAACAAAAGTTCTCCCATCCTCTTTCCTTGATTATTCGTTCCACGTCTCCTCCTGGATTTTTAAAAACTTGATCTTGAATACATTTCCTGGCTTGAATGTTGTGAAAATATCTTGACTGTGCTCTTGCATTCACAAATCAATTTTCATCGTAATCCAATCGTCTTCTTTGTTGCGGAGCCATTTTTTTTGATCTATGAAAGTCACAAAAATCTTAACTAATCTCCAAAATATTATTGAAATGGCTTCCTAATGTTACTAAAATCAATACAAATCAAGTTCCATGAACTTCTTCCAAATCTTTTCTTCACATTTCAAAATTTTTCCAAAATCCTCAATGTAGAAGAAATTATAGTGAAAATCAAAAATTTTTACATAGGAGTGAAGCTCTTACCAAGGGAAGATGAAATCCGGCATTAAAATTTCTTGAAATCGCTCCAAATCCCAGATCTATCAAGCCCTAAGTCAGTTTTTTTAAGTTTTGAGGAAGGGGATGATGAATAGTGTCGGTTGACCGGTCAAAATATAGTACATTTCGTGATCTCGCTATCGGCGAGCTAATTAATTCACAAAAGCCAAAGTTTTGAGAAAATCTTGCCATCGGTAGGGTCGATCTCGTCGTCGGCGGGATTTTCAAATTTTTAAATTTTTTTTATGTTTTCAATTATATTCAATTTAATTAAGCCTTGTTCTAATGTTCGGTCACTTAATTTGATATATTTTTCTAAGATTAGATATTCTACTGACTCATATAAGGTTTACAGAACACAAACATTATAACTTTTATAAATGAAATCCATGAACTTACAATCTTCAAATACCACAAAACTAACAATTGACTTAGCAAATTAACCAAAACACATCTAACTAAGCATTGCAATCCATACCACAATACTCTAAATGTTGTGACTAAACAAACAACATACAATCTTATATAAACAGAGATTAACTTTGTAAAATCCAAATTATATTAAAAACTAAGTTCAAATCAACAGACATAAATAAAATAAGGATAAATCTATGCTACTCATTGGAATCTGAACTAACTTCTTCCTTGATATTCCCAATAGATTGTAGGTGCACAAATAGATTGTAGAAAGGCCTGAAGGGGAACTCTTTTGTAGAATCTTCTTCAATCCATCCCTTCTGTCTCAACAGTCGTATGAAACTTGCCTCCATATGTCTTGAATGATCGAAATGCTCCTTCATTCTCCAGTCTATGTGATCGATTAAATCAGAGATATTATCAATAGAATTCATCACATTCTGTAATTCCTTCTCCAATCCTTTAATTTTTCATAGAATCGAAGTTAGTTCTATCGATCCAAAGGTCCGATTAAAGGATTGTTTTGAGATGCTTGATCGAGAGATAATTGTTATATCATCATTGTTATCCAAAGTAGGAAACATATCTGTCGGATCTAATGGTTTCCAGGGTAACAACATTTTTTCCCAAGTTTCGTAGGAAACGTGGTACTGGCTACATAAAGCAAAAATTGTTGATGGGTGTCTGAGTCCATGAATCGATCCATTCACAATTAATCCTAATGCAGACTTCACAAGGACAAATCCAACATCGATAGGTAATCCATATTGAATATAGTAATTAAAAATTGTGCATTCCTTCGAGACTTTGTTTATCCTCATAGTGGGTAATAACTTCGACGAAATAAAGAAATGTCAATGCTTTGAGACGGGGTTAAGAAGTGATGCAGGAAAACTTTCATACCCGTCTTCTCGTATTTCCCAGTCATCAGGTTCGTCGATAAGATATCGATATATCTTGTTCAAGTTGTATCTTGTTGGAACAAAATTTGAATAGTGGCAAACAGGGGTATTTTTCAATCGAGTATAATTCATTGATTCGAGAAAGAGTGAAAGTTACCCATCTGCCTCTTACGTAAACACTTCCATTATGAATCACATGCAGATTAGAGTAGAATTTCTTAACTACTGGAATGACGACAGCAGATGTTGTGTAGCATAATACCTCCCAATGTCGCTGAACAATCATTTCTTCAATTGTTGTCGTTGAATTCTCTGCTCCTCTGTTTACGAATCCTCTTTCTTTAATCAGTCGCTTCTTCATCAAAACTTTGTTGAATAGTCGCTGAGCCTCAGAACTGACGAACTTATGTCGGTTAAACACTTCGGATTTCATGGTTTCTAATGGGTTGGGGGCCATTATGAATTGTTTTGGAGGGGCTCTATTCGTTTCTAGTGAAGGAATGGTGTAAATAATGAGTTCTAAATGTCTTGTAGTGACTATTATAGGTTAGAACCGCCGAAAACAGCAAAATAACTCTTAAAAACCACTTTTTAACTATCTCGCCGTCGGCGGTAACGATCTCGCCATCGGCGAGCTAGTTAATACCTTAAACTGAATTTGGGCGCGCCGATCTCGCTGTCGGCGGGATCGATCTCGCCTTCAGTGAGATTAGGTAAATTGCCCAATTTTCGCTCCAGTCAGAATATTTTATGATTTCTTCGTATAGATTCAAATTTGTGATGATTTTAAAAAGTAAAATGAGTAGTAGAATTTATTCTATATTTTAATTTTCAATAATATTAGTAAATAGATCATAATTAATAACTACTATGGGTTGCCTCCCATAAAGCACTTGGTTTAGTGTCGTCAGCTCGACCTAATTTAGTTAGTAATCAGGTTGACTGAGCATTAAAACCTCTTTAAAATTTGGTCTTCTCCCTTCAAAATGAGGTTTTAATCTGTATCCGTTTACTTTAAATCTATGGCCAGTTTTTGGATCTTCAATTTCTATAGTTCCGTATGAAAATATTTGAGTTATAGTGAAAGGCGCTAACCATCGAGATTTCAATTTCCCAGAAAATAATTTCAATCTTGTATTATAAAGAAAAACTTCTTGTCCTGGCTCAAAATTCTTCAGGTTAATTTTCCGATCATGCCATAATTTCATTTTTTCTTTATAAATTCTATCATTATGATAAGATTCATTTCTTAATTCTTCTAATTCATTCATTTGCAATAATCTCTTCTCACCAGCTTCTTCCAGATTGTAATTAAATTCTTTAATTGCCTAATAAGCTTTATGTTCTAATTCAACTGGTAAGTGGCAAGTCTTTCCATAAATAAGCCTGTAAGGAGTCATTCCAATCGGAGTTTTATAAGCAGTCCTGTATGCCCATAATGTAGTGTCTAGTCTTATAGACCAATCCAATCTATTAGGGTTTATAGTCTTTTCTAAAATATATTTAATTTCTCTATTAGAAACTTCAGCTAATCCACTGGTTTGTGGATGATAAGCAGTTGATATCATAAGAATAATGTTAAATTTTTCTACTAGTTTGTGAATATATTTATTTCTAAAATGAGATCCTCCGTCAGTGATAATCACTCCGGGCATTCCAAATCTAGTAAAAATATTTTTCATTAGAAACTTTGAAACACTCTTAGCATCACATCGAGGTAAAGCTTGTGCTTCAATCCATTTAGAAACATAATCAACAACAACTAATATATATGAGTTTCCAAATGAAGGAACAAATGGTCCCATAAAATCTAATCCTCAAACATCAAAAATCTCAACTTCTAATAAAAAAATTTAGAGGCATTTCATTTCTTCAAGATATATTACCTACTCGTTCGCATTTGCCGCAAGTTCTGATATATCTATAAACTTCTCTAAAAAGAGTAGGCTAATAAAATCAAGATTGTAAAATTTTATAAGCAGTTTTATCTGTTCCAAAATGCCTCCAAAATCAGAATCATGACATTTTTGAATGATTTGTTCCGTTTCTTCATAAGGCACGCATCTTCTAATTATAAGATCCTTACATTGCTTATATAAATATGGTTCATCCCAAAAATATGTTTTTGCATCTTGAATTAATTTTTTCTGTTGTTGCAAAGTTAACATAGGTGGTAAAATATCACTTACAATATAATTTACTATATCAGTATACCATAATATTTTCCAATCATTTATATTATATAGTTGTGCGTCAGGAAAACTATCAGTAATTTCATTATCAGTGTCAGATAATTCATTATATTCTAGCCTTGATAAATGATCTGCAATTTGATTATCAGTTCCCTTTTTGTTAATGATTTCAAAATCAAATTCTTACATTAGTAATATCCATCTAATTAATCTTGGTTTGGAATCTTTCTTTTGCATTAGATATTTAATAGCAGAGTGATCAGTATGCACAATATATTTAGTTCCAATTAGATAAGGCCTAAATTTATCAAAAGTATAAACAATTGCTAATAGCTCTTTTTCAGTAACTGTATAATTCATTTAAGCATTATTAAGAGTTTTACTAGCATAGTATATAACTTTGAAAATTTTATCACATCTTTGCCCAAGTACTGCTCCTATAGCATAATCATTAGCATCACACATAAGTTCAAATGGTTTCTCCCAATCAGGTGAAACTATTATAGGTGCTGTGATTAATTTATCTTTTAATAATGCAAAAGCATTTAGGCATTCAGTTGTGAATTCAAATTTCTTGTCCTTTTCTAAAAGTTGTCATAGAGGTTTAGTAATTTTTGAAAAATCTTTTATGTAGCTTCTGTAGAATCCAACATGTCCAAGAAAACTTCTTACCCCTTTTACTGTAGTTGGAGGTGGTAAATTAGCTATAACTTGAATTTTTGTAGGGTCTACTTCCATGCCATTTTCCAAAATTTTATGCCCTAATACAATTCCTCCTGCAACCATAAATTGACATTTCTCCCAATTTAGAACTAAGTTAGTTTTCTCGCATACCTCTAATACTTTTTCAAGATGATTCAAGCATGCATCAAATGATGTTCCAAATACAGAGAAATCATCCATAAATACTTCTATTCCATCATCAATTAATTTACTAAATATAGACATCATACATCTCTGGAATGTTGCAGGTGCATTACATAATCCAAAAGGCATTCTTCGAAAAGCAAATGTTCCATAATGACTAGTAAATGTAGTTTTCTCTTGTTCCTCAGGAGCAATAGGTATCTGGTGATAACCGGTATATCCATCTAAAAAAAATATTTATGTTCGGCTAATCTATCCAATATTTGGTCTAGAAATGGTAATGGGAAGTGATCTTTCCTGGTGGCTGCATTTAATTTTCTATAGTCAATACATATACACCATCCAGTAACTTGTCTTATAGGTATTAAATAATTATTTTCATTAGCTTTAAAGGTCACTCCTCCTTTCTTAGGAACACAGTGAATTGGGGTTACCCAAGCACTGTCCGAAATAAGATATATAATACCATTATCTAACCATTTTAATATTTCTTTCTTGACGGAACTATATTCTTTTCAGCATTTTCAGTATTATCCATCATTTCAAATTTTTCCTGTATACTATCCAGTTTTTCATTATCTTCTTCTTCAATTAATTCAGTATTTTCTTTTTCTAACTTTTCTTCATAATATTCTTTGAAATGTTCATTTTGCAAATGTTCAAGTATTTCAATTCGAAAACATTCATCATATTTTTCTAAAGCAGGATATTTCATTGATTTTGCTATGTTAAAAGTTACTTTTTGATCGTTTTCTCTCATAGTCAATTCTCCTTTCTGAACATCAATCATAGCTTTTCTAGTGGCTAAAAAGGGTCTTCCTAATATTATGGGAATTTCTTTATCTTCTTCCATATCTAAAACAATAAAATCTACCGGGAAGATAAATTTATCCACTTTTACTAACACGTCTTCAATAACTCCATTAGGATAAGTCACAGAACGATCAGCTAACTGAAGATTTACTGAAGTAGGTAAAATTTCTCCTAATTCTAATCTTTTAAAAATTGATAGAGGCATTAGATTTATGCTTCCTTCTAAGTTACACAAAGCATTTCCATAAAATTTTTCTCAAAAAGCGCAAGGTATAGTGAAACTACCAGGATCTTTTAATTTTTCAGGAAGCTTTTTCTGACTAATTGCACTACACTCTTTGCTAAGTGCAACAGTTTCATTATCTGTGAATTTTTTCTTTTTATTTAAAATATCTTTCATAAATTTTTCATAATTAGGCATTTGTTCTAATGCTTCTACAAAAGGAATATTTACCGTTAATTTTTTTAAAATTTGAAGAAATTTAACAAATTGCTTATCTCTTTTATGTTGTTTTAATTGTTGAGGAAATGGTAGTGGTGGTTTTTCTATAGCTATTTTCATAGGGATCAATGGATATTCTATGTTTTAATCTTGCTGATCCATTTCTTTTTCAATTTCCACTTCCTCATGCTTACTTTCTGTTTCTTTCTGAATTTTAGTTTCTAACTCTTTTCCACTTCGTAATTATATCGCTTTAATTTGTTCTTTTCCTTGGTCTTTAGGATTTATTTGCACATTACTAGGAAAAGTTCCAGGAATTCTATTGTTAAGCGTTGTAGCGATATGTTCGAGTTGAGTTTCAATATTTTTAATTGTTGTTCCTTGATTTTGTAATTAATTTCCTTGAATTTGTAATTGATTTCCTTGATTTTGCAAGTGCTGACCCATACTTAATATTAATTCTTCTATAGATAGCTTCTTATCTTTAAATTGAGTGTTATTAAATCCAGGTGGAAAAGAAGGCTTATAATTCATATTTCCTTGATTAGGTGGATTTCCTATAGAGTTGTTCATCCATTGTTAATTAGCTGTATTATTATTCCAATTAAAATTTGGATGATTCTTCCAACTAGGATTATAATAATTCGCATAAGGATTATTGGGTCTATTATTAATAGCATTTATAGTTTCATAAGGAGATTGAGAATCTATAATTTGTCCAGATGAGTTTTCTTCTAATATAGTAAGAGAATAATTCATTCCAAAATGATCTAATTTTTTTGATATAGCAGCAATTTGAGAAGCTAACATAGATATTGCATCATTTTCATTAAGACTGGCTATCTTTTTAGGGTTTATCCTTTCAGCATGCCATTGAAAATTATTAGTAGTCATTTCTTCGATTAACGCATAGGCTTCATCAAATGGTTTTGACATTAATGAACCTCCAGCAACAGCATCAATGATTGATCTAAGAGATCTTACTAATCCATTGTAAAAAGTTTGTATAATTAACCAATCTAGTAACGCATGATGTGGGTGGACATTTCCTAAGAAGTTCTTTAAATCTCTCCCAAGCTTCATATATGGATTCTCCATCAAACTGACCAAAAGATGTTATAATATTTCTAAGTTTTGCAGTTTTTGAAGGAGGAAAATATTTGGATAGAAATTTTTGTGATAATTCTCCCCAAGTTTTAATATATCCAGGTGCTAATTAATTTAACCACCTCTTAGCCTTATCCCTTAAAGAAAAAGGAAAAAGCCCAAGTCAATAACATCATTAGATACTCCTTCATATTTAAAAGTAGTACATAGTTCCAAAAAACTAGCAAGATGTAAATTAGGATCTTCATTAGGTGAACCACTAAATTGATTATTCTGTACCATTTGGATAATTGCAGGTTTAAGTTCGAATGAGTTAGCAGCTATATTAGGGTTTAGATTAGTTAGGTGAATTTCATCTAATGTAGGGTTGGCATAATCTCTTAATGGTCTTTGTTGGTTTATATTTTCAATTTCTGGATTATTTGCCATTTGTGTTAAATTTAAAATTTCTTTTTTTTGTTTTCTGATTTTTTTAATAGTGCGCTCTAATTCTGAATCGTAAGGTATTAAATTTTCTTTTCTAAATTTGTGCATACAATTTTTAAGTAAAATTTAAAATAGTCCATTACTCTAGTAATTACTTCTAATAATTATATTAATTACCTTAATAATTACTTTACTTCCCCGGCAACGACGCCAAAAACTTGACCCACTTTTGATATTTATACTTACAAAAATATGTTATTGATATTGGCAACGACACTAAAAACTTGATCCCGCACCAAATATATGTATTTACACTGATGATTCTTTTATGAAAATTATGATTTATAATGTGGATACTATGCAAGTATACGTATCGTTATCAAGTAATAAAGGGCTCTAATGGAGTCCAAGATTCGATCCCACAAGGAAGTTAGAGAATTTCAAAGACAAATTAAAGTAGACTTACTTACTAAGCTATTATACGGAAAGTAAGAACACTTATACTAAAACTATTGCTCAAAAAGGTTTAAATGTAAGATTCTAATTTAGAAAATCATCTTTCTCCTTGTTGAGAGAACTATGTGAATGATGAATTAAAGTAGTTTAGAGTTTGTATTGTGCCAAATAGGAGCATTCCTATTCTTTACCCTTTGGTCCAGGTGCAAAGAACATTGACTAGTCCTATGTTTGATTACTGAATCTGCGGCTAGGCTTGGAGGATACCGGCTGCCACTTCAGAGCTCCCACATTTCCCTCGCCTGAATGCTAACACCTACACTTCAGCTCTCAAACAATAGGACTGAATTGAATATTTTTGTCTGTCACACTAAAATGTCCAATTCTACGCCTGATAGTTAATATTTCCCTATTTATTTGCACCCTCCTTCCAAGGCCTTTGACTTCCATGAATCTCGGATGTAATCTTTACTATAGTTGATAATTCAACATATGTTACCAAATCAATTGGCCAAATTGAAAGTAAATTAAGTTTTAAGTAAAATATTATCACAATTTTTTATTTAATAATTTTTGGCACAGTTACTTTGATTCGTCACTTCACATAATCTCAACAACAAGGAAAAAGACTAAGGAAAGTACTCAGAAAGCATGGGAAAAATAACGCAAAGCATGGATTTCATTAAAGTTAACAAACAATAACAAATATACTTATCTCAATTCTTCTCCCCAAGCAGACTCCTTGAAGTTCCTTTGACTCTTCCTTCCAGTACAGCACACTTAATTAAACTCACTAAGACTCTCTGATTTACATTCCAACACAAATGAACACTAATTGACTTTAAAATGAAACCAAAAGACACCAAAAAATTACACACACCAAAAGATGACACACTAAAGGGACCGAAATCGTCTCTATTTATAAATGGAGTCAAATCTTCAAAGGTTGCTTAAGCACCTCTTCAAAAAGTGTCTAGGTTCATTGTATCTGGCTCTTTTCAACTGTCTCATCGTTGGGGCTTCTAGACACATTAAAAAAATATAAGAAAACTTCTAGAAGGTGGGCTAACTGCATCGATCTCGCTGCCGACGTGCTCCATCTCGCCATTAGCGAGGTCTTTATAAAATATTCAAAAACTCTCAGGAAAATCTCACCGTCGGTGGCTTAAATCTCGCCGTTGGCGGGATAGTTCAATTTTCATCATTTTTAGTTCTTTTTGCTCCAAATCCGCTTCTTTTGTGCTTTTTGTTTTTAATACTTATAATTCTTCATTTCTGCAATAAAACAAAGAAAATACATTTCTTTAAAGTGCAATTTCATATAAAATTGGTATAAAATTTGCAATATATTTTCTTGTGGTCAGGCATCCACATTTGCATCCTGATAAAAGGTCTACCAGTTAGTTTTTTATTGTTGGAAATGTGCTTGATTTTGAGGAAATAAAATTTTTTCCACTTAAAAAAAATATTTTACCATATTATTTTATCTAGCTTTAAATTACACATTTACTTGGTTTTCAACAAGCTGAGAGTCTGATCATACTAGTAGGTGCCTCACACAAATTACATGATGAAATCACAATATAATTTTTAGGGCTTCATACTTGATTTAATAATTACTTAAATCAAATTTGATCTCTAAAGAATGTTACTGATGATATCTAGTTGGATCAATGCAACTGCAAGTGCAACTCTTCATCCTCTAATAAAAAATATCCGAGTTGAATCATTGTTTGATGCCACATCTTCTTGATAGCTCAATTATGATAAATTTGTGAGGAAGAAAACTGCAACATGTTCCGTGAGCTCATTCTACAGGTGAATGAAAAGTTGAGCTCACTCAATTGCCGTCTTGAAGAGCAACTTGATGTTATGGTCTACTAAAGACTGACATGAAGAGGTGGTTAGTGACCACTTATATGGGATGAATATGAAAATAAACATTGAATATTTATGCAGAAACCCCACAATAATGGTTAGCTTTTTGAATTTTTTGCAATTTAGCTTAGCTCCTATTAAAACTTGATCTGGATAATAAGTTAGAATTACCTTTGTTATTCCTCATGGATTAGGACTAATTTGATCATTTCAAAACTGACATAGTTATGTTGACCTCACTTTTGTGAGGATCATTTACTCCTAAACCTTATTAATGGTCATTATACCCTAATGTCTAGGGTAAAGCCCTAATGAAGTTTTTTAAACTTAAATCTTAATGACATCTTAAAATGATCAAATCAGTAATGACAAACCCTGATTTGATCAACTATTAACCAAACTGGTAAATCTTTGACCTAAATGGTCAACTTTGATCAAACTGATCAATCCTTCACCCAATGACCACCACATTGACCAAACTGGTCGACCTATGACCCAAATGGTCAAACTAGGTCAAATTGGTTAATCCTTGACCCAATGACCATCACATTGACCAAACTGGTCAATCCTTGACCCAATGACCACCATATTGACTAAACTGGTCAACCTTTGACCCAAATGGTCAAATTTAGTCAAACTGATCAATCCTTGACCCAATGACCACCAAATTGGCCAAACTAGTTAACTTTTGACCCAAGCAGTCAAATTTGGTCAAAATGGTCAATTCATACCCCCTTGACCATCATATTGACCTCATTGGCCAACCCTTGACCTAAATAGTCAAATTTGGTCAAAATGGTCAAACCATGACCTCATAACCACTACATTGACCAACCCTTGAAATAATCAACTCAACATTGGTTAGGGTGTCCAATGTAGAACCCAAAGGTCACCACATTGATCATTAAGTCAATATAAACCCTAAAATTGGTCAACTTGACCAAATCAACCCAAAAATTCAAAACCCTTGGACCTCATGACCAATCAAACCATGACAAGGTTGGAAAAGTCAAATTGGTTATTTTTGAACTAAAATGGGTCAACTTGGATCAACCATGGTCAACCCTATTTAACATTACTCAAATTTGGTCAAAATACCTAATTTTGAACCAAAATTCATAAAATTAATTAAATAATTATTTTCAAAATATTATAATCAATTTTTTGGTTAAAACTATAATTTCCAATTTTTTGTTAATTAATTACAAAATTAATTAAAAGTGGAATTATGATTAAATAACCATGAAATGAGTTTAGACATGTGACATCACATAAGACACAATAAATGACTTTTAATTTTAAAACCCAACAATGGCATCATAAATGACATCTTATAGGTTACACTTGACCCATGAGACACATTACCCATGAGTTAACACATTGGATAACTCATGACACACCATCATAACCTTGGTTAAACATCATCATGAAGACATCATGGTGAGTAAATTAAAGTGGCAAAACCTCCTCATCTTAAATGATAAATCACCCTTTTCCACAAGGTGAGGTAGTCGACCATTTTAAATGCCATCTCACATGTTTCGTGGACCACTAAATAAGGAAAAAACACCACTTAAGCTCTCTCCTTTACCATGATTAACTAAGATGAAAATTAATCATGGGGCCATGATGAGTGAGCATGGACGGTGTCAATTAACCATGCCACCTTTGGGGAAGGATTTGGGTGAGTCACTACTCACCTCTCCCCTCACCCAATCAAGGAGAAGCTTTCCTTAACCAACCCTTTCACCATGGCTTACGGTCATCATGAACAAGACATAGAAGTGAGTGTAAGGAAACCTATGTGTCATATCCTCATGAAAATTGTTGGGGACATGCTAGCCTATGTGGAAAGAGATTAACTAACTCACCTTGGAGTCACCATTCACCTCACCTCCAAACCAATGGAAAGAAGCCAAGGCTTAGCCAAATCTAATACATTAAATGTGAATTCATCTTGGACTAACCTAGGAATGCTTAACCATGGCTACCACTTAGCTAAAAACTTATCTCCAAGACATGATGGATCTGTTGTTACCTCCCTCAAGTGAAGCCTAAGCTCATCCATGAGCATCCATGGCTATAAATAAGCTAAACCTGAGATGGATACGAGGGGAGACCAAAATAGAAAACCTAGCTACCTTGCCCAAATCCCAAAACTTTGAACATCAAATTTCTTCTCCATCCTCTAAGGAGTCGAACCCATGGCAAATTAAGCCCTGAAATTGAGCCATCCTCCTCACTTTCATAAACCAAAAATAGAACTTATTTCAGGCTTGATACCAAACCCCTCAAATCCTTAAATTAATTCTTCTTAAAGACTTTCTAAGCTCTACGAAGATGATCCCAATAGAAATCGAGTGTCCTCATAGGTTCTAACCCACTTCAAGCCTAAACTGTAACCTCCTCTGATCAAAGTCAAACAGAGACCTAATTTCAACTCAAATTTATTTGGAGGAAAGCTTCCTGAGGTCAACACGAAGCTACATAACCAATTTAATTGAAGCTCCATCAACTGAGGCTAAGGTATGGATGTTTGGACTCAAACCGAGCTCGATTTTAACACTTTATGAAACAAACCTATTCGAAACCATATCATCACTGTATAGATGGCTTCTCTATCTCTAGATGAAGCTTTAGGAAAAAATTCCATTCAATTCCATCAAGAATTGGGTGAGAAATTGTCTCTAGATTGTAGACGGTCTGCAAGATCAGAGGAGATGAACGGATACCGTTCGTTTTCGTGTTTGGAAACAGATTGCCCTGATTAAATCATAGTTGATCCCTTATTATATGCTCCACAGTGGATTAGCCATGTTTCGAATGATCCGAGGACACACGACGCATTTAGAAATTTTATGTTCAGTTAAGGGTTTAATTAAATGCTGATTAACCTTAGACTAATAAACAATCAATATCTTGACACTCAAAAACCATAAAAATATGACAAAAATATCCTTAGACACAGGATAGTGAGGAGAACAATGCGGAATAGAAATTTTGAATTTACTATTTAAATTTAATTTTTAAGTAATTAACTATTCTCAGGAGTAATTTTATTATAAAAAATTATTTATAAATCAGAAAAATATGAAATTTTTAGGGAATAACCTTTAAGTCCTTGGACACATCCCCAGATTTTTCTAAGGCTAGAAAAATTCTTTAGGATAGGGTTTCCTAATTTTCATGATGCTTTGTACTTATTTTTAATAATAATTATAAAAAAATGAAAATATGGGAAATTAAATTGGAAATTTGTTAAGTAATTTAGGGAGATAGACACAAATCCTAGAATGATAAAACTTAGCCTTTGTAAAATTTAAAATAACATTTTGAAATCTTAGGGTTAATAATTACTAATTATTTAATTTATATTTAATTAACCCTTAAAACCATACATTACATAGCTCATTTCACAAATGAGTTAAGTCAAATTTTGAACCTAACACTAATAGGTTCAAATAAGCCCTAATTAGGTCTAATCATCGTTAGACTTAATTAATTAGTTTATACTTTAATCAAATTAGGAATAAATAACAATTAAAATCTAATTAAATTAGACCTAAACAAGTCAAACCCTAATTAGGTTTAACCTATTAGATCTAATTCATCCATTAAGCCTTAATTACATTAGACTTAATATCTTAAACCCTAATTAGGTCTAACCTATTAGTCCTAATTAATCCACTAAAACTTATCGAAATTAGGTTTAATCATCTTAAACCTATATTAGGTCTAACCCATTAGACCTAATTAACCTATTAAGCCTTAATCACATTCATTGCATTCAGTTATTCACAGTCAAGCATTTGTACTCAGCCGATGGTCATCCGAGTTTGGTCAAACCGGGATGATCGCCATTTACCACTCTTGCTTGAGTTTGTTTCCTAAGCAGGCTTGGACCCAAAAAAAAGACCCATTTAGGTGAGTTTTTCTCTTGCTAGATTGTTTAGTAGTTTTTGGTTGTACAAAAATATAGGCTATGAACATTTGTACTATAGAATGGCTAAATGTAGTGAAAACGATATTGAGTTGTTGTTTTCCCCGTTCATCTGCTCCTTCCTGCTAAATTACTGCATCTTTTCTAACTTTTGTTGTTTATTCTAATAGTTACTCGCCCTTTTTAACAACAAAATGCCCAAGCACCCCATTGATCTCTTATTCCAAAGGATGCTTTGCTCAAGTTGCCACCTTTCGTGTCTGTATATTGTTTGTTAATCTAGATGTGTTTCTTGGTTACGAACTGCTATTTTATTTTGTACTGATAATTTGTTAATTTGGTTTAATATAATTTCCTTGTACTATAATCTTGTTCAATTATAAGTTTCTATCTGGCAAAATTTGGTGGTTTTTATTCATTTATTGAGAAATTGATTTGCTTTTGGTGTTGCACAATTCAAAGAATTACGAAAGAAAAAGGTTTGAGAAGGACGCTGATATTATACTAAACATTGATCCTCCATATTCATATTGATATTGATGCTGGAGCGGCAGCGACAAGTATTGGAAAATCTTCAGACGGTGATTTGTCTGTTTATTTCTTTAAGTGCTGCATGTGTGGAAGCTTTATTTTTTAGTGAGAGAGTACCATACGGCTCTCATTTTGTCTGTTAATTTCTTCAAGTGCTGCATGTGAGGAAGCTTACATATAAATACCTTAATTTTTATGTATCCATATATCTAGTAAGATAGATCTAATATTAATATTTTCAACATTTTAATGCCATAAATATATGCATGAGAAAAATATTTCAATATAAAAAATACTTTAATAATGATATTTTTTATTAAATATTAAAATTGAGTTATATATGAATAAAAAATATGAGGTGCTAGATATGTAAATATGTAAGAATTGTATGGTATATAGGTAAAGGCCGCTTAGTCACGTTTTATTTTTCTTCTACAATTATTCAGCAAGCTAAGTGATGAGATGAAATTTAGGGAAAGAAATTGCATCATACAAATTGAACACGCATGCCCTCTATCTAAGCCTATCAAAATCTTCATCTCTGATTCTCTTAATTATAATAATAATAATAATAATAATAATAATAGTAATAATAATAAATCTCTGTCAAAGAGCATTCCACTGCTAGAAAAATTCATGCAATATAAAATAATTAAAATATTTGATATTGCATATGTATTTGAAACATTTTCAAGAGATCTGGTTCATTATAAAATAAACTTTTATTTATTATTATTATTTTTTCTTAATGTAAAATGAAAACAATCTATTTAATGTTAAAAATTTGGGCGGCGGGGAGTGGTGTCGGTCTAAAGCTTAGAGTTATAGCCACCCTTATTAAAATCAACGATTCTGAGTCTTGAGTTAAAGCCAACCTTAATATTCATTGTGTATTGGAGTCCATTTTGAGGTTTAATAGGCTCAACTCAATGGCTAATTTAGTTCCTAAACTTGAAAGTGGCCATTTGGTACAATTCCATGAACAATAGATCATCGATTACCATTTCCTAACAAAAAATTTAAAATCTCAAGGCTTCTTTCTGCAAAATATTACATCCGGACGCCGCACGTAGAGTTACGTGCGGCAGAGGCTCTCAGCCGCACATCGCGGCAGTTCAAATTTGAAGTGGGACCGGCTCCCATACATCCTTCACGGGATGTGTGGCTGAGATCCACCGCCGCATGTAGCTGTACGTGCGGCTTCCGGAGGCAATATATTGTCAGCCGCATAGAGGGTCCATTCGGGGCGGCATTTTCGTGCATTGCGTGGAGCGGACACGAATTGCGGCCGTTTGGTTCAACGTCCTAAGCACGGCGGGACACCGTTTTGGTGGAATGCGGGCCGCAGGTTCCCCACGTTCGAGCGATAGATTATTACCCTGGTCACTCCACTGTCTCTCGATCGAACCTCGAGCCTCATCCTCCTCCCTCCCTGTCGCTCCACCATCCCTTTATAGTCTCTGTACGCCGCTATCTCATCGTTGCCTTCCCAGCTTGCTCTAATCGCGACTGTATCGCAAGGGTTCGTTCGTGAAGGCCATGATTTTAGGCGAGACCAGGAGCTATCTCATCATTGCCTTCCCTGCTTGCTCTAATCGTGACTGTACGCGAAACCGAGAGGGAGGAGAGGGATTATTTACAATAAATTTTAATTTTATTAATTTAATTTATTAATAATTAATGATTAAGTCATAAGTTTTCAAATTAATCATAATCAGGATGAATTTATATATTATTATTTAATGATTAATTAATTAATTTATAAACATATTTTTAATGTTTTTATTTATTTGATAAAAATATAAGTAATCAAATTATTAAAATTACTTAATTATTAATTAATGTAGATTTATTGTTTTTAGAAATATTTGCTTAATAAAAAAATTATTTTATATTCTATTTTAAAGAGTTTCACCGAGCAGAGACAGACTAGTCATTTTTTCAGAAACGGTGGTCTCACAGCTGTTTTTATATATCCTAAACAAACAAACAACCAGCTTCCCAGCAGCAACTTTCTGAGGCAGTGTAGCTACAGCTAAAAATCTGCAACTGCCCCAAATAGACCCAGAGTCATCAGTATTTGCTATATATTCTCAATTGAGATTTGAGTCATATGAACTAAAAATAGTATGGAGTTTAACTAACGAGGAGCTTGAGCTATATAATTGAGCTTTAACAAACGAGCAGAGTTCAAGCTAGCATTAATATGTCCATGCATATTTCAACCTCAACCTCAAGCCGCCTAATTCTTACACCGGTTGAGCTCAAATTAGCTCTGGCTTTAGCTCAACTAGATTCAACTCTGCATAATTATACCTTCAAATTTAACCAATTTAAGAGCATCACCCATGGCTATACAGTCAGCCAAATGATTTCCAACTCGACAGGCAAAACGGCCGGATGAACCACCGCTAGAGTTGAGTGAACATGAATCATGTGGAAGCTTGGTTATAGTAACTTCTTTTTAGGAAAAGTTTGAGGAACATTCATAACTTTTATTAGAAGAGAGATTTACAAAATAACAAAAAAAAAAAAAAAGAGTTAAGTACATACACAAAAATAAACCCAATATTACAAATAATGAAGGACAGAGAAAAATTAGAACTATCATGACTTCTAAAGAATGATGCATACAAAATCACATTTCTGAATCACCCAAAAAGCAAAATGATGGATCGGTTTCAATACGAAGAAAGAGAATTGATAACTTCTAAAGAATTACAAACTGCACCAAAAGTGTCCTTCCCCATCAAAGCTCAACGAACTTCATAAGATGAAAATCCATTTGAAGATGAATCACTACAAAAGAAGGTTCAATTAAACAACAACAAAGCTTCTTCAAGCAGCCTTGCAGAATACTTTATCAATATTAAATTGTCTCATACAAAACATCTCTAAAAAGAAATTTTTGTTCGAGTTAAAACATCTTCAAAAAGGACTCAACTATCAATCACCAGCTCCATTTAACAGCCAAACTTGAGAATAGCGTCGGAAAAAAAAAGAAAAAAAACAAAAAATAAAATGGAAAGTAAGTTGTGCAATCAATCACTCAAGTTCACTCCTTTAAATAGAGAATCCGTTTGAGGGAAGACTAGAAATCCTATTATGAGAGGAAGAACAATAAAAAATAAAATGAAAAGATGAAATGTCCAAAAATAATTTTGATCTCGGATTTACTTATAAGATAAAAAAAAATTAAAATTCTTCCTAATACTATAAGTATTTTGAAGAAAATCGTTTAGAAGTGTGGTTGAATTTTAATATATTGTTGGAATCAACACAGCTCAACAAAAAATCAAAACAAATCAGCTAGGATAAAAAATATCTTAAATTCAGCAAGATAAAGTAAAGATGTATTCTTAGTAGTGAAACTTGGATGCAAACATGTAAAACAAACAAAAAAATAAAGGAAAAAAAATATGGAAATAAAAAACACAGACACTAAATTTTATTAAAATTCTTCAACTCTAAATGAATATCTTACTCGAATTTCTACTTGTATATATTCCTCTTTAATAAATCAATTAATTTTATGTATAAGAATATCAGCAGAAATTGAATTTTATTAAAAACTATGCTACAAATCAAATGTACTGAGCAGTGAATTGAATAGCTAAGAGATTAAACCTTTTAAGAATTTTATAAGTAATATTATGACAGTGATACCGCAGCTTAAAAATGATAATAGGAAATATTAAAATAATTCCATGAACTACATTTTAAATTGTACTACCTTTATGTTGGTGAATCTGGAGGCCAAATATGGCATAACTGAAGGTAAAATTAAAGTTGCACAAGAATTGTCTTCCGAGTGGCCCACATTTCAGCTCCTTATTGAGATGAATTGTGTTTCCAATATTGTATTGTTAATTTAATCCACAATACAGCACATCAAATTTCACATGTTCTCAAGTCAATGCTCATTATTTTAAAAAATGTTACATTAATAAACTCAATATTATTTTGTTACTAAGAACATATGGATCTTATATCGAGTTTAATACTTTCATATTATGCCATAATAAGAGTCAAATATTTAACATCCATACCACTCATTTGCTACGTATTTACTTGTCAAACGCTTAAATATCTCTTTTTACATTTATTTCACCCAAATCTTTCATCACAAAAAAGTACCCCCATCTAACCTGTAAAAGTGAAATGCAGCCTTTTATGAATATTTATGGAGGTATGCAAGTAAAAATTAAAGTTTGAGTGCTAGGTATGTAAATGCATAAAAATTGAGGGGTATGTATGCAAATCTTACAAATTTCTAATACCCAAAAAAAAATCCAATTGGATAAAAAAATCTTACTTAATAAAAATTTTTTATATTCCATAAATACTTGTGGATTCAAGTAAAGCAAAATATTCTACAGAATTCATACTTACATGTGCTTTTTGTTTTATAAATTGTTTATCATACATAATTTGGAGTGCAGCACTGGATTAGGGCTTAAATTTTAATTCCTATATTCTCGATACCGCCAGCCGACACAGTTTAACGCTATGTGCATGCCGTGAAAAGCATTGAAATTCAGCGGATTTCTTAAAGATGACATTCATTGTTTCATGCATGGTTGCAGACCAGCGGAATCTAGCTTTTAGAAAACTATATATATATGGCAGGTAGAGAGTCGAAATAGATAAGACTGAGTGAGACAGGAGTAATGGACTAGCTAGTATAATATTCAGGACAGTGAAGTTATAAATTAGATAAATCAATTCTAGTGAAATAATTTTATTAATTTAAGAATAAGTATACGATTATAAAAATTTTGCTGACCCCATCGTTCATTCAGCAATTATATATTTCGGCCCACTTAAGTTTTAATTATAGGATCACATTAGAAGTTCCAAGTTTCAGCTCTGATTTCTTTTGAAAATTTACATGCCACTAAATTTACAATATATATACACTCTAGCACCTAAACTTTAACTGTTACCTACATGACATGCTCTCCATGTCAGCAGGCAAATTTGCCATGTCAGCATGCAAAACCTCCTGATGAGGTGAAGATTTTGCTGTCTGGTCAACAGGCAAAATCATCTCCTGATGCAGCGATTTTGTAAAATAATAATAATAATAATAATGTAGGTAATTACGTATTACTATTATTATATTTATAAAACCGTAACATTAAACCCATCCAGCTCAGTTGGTAGTGTAAAGCTCCTAATTTTGATGCTCGCATGTAAATGTGCGGAAGTTGAGCTGTAATGAAAACTAAATTTAAAAATAGTTGTTATAGTGTGCTTCAAACATGGACCTTCTAGTTAGAAAGAAGTTCTACAAGCACCTCGACAAACCTTGCAGTGCGATTCTTTATTTTAATTTCCTATATGTTTTAAGGAAATAGAGAGAGCTTCCAAAGTGTATGTTTCATCATAATTTATTTAATAAATTTGAATTTTGAAAAATAGAATTAAAATGAAGGTTTTAGAATAGTACAGTGTATAGCCCAAAGTAAGAGCTCGACAAGCTAAGGGATACACCACCGTCGAAGGCATCGTCTTTAAGATCAGGATAGCCTCCAAAAATTTTGCTCGTCAAGCTGACCAACCTGAGCCTTTCACCATGGACCGCCCAAGCCGCTTCAGCCCATCGGCTACCATGGCCTGCCATTCCATGCTGACCGACCACCAGGGTTACTAGGGTTAGGTAAAAGAGTGACCACTGGCTAGCTATCAAGGGCCGATCGTAGAAGACTGTTGGTCAGCTACCTTGGCCAGCCACCACCAACCAGCAGGCACAATGGCCCTTCGAAAGTCCACCATTGGTCTGCCGCATGAGAAGAAGTCGGCCAGGCACTTAGGTCGTTCACCATATCGTCCTAGCATAATTGGCCAGACACATAAAGGCAGCGGGTTGGTCATTCCGACTGGTAGCTACCTCGTTCCTCCTCATCCAAACACCTAACCGACCACCATTGGTTAGCCACATAAAGCACCAGACATGCCACACTTGGTCGACCACTTCACCCAACAACCCACCCCAACCGAGTGAAAATCATGGGTATACCACAGTAAAGGAAGATGGCTTGGACCAGCTATCCATTGCCAACAAAGATGATTATAAACCATAAAACCTCTCGCTGCTTCCCTTTAAGCAAAGGCATAAATATAATCTCCCTCTCCCCTCTCTGTTTCTTTATAAATAAGGGTCCATGTAAAAGGGGTCATTTATGCTCTCTCTCTCTCTCTCTCAATCTCTCTGTCCTCCTTATGTAGGGAGCTCCCCTTCTTCCTCACTTGTAGATGAACTTGTGTGGAACAATAGGGGCTGCCCAGCTCAGGCACCACCCCACTTTCTCTCCATGCAGGGCATCCTCCTCACATATTTTGATATTAAATCTAAATCTGTCTTTTGAACCGTGCCTAACGTATAATGCCAGATTCTATGGGAAGGATAAAGAGAGGATGAGAAATATGGACGTTACCTGATGCGGGCAGCGGCTACCGTCGAAATTTTTTTTTTTAAAGTATTTTCACTTCAGTGACTGATATTCCTAAAATGTATAGTGCTTTTAAGCACATTTTTATATCTATTTTTTATGATATTGCATTTTAATGGAAGGTATTTTTGTGTTTTTCTTGTAGGTATGATTAAAATAAGTGATTATGATGAAATTGGAGCAAAAGAGGATCAAATTTGGAGCAAAAATTGAAAGGTTTGCAAAATTAGCCTTTGGCGGCTAAGCGCCGGACCTTTGGCGCATAGGCGCCACAATTAAAGTGACGAATTTTATTTAATTTTGGCGCAAATTTGAGGGGGTTTTTGAAGAATCTGTTGGTTTAAACTTCACTAACTTGTCATCAGCGCCAAAACTCATTTAAAATTTAAATAGATGGATGCATTCTTGTTGGATACATTGAATCTGGACATATTTTGAAGAGACACCAATGCACCTTTTAGAAAATTTTAAAAAGAAGTCATGAAGATCAGAAAAAGGGTTGCTGTTGGTGGGTGTGATTAGTTTTAAGAGTCAAGTTTATGTTAGAGAGTTATTGAGAGTACACTTTTCAACTTCACCACTTTTATTATCAATTGTGTCTGGTTTTTATTAAGAGTAAAATAAAAATTTGGAGACTACGGAGTTGGGCGCCAACCTCAATTGTGTCTTGTAAAGGTAAAGCAAATTTTCAAAGGAACTTCAAGAGTCTTGTGGAGAGGATTTTCAGATAAGTGTTTATCTTTGTTTTATATTTAGTTTTAAAGTAAAACTTGTTGTGTTATAATTCAAATTTACTCTCAATAGTGGTATAATTAATTTGACCATTTATATCATCATTAAAAAATACATACATTTTGATGGCAGTAGACTATGCATCCAAATGGATAGAAGCTATTGCTTTACCTCGATGTGATGCTCAAAGTTTTGCAAAGTTTTTAAATGAGAATATATTTTTTTGATTTGGAATACCAAGAGTAATCATAACTAATGGGGGAAGTCATTTTAGAAATACGATTATGGAAAAGTTAGTAAAGAAATATCATATTAACCATCGCATTGCTACTGCTTATCATCCGCAGTCAAGTGGTTTAGTTGAATTATTCAATCGTGAATTTAAAAGAATATTGGAAAAGACTTTTAATCCAAATATAAGGGATTAGTCAATCAAATTGGATTATGCTTTGTGGGCATATAAGACTGCTAGGAGTGTCCCCATATAGGCTAATTATTGGAAAAGTTTGTCATTTACCAGTTGAACTTGAGCATAAAGCATATTGGGTTATTAAAGAGTTCAATTCTAATTTGAAAGATGCTAGAGAAAATAGATTGTTGCAATTAAATGAGCTTGAAGAGATAAGGAATGAATCTTATGAAAATGATAAGATTTATAATGAAAAGATGATGTTGTGGTGCGATCGGAAGATTCTTACTAAAAATCTTGAGCTAGGGCAAAAAGTATGTTGTATAATGCTAGATTGAGAATTGTTGCTGGAAAACATAAATCCAGGTGGACAAGCCCATTTATTGTAATGAAAGTTTATTCATATGGAGCTGTGGATATTCAAGATCCTAAAACTGGAAAAATATTTAAAGTGAACGGTCATAGACTTAAACCTTACTTTTCAGTCGATAAATCTAAACTTATTGAGAGTTTGGTGTTGGGTCACTTTGAATAAGATTTGGGTATGTCAGATTGATGATGTTAAACCAAGCACTTTGTGGGAGGCAACCCATATTTATCGGTGTGCTTTATTTTATGTTTGTTTTGAGTGCTTTTATTTGGTTTGATTTGAAAATGTGGTAGCATTTTAGAGTTTTATATGTTTTAGTGGTGTTTATTTGACCTTATTTTTTGACTTAAAAGAATCAGAATAAAGATTTTGACATTTGGCAAAACTGTGAAAAAATGTGCACTGGCGGCTATGCACTAGTGGTTGGCGCATAGGCGCCACAGTTATAAAAAATGTGAATAATGAGGTTCTAGAAGTCAAAATCATGGGTAAGTAGTTTTTGGAGTTATTAAGGATTTTTAACACGTCTAGGGTCGGTTTTGTGCCTTCCCAAGTTTATAAAAAGGCCCTGAATTTATGAAATACTTGCCCTAGTTCTTATTTTCATTCCTGAGTCTTCTCAAAGAGTATTTTGAGTGCAAAAATGTCTTCTTAGAAGAGCGAAGTTAAGAAAAAAGAGGAAGCCAACAAGAAGAAGTTTATTTGTGATATTGCGCAAGAGTTATAAAATGGATTTCTAGCTATGAGATGGCTCCAAAGTTAAAACGCTTGAAAGGAAAAGAAAAATTTGACTCCGACAAATTTGTCAATTTTAAAGCGGAGAATCGTTATGTTGATGCACTCGCATCACGGAAATTGAGTTCAGAACAAGTTTTTAGTATGCTAGGAGGAGAAATTGAGGACATGATTACTAGAAGGAATTGGGAAAGATATTGTTGCTTCTCTGCTGATGTAGTTGTTTCTGTGGTAAGAGAGTTCTATGCTATATTTCTAGTGGCAAAAGACAATTTGGTGATCGTTAGGGGGCAAAAAGTGGATTTTTCATCTGCGGTAATTAATACATTTTACCAATTCTCTCCTACGATGTTTTGTTTTTATGAAAATTTTCATCCTTCTAAGGGAGAGTTAGATAAGATTATGGCTTTCTTAATGGTGGAAGAGGTTTGTGGAAGATTACAAATGACAGAACGGTGAATTTTCAAGCCTTTAAGTTGAATGCCACTTCAAAATCATGACATTATTTTATCTCATCTAAGCTTCTACCTTCAAGTCATGTCAGTGAAGTTACAAGGGAGAGAGTTGTTCTGAACCATTGTATTTAGCAGGAAAGCCTTTAGATATTGGGGCTACTATTTTTTATTATGTTATGAACTATGACAAAGCTGCTACTACTGTAGGTATGGGATTTCCATCCTTAATTTATTCACTTTGTGAGCAGTCTGGTGTTAAGTCTGAAACATGGGAAGAGGTTCTTCAGCCACTTAGACCTATTACCAGTGCAAATGTGAACACTTACACTGTAATATCAGTATTTGGCTGGAAAGGAGGATCTGTTAGAGCTTCTATTGCATCTGCTTCTGCTACTTCTACTTCTTGTGCTTCTACTGCACATGCATCATCTTCTGGAGATTCACAAACTAGATTATTACATAAGATTTTAAAGAAGGCGAGTCTTACCAGAGAGCATGTTAAAGATATGGTTGGGAAGTTTGAAAATATTGAAAGGTATATTGTAAAACATGATGAATGTGAGGAGAATTATGAGCAGTACATTGACAAAGTGATTAGAGGAGATCACAGTGCTAAAATGCCACCTCATTCTTTTTATATACCTTAAGAGCCATCCAGAGACTGGAATGAAGATGATGATGATGAGGATGATGATTAGGACTGTTATGTTGAGTTTGTGATGTTGTTATGTGATTTTCTTATGTGTTGTGATGCTTTTATTTGATGTTTTCAAATGTGATGTGATGTACTTTGCTATGGACTCTGATGTTGTGTAGATTATAGTTGAACTATTTCTTTTATGCATATTTAGATGCTTATGTGTTGGATTGAGGTTTTATGATGTAATATGTGATATGTTTAAGGTAGTAAATGTTTTTATGTCTTTTTAGTGTTTAAGTTTTTAGTAGTGTCTAATTTAATTCTTAAAATATTAGAAAAATTTAGAACACTATTAAAATCACTATATATATATCATGTTTAACCTTTTCAAAATTTGCTACCATTTTTTTTCTAGTATGTTGTAATTTGATTTGGTGTGTATTTGCTTTGAAAACCTCCACTATTGTAGAAGTCCTTTAAAATTTTGAAAATTCTATTTTATGAAAAACTGAAAAACTAAATTTGATTTTATTTTACTCCTTGTTTTTAAACTGTTATACTTGCATATTTAGAATTTTAAAATCACTGCAAACATGTTATTCTAGTTTTTTAATTCTTACCCATGTATCATTTCTTATGCTTAAAATGTTTTATCCTACTAAAAATAAAAGTTTGGGGGGAATTTAAAAACAAACTTTTAAAAAATAAAATTTTATTTGTTCTCAAGAATAGATTTTTGATTGGAAATAATTATGTATATGAAGTTATACTAGGGAAGAAAAATTTTGAATATAGAAATGAGTAAGAGAATTTTGTTCAAATTTATAGTAATGATGAAAAATTTAAAGTTTAAATTTTCTTAGTAAAGAAATGTTAAATATAATTAAACTATCTTTAATAAGAAGTGTTGTATTTTTGGATAAATAGAAGATTTGACCTTTTATTTTTCAAAGCATAAATTTATTTTATTGAGAAATAATTTTTAACACTAGTATTATGATTTTTAAGTGAATGATATATATCAGACCTTTATTGTAAATGAAATGGTGGAATTCAAAATCATTATAGATCTATCCAGAAATAGTAATCCTTACCTTATAAAAAAAAAGAAAAAAAGAAGAGAAAAAGATGAAAAAGAAAAAAAAGAAAAAAATAGTATGTAAAAGGGAATGAGAAGCTTGAGGATTTAAGGGCCTAATCAAAAATTGGTTCCATACAGAAAGTTAAAAAATAAGTTTTGAGAAAATCTAAAGCTTAAGGTTATAATATAGTAATTAAAATTATTTTCAAATGAAATTTTTTAATGAGAAAGATGAAATGTTTGAATCCTATATTTTGAAAATTTTACAAGTATTTCTGAATTAGGTAGGAACTAAAATTTTTCGTTATCCTTTACTTAAAAACCATTTAAACTTTAAGTTGATCTCATTTACTAAAATTTTTTCTAAATTGGACTATTTCATTTCTAGAACAAAATTTTGAAACCTTCTTAAAGAAACTCATTTAAATAATTTGCATATTATGATTTTTTATGTGATTAACTATCACTTGTGGACAAGTAACATTTTATGTTTGGGGGATTTTGATATACCAAAAATATATAGTGTTTTTAAGCACATTTTTGTACTTATTTTTGATGATATTGCACTTTAATGGAAGGTATTTTTATGTTTTCCTTGTAGGTATGATTAAAATAAGTGATTATGATGAAAGGAGCAAAAGAGGATCAAATTTAGAGCACAGATTGGAAGGGTTGCAAAATTAGCCTTTGGCGGCTAAGCGCCGGACCTTTGGTGCATAGGTGCCACAGTTAAAGTGACATGTTTTATATGATTTTGGCACAAATTTAAAGAGGTGTTTGAAGCATCTTTGGTTTGAACTTTGCTAACTTCTTATCAGCGCAAAAACTCATTTAAAATTTGAACGGATGGATGCATTCTTGGTGGATACTTTGAATTTAGACTTATTTTGAAGAGACACCAATGCACCTTTTCAAAATTTTTAAAAAGAAGACTTGAAGATCAGAAAAAGGGTTGTTATTGGAGGGTGTGATTAGTGTTAAGAGTCAATTTTATTTCAGAGAGTTATTGAGAGAACACCTTTCCACTTCACCACTTTTATTATCAATTGTATCTAGTTTTTATTAAGACTAGAATAGAGATTTGGAGTCTACGGAGTTGGGCGCCAACCTCTATTGTGTCTTGTAAGGGGAAAGCAAAGTTTCAAAGGAACTTTAAGAGTTTTGTGAAGAGGATTTTCAGATAAGTGTTTATCTTTATTTTATATTTGGTTTTAAAGTAAACCTTGTTGTGTTTTACTTTTAAATGAAGTTGTAATTGTGTTTTCTCCATGGATAGTTTTCTTTATCTTTTTCCTTTTAAATGATGAAGTAATTAAATTATGGAAGGAAGTTGTCTGAAGTATAAGATTTACATGTTGCATGATTTTGTGATGATTCACTACCTTGCGCTTTATTTACTTCTTGATATGGCCAATTAAGATGTTAAAATTTGTTGGGAGATTATGAAGATCTGTTTCGGTATTGTCTTAATCAACAATTGGAAAGAATCACATGCAATTGTATGGATGATAATTGTAGTCCATATGATTGGGTGCAAATAAATAGGAAGATATGCTTATAATGAGGAATAAAATTAGAGGACTTTAGGGTGACAAGCTAAAACCCCCTAATTTGGTTTGATGTGAAAAATTTTGTTTTGAGATGTTAGCCCCTAGGTGGAGGGAATTGAGAGAACTCTAGAGTGAGAGCTAGTATCTTCCCTGCCTAACCCATATACAAGATTTCAAATCATCAAATTAACTAATGTTGTTTAGAGAACCAAGTAAGGGTAAATAATATAATTGTATATATTTGGCACAACACATTTTAGACACTTGCACAACGAAATTCCATAAATATTACTGAGTCATTGAAAGAGGAAAAAGATATCTTATTCTCATTTGCTTTCATACTATTTTATAGTTGTGTTAATTTTAGTTGTTTGCTTTACTTTTTATTCAGAAAATTCCAAAAACAAACTTGAAAAACTTTATATATTAAAACATACTTTACAAAATCATTTTAAAAAGTAAATAAAATTATTTTTCTTATTTCTTTAAATTTTTAGACATTTCCCTGTGGGTTCGATATCTTGGGGCTTAATCAAAAGTCTTATATTACTTGATAAATGATACGTATGTTTGCGTAATATCCCATATTATAAATAATTAAAGTATAATTTCCTATTTAAATCATAAGCATAAATATTCGAGGATCAGCGACAACTTATAATAAGTTTTATAAGATAACAACCAATTTATATGCAAATATATGTATCGTTCAAGTAATAAAGGGCTTTAACGGTCTCCTGGTTATCGATCTCACAGGGAGGAAGCAAACCTTCAAGCGTAGAACAGAAATATAATAGTCAAATTAGAAATGAATAGTAAATACTAAAATTGCTAAAGTTTAATGATGTTAGAGATTTTAAGATATTGAAATTACTTTATATACTTCAAATTAAAATTAACTACTACTACAATAAGTTTTGTAATTCAAGGTTCAAATTTAGATAAAGTCTCCTCCCCCTTTACAATGAAATTATGGTGAGTGAATGATAAAGATCACTAAAGCTCTTGTATTGTGCCAAATAAGAGCATACCTATTCTTTACCCTCTTCCGAGTGCTATAAAGAACATTGCCTAATCTTAGGTTTAGTCCCCAAATTCATGGTTAGGATAGGAGGATACTGGCTCTCACTCTAGAGCTCCTACTCCCCTTCACCTGAAGGATAACTCTTGCTTTAGTTTCCAAACACTAGGACTGAATTGGGGATTTTAGACCGTCATCCTAAAATCTCCAATCATATGCCCAAAAAAACATATTTTCCTATTTTTTTGCACCTAACCCTCATGAGCTACATCACTCATTCATGAACATTGAATCTAATCTTCACTTTTATTGTGGAAATCATAGTCTTTTTGAATCATATATTTCACAGCATATTTTAACAATTCAATTGGGTAGATTAAAAAGTAAATGAAGTACGAAGTAAAAAATCATCACAATTTCTTAACTTTATATAGAACATCCAATCTAAACCATCACTTCACCATGTATCATTGCAAGGAGAAAGATGAACAAATCTACTCAGAATTCATAGGGAAGATATGATAAAATAAAGATTTTATATATAAAAGCAACATCATACAAACAGTAAGAAGTAAATACAACTTATCTCAATTTCTTCTCCAAGAAAATCCCTTGAAGTCCCTTGAATCTCCTTCTCTTTTCACAAAAATACACAATTCTCTCTTGGAATAGTATCGAAGAAGAAATCTCTCACTTTCCCTCTCCTCCTATAACTCTTTTGAGAAGAATCCCTAAATAAAACACTTAACACCAAACCTTAGACTCTAAAACACTTTTTAAACACTCACACCAATTCTTCTTTAGACTCTTCTCTTTAATTTTGATGCCAAGACCAAGTTAATAATGTATAGGGATAATTGCCCCAGGAGATGCTTCAAAAATCCCTCCAAAAGTCGTTGAAATACATTAAATTTGGCCTCAACCGATAATGGGAGCCATCAGCACCTAATTGGGCACTGTCGGCACTCAGTTGGGCACTATGGGTGCTTTATCGCGCTTAATTGTCTGAACTGTCTGAAAAAATGAGCCATCGAGACCCATTCTGGCGCTGATGGTGCCAGAACTTCAAATCCTTGGTTTTCGACCTTTTTCAATCCAAATTTATCCCTTTTTTGCTTCTTTTTGCTGCAATTGCCTAAAATTATCATACCTACAGGAAAACATGAAAAATACATTGTTTTAAAGTGCAATATCACTAAAAATGAGTACAAAATATATATGAAAAATCAAACATTTTTTTGGTGCATCATTACCCTATTAAAGGACAAAAACACGGGTGATACCCAGGCTAAGTGCCCTCATTATTACTCACAAGTTTAGTTATAACTATGTGAGAAAGGAGTCAAGCTCCCTACATGAGGGGGTGAGAAAGTTAGAGGGAGCCAACGCAACCCCTTTTACATTTCAAAGAGTCTTCTTTTCATAAAAAAGGAGGAAAAAAGAGATTATATTTATTCCCTTGCCAAAGTGGCTGGCCTGATGACATGGCCTGCCAAGGGTGACTTTATGTGGTCGATGGTGGTTGGTCGGGTGGAATGGCTTGTCAGGTGCCTTTATGTGGCATCCAATGGTGGCCGATATACTATAATAACCAATGAAGGTTGGCGAGTTAGTGCCTTCATTTGGTATGCCAATGATGGGTGGCCAGCTAAGGTGATCGACCAACTTCTCCTCATGTAGGTGGCCAATGGTTACTGGCCAATGGTCCTTTATGTTGGCTAACTAGTGATGGCCAGTGGGCTGGTGGTGTTCTACCAAGGTAGTAGGCTGGCGGTTTTATATGGCCAGTCCTTGGTGGTCAGTTGGTGGTCCCTCATTTATCCAACACTTTCGGTTGGTCGGCTTAGTTGGTCAGTCAGGGTGGTTGGTTGATTCAAGTGGAGTGGTTGGTCAATGGTGTTCGTAATGATGGGCTTGCCAGCTCATGTTGGTCAGCCTGGGAAGCAGAATTTGTGGTAGCTTTCATGATCCTGACAACAATTGCTTCAATGGCGATGGATTCATTAGCTTGTTTAAGCCTATTTTTATGCAATTGATGAAACTCGAGTTTTTCACTTCTTGGAGGTAATGTCGTGACAATAATGAAAAACTCATTAACACCAAAACACAAATTTGTTATCCTCTAGTTGAACTTAAAATTTTAACAATTCTCCTTTTTTGAAAATTCTTTTGGAAAGCTAATCCTCAGCTAGTGTTAGAATTTTTGGAGATTATGATAAAGCCTTCTTTTTAGATTTTTAGATATAAAATTTTTCACAACTCAAACCAGATCCTTGCCCATCTCTTACCCTTATCGGAACATCACCTATGGTGGGCCTCACCTTAAACCATGTCTTAGTTGGTATCTATGTTTCCTTCACAAGATTAACAGTTGAGACTCGTTGGTGGGATGATTTGTGTCATACTCTTTGCGGATCTTGTTTCTTTTGAACTGGGAACCACCTTAATAGTTTCTCCAAGTCGAGCTTCGAGAGCAGTTTTTGGAGGTTTTTGGAGGTTGAGAATAAGTTTTGTTTGCTCATTCAGGAGGAGAAACTTAAATCAAGAGAGATAACTTGCTCAGCTCAGAGGATGAGCTTAACAATGTAGAGGGACTTTAAATTGCTTTTCCAAAAGGAGAGGCTTGAATAGAGAGTCAGTTAGTTCACCCTGGAGGGGAGGCTTGGAGTGCTCATCTTGGAGGGAGGCATGAAATGTTTGTCCCAGAGGAGAGACATAAGAGACAATGAGTTTATTTTATTTTCTTCCTTTGAAATGCTCTCCCTGAGGAGAGGCTTCAGATGAAGGAAGAGAAAATTATTTTACTCTTGAAGAGAAAGATTTGTCCTTTTATTTTTCTTTTTCAAATTTTCTTTTTTCTTCTTTATTGAAAAGTAAATAAAGTAAGGAGGGTGTGTACTTATCTCCTTTTTATTTTCCTGTACATGACTTCTTGCTTTTGGACTATGAGGGGGTTATATTCTCTCTTTGTTTTTTTTTTGCTTTTTGTATTTTTCTTCTTTTCCTTTTCTTCATTGTCTACTTTTTGGCTTAATATCGTTTACTTTTTTTCTTGTTACCTTTTTATCTTTTATCTTTTTTGACTTTTTTCTTGATTTGTCATGTCTTGTCTCATTCATTTTCTTTTCTTCTTCTTCTTCTTTCATTTTTTGTTCTTTTTATAATCTTTTCATTTTTTTAAATTTCTTATTTTTGTGTTACTTGGCTTTCTCCGACTTGAAAGGCTCTCCATCTTATTGATTGCATGCCCCGCGCTCGCTAAACATTTTATGATTTTTAATCCAAATTTGTCCTTTTGAGTGGACCAGAAACCCAAGAGCACAAAAAAAAGGTCGCCGACAGCGCCCTATTCAGCACAGGCGGTGCCCAAGACGGCCTAGATGCTAAATTGAGCGGTTATTGGCCATATACATCCAATCTGGACGTTTTTTTGGAAGCTTTCTTCATGCACCTCTTGGGAAATTTGTCCATACACTATTTTAAAGAAAATTTGAAGCAAAAAAAAGGAGATGTTAAGCAAAACGTAGAGAATTCTTAGAGATCTTAAAATAGGAGTAGAAATGTAGACTTCTACCGTTTCAGGGAGATTGGTGAGGGGATTTTGAGAGAATATGTAAGGGAATGTTCTAGCATTGCATGGATTGGCGGGAGACTTTGTGGGAGAGATTTTCATCTTTCTTTTAAGGGAAAAAAACTAAGTATTGTGTTCTTCATTATTTTATGATTTTGTAAACATTTATTTTGTGGATTTGCTTTGAAATGAAGTTTTCCATTGTGTTTTCTTGGTGCTTTGTGATGTCTTAATCTTACTCTTTCTTCTTGTTTAGAAATAGTGACATAAGAAAATTAAGTCATTGTTTTCATTCTACATTTCTTTTATAATGAGTAGGAGTCATGTTTAGGATGTTGGGATGCTTTATAAAAGAAGTTTAATTATAAATGCGATGGTTTTTACTTGCGCTTCATTTACATTACAAAAAGGGCCCGTTGTATTATTAAAATTCATTGTAATTGCATTGTTCTAAAAGGGCGGTGTAATTCTCAACAAAGTGGAACCACATTCAGTGTCCATGAATGAATTGTGTAGTTCATGGGGATTGAGTGCAAATAAATAGGGAAATATGGTTTCATGGGCATCGAATTGGAGGTTTCAAGGTGTTAGGATGAGATCCCCAATTTGGTCTTAAAGTTTGGTAACAAAAGCTAGGGTTAGCGTTCAGGTGATGGGTAGTGGGAGCTCTGAAGTGAGAGCCAGTATCCTCCCAGCCTAACCTTGGATTCAGGAACTAAGCCTAGGATTTGCCAATGTTATTTATAACACTCTAAAGAGGGGGTACTCGGAAGAGGGTAAAAAATAGGATTGCTTCTATTTGGCACATACAATATTTAATGCTTCTCATTCCGAAACTTTATCAAATTCATTACATAAGAATAGTAGATTTTATTATCTCAAAATTCACCAAACCAATTTATCCAGAAAGGGTTATCTTTACAAGTAATATTTACGTTTAGTAGTTACTATTCTTACATATAATCATCTGCATTTAGGAGTAGTTGTTAGAAATTAAATCATCTTTCATAACTAAGGCTGTTAGTAGTAGACTAGAATTTGTCGAAGAACCTCTTACCTTGCTTCCCTGTGGGGTCGATAAACGAGACTCCATTAGAGCCCTGTATTACTTGATACGGTGGGTATACTTGTGTTGGATCATTGTGACTTTATAAAAGTTATTATATATCTATTGTTCATAAATCCTTGCATATAAAAAGTTGCATCTGTTGATCTCATTTTTTAGTGAGGTCTTTTCTTTCCTTTTAGTGCTTAGGATCTAGCCATAGGATTTCTCCTTGACTATCCTTGAAGACCAGAGATGGAACCCACCATTTAGAAATTCAAACCAAATCTTGATTCTTTTTAGAATCCTACATAGATGGTCATCAACCTCCAAGTCACTTGGAAGGTTAGGACCAATGTGTGGGAGGACAAAGATGAATTCTTATAGGATGTTCAAGCCTTAGGATAACCCTGGGTAACTTGGTCCTGGTGAGGCATGTACGGCTTATTTTTAGGTTGTGTGTTTTGAAAAGGGGTCGTCTATAGATGTTGTCGGTGAATTTTTCAGATTTTAAATTTAATTTAAATATATATATATAATTTAGAAAGTAGCATTTGATTTTTAAAATAATTTTAAGTTTGAAAATTTTAAGATATGAAATCAAACCGAACTCACATCCCAAATAGTTTATATAAACGAGCACCACATCACAAACAGTGTATCTATCCAGAAGAATAGACACACTGCTTGATGATGGAGCTCAACTAAATAAACTAGAAGATTTGTGACATCCGTTTGGTCTGCGAACCAATTTTATAAGCCGACAAGTTCCCCTGCTTAATACAAAGGAATTAATCAGGGTTTATATTACCTGGGTTCTTAAAGTTCCCTATAAGGGCAAGCCCCTATAGTTAATTACATATTAAATGACAGGAATCATTTAAGAAAACTCTCGATAATGATCAGTGGTTTTGCTCTCAAGAATTTCAAAGTTTAAGGTTTCAAACAAATTGGACTTTGGAGATTTCAACAAGGAATAGCTCAAACTTGGAACTGTTTATTTTAGGAATCCAAAGGAGGAAACGTAGGAGAAGTTGAGGATCCAAGAGGAATCTTGGCAACTTCCCAAACTATCTTATTGTTTAGCTTCAATTTAAAAATATTATTTAATGTTTCAATCATGCCAATTTTAATTAATTAGGACTTATTTATATGACATAATCTTACAAATAGCCTCGAAGATGTGAGGGTTTATGTCATACCAAACAACTATCTCCGAATCCTAAGATTGGTTAGGGCTTCATTTGCATAACATACTTATACAAAAGCCTAACAAAAAGTTGAAGATTTATGTTGCACTATGCAAACTACCTCGAAATCATATGGCTTTGTTATTTAATGCTAAGAAAGGTTTCTGTTGATGTAGATTCTGGTTTTGCTGACGATGATGGATCTGCTGCCCACTATGCTCCAAGCTCCTTGTTGTTACAGAAGGTTTAGTTTTGGAAAGTGAAAAGCAGGAGATGAGAGAAGTGTTCTGTTTTAGAAAAGTCTTAAGGTTCAGGTGTTTTAACATTTTGTTAGGGGAATCTTAAAGTTGGCTATAACAACACCGGTTAAGATCCTACGGTTCCATCATTCCGGCACCGTTATCTTCATCGGATTCACTTAGTCCAAATCAATTTACTAAACTCAACCAAATGAGTTCCACACTTTCATTTTGGCTGTGGGAAACACAGTTAGCAACACGTAGGTAACATCATTCGAGGTATTCCCGATCATCCAACGAGACTTTTTAATTTAGTTATAGTTGTGGTTTTGTTGTTCTGTTTGTGATTAAATTTTGAGTTGTTTTATATTTTAAATGTTGCGGTGGTGAATTTTATCTTCTTGTGACTTTTAATTTAGTTTTGGGTTTCAGTTTTGTGGCTATCGTAAGAGTTTCAGTTTTCATGTAGGGTGACATTCTTGTTTAACATGCAAGAGAAATAAAGTGCAGTACATGTAAGTAAATTGGAATAAAGTAAAAGCGTACCTGGAGGGTCTTCCCGTCATTCGAAGCTGCACTTAAAACACATGTTAGAGCATTTAAACATTTCAATGAAAGCACGTAGGTAAGGCTAAGGGAAGGTTCTGGTTGTCTACCAAAATCCTAATCTTATTGCTAGTCAATTCCTATGACATCTAGGTTCTTGTGTTTTATGGATGATTTTCTTCACCAAAGAACAATTACATTCAATTGTTCTTCTAAAACATCCCATCATGTTGAGGAAGTGCTTAGGATGAGTCCTAAACATCTTTTCAATACTTCTGAGATTATTTTGAGTCCAAATGCATTTCATTGTACAGGTGAATTAATCATCCAAGAATTTAGTTAAGTTTTGCATCTTGCTTAGTGAACTTAGACATTTGATTATCCGATGAGTGAAGTGACATTTCACTTCATACTCCATTTAGGAATTACGTGAGTGGAAGCCTTTAGAGCGTGTTAGGTTATTAAGAAACTTAACCATCTTATTTAGATTTAAGTTGGTTTTCTAAGATTGATTCAAATTAATTGTAAAATTTTAGTTTAATTATAACAGTCTTATGTTATTTCAATTTGATTGTGAAATTTCAAAAGTTGACTTAGCTATTTTAAAATTGCCTTAACTTTAATTTTAGTTATATTTAATTTAATTATGTTGATTTGAAGTTGATTTTAATTTAGTTGCATTAATTTAATTTTGATTTAAAGTTGATTAAATTATTTTAATTTTTTTTAATTTAATTATATTTAATGTAAATTAATTTTTTTTAATTATGTCGTTTTGAAATTATTTTTAATTTAATTAATTATATTATTTAAAATTTTTTTTTTAAACAATTTTAGAAATTATTTTAATTTGGTTATTTAATTTATCATAGTTTTCATTAATGAGTTATTAAATTAATATTAAGTGGTATTTGATTTTTATCATTAATTAGGGGTTAAGATTAATAAATTAATATCTTTCAATATTTAACCCCTTTACTTGATACATTCTCCTTTAATTAACTTCAAATTTTTAATAATTTAAGAAATTATAACTATTTTGTTCATGTTGGAAAGTGATAAATGGGTTTCTACCCTTTAATTCCTCATGTTTCAATCATCTAAGGAGATTAATTAGGATCATTCATTACCCATTACCCATAATTAAGCCTAAATATTGATTAAGGTTAAATTTCAATAATTACTATTTTTGCTCCTTAGGCTTATTCACTTCATAATTCATTAAATATAACTCAAATGACTTTGGAATTTTTATGTCTCTATAATCATGAGCCAATTAAAATATCAGAGAAGAAAATATAATTTTTCTATATTTAATTTAATTTTAATAATTATTTTTGTGGAAAATAAGGGTTTTCAATGAAAATTCAATAACATGAACAAGGTAAGGTTTCTGTCCTTAAGAAAATTATGGGATGTCTCTAATGACAAGAGGATCATTTGGACCAATTTTGATTATTTTTTGAATTATATTTTATTTATTATAATTATTTTAAATTTTAGAGTATTAATTAATTATAAAATAAAATTAAAGTTTAAAAATGGATTTTTTATTTTTCTTAAGTCCCTCTAACCTCAACGAGTCCAAAGAAATAAATTTTATATTTTTCTGATTTTTCTTTGATTTATTAGAATTAATTTGGTGAAAAGGTTGGAAAATCTATTTTTAATATTAAAAATTCTCTTAAGCCTTTAAAATTCAATATCTTAACCTAGGGACTTAGGAAAAATATTTGGTTGGTTCCTAAGTGATTAGGGGACCAAATATGACATTTTTATGAATTTTAATATTTTTTTGATTTTTTAATTTTTTAATTATTAAAATATTAAAAATATGGTTAAAAATGAAAATTTTTAGAAAATTCCAATTTTTATTTTGTTAGACTCCCCTAATATCAGAGAGCCCACAAAACAAATTTAATGAATTTTTAAAGTGTATTTTGGGTTTTATGAATTTTTTAATTTTAAAAATGACCATACAACTTAAATTATTCATTTAATGACTTAAATTATTTCCAATTGACTTGAAATTTTATGTGAGATTCTATACATCCTAAGTGATAGTGGAGAATTATTTTAAGTGATTTTGATGTGTGGTTAGTCCTAATTAATTAAAGTTCAATTTTGAGTGTTTAGGCTAATTTGGGTTATTTTTAAGGAATTAAGTCAAACCATAATTTTCCTAGGGTCCTTTGGTCCTAAGATACTTCCCCTAATTTTCCTAGAATTTTCTAAGCAATATACTAATTACTGGAATTAAAACATCAAAGCAGACTCATAAACTTGGAAAATCAATAACTTACCACAGAGATGACCTCTATTCTTGAAAAATTCAAGGAATGTTCCCAAGAATAGAGGCTACAAAAGCCCTATGGTCTCATGCCATGGTGAATTATATTCATGAATGGATAATTGAAATACTTAAAATAGTATTAAATTAATTAAAAATAAAATACTTAACAAAACAACTTAATTCTTTTTCCACATTATTCTCCTTTGTCCATTGAGTAGGGGGTATTTTTCTTTTATTTTTGTGATTTTTCTATGCAAAGTTATGGATTTTTGAAGTTCAGGGCATTTAAATAATTCAAAAATACCCTAATTTCCTACTTAACCACGTCGGCGCCGTGTCATCCTCGACAGATCCGAAGCTCCAAGCGGCGAGCCTCTATTCAACACCGCCATCTGACTGGGATGCCACGCGACCCGTGGTTCATGTTCCATTGCTTCATCTAGTGCGCTCCTGACTGTTCACCCGATACACAAGCCATCTGACGGCTCCTGGTCATCGTCTACGACTGGTGCGTCCCGTGAGCCTTCCACCTTCTAACCCTAATATCTCACTTGATACTCAACCAAATTACGTGTTTTCAGGCTCTACGGACTCGTCACAACAAGGAAAACACATCCATATGGCTATGATGCCACGAAATGGACTTAAACAAAATGAAGAATCGAAAGAAGCTCTCGGGAAGGAGGAGTTTCATACCTTGGCTCTGAGAAGTGAAGCTTCAATCAGAGAGGCTCGACACGTTCGTTGGAGCTGGAGGAGCCTAGGGATGAAGTCTCTGGTCCTAGTGAAATGTCTAGACCAGATTTCCGTCAAGCCCGATTTCAAAGCTTGGCCGATAGAAGGAATGACCGGCCTGGTGAGGGGGCTTTTGCTGGGGAACTTCTTCTCTTGGTCTGGTGAAGGTGTAGAGTCAATCAATTTGAGGATTGTATCACTGTGGTGAAGTGTCTTGGTTTTATGCTTGAGATTGAGCTCAGAAATTGAGCTCACAGAGGGGGTTTTAGGGCTGGATTTCACCGAGGATCA
Source organism: Papilionanthe hookeriana x Papilionanthe teres (assembly GCA_022702705.1). Classification (NCBI taxonomy): domain Eukaryota; kingdom Viridiplantae; phylum Streptophyta; class Magnoliopsida; order Asparagales; family Orchidaceae; genus Papilionanthe; species Papilionanthe hookeriana x Papilionanthe teres. Next base: position 152,873,256 of record CM040428.1, read on the forward strand.
ACTGCTCTGGGTTAGGGGAAGAGTTTGGAGCAATTTTGGCAGAGTTTTGGTAAGATTATTTTCAGCACCTTCTTTGTCCATGAGGGATGTGGGTTTAAATAACCAGGGCTAGAGGGCTTCCCAGGGGAAATTGAGGGTTGGGATCAACTGCTTAGGGGAGGAGAAGAAGATCTGTGAAGTTCAATTGGGTTGGGACAGCTCAGCAAACTCAAATTTGAAATTTTGGCTCACACGGAGCTCTCAACCACGGGATTTTCTGACGACTGGGGTGGTGGTCCGGCCAGGGTCAAGTCACCATCTTACTCAGTGAGTCCAGGGATTGAATTTTGTGAAAACAATTGGCATGGTCCATGTGTAAAGGAGTTGATTTAAATGGAATGGGGGGGAGTGTGTATTTTGGGCTCATTTTGGTCAACTCATGCATTGGGTTTGGTGCACCCACCAAGGCTCGATTTTGGGCTGAAAGAAATCAGTTGGGTCAGCCAAGAGAAGGTGGTGAGGTCCCTATCCATGGTGAGGTGGCTAACTTGGATTAGAGTGTGACATAAATAAGGTTAAAAAGGATTAGTGATGGATTAAGAAAGAGCCTCCTCCTTCTGCCATTAATGGCTTGGTGAGGTCGAAAGTGGCTCCTATGGCTTGCATATGACTTATGCATGGCTCAATGACTACATGTGGCTTGGGTCAAGGCTTGGTCAAATTCATGGAAAAGGGTTTTTTTTTTGAAATTTTTGGTATTTCGGGATGATTTTGGCATGAGGCTTGATTTGGAAAAATTTGATTATGAAATTAAAACTTAGGGGGTGATTTTGATTAAAGGGATGACAAATGAAAATGTCATGTGGGCTTTAGGATAGATTTTGGGATTTTGAAATTGCTTTGGATGGGCTTTTAAATGTTTTATGGAGGTGAGCTTTTAGATTTTAAAAATAAATTTTTGGATGAAAGTTTTGTGAAGGGTTGTGTCAAATCAATGTTGCATTTGGTTTAGGAATGTATCATGAGTGATTTGAAACAAGTTTGGGGTAATTTAGAGTTGAATTAGGTTTGATTTGGGTCTTTTGGTAATGGGACCAAAGTGGGTCAAATTGGCCTAACTTGGGCTAAGGTTAGGCTAATGTTGGGTTTGATGTAAAATTAATGTTGTAAAATGTTTATGGAGGTGTAAAAAACAGTTTTTTCACTTTTGGTTGGGTCTTGATTTTGGATTTTGGGCTTGTTTGGGTCCAAATATTGGGTAAATTAAGTTAGAGTTTTATTTGTGGGGATGTTAGGAAGATTTTAAAATAAATTCGGGGAAAATTTTATAACATTTGGGTTGAATTTGGGATGGATTGGGTTAATTGGCCATTTTGGGCCTTAAGGGCCCATTTGGGACTTTTGATCAAATTGGATTAAATTGACAAAATTGGGGTATGTGGCAGTTGAACAAAAAGAAATTGAGAATATTTGGGAATTTCTGGATTTTTTGAGAATTTTTAGAATTTTTGGATTTTTGGGTCAAAAAAGGATATTTTGGGTATTTGGAGGGTATTGGGGGGTATTTTTGGAAATTTTGGTATATTTTGCCATGGATGATTAATTTTAGTGGTGGAGAATATTTAGGATTGATTAATGAATTTTGAGTAATTTAGGCAATTTTGCAAATTTTGGGCAATTTCAAGGGTATTTGGTGAGTTTGGTGGGTTTAGGGCCCTGGGGGTCAAAAATTGAAATTTGGGGAAAATGAAGATTAATTAGGTGTGAGTAAAATAAAACCATTTTGGTTGAGCCATGAAGCCATATTAAGCTCACAAGAGCCATGAGGACTCATTTTAGGCACTCAATATGTTGTTCCTAACCCTCTTAGCTAAGGGCTTAGGTGTTATGGTCCATCCTTATAAATTACCTACATGAGTTAGGGAGTTGAGTTGGGTGAGAATGTGGTTTTAGGGTTTAGAATGTGTGTGAGAGTGTGGTGTGTGCAAGCTAGCCCTCACCAAGATCAGGCCACCCAGGGTGATCCTAAGGACAAAGAATCCTATAGGAAACTCATCCTTTAAACCTCCACATATTGATTTCAACCCTCCAATTCACCTGGGGGTTTACAGTCAAAATTGTGGGGTTTGAAGGGAGTCAAGAAGTGCTTGAATTTCTAAGTGGTGGGTCCCATTTATAGTCCTCTAGGATAGTCGAATGGAAAACCTATGGGTAGATCCTAAGTACTAAGGAGAGAGATCAGACCTCACCAAAAATGAGGTCAACAAGGCCTGGTTGGAACACACTACACTTTCACACCTATCCTAAACCCTTAACCATCCCTACCCAATCTTGACTCCTGGTTCATTGGAGCACTCATGTGGCTAAGTCCAAACCCCTAGCTCTTGGCTAAGAGGTTTAGGAACAACCTATGAGGTGTTCAAAATGGACATTTCTTGGTCCATGGCTCACTTTAAGCTTTTTCACCGTCTCAACCATAATCAAATTCCACTTTTGCCAAAATTCCTGGTTTTGACATTGGGTCCTTCAAACCTACCTAAGATTACCTAAATTGCCCCTACAACTACCAAACCTTCTAAAATTTCCCAAAAATTACCCAAAATTCCCAAAAATCCTAAAAATCATTTTGAAACAATTCATACGTCTTAAATCCACCAAAAATACCCCGATGCCCTCCAAATAACCTCCCAATACCTAATTACACCTTTTAGCCCAAAATTCCAAAAATTCCAAAAATTTCTAGAAAATTCCAGAAAATCCCAAATATTCCAAATTTCTTTTTGTTCATCTACACCATAGGCCAATTTTGCCAAAATAACACACTTTTATCAAAATCCCCAATTTGACCAATTATTAACCTAAATGGACCCAATGTCAAACCTAATCAACCCATTTGACCTCAATTTTGCCCAATTTAAATTATAAACTTTCATTCAACATCCCCACTACCAATCTAAACTAAATCTAAGCCCAAATTGATTCATATTTGAGTTCAATTCCATTTGAAATCCAAATCCCCAATTTTCCCCAATTAATCCAAAAATTCCTTAATTAACCTAATGTCAATCATTTCTCCACAAATTTCAATCCTAAACCTTCCATGGCACTACCATGAAACCCATGCAACTTTCAATTATTCCAATTTGAGCTTAAGCTTAACCTAAACCTATTTGGAAATCAAGATTATCCCATTTTGGCCTAACTTGAATCCATGCCCTAAATCTACCAAATTGCGTGGCCTAATCTTAAAAATTCTTCCCAATTGATGTTGGGAACTCTTCAATACATTACCCTAAACCATTTGGACCTTTCAATTGGGTATAAACCCCACCTTAAACCAACTTGGGCCCAACTTGTTCCAACCTTGCCCAAATTAACCAAAACCCCAAAACTCATCAAATTGACCTTTTAGTTGAACTCAAAACCATTTGATGTCTTCATGAAAATTCTTCATAGCAATCTTTTCTACAATGTTTCTCAAGACACTTGGACCCAAATCAAACCCAAACTCAATTTAGCCTAACCTAAACCCAAGTGAGCCAAATTGAACCTATGGCCTAGCCTAACCAAATTGAACCAAATATGGCTGAACCAACCTATCTACAACCACCATTTGAACCCTGAGAACCACCCTAGATTCACCTAGCCCAAGATAAGTGAGCCATGGACCAAGGATATCCCATTTTAAGGGATCTCTTCACTTAAATGGATAAATCCTCTTTTGCCTCACCCCAAATCCCCCCTTACCTGGTTAATCACCATTAAACCCTGTCACCTGACTCACCTGACCTGAGGCCAGCTCCCCTGTCTTTGCAGGCTGGCCTAGTCATCGGAGGGGGTCAAAATCGAGAGCCACCATATGGCTAAGCACACCCAAACTTACCCAATTGGCCACCTCAGCCAAATTAAACCTTGGAGCTCCACTGCCCTCCACCTGAGCAGAGAAATCCACCCACCAATTGAGCCTTGGTTCAGCTCTATGGCCCTGGCCATATAAGTCACACCTCTCGGCCATGAGAGGGGTGTTGGAAAAATTTCTCATAAAAACCTTCCCAATTGCTCCCAGAGCTCCTCCCAGCCAAAAGAAGCTCAGTTCCACTATCTTCCAGCCTTCTTCCCCACTGGTTGAACTCAATTTTTGAGTTCATACTCAGGCTAAAAAATAGGACACTCACAAAATCTCCACAGAAACCAAATTAACTCTTCCCACACCTTCACCAGAGGTAGAGAAGAAATTCCCTAGTGAAAGCCCCCTCACCAAACCAGCCATTTGTTCTATCGGCCAAGGTTTGAAATTAGAATTGGATGAAGTCATACACAGGCATTTTACCAGGACCAGAGGCTTCATCTGTAGGCTTCTCCAGCTCCACCGAATGTGCTGAGCACATTCAATTGAGGCTTTACCTCTTGAACCAAGGTATGGTAACTCCTCTTTCTCTCGAGCTTCTAGCGATTCCTTATTTGTTTTGATTCAATTTTAGTGCGCACTAGCCATATAGATGTGTAGCCCTTGCTTAGAAGAGCATGTAGGATGAAACCGCATGTGATTTGGTTAAGTATCAAGTGAGATCTTAGGGTTAGAAGCTGGACGGCTCTCGGCTCGCACCAGTTTGGACGATGAACGGATACCGTCAGATCGAGCGTGTATCAGACGGACGTCCAGGATCACGTTGGATGGAGCAACAGAACATGAACCGCCGGCCGCGTGGCTGCCGAGTCAGATGGCGTTGCTGAATCAGGAAGCGACTCATGGAGCTTCGACCTGCCGTAGGTTCAGTTGGCACCGACATGGTTAAGTAGGAAATTCTGGATTTTCTAAATTATTTAAATCTCTGAATCTTTGAAAATTCATATCTTTGTGTAGAAAAATCACAAAAATAAAATAAAAATATCCTATTGCTCAGTGAAAAGGGGGGAACAATGTGGAAAAAGAATTTGATTTATTTTTTTGAGTATTTTATTTTTAATTAATTTAATACTGTTCTGAGTATTTTAATTCTCCACTCACACACACAATTCATCATGGCATGAGACCACTCCGATCTTGGAAACATTCCTTGAATTTTTCAAGGCCAGAGGCTATGTCTTTAGGGAGTTATCTATTTTCCAAGTATTTATGCTTTCTTTGGTATTTTAATTCCAATAATTAGCATACTATTTAGAAAATTCTAGAAAAATTAGGATAGGTTACTAATGACCAGAGGAACTTAGGGTAATTATAATGTGACTTAAAAATTGTGGATAACCCTAATGGCTCACCTAACCTAAAACCAACATTGAATTAATTAAGGCAAACTAAAAATGAAAATAATTTGGAATTAATCCTCCACTGATCTCTAGTGTCAGAGGGACCCCCTTAAAAAGTTTGAAATCAATTAAAAATAATTTAACCCATTAAATGTTTTTTTTAAGTAACATGACCATTTTTAAATTTTAAAAATTCATAAAACATAAAATACTTTTAAAAAATTCACTAAATTGGTTTTGGGGTCTCTCTGGTATCAGAGGAGTCTAAAAAAATTAAATTTGAAATTTTTCTAAAATCTTCATTTTTAACCCTACTTTGAATATTTTAATAATTAAAAAATTATAAAAATCACAAAAATAATAAAATTTGTAAAATTGTTATGTTTGGTCCCCTAATCACTTGGGAACCAACCAAATATTTTTCCTAAGTACCAAAACAAAGATATTGAATTTTAATGGTTTAATGTAATTTTTAATGTTAAAAAATTATTTTCATAACCTTTCCACTAAAATAATTCTAAAAATTCAAGGAAAAATAAAAAAAATATAAAATTTGTTTCTCTGAGTTTCTTGAGGTTAAGAGATTTAAAAAAATATAAAACTCAATTTTCAACTTTAATTTGATATTATAATTAATTAATACTCCAAAACTTGAAATAATCATAATAAATAAAATATAATTCAAAAAATCACCTAAATTGGTCCAACTGATCCTATGGTCAATACGAACCTCCCATAATTTTCCTAAGGAAAGAAACTTTTTTCTGTTCAAGTTATGAAATTTTCATTGAAAACCCCTTTTTTTTTAAAACAGTTATATAAAATAAATTAAAAAAACAGAAAAATCACATTTTCTACTCTCATGTCTTAATAAACATTTGAGTAAGGTGACAAAAAAATTTCAAGTTCATTTCAGCTTAATTTGGTGAGTTATGAGATAAATAAGCTTAAAAGGGCATAATGGTAATTAAGGAATTTTAACCCTCACCAAGATTTAGGCTAAACCAAAGGGGAGGGGTTAAAAATTTGATCTTAAGTCATTTTTTGATGATTGAAACACAAGAGATTAAAGGGTAGAAACTCATTAATCACTTTCAACATTAAAGAAGAAACCTTTATTAATTAAATCATATAAACTTTGGAAGTTAATTAAAGGTAAATTATTAAGGTTAAGGGATTTTGAATATAGAAAGATTTTAATTCTTTAAATTGAATCCCTAAACAAAAATTTGATCAAATATTATTTAAACATAAATTAATGGGACTCTAAAATGATGATTGGAACTAATAATTAAAAAGAGAAGAGAATGATTCATTGAAATTTTATAACTAAATTAAAGGATATTTGGACTAATTTTGAAATCATTTGAAAATCAAATTGAAACGAGTTTAAAATATTAAAATTAATCTAAAATATTAAGATCATTTAAAACATAAAGACTTAACTGAATTAAACAGCTTGAACACTTTTCCAACTCAAAATGATTTAAAACACCTAAAAAGATCAACTAAAACTTTATAACTAAATTAAAAATCACTTTAAATCTTCAACTTAAAACTTTAATAAAGAATGGTTAAAATCTTTAATGAACTAATTTTCCCATAAAGGTTTTCATTATCATAACTCTTAAATGAAGCATTAAATGAAATGTCGCCTCACTCACAAGGATGATCAAACATCCAAATTCACTGAGCAATAGTCAAAGAAGATCAGAACGATAAAGTAACCTAGGTAATTGATTCATAACCGCAATGAAACTAACTGAACTTAAAATAATCCCTAAAATGTTTAGGAAGATGTTTAGAATTCAGTTCTGAGCACTTCTCTAACTAGATGGGATGTTTTAAAAGAACAATAAGACTTCATTATTCTTTGGTGAAGAAAATCACCCTTAACAAAATACAAGAACCTAGACATCATAGGAAGTAACTAGCAATAGGATTAGGACTTCGGTAGACAACCAAGAACCTTCCCTTAGCTTTACCTAGGTATTTCTTTGTAAATATATAAATGTCTTAACATGTATTTTAAGTGCAGTTGAAAATGACGGGAGTGCCCACCAGGTACGCATTTAAGTTTTTTTACAATTTACATTTAGTAATTTATCAAATGTCTTACTTTCATATACTTATAAATGCATGAAAATGATTGAACCCAGCATGTTTAAACAACTCAAAGTTTAATCACAAACAAAGTAAAACTGCAATTACAACTAAAATTAAAACTTCTCTTTGGATGATCGGGAATCCCTCGGATGATGTAACCCACGTGTTGCTAACTAGATTTCCCACGGTCTAAATGAAAGTGTGGAACTCATTCAGTTGAGTTTAGCAAATTCATTTGGACTAAGTGAATCAGATGAAAATAGTTGTGTCGAGATGACGGAACCGTGGGATCTTAATCGGTTCTTCTTAATCAACTTTAAGATTTCCTTTATTAAAATACTAAGTCATCTCAATTTTTAACTTTTCTAAACCAAAACACTTCTCTCGTCTCTTGATTGCCACTTTATAAAACCAAACCTCTGCAACAACAAGGAGCTTGGAGCATGGTGGGTCTTCATCAGCAAAAATTTTCTTAGAATTAAATAACCAAGCCATAGGATTTTGAGGTCATTTGCCTAGTGCAACATAAATCCTCAACTTTTCTTTAGGCATTTTCACAATCATATTATGCAAATTAAGCCCTAACAGGTCTTAGGACTCCGAGGTAGTCGTTTGGTATGACATAAACCATCACATCTTCGAGGCTATTTGTACGATTGTGTCATTTAAATATAAGCCCTAATTAATTAAAATAAGTAGGATTGAAACACTAAACAAATTCTCAAATTGAAGCCAAACAATAGGATAGTCGGGAAGTTACCGAATTCACTTTGGGTCCATGACATCCCCTACTTCTCTTCCTATGGACTCCTAAAGTAACCTGTTCCGAATTTGAGCCATTCCCTATTGAAATTTCCAAAATCCAATTTATTTGAAACCTTAAACTTTGAAATTCCTGAGAGCAAAACCACTAATCAATATCGAGAGTTTTCTTAAGTGTCTTCGGACATTTAGGATGTAATTAATTATAGGGGCTTGCCCTTATAGGGAACAATAAGAACCCAGGTAATATAAACCCTGCTTAACTTCATTATATTAAGTAGGGGAACTTGTAGGCTTATAAAAATTATTCGCAAACCAAACAAATGTCACAAATCTTCTAGTTTATTTAATCGAGCCGCATCATCAAGCAGTGTATATATTCTTTGGGATAGATACACGGTTTGTGATGCGGTGCTCGTTTATATAAACTATTTGAGATGTGAGACCGGTCTGATTTCATATCTTAAAATTTTCAAACTTAAAATTATTTTCAAAATCAAATGCTACTTTCTAAATTATATATATATTTAAATCAAATTTAAAATATAAAAAATTCGCCGATAATTTCTGTTTGGCGACCCCTTTTCAAAATAAAACACATAACCTAAAAATATGCCGACAACATCAGTTAACCGGTTTGGTTAATAGTTGATCAGACCAGGGTTTTTCATTACTTATTTAACCATTTTAGGATCTCATTAATATTTGGGTTAAAATGGTTTTATTAGGGTTTTACCCTAGAAATTAGGGTTTAGTGACCATTCGTAAGGTTTAGGAGGTAAATATTGGTAAACTTCCTTCCTCCAGTTGATTTGTAAATAATCATCACAAAAGTGAAGTCAACACTTCTCTTGGTAAGAGCTTTTCTTTAAACAATAAATTCTTGATTTTCACTAGGGATTGCTCCTACATTTTGAAAATCTAAAATCCATGGAGTCTTACCTATTAGATTGATCTTTGGAGTCTTCCACATTTTTATCTTTGAATTTATTGGGATTTATTTTCTCTTTTATAAAATTTACTATGGCTCCAAGTATGAGTAAGGGAAAGAGGAAATTAGATTTTGATGAGAAATGATTTGCTAGTATGAAAGCTAAATACCATTACAACATAAAAATTTGATCTAAAAAGATAGTTCAAGATCGGGCTTTCCAAAGTCCAAGCAGAGCTGTTCAAAGGTTAATCATTGCTAGGAATTAAGAAAAATTTTGCTACTTCAAGGTTTAGGTGATTGTTGGCATAGTGCGGGAGTTCTAGGCTAATCTGAGGGAAACATCTAATGAACATGTTTTTGTACATGGTAAAATGGTAGAGGTTACCCTTGTGAGAACTAATGCTTTCTATCTGTTGAGGGGATCATTTTGTGAATACACTAGATTTAGTGTTATTGATTATACCCTGGATGAAGTCATTTCTTATCTGACCGATGGAAAAGGACTGTGGTAGTTGAAGCACAATCAAAAGGTAAATTTTTTTGCTTCAATGTTAAATTTTCCATCAAAAGCCTGACATTATTTCATTTCTACAAGATTATTGCCTACTTACCACCATAACAAAGTGATAAGGGACAGATCTATTTCAAATTTAGGTATTCAATAAATGAAAATGATTAATATCAACTCTGTCATCTATAGTAATATTCGTGTTATTCCTATAGGTGAGACTACCGGAGGTTTCGATCATCTTACCCAGACTTTCACTTAATGTGAACAATCAGGAGTTAGTTTTAATAAGTATGAAGAGTTATTAAGCCTTTTAAGCCTATTGGAAAGACTAATATGAAAACTTATGAATCTCATGTTGGATGGTGAACTGGAAGTAGTAGTCTTAATTCCTAGCAAAAATTAAGTTTTAATAATTAAAGTTAACTTTAGGGTTAAGATATTTAGCATAATAGTATAATACTATAGTTTACTATTTAAAGTAAAGAAAAAGGTATTTTTGAAATATTAAAAGTCTTAGGATTACATGTAAGAAGAAAGCATTGGAACTTTTTAAAATAAAGTTAATACTAATATTGAGGTATAAAGAAAGAAATGTAATGAGTTATAACTTTAGGAAGAGGATGGTGAAGTTCAAAATTATTAAAGGCTATCCAGATATAGTAATCCTCACATGGAAAGAAAAGAATGAAAAGAAAGGATTGAAAAAAAATCCATATATATAAAAACAAGAGAAAAAAAACAAAAGGAAAGAAAAATATATGCGAGGAGAAGCTTGAGGAGATTCTTAATAAGAAATTGGCTTCACTTGAATTAACCTAAATGAAAGAACATAACAACATTCTTGATTTATATTGATGTTTTTTTGTCTTTAATTGTAGAGTCTTAATGAAAGTTCCTTTTTATATGATTTTTCTAAGCATTCTTAATATGACAAATTGTACTTATTCTTGAAATAAATAGAAGACTAGAAATCTTAAACTTGATTGTTAAATACTCTTACTTATAGTTTAACCCAAGTTATTAAAAGTGATTTAAAAGTCTTGATATTATATTTATGAATAAAAAATTGTAACAATTATAAAGCTAAGTTCACAAACATGAGTCATAATTCTTATGTAGTAAAAGAGTTACTTGAGAATAAGTAATAGTTATATTTGGGAGATTTTGAATTAATGAAAGAAAGAACTTAATAACATTTCTGATTTTTATTGATGTGTTAGTGTCTTTATTAATAGAGTCTTCAAGAGAGTTTTTTCCATATGATTTTACTAAGTATTCTTAATATGACAAATTGTAATTATTCTTGAAATGAATATAAGTCTAGAACTCTTAAACTTGATTACTAATTACTCTTACCTATAGTTTGACCTATGTTATTAAAATCGATTTAAAATTGTAACAATTATAAAGTTCACTTCCATGAGTCATTTTATGTAGTAAAAGAGTTACTTGAGGACAAGTAACAATTAATTTTGGGGGATTTTGATGCAAAAAAAGTATGTTTGATTTTTCACCCACATTTTATACTCATTTTGGGTGATATTGCACTATAAAAAAGGGTGTTTTCATGTTTTGTAGTAAGTATGTTGATTTTTTTGCATTTAGAGAAAAAAGGAAGCAAAAAGGATGAGATTTTGAGTCTATTGAGGTGATTTCTATAAATCTTGCTATGGGCACTGAAGACACCCACATCCAGTGAAGGAGCATCCTAGAAACACGCTCTGATGCAGACGACACCAGAATGGGCATCGGCAGTGCCATTTTATAGAGGCTGGGCACCGAAGGAGCCTAAATCCAGCACCAACGGTGCCCAAAATAATTACGCGATCATTTTTTATAGATTTGTTGTATTTGGATGACTTTTAGAAAGTTGCTTGAGGCATCTCTTGGGGATTTTGTCCCTACACTATATTACAGTGCAAAAAAAATGCCCGAAAAGGGTCTGAGGCATGTGTGAGTTATTTGGCAGAGTTTGGAGAGTCTTGCTTGCAGGAGTTGATGGGTCTAGTGTGTCTGAAGAAAATAGAGGGTTTTGTCTAGAGTTGTAGGAGAAGAAAGAAAGTGAGAGATTACTTCTTCCTTACTTTTCTACAAGAGAATTGAGTATTATTATAAAGAGAGAAAGAGATCTAAAGGAACTTCAAGGGATTTGCTTTGGAGAAGAGTTTGAGAAAACCTGTGTTTGTTAATTGCTATTTGTGTAAACTTTATTTTATATAAATCTATGTTTTGTCGTATGTTTCACATGAATTATGAGTTGATTCTTTGTCTTTCTCCTTGTAATGAGATTTGGTAAAATGAAGATAGATTGGATATACAATTTAGATGTTAAATACTTGTGATGATTATACACTTCGTAATTTGTTTAGTTTTTGATTTGGCTAATTAAAATGTTAATTTTTTTTTATGAAACATATGATCCAAGAGGAGTATATGTTCTACAACAAAGTGAGAATCACATTTAAATCCATGGATGAGAAAGCAGTCCATGGGGTTATGTGCAAATAAATAGGAAAATATACTTTTTTGGGTGTAAAATTGGAGATTTTATGAGTGACAGACTAAAATCCCCTATTCTGTCCTAGTTTATCGAAATTAAAGCGAGAGTTAGCCCTCAGGACAATACAATTTCAAACAATCTAAATATATCATTAACTATAACTTCATTGCAAGGGGATGGATACATTCTCCTATTTAGAGATTTAGTTACAAAATACTAAAACTTTATTTAGAATTAGTAATTTAACTTTGAAGTTTAGAATGATGTTTGGTAAACTTAATTCTATTAGCATAATTAAACATTGTCAACTTATACTTTTTCACTTACATTTTTTATATAGTTTGAACAATGTGTTTTAGTGCTAGTATCATAAATTTGCACCTTTCCTGTGGGATCGATAATAAGGACTTCATTAGTGCCCTGTATTACTTTAGCGATACGAATACTTGTGTTTGTATTATGGTGTCTATAAGAATATATATTGAAATTCAAAAATGCTGCATCAGACCCCAAGACTTGATGGCACCATTGGTGGTCAAATCAAATTATACCTAAACCAATTTTGATCAATTCTTAACCAGTTGAATGGATTTCCATAAAATTGGGCCCCACCCAGAGTAGCCAAGGCATCAAACCACTTAGGTGCAAAAATTGGCACCATGGGGTTAACCATCATAATTCACCTTATTATTTAATGAGGTAAATTATGAAATGCTAATTGGGCTTAACCTTTGGATTAAGCCTAAGTACATTAGGTTAGCCCAACACATAAAATCCAATGCCTATGTCCCAATATCCTCATGGACCATCAAGCCCATGGCCCATCCTTCATGGGTCATCCATGACACAAACTTAACCCATCATGGCACATGGGTGACATAGAATTTAAAGTAATTTTTTTGGGACTAAACCCAAACATGCCACATCACACTTGGCTCCTGGGTCATGACCTCTTTGTCTAGCCCACCACCCCCAATTGATCTCCCCAATTAGCCAAAACAATTACTGATCCAAGAAAAAAAGTACCTATTTTTAGTATAGATTTCATGCTCATTTTATGCACATTTTTAATGATATTACACTATAAAGGAAGTAATTTGCATATTTTCTCTTCAAGTATAAAAATATGATTTTATAGAAAATGAAGCAAAAAATATGCAATTTTGAGCCAAAATATGCAAAGGAAGAAGATTTTAACTTAGTACATATTGATATGTCTTTCTATATTTAATATATTTTATATTTCTCACATGTTTTTGGATGAAATTATACTTTTGAGAAAGGTTATTTTTATTTCTATCTTGTAGGTGAAGATGTTAGGAATGCAACGCAACTGAAATGGGGTGAAACGGAGCCAAACGGAGCAAAATGGAGGAGCTGCGCACAGGGTGGCGCCTAGGCGCCAAACCCGGCGCCCAAGCGCCAGAGACGACGAGAAAACGGGTTCTAGGTGCCAGAATCAAGGCCTAGGCACCATAATCATCCATAAATGGTTATTGGACTGGATTTTGATGACTTTGGGAATTATTTTAACGGTATTAAGTAGTTTCTAGACCTTCTAGAAGCCTGACAGTTGTTACTTGATAAAAGGACATGTGATACATTTCATTTGGACGCTCCAAAATGGTTTTAATTGCGAAGAGGTGCGAGCCAAAGTGAAGAGGTGCGAAGAACTAGATGCGGTGTCTGGTGCCTAGGCGCTAGACAGACCTTCTAGAAGATTCATTAAATTTAGACATGTTTTGAAGAGGTGCCTCAAGGCAACCCTTGAAGCCAATAAATAGGAGGCCACTCCTTCAGAGAAAATCGCACCCTATAGTCTCTTTCTCCCCCCTTAGTCATTTTAGTCATTTAGAGTTATGAAGATGTAGATTTTTACATCTTATGGAGAGATTGGTGAGGGATTTTGAGATATTTATGTAAGGGATGTACGAGCGTCGCATGTATCAGTGGGAAACTTTGGTGGAGAGATTTTCTTCTTTCCTTCAGAGGGAAAAAGCTAAGTATTGTGTTCTTCATTCTCTTATAATTGCTGTAAACACTTTCTAGTGGATTTTGTTTGTTTTAAACCGAGTTTTCTGTCTTAATTTATCCATTCTTCGTAAGTGATTTTCTTTACTCTTTCTTTTAATATGAAGTAGTGACATGTGTAGGAAAATTATTTTTATGATGGAATTATCTATTAAATGCTTCTAGATGATAGATAGTTGCATAAATATAATAGAATACTACTAAAATAAGTTCCTTGTTGGCACTTAAATTATTACATAATTCTATCAACCCTTTTACTTCGTATGCCATTATTTTCATTTACTTTTGTTTTGTAATAAAATAGATGCATGTTTAGAAATTAAGATTTGCTTAGATATTCTCTTATTAAATTATGATGATGATATTCATACCGGATCTTCATTTACTTTACAAATTGATCACTTGTATTGTTAAAATCTATTGAAGAATTTTGAGACCTAGAAGGAGATAAATTCTTAACTAGTGGATATCACATGAATCCTTGGGTAGTCGAAGGCCTTGTGCGGGTTATTCAAGGTGAAGTACAAATAAATAGGGAGATATTGTTTATTGGGCGCATAATTGATTAGTTTTTAGAGTGATAGACTAAATTCTAATAATTTGGTTTATAGAAAGGGAACGGGACACTGGTAGGGCCGACCATAGCCACCCTTGGACATCTAGTAGTGTGAGCCTAGATTAACCCATTCTACTAATAAAACATCCTGAACCGATCAATAGATTAGCCAATGTTTTTTATGCCTGGACCAAAGAGTAAAAAATAGGAATGCTTCTATTTGGCACTACTACATTAATTCTAAGCATATCTTTCTTACACATTATCTATGTAATTGCAAGAGAAAGGTAATTTTTAATATCTCGAATTTCTCCAAACCAATTTATCCATAAGTTATCTTTTTTATTTAAGAATTTAATTTAGGATTAGTTATTAGAAAACTCATTTTAATGGACATTCCAAATTTAGGCCTTATAGAAATAGACTGGAATTAGCCTAAAGGATTTCCTACCTCGCTTCTCTATGGGATCGATACTGGGGTTATAAAAAAAAACCCTATATTTCTTGAAATGATATGTATACTTGCTAGTACCCCTAGTGTGTAAAATATTATCTAAAATTTTAGAATATTTTGATTTTATACACTAGCCGCTAGGTATAAATTGGGTCAAGTTTTTTGCCATCTTTTGGAAGCGAATACTACTGCGTTATTGCGGGTCGGGTCAAGTTTTTGGCGCCGTTGCCGGGGAATCTTAGGTAAGAACTTTAGGAGAAATTTAGTTGAAATAATTAGGTTTAGACTTGGAAAGTTGTAGTGTCATAAAAACTATTTTTGTTTGAAAACGTGTTTTGTTATATGAAAAAGTGTTGTGAAAAAAAGAAAAAAAAATTGTTTGTGTGAAAAATAAAGTGTTCGTGAAAATTTTTTGTTGTGTTGAATATATTTCATCTATTATTTATTTAATTGTTAATTTATTATTTGTTGTGTTATGTATGCAAAATAAAGGACCTGCAGGACTTGTGCCTTATGATCCCGAGTTTGAAAAAAATAAAAAAGTAAAAATACAAAAAGGACTCGAAAAACTAGAAATGAAAATGGAAAACTTTCAAGATAATAACTTGGAAAATCATCATACTTCATCGAGGGATTACATAAATCCTATGACAGATGAAATTCACTCAAGTATACAAACCCCTGTCATAGAAGCTGACTCGTTTGAAATAAATCCTGAGATTATCCAACTGGTGCAGAACAATTAGTTTGGGGGAACTCTTTTGGAGGATCCCTATTTACACTTATCTAGTTTTCTAGAACATTGTGCTACATTTCGTTATAACGGTATGTCAAACGATGCTGTTAGGCTAAGGCTTTTTCCTTTCTCACTAAGAGATAAGGCTAAAATGTGGTTATACTCATTAACACCTGGTTCTATTAAAAATTGGGAAGAGTTAAGTCAGAAATTCCTAGCTAAGTATTTTCCACCTTCAAGGACAGTTAAATTTAGAAATGATATTATCTCATTTTGTCAATATGAAGGAGAATCAATATACGAAACCTGGGAAAGATTTAAGGAACTCCTAAGAAAGTGTCCACATCATGCTCTGCCTAATTGGTTAATCATTTAAACTTTTTATAATGGGTTAGTAGAATCCCTTAGGTCTATAATTGATGCTACTGCTGGTGGTTCATTAATGTCAAAATCATTTAATGAAGCGTATGCATTAATTGAAAAAATGGCTACAAATGAATTTCAATGGCACCCTATAAGGGTAAATCATAAAAATGTAGCCAGTGTTCAAGATATAGATGCGATTGCAATTCTTGCATCTCAGGTTGCTGAAATATCAAGGAAGTTGGACTAATTTGGAATGAACCAGCTTCAATTTATTTATGTAAGTGAGGAAAGTTCATTAGGGAATATGATTGATTCTAACTTATCATATGACGCTTTAAATAGCATAAACAACCCATATTCTAACTTTTACAACCTGTGTTGGGAGAATTATCCTAAATTTAACTGGAATCATACTACTGATGGTGGAAACCAAAAATAGGAAAATAATCATGCAAATCCTAATAGAAGTTGGAATAATCAGGGGAACACAAACTACAGACCTTCATATCCACCAGACTCTAATAATGATCAACAATTTGATGATAAGGATATGTCTATGGAAGAAGTGGTATTGGAAGTAGGAAACCAGTTGCAAAGTCAAAATGGTGCGATTAAAAATATAAAGAATCAACTGGGACAAATGGCTAGCTCACTTAGTAATAGACCCTAAGGAACACTTCCTAGCAACATTGAGATCAACCCTAAAGAGAACACTAAGGAACAAGTAGAAGGTTTCCATTAAAAAGTAGAAGAGAGTTAGAGGATGTGGTTTGAAAAGAAAAAGATGTTGTGAGAGAAACAAAGAAAACTAAAAGACCTGAAAAACATGTTTCTAAGGATCTTGAAAAATTAATTTGTCCAACTAAAATAAGTTTAGAAAGACCACCACCTCCATTTCCTCAAAGGCTTAGATAGCATGAGTTGAATAAGAAATTTTCAAAGTTCATGAAAGTACTTAAGACATTAACGATAAATATTCCTTTCTCTGAAGCTTTGGAACAAATGCCAAATTATGCAAAGTTTATGAAGGAGATATTGAATAAGAAAAGGAAATTTGTGGATTATGAGACAGTTGCACTAAATGAGGAGTGCAGCGCTATACTTCAGAAAAATTTTCCTCGAAAACTTAACGATCTTTGTAGCTTTACAATTCCTTGTGCATCTGGAAAAAGATTATGTGAAAAAGCTTTATGTGATTTAGGAATAAGCATTAATGTAATGCCTCTATCTATATTTAGAAGGTTAGGTTCAATCGATATTTCTCCCACTACTGTAACCCTTATGTTAGCTGATCGATCTATCATTTATCCAAAAGGAGTTATAGAAGTCGTGCATGTTAAAGTGGATAAGTTTATCTTTCCTGTGGACTTTATTGTATTAAATATGGAGGAAGATAAAGAAATTCCAATTATTTTAGGGAGACCTTTCCTTGTTATTGGACAAGCTATGATAGATGTGCAAAAAGAAAAGTTGACTCTGAATATTAATGACTAGGAAGTAACTTTTGATGTATTAAAGACTATGAAACATCCAGCTGAAAAAATTGATGACTGTTTTTGGATGGATGAAATTGATTATCTAAATAAAAATCATTTCCAAAAAAGTTTTGAGAGTAAGATAACAGATGAGGTCGGATTGGATTTTCATGATGATTCAAAAATGTTATTTAAAGAAGACTGTATGTATGTTCAAGAGAGGTGTGAAATGATGGACGTCACCGAAAATAGTAAACTTTTAATTCCATCTGTTGAAAAATCTCATGAACTTAAGATGGATGTACCCCATACAATTTTAAAGCCTAGCTATTTAGGGAATTCATCTACACAACCAGTCTTTATATCTTTGGATTCGACTCAATCACAAAAAAAACCTGAATTGAATGATGAACATGATAAAATTACTGAACTAAGACTTGGAACATAATTTGAGGATATATTTCAAAAGAACTTTAAGTTGAGAAAGAGGATAAGGATATTTGAAGACCATTGGAAGAAATTCCTAAGGAATTAGAAAAACCTATTTCCTCAACTAAGATAGATCCTCCATCATTTAATAATTATAAAGGGGAAGAATTGGAAGATAATTTGATACAGAAGAGTAATATAGAAGAATTTAATCCTGAATCTGAATAATCTAAAGAGAATCCAATCCAAATTTTAGGAGATATTGAAGTATCTTATAAAGATCCACTTCTTATAAATTTCAAGGATGATATTAATATGCAAATTCATCAAATCAATAGAAGAATATTGGATCTAGAAAGAAATATGAGGAACAATTATATAAATCAAACTGAATATGAAGAGCTAAATGAAAAATTAAAATTTGAGGATTTTATAGGAATCCCTGGATCGGGAAATGATTGGGCAATTGATCAAGGATTATTAAAATGGAATTTTGATCCAGGAGGAAACATTTGTCGGGCCCGCGACGTTAAAACCAAGCGCTATATGGGATGCAAACTATAGTTATCAGTGTGCTTTAATTTAGTGTGCTTGCGAGTCATGATTGTTTATGTGTTGTTTTGTGTATTCTTTAGTGCAGAATAGAATATATTTGTGAGGTTATGCGTTGGTCTTGACTAAATTTGTATATGACTTCTGGTGGTAGTAGGCTGACGAGTCTGTTATAACTCAGTTCTCAACTAGAGCTGAGCATTACCTTAAAGCATGTAAAGTTTAGACTTGGACCACTCCATGTCAACTTTGTTACTTCCTTTAAGCGACTTTGTTTTCATTCGAGTAAGGTCGCGAACTTATTTAGTAAACAAATTATAGATGAACTGCACTACTTTTATTAATACACCCACGTTATTAGTGTAGTTTCTTCAGTTAGAAATTGAAAGTAAGGAGGGAAAATGTGAGTAGAAAAGGAGATCAAATTAACCTCAATTGATATTTTTGTATGAATCTGCGAGTCTAGATATTTTAGTTTATGTGTTTGTATTTGTGTTTGTGTTACAACAATTTAGAGATTTGAAGAACACTTAAATATTTTTTCCCATGTCGATGTTTGTCATACTTATTTAACCTTTCTTTAATTTAATTTTATTCTAGCATGTTAGTTTAGATTTACTTTATGTTGCAAATTATTCTGTCCTGATGAATACATGTAGATGTTATTGATAGACAACTATGGTAGATAGAATTTCTGAACTACTTTTCTTCCTGCTTATATTTTCTGTGATGAATGCTATACATATTCAAATTCAAGTTTGGGGGTAGGAAGAAAAATATATTTTAAAGTTAGTATACTTTCTTTTTAGTTTAATATTATTGTATGCATGTTTTAGGCAAGATTTACCTTCTCCTGCAATCATTCTATCCTGATTATGCATGTGTTTAAATTTGACAGGATGTTGTAGTAGTTAGTAGATTTAACTTTATTTTTCTTCCTCTTACATTTTATGGAATTAATTGCAAAATATTTTAAAAAATTCAAGTTTGGGGAGAATGAAAAATAGTTTTCAAAAACTTAAATTTTATTTGTCCTCAAAACTGCAATAAATAAATTTGATTTTGATTGAAAAATAATTATGTGCATGAAGTTATATTAGGGAAATAAAATTTTGAATATAGAAATAAATAAGATAATTTAGTTAAAATTTATAGTAGTGATTAAAAATTTAAAGTTAATTTTTCTTAGTGAAGAAACGATAAATATTGTGTAATCATCTTTAGTAAGAAAAGTTATATTTTTAGAAAAATAGGACTAGACTTTTGTTTACAATATTTAAATTTCTTTTATTCAAAATTAATTCTCAAAACTGTTATTATATTTCTAAGTAAAAGATATATATCTACCTTATGCTTTAGGAAAGGAAGGGTGGAATTCAAAATTATTAATGGCCTATCCAGATATAGTAATCCTTGCCTAAAAAAGAAAAAAAAGAGAAAGAAAGAAAAGGAAAAGAAAAAAAAGAAGAAAAATAAAAGGAAAAAAGAGTATATTATGTGAAAAAGGAAGGAGAAGCTTGAGGATTAAAAGGCCTAATCAAAAATTGGTTCCACACTCGAGCTTTTTAAAGTATAAGATTTGAGAAAATCTTAAGCTTTAAAATATAAAATAGTTAGTATAATTATTTTTAATAAAGATTTTTAAGTAAAGAAAATAAAATGCCTAACCCCTATATTTTGAAAAATTTACAAGCATTTTTGAATTAGACAACAACACATATTTTCATACTCTTTCATCTAAGAGATTTCTAAACTTTAAATTGGTCTCATTTACTAAAATTTTTTCTAAATTGGACTACTATATTTCTAGAACAAAATTTTAGAAACTCCTAAAGAAACTTATACACATGATTTGCTTATGTGGCTTTTAATGATTATACTATTACTTGTGGATAAGTAACGTTTAAGTTTGGGGGATTTTGATCCAAGAAAAAAAGTACCTATTTTTAGTATAGATTTCATGCTCATTTTATGCGCATTTTTAATGATATTACACTATAAAGGAAGTAATTTTGAATATTTTTGTCTTCAAGTATAAAAATATGATTTTATAGAAAATGAAGCAAAAACGTTGCAATTTTGAGCCAAAATAAGCAAAGGAAGAAGATTTTAACTTAGTACATATTAATATATCTTTCTATGTTTAATATCTTTTATATTTATCACATGTTTTTGAAGGAAATTATACTTTTGAGAAAGATTATCTTTATAACTATGTTGTAGGTGAAGATGTTAGGAATGCAACACAACTGAAATGGGGCAAAACGGAGTTGAAACGGAGCCAAACGGAGCAAAATGGTGGAGCTGAACACAGGGTGGCGCATAGGCGCCAAACCCGGCGCCCAGGCGCCAGAGACGACGAGAAAATGGCGCCTAAGCGTCAGAATCAAGGCTTAGGCACTAGAATCATCTAGAAACGGTTATTAGACGGGATTTTGATGACTTTGGGAGTTATTTTGACGGTGTTAAGTAGTTTCTAGACCTTCTAGAAGCCTTACAGTTGTTCCTTGATAATAGGACATGTGATACATTGCATTTGGACGCTCCAAAATGGTTTTAATCGCGAAGAGGTGCGAGCCAAAGTGAAGAGGTGTGAAGAACCGGACACGATGTCCGGCTCCTAGGCGCCAGATTCTGGAGCCTAGGCGCCAGACAGACCTTCTAGAAGATTCATTGAATTTGGACATGATTTGAAGAGGTGCCTCAAGGCAATCCTTGAAGCCTATAAATAGGTGGCCAGTCCTTCAGAGAAAATCGCACCCTATAGTCTCTTTCTTCCCCCTCAGTCATTTTAGTCATTTAGAGTTATGAAGATGTAGATTTTTACATCTTGTAGAGAGATTGGTGAGGGATTTTGAGATATTTATGTAAGGGATGTACGAGCGTCGCATGGATCAGTGGAAAACTTTGGTGGAGAGATCATCTTCTTTCCTTCAGAGGGAAAAAGCTAAGTATTGTGTTCTTCATTCTCTTGTAATTGTTATAAAACTTTCTAGTGAATTTTCTTTGTTTTAAACCGAGTTTTCTATCGTAATTTATCCATGCTTCGTAAGTGATTTTCTTTACTCTTTCTTTTAATACGAAGTAGTGGCATGTGTAGGAAAATTATTTTTATGATGGAATTATCTATTAAATGCTTCTAGGTGACAGATAGTTGCATAAATATAATATAATATTAATGAAATCAGTTCCTTGTTGGCACTTAAATTATTACATAATTCTATCAACCCTTTTACTTCTTATGCCATTATTTTCATTTACTTTTATTTTGTAATAAAATAGATGCATGTTTAGAAATTAAGATTTGCTTAGATATTCTCTTATTAAATTATGGTGATGATATTCATACCGGATCTTCATTTACTGTACAGATTGATCACTTGTATTGTTAAAATCTATTGAAGAATTTTGAGACCTAGAAGGACAAAAATTCTTAACTAGTAGATATCACATGAATCCTTGGGTAGTCGAAGGCCTTGTGCGGGTTATTCAAGGTGAAGTGCAAATAAATAGGGAGATATTGTTTATTGAGCACGGAATTGATTAGTTTTTAGAGTGACGAGACTAAATTCTAATAATTTGGTTTATAGAAAGGGAACGGGTCACCTGGTAGGGCCGACCATAGCCACCCTTGGACATCTAGTAGTGTGAGCCTAGATTAACCCATTCTACTAATAAAACATCCTGAACCGATCAATAGATTAGCCAATGTTCTTTATGCCTGGACCAATGGGTAAAGAATAGGAATGCTTCTATTTGGCACTACTACATTAATTCTAAGCATATCTTTCTTACACATTATCTATGTAATTGCAAGAGAAAGGTAATTTTCAATATCTCGAATTTCTCCAAACCAATTTATCCATAAGTTATCTTTTTATTTAAGAATTTAATTTAGGATTAGTTATTAGAAAACTCGTTTTAATCGACATTCCAAATTTAGGCCTTATAGAAATAGGATCGGAATTAGCCTAAAGGATTTCTTACCTCGCTTCTTCGTGGGATCTATACTTGGGGTTATAAAAGAAAACCCTATATTACTTGAAATGATACGTATACTTGCGTAGTGCCCCTAGTGTGTAAAATATTTTCTAAAATTTTACAACATTTTGATTTTATACACTAGCCACTATTTATAAATTGGGTCAAGTTTTTGGCCATCTTTTGGAAGCAAATATTACTGCGTTATTGTGGATCGGGTGAATTACCCATGACACCTTTACTCTCATTAGCACCACCATTGCAAATACTTCAAAAATTGGAAAAGCTCCTCCCCATTACCTAAAATCCTTCATATTCCTCTGTAAATGCTCTAAAGGGATGTCTAAGCTTCCCCATGTCAGCCAAGCTCATCTCATGATCTCTCATAGCTAGAATTACCCCAAACCTGAGAGCCTCCCATGACCACCAAAGTCCTTAGACAACCTTTCAAACCCATTGCCCTCAATAGAGAAATCTCCCCACAGACAAAGGTAGTTAATCCCCACCATCTTGAAGTCATTCCCTCTACAATCAAACCATAATTTCACTATTAAAAACCAAGGACATTTCAACTTCAACATAAACCCCCTCAAAACTTAAAATTTACCTTCCTAAAATCTTCACCAGACCTTAAGACATCCTCCACAATGAAAATTGAGCCTTCTCGTAGGAACTAACCCATTTCAACAACAATTTATGACACCATTCAACCTTTTTCATACTTAGATCCATCGACTGTGTAAATTAAAGTAACCTGGAGGTTCGTGACACCAAGGCGAGCTCTCAGTCAAGCCCAACTGAGGCGTCAGCTCTTGATATAAGGTATGGATCAAAATCCTTAAAATTAGCCCTTGATTTGGTTTTTTATGAAGAAAAAAAAATAATGCATGTCCACTAAACCATATAGGTTGGTACTTTCCTTACCTAGTTGAAGCTTTTATAAGAAAAAAAAATTTCAAGCGATTTGGCTAAGTATCGAGCGAGATATTAGGGTTTGAACACATGAGGTTCTTGATTCACTGCCGTATAGGGATGATGAACGGATGTCACCCCTTCCTACATTTGACATAGACGACACGAATCGATTCAAACCTCGGAACCACGGGGGAGGATTGCACTAATATCCTAATATTTATGCTTACATTTTTTAAATGAATTTATAATTCTTTTTGATGATATATCCTTCTTTCCAATGACGTCAAAAACTTGATGTCAATGTAAATAAGTGTTTTAATTGATATTATCAAGTGGGATACTACACAAGTATACATATCATTATTAATTATTATGGGACTTTCTGATTAAGTCCTAAGATATTGAACCCACAGGGAAAGTGTTAAATAAAGAAAACAGAGAAATAACATTTTACTTTTTAAGAAAGGTCTTACCCAAACTAAAGATAATATTCTAGGAATGAAAATTTGATTCTTTTTGTTAATTTATATAATTTGAAACCAAAGTAAACAACTACTTTAATTAGATTTTTTGTAAGATGAAATTAAATGCACATAAAATACCTTTTTCCTTATTATGAATTAGTAAAATGTCTTGGAATTCTGTTGTGAAATTATCTAAAATGTGTTGTGCCAAATAGGAGCAATTATATTGTTTACCCTTACTAGAGATGCTATAAAGAACAAAGGGTAATCGATTGCTGTATAAAACTTGAAGACGGGTTAAGTAGGAAAGATACTAGCTCTTAATCTAGAGTTTCCTCTTCTCCATCTACCTGGGGGATAACAACTCGTATCAAAAAATAAAATATAAATTGAACTGGAGGCTTTAGCCTGTCACTCTAAAGTCTTCTAATTCTACACTAACCAAAGTATATCTCCTTATTTATTTGCACTAAACCATATGAATTACATTCTCACCATATAATCTCATGTGATTCTTCCTAATTGTTGACTGAGACAATACCATACTAGTTTTTACATGTTCTCACAACATATATCAGCATCTTAATTGGCCAATTCAAGAAGTAAATGAAGTGCAAGGTTTTGAATCAACACAGCCTCTTCCAACATTGATTTCCTATACTTCACACAACATCCTTTCGTAACTTTATTACTTCATCATTTTAAGGAAAAAGACAAGGAGAAATACTCAAAATTCATGGAGAAAATACAATCAAAAGTTGGTTTAAAAGTAGAAATCATAGTGAATACACAAGAAGACTTGATTAAAAACCAAATCTAATAACAAATAAAGACTTATCTGTAAATCCTCTCCACCAAAAACTTGAAGTTCTTTTGAAAACTTTGTTTTTCCTTACAATATCACTTAGAGGTTGGCGCCCAACTCTAAGAACTTCAATTCTTACTTCTAATGCTAGTACAACCTATATTAAAATGAGTAGACATTGTGAAGTGGAGTAGAGTGTTACTAAAATAACTCTCCTACACATTGAACATATACCACAGTCTCTAACAACAACCACTTTCTGATTTATAAGACCACTTTTTATAATTTTCCAACAAGTGCTTTCGTTTCTCTTCAAATTGTGTCCTGATTCGATGAATCCTTCAAGAGATGCATCCATTCAAAAGTAATTTGAATTAATTTTGGTGCCAATAGGACGTTACCCACGTTTATACCAAGAAATGCCTAAAACACCTTTAAAATTGTGCCAAAAATTAAATAACTCCTATTTAGTAACTGATCCCAAATATTTACCCTTGCATTTTTCACTTCATATTTCTTTCTAATGATATTACCTCTTTCTTTGAAACGACGCCAAAAACTTGATTCCAAAGCAAATAAGAAATATATTTTAATTGTTTTATAATATGGGATTCAATGCAAGTATACATATCATTTATCAAGTAATATAAGACTTTTTGATTAAGCCCTAAGGTATCGAATCCGAAGGGAAATGTCTAAAAATATAAAGAAATAAGAAAAATTATATTTTTGCCTTTCAAATTGAATTTGTAAATTATGTTTTAAAATAGATAATTTTGAAAATTGTTTTTGATATTTTCTATTTAAGAAAAAGTAAAGCAAGCAATTAAAATTAACAAGACTCTAAAAATAATATGAAAGCAATGAGAATAAAATATATTTTTCCTCTTTTAATGAATCAGTAATAAATATAAAATTTCATTCTGGAAGTATATAATTTTTTTGTCCCAAATAGGAGCAAATATATTCTTTACCCTTACTTGTTTCTATCAAGAACATTGGTTAATTTGAAGCTTTGAAATTTTATAGATGGGTTAGGCAAGGAAGATACCAGCTCTCACTCTAGAGTTCCCTCAATTCCCTCTACCAAGGAGCTAACATCTCATAACAAAATTTTTCACCTCTAATTTTACTCCTCATTAAACACATCACCATATTTATTTGCACTCAATTATATGAACTACAATTCTCATCCATACAATTGTATGTGATTTTTTCCAATTGTTGATTGAGACAATGTCGCATTGGATCTTACATAATCTCTCAACAACTTTTAACATATTAATTGGACAAATTAAGAAGTAAATTAAGTGCAAGGAAATAAATAATCACAACTTCTTCCAACTTTAAACTTTTATACTTCCCACAACTTCTTCCATAATTTAATTACTTCATCATTTAAAAGGAAAAATATAAAGAAAACTTCTCAGAACTCATGGAGAAAACACGAACACATCTTTATTTGAAAGTAGAAATCATAATGAAAACACAATAAGTTTTACTTTAAAACCAAATGTAAAAACAAAGATAAACACTTATCTGAAAATCCTCTCCATAAGACTTTGAAAGTTCCTCTGATGTTTTTCTTTCCACTAAATTACTGCACGAAGGTTGACGCCCAACTCAGAGTATTGACTCTCCTATATTCTAATACAAGCTATGATAAAGTAAAGTAGAAGAGTAAAGAAAATTTGGTGAGAAGAAGGCTCTCCTTCTTCCTCTTTCCTTGGAAACAAGTTCAAGCTTTTCTCCAACTTCTCCCACCAAAAGTTTCTCCTAAACTTTTCTCTTGGGAGTCGCGCCACTTTCTGATCTTCAAGTCTTCATTTTTAACAATTCTCTAAAAGGTGATTTGGTGTCTCTTCAAAATATGTCCAGATTCAATATATCCTAGAATGCATCCATCTGTTCAAATTTTAAATGAATTCTGGTGCTCATGGGAATTTAATTAATTTTAAACCAAAAGATGCTTAAAAACCTTCTTCAAATTGGCACAAAAATTAATTAAAATTCATCACTTTAACTATGGCGCCTATGTGCGAGCCATCCGATGATTAGGCGCTAGAGGCCAATTTTGCACACCTTCCAATTTTTGCTCCTAATTAGATCCTTTTTTTTCTCTTTTCATCACACTCAGTCGTTTTAATTATACCTATAAGAAAACACAAAAATACCTTCCATTAAAGTGCAATAGGATCAAAAATAGGTATAAAAATGTGTATAAAAATACTATATATTTTTAGGTGTTTCAAAATCCCCCAAACTTAAAATGTTACTTGTCCTCAAGTGACACCAAAATCATCAAAAAATCAAACATGCAAATTATGTAAATTAGTTTCTTTAGAAAGGTTTCAAAATTTTGTTCTAGAAATGAAATAGTCCAATTTAGAAAAATTAAAATAAATGCAACCAACTTAAAGTTTATAAAGTTCTTATGCAAAGGTTCAGGAAAAAAATTAACTTCTTATCTAATTCAGAAATACTTGTAGATTTTTCAAAATATAAGATTTAAACATTTTATTTTCCTGACTTAAAAGTTTTTATTTGAAAATAATTTTACTCACTATATAATCTTAGGCTTTAGATTTTCTTAAAACATACATTTTAAAGTTTAGGTATGGAACCAATTTTAGATTAGGCCTTTAAATCCTCATGATTCTCATCTCTTTTTTTTATAAGGAAAGGATTACTGTATCTGGGTAGGCCTTTAATGATTTTGAATTCCACCCTTCTATTTAAAACAAGGTTGAAAATTAATTTTCAATAAAAGAAGTTTAAGAGTTAAAAAATAAAAGTCCAATCTTCTATCTTTCCAAAAATACAACATTTCTTACTAAAGATAGCTTAACTACATTTATCATTTCTTTACTAAGAAAATTTTAAATTTAAATTTTTCATCATTACTATAAATTTTAACTAAATTCTCTTATTCATTTCTATATTCAAAATTTTGCTCCCCTAATATAGCTTCATATACATAATTGTTTTCATTCAAAAATCAAATTTCATTATAAGTATTCTTGAGAACAAATAAAACTTTAGTTTTTTGAAAATTTATTTTTAAAATTCCCCCCAAACTTTAAAATTTTAGTTAGGATTAAATATTTAAGCATAAAAATGATACATGGGTAATAATTAAAAACTAAAATAACATGCTAGCAAGAATTTTCATATCCTAAATATGCAAGTATAAAATTTTAAAAACAAGGAGTAAAAAGAAATCAAATTCAATTTTTCTATTCAGTTTTTTAAAAAATAAAATTTCAAAAGACTTCTACAAAAGTGGAGGTTTTCAAAGAAAATACATACCAACTTTAACATGACTAAAATCACAACAACATTAGAAAACATATGGTAGATTTTGAAAAGTTTAAACATGCAATTAAAATAGGAGTTTTTAATAGTGTTCTAAATTTTCCTAACAGTTTTGGAATTAAATTATACACTTCTGAAAACTCAAACACTAGATACACACTTAAAACATTTACTACCACATACATATAACAAACATACAACATAAAACATCAATTCATCACAGAAACATCTGATGTGCACAACAGAAATAATCCAACTACAGTCTACACAATATTAGAGTTATAACAAAATAAAACAATAAATAAAACTCCAAACATCATACAACTTAAAAGAAAATCACATCACAACATCACAAACAGAACAACACATTAAAAAAACAAATCATACTCATCATCCTCATTATCATCATCTTCATTCCAGTCTCTGGATGACACATAAGGTATATAATATAATGAGTGGGCATCTCAGCACTGTGATCACCTCTAATCACTCTGTCCATGTACTGCTGATAGCTCTCCTCACACTCATCATGTTTGACAATATACCTTTCAATATTTTATATTTTACCATCCATATCTCTAACGTGTTCTCAGGTAAGACTCACTTTTTTCAAAATCTTTTGTAACAAAATAGTTTGTGATTCTCCTCAAGATGGTACATGTGAGGTAGAAGCACGAGAAGTAGAGGCAGTAGAAGCAGAAGCACTGGAAGCTCTAACAGATCCTCCTTTCCAACCAAATACTGAATGTAGAGTGTAAGTGTTTACATTTACACTGGTAATTAGTTTAAGTGGCTGAAGGACTTTTTCCCATGTTTCAAACGTAACACTAGACCGCTCACAAAGTGAATGAATCTGAGAAGGAAATCTCATACCTACAGTAGTAGCTTTGACACAGTTCAAAACATAATAAAAATAAATAGCTCCAATGTCTAAAGGCTTTCCCTGCATAATACAATGGTTCAGAACAGCTCTTTCTCTTGTATCTTCACTAACATGAATTAAAGGCAAAAGCTTTGATGAGATAAAGTAATGCCATGCCTTTGAGGTGGCATTCACCTTATAAGCTTGAAAATTTACTCTTCTTTTATTTTTTATCTTCCCTAAACCTCTTCCATCAGTAAGAAAAGACATTATTTCATCTCACTCTCCCTCAAAAGGAAGATAGTTGGGATAAAAACAAAACATCTCAGAAGGAAATCAGTAAAAGGTATTAATTAACGCAGTTGAAAATCTACTTGCTGACCACTAACTATCACCATATTGTATTCTACTACTGGCAAGTTTGCATAAAACTCTCTAACAACAGAAACAACAGCAACAACAGAGAAGCAATAGTAACTTTCCCAAATCCTTCTAGAAAACATCTCTTCATTATCTTTTCCTGGCTTACTAAAAGCTAATTTTGGAATAAATTTACGCGATGAAAGTGTGTCGACGTATCTATCCTCTGCTCTATAACTCACAAATTTGTTGGAATTAAATTTCACCTTATTCTCAATTGCTTCCACTTTCGAGCCATTTATAAAAATTCACAAAAAATTCACCATAAATTTCAAAATCAAACTAAACTTACTAATTTAACTTCCAAAGGTAATTTCCACTAAATTCAAGCAATTTCTCATGCTTCTCCTCAAATTTTCACCATGAATAGTGATTTTCAATTTTTTAATAATGTACTCAAAATACACGGTGAAAATAAAAAGTATTTACTTAGGAGAAGTGCTCATACCTCAAGGAACTCAAATCCAACAATTTTTTGCGAAATTGGCTCTCAAACAATCCAATTTTGTGATTCCCTAGGCTTCTATTTCACGAAACCAAGAGGTTGAAGGTCATGGGGTTAAAAAGGCAAATTTTTTAGATTTTTAACTGTAGAAAACCGATTTTCGCTAACCGACACCTATGTGAGGAGCATACGATGCATAACCGTGATATTTGGTGCTTATGCGCCGACAGTTTGGTGCTTAGTTGTTAGTGCCTAAATTTTGACAATTAACTTTAATGGCACAAAATCACTTAGTTAATCTCCCTTAATCACTTTTAATACTTATTTCTCCCCACAAACTCTTCTAAAACTGTAAAATTTCTATCAATTCCAAACAAATTTTACACGAACACAAACTTATATTAATTAAAAACTACACTTAATACAAACTAAAAATTTCTATCCAAACATTTTGGATGAAATTCCACAAATACATAAGTTCATCACATATTTCTACATCATTAAGGGTCTGTTTGGGGCAGTTGCAACTTATCCAGCTTATCCAAATAAGCTGCTGATCTGGATAAGCTGCTGATAAGCAGCTGATTTGGATAAGCTGTCAGTATATTTGGTTTGCGCTTATGAAAAACAGCTGATTCTAGAAAATTTACCATTTTGTCCTTGTTCTGAATAAGTTGTTTAGTTGTTTGGTTAGTGCGTTTTGTAAACATCTTATTCACAAAAAAGAAAGAAGAGTTTGCATTGCTTAGACAAAACAACACCAAAAACATAGAGACCTCACCTAGTAGTGAGTATCACGAAACTTAACTAAAAATAAGAAATAAAATATTAAAATTACAAGGAAAAAATGACAATATTCATTTTATAATGCAAGAGCATGTCATGCTGATTGTTGCCCGGTTCTGACACCCTAGAACCCTGTGTGAAGTTGTCAGGTTAGGAAGCACTCGAACTACAATATAATGTGGAACCATGTGCAATGTTTTCAGATTGGGATAAAGGAGAATCTGTAGGGCTATCTGCCCACCTGACAAACTTACTGTTCTCCATTCCGTGTTTCCACCTCGGGCAACCAAAGAACTATCATCCGTAGCTACGATGCTGGCGTGACGTAAGTAGTAAGGCCGGCAGTCCACAGCGACATATCACTTGCCCGGACTTCCCTGAATGCCTGGAAGTCATCGCCCTACAATTAGTAAAAAGAGGAAGTATCAGTCACATAAATTGGGGAAATTAGTGCTTTTGAATATCTCATATATGACTACTTATCAGACATCAAATGTCGAGGCACAAAACTTATGCAACACCAAAATATCAAGGCACAAAATTAACAATATATGTCAAAACCATGTAAAAAATATATCATTTGATGGCGATATGAATCCCAAGATCTAGGACTTCAGCCTCACAAAACCTGTCGGCATCAATGAGAGCCAATGGAAAACAAAATAAATTGCAGGAACAATGTAAGCAGATGTAAGTAATTCAGATTAATTCAACCTTTGATTTGATGCAACTTATTTGATTGTTAAAACTGTTATTAATCATTTTGGGTTTGTTTCACAGGTTTGGCAGCAATGGAATCAAGTTAACAATCATAGAATTCCTCCCCCACCATTCCGTGTTGCAGATATCACTGAAAGAAGCAGCAAAACAGAGAGGAATTCTTTTCAAAAGAAGCAGGAAAAGCTGTTAAAAAATGCCAATTAATTAAAGCTCTAAAGCACTCAAGGAATCTGCTTAGCGAAGGGATTTAAAATCCTAAAGATATACAACAATCACTCTCAAAAAGATTACCACAAAATTTTTATCTATGTGAATATGAATATATTTACAGAAATTTGCCCACCTACCACACAGATCTTATGTCTTTACACATCTAACACCAAGCTTTGATTTTTTTACTAGCTGCACCCTCTACTCAATATAAATTGAGTGGTATGCATGTGAAAATACATAAGAATTATGTGGTGTATATGTAACTAATTGGGCCTGAAAATAAAATTGATTCACCATCCAAGCAGGAGAACTTCACAGGTAAAAAATAGTCTCACACTTGTACAGACTATTATTTATTGGAATGAAAGCAAAGAAAAAAGGCATTTAACTAATTTTCTCAAAAGCTACTATAACCCCACTGCTATCTAAAAACATGTGTTCAGTCAAAGCTACCACAACCCCACAGAATGAGAAGAGAAAAAACTCTGGAAGACCAAAAACAGTTGCCTTTCATGATGTATTTCATTGTCATGGCTTGAATCTATGGGAAATTTACAAAGACACCACACAATTTTGATGTATTTACATAATTAACACCAAAACATTCAAATATTCATGAGCACACCATTTAAATCTTTTAATAATTCGCATTCAAGTTTAGCAAAATTATTAAATTCAGAATATCTAATTAATGAAGTTGTAATAATTCACATCAAATGATGTTCCTCATTTACAAAGTTATCAAATACATCTAGTCTAATTAGGAAAGTAAAAAAATTATGAAATAAAAGATAAAGAAATTCACTTCCTCAATCAAGTGAGAGACTTTAAACATGTAAAAAATTGATCATTTCTCTTTTAAGTCAAATTCTAGGAATTCAGAAAGAGAGCAGCACGACGTACATGTCAAAATGGTTAGAAAATCCATCCAAATGAAATGAATCTATTGCATCATATAATTTCCAACTGATAGGAAGCATCAGCATTGTAAATTAACATAAAAATTTATAAATGGAAATACATATAGGCATGCTTGCTCTATCGCATTCGCTATTTGCTCTCGCAACTAAGCCATATCTGATGCACCTTCACCTTCTCAAGTGTATGCATCCTGTGAGTCAATTTCGTCTATAGTCATTGTAGGCTCGATATCCTCCCAAAAAGCTTCATGTGGGATATCAACTGATTCATTTTCCAAGACATCAAAATTTGCATCTGCGCCGGAGGTGTGATGACAAATGTAATTGTGCAGTGTCATAGTTGCCACAATTATATGCACCTGCTTCTCAAATGGGTAGGTTGGCATTTCACGTAAAATAACCTATTTCTTCTTCCACACTCTGAAAGTTCTCTCGATCACTCTCTGCAAAGACAAATGTCTTTTATTAAACAATTCTTTCTTGCCCCGTGCCACACCACTTGCTCTTTCAAATTTGGGAATGTGATATTTCGTTTTTGGATATGGTTTCAGATACCCTCTCTGTAAAGGATATCTAGCATCGACTAAATAGTACTTACCTGTACCATTATTGTAATTAGAGATTGCTAAAAATATGAAAAATTGATAAATATATTTACCTGGAGATAGATATGGGAAGCCATGGCTAAGGTTTCGAGTTGTAAACTTAAAGACACGGCTGTTGTGTGTGCTCCCTTCCCAACCAGCCATGACAAAGGTAAAGCACATGTTAAAATCACAAACGACCATAACATTTTGCGTTGGAGAGCCACTACGTCCAATATATGCCACCTTCGCTGAACTGGAAACACATGCATTGACATGTGTTCTGTCAATTGCACTGATACAGTCCTTGAAGAACGACATGTATCGAGGGTCATTGGGAATTTGTGGTGGAACAGACTCGAATGTTGGATCCTCAGGCTTAACTACCTGTTGACCTCATTTTTGATGAGGTCTTCTCTTCTTCTCTTTAGTACTTAGGATCTAGCCTTAGGCTTTTCCTTTGACTATATTAGAGGACTAGAATTGGGACCCACCCTTTAGAAATTCAAACCACTTCTTAACTCCCTGCAAACTCCACAAACTTGACTGTAGACCCCTAATCACCTAGAGGGTTGAAATCAAATGTGGAAGTTTAAAGGATGAGTTCCTATAGGACTCTTTGGCCTTAGGACTGCCCTGGGTGGCCTGGTCTGGTGAAGGGGCTGACTTACACACACACTACACTTCCACATACCTCCTAAAACCACACTCATACCTAACTTGACCTCCTGACTCATGTAGGTGATTCACATGGATGGTCCTTAACCCCTAAGCCCTTGCGCAAGAGGTTAGGAACAACATAGTGAATGCCTCAAATGAGTCCCTTCACGGCTCATGTGGGCTTGATATGGCTTCATGGCTCAACCAAAATGATTTCTTTCCACTTAAATTCACCCAATCTTCAATTTCCCAAATTTTCAATTTTTGACCCGGGACCCTACACCCGCTAACTTTACCCAAAACCCCGAAAATTACCCAAATTTCTCAAAAATTTCCAAATTACCCAAAATTCTCCAAAATCATTCCCAAACATTTCCACATCACTTAAATTGATCATCCATACCCAAAAATACCAAAAATTCCAAGAAAACCTCCCAATACCCTCAAAATACCCAAAATACCCCTCTTGACCTAAAAATCCAAAAATTCAGAAAATTCCCAGAAAATTCCAGAAAATCCCAAATATTCCCAATTTCATTTTGTCCAACTACACCATAGGCCAATTTTGTTAATTTACCCTACTTTTGTCAAAACCCCCAATTTGACCCATTTTAACCCAAAGTGAACCCAAAGTCAAACCAAACCTATCCAATTGACCCCAATTTTGGTCCAATTCAATTCTAAACTTCAATTCAACATCCCCAATACCAATTTAGACCAAATCCAAGCCCAATTTGATTGACATTTGGATCCAATATCACTTTTGGCCTTAAAGCCCAATTTGGACCCATGACCCAAACCTAACCCAAACTCACCCAATTCAATTCCAATTAACCCCAAATCTTTTCTAAATCTTCCTTAACATTCCCAAAAACAAAATGCTAACATGATTTGCCCAAAATTTAGACCCAAACCCCACTCAAATTCAACCCAAGGCTAAAAGACCCATTTTTGACCTAAACCCAAACCTAACCCAAATGGGCCCAAACCCCAAAATCAAAGCCCAACCAAAGCCAAAACCTCTTTGGAACACTCCCATAAACATTTCTAAACATTGATTTTACATCAATTTAAACCCTAGCCCAACATTAGCCCAACTTGGCCCACTTGGACCCATATAGGCCCACTTATCAAATAAACCCAAATTCAAACCAATTCAACTCCAAATCACACCAAATTGACTCCAAGCCCTTCATGGAACATCCCTAAACCAATTATGACATTTATTTGACAAAATTCTTCACAAAATTTTTATCCAAATGCCCATCCTAAAATCAAAAGCCCATTTCCCTTAAACTTTCCTAAAAGCCCACTTCACCACATCCAAAGGCCCAAAATCTACCCTAAAGCCCACATGACATCTCCATTTGTCATCCACTTAATTAAATCCATTATCTAAGTCCTAAATTCACCATAAATTATTCCAAATCAAGTTTCATACAAATTTCCATCAAAATATCCAAAATTCTTAAAACCCATTTCCATGAAATTGACCCAAGCTTTTACCAAGCCAAATGGAGCCAAGGATGAGCCATTCACAAGCCATATGAAGCCATGAAAGTTTGGCATGTGACCATGCCATTAATGGCAAAAGGAGGAGGTCCTTTAACCATCTCCTAAAAGTCATTAGCCTTAAGCATGTCTCCCTTAACCAAGATTTAATCCAAATATTCTTGGATAAGGACATCACCACCTCTTGACCAGCTAGCCTTAACCGATCTTCTCAGCCCAAGACCAGCCATGGGGAGGTGAACCCAACCCAAACCAATGGGTTGACCAATTTCAAGCCAAAATGACCCCTTCCCCATTCCATTTTAATTCAAACACTTTACACATGTCCAAGCCCAATTGACTTCACCATTGCCAAGCCTTGACCTCCCTGGTCAAGATGGTGACCCATGCCTGCCGGCCAGCCGCCTCGATCGCCGGAAAACACCATACCCGAGAGCATCATGTGAGCCCAAGCTTGGAATTCTCACCTGCTGAGTTGCCCCATGCCCAATGGCCACCATGGTCGTTCTTCTCCTCACCGGAGCAGCCGATCCCATGCCTCAACTCCCCTGGGAGGCCCTCCACCCTCTCCTATTTAAACTCCACCCCTCTCGGCCATGAGAGGAGCTGAGCACAAACCTTGCCGAAACTCTGCGAAAATTGTTCCAGACCCTTCTCCACCCTTAGAGCAGTTGATCCCCAGTGTCAATTTGCCCTAATCCCCACTGACAAAATCCAATTTCCCAACTGAAATTCCACCCAAAACCAGGACACTTCTCCACAGTGAGCCAATTCCCAAATTGATTGGTTCTACACCTTCACCAGACCAAGGGAAGGTGTCCACCAAAGCAAAAGCCCCATCTCCGTGCCACCCGGTTGCTCCAGCCTCCAAGCTTTGTGATCGGGCTTGGTCGAAATCACATCCGGACAATTCACTGCACCGAGAGACTTCATCCGGAGCTTGCTGGGATCCAATCGAAGGTGCAACAACTCTCAGATTGAAGCCACGCTTCTCTGAGCAAAGGTATGAGCTAATTCTTCATCCCGAGCTTCTGAAGATTCTCCATTTCAAATGCCTTAATTTCAATGCATGTTAGCCATATAGATGTGTTCGTCTCTTCAAGATGAATCCATAGAGCATAAGAACATAAAAATCCATTGAGTATCGAGTGAGATCTTAGGGATTTAGTGTGGACGGCTCTCGGGTGAGGACGCTCGGGGACGATGAACGGATGCCGTCCATTCAATACACGCGCGGACGAATGGCTCAGATGGCGTCGGACCAGGAGACGGTACGAGAACCGCGGGGCCCGGGCTGCTGACTCAGGTGGCGGCGTCGAATGGGAGCGCGACGCGTGTGCGTTCGAAGCTGCCGAGGTTGACGCGGCGCCGCGTGGATAAATAGAAAATTAGGGTATTTTTCTATTTATTTAATTCCCTAAACTTCAAAAATTCATATCTCTGTGTAGAAAAATCAGAAAAATAAAATAAAAATACCCTCTTGCTCAGTGAATAGAGGAGAATAATGTGGAAAAGAAATCATTTAATTTCATCAAGTATTTTATCTTTTATAATTTATTTACTCTCTGCATTATTTTAATTCTCCATGCATGCATACAATTCACCATGGCATGAGACCATATGGCTTTTGAAGCATCTGAATTTGGGAACATTCCCTGAATTTTCCAAAGTCAGAGGCCATCCCTATGAAAAGTTATTGATTTTTCAAGTTCATGTTACTGTTTTGAGTATTTTAATTCCAATAAATAGCATGTTGTGAAATAAATTCTAGGAAAATTTGGTGATGTTCCTTATGACCGAGAGAACCCTAGGAAAAATAGGTTTTGACTTAGTTCATTTAAAACAACCCTAATTTGCTTAAACACCCAAAATAGGTCTTTATTTAATTAGAGTTAACCAGGCATCAAATTGACTTGAAATCAATTCTCCACTGACCTTTAGGATCAGAGGAATCTACCATAAAAGTTTGAGGTCAATTGGACTTGGTTAGCCCCACTAGTTGGGTTGATTAAGCCACTTAGCCATTTTAAACTTTAAAAATTCATAACTTTTAAAATACCTCTCAAAAATTCACTAAATTGGTTTTGGGGCCTCTCTGATATCAGGGGAATCTAAGAAAATTAAAATTTCAATTTTCTAAAAAGTTGATTTTTAATAATATTTTAATATTTTTAATAATTAAAAAATAATAAAAATCACAAAAATAATAAAATTCACCAAAATGTCACATTTTGAATTTTAATCACTTAGGAACAAATCCCATATTTTTCTTAGGTCTATTTAGTGAGATATTAAATTTTAAAGCTTTAAGGTAATTTTAAAATTAAAAAATATATATATTTTCTAGCATTCCCACTAAAATAATTATAATAAATCATAGAAAAATCAGAAAATTGTAAAATTTGCTTCTATGATTTTCTTGATATCAGAGAGATTTTTGAAAAATATAAAATTCATTTTTCAACATTTATTTTATTTTTAAATTAATTAACACTCCAAAACTTAAAATAATTATAATAAAAATAATATAATTCAAAAAATCACCAAAATTGGTCCAAGTGGTTCTCTGGTCATTAGGAATTTCCCCTAATTTTCTTAAGGACAGAAACTTTCCCTTGGTCATGTTATTAAATTTTCCTTGGAAATCTCTATTTTCTACCAAAAATAATTATATAAATAAATTAAATACAGAAAAATCACATTTTCTCCTCTCATGTCTTTATTGACATATGAGTGAAGTCACATAAAAATTTCAAGTTCATTTGAGTTCAATTTAGTGAGTTATGAAATTATTAAGCTTAAAGGGTAAAATGGTAATTAAAATTTTAACCCTTAATTAAAACTTTAGGTTTAATAAAATTAATTAATAAGTAAAATATTTGATCCTAATCTGATTTGGATGATTGAAACTTAAATGATTAAAGGGTAGAAACCCATTAAGCAATTTTAAAATAATTAAACCTTAATTAAATAATTGATTAAATTTGGAAGAATAATAAAATTGGAATTATTAAAATAGGGATATTATTAGGAAGAGATTTATTCTTTAATTTAAAAAATCCCTAAAGTAATTATCTCATTAATATTCAATTCTTAATTAAAATGATAACTCAAATTTAAAATATTAAAATACATAATCATTAAACTAAAATTAAATTATTAAACTCTTTTAAAAAAAAATTCAATTAAAATTAAAAAATAAAATTAAATTAAAATTAAATTAAATTAAATTAAATTAAATTAAAATTAAATTAAATCAAATTAAATCAAATTAAATAATTAAATTAAAATAAATTAAATTAAATTAAATAATTAAATTAAATTAAATCAAATCAAATTAAAATTAAATCAAATCAAATTAAAATTAAATCAAATCAAATTAATTAAACATCAAATCAAATTAAATTGAACTATATTGAATTAAATCAAAACTCAATTAAATTAAATTAAATTAAATTAAATTAAATTAAATATAACATCACCAAAGACATAAAGAATTCAAAATAAATCTAAAATAACTTGAACACTATTCCAAATTTAAACTCATTAATGGAAATTAAACTAAATCACAAACCATTTGAACACCAATTTACCCTCAAAAGCTTTAGTTATCATAACTCCTAAATAGGACGTTAAATGAAATGTTACTTTACTTATAGGATATTCAAATGTCCTAGTTCACTGAGTAAGTTAACAAAGCTTGAATTCTCGGACGATTAATTCATTTGTATAATTAAACCCATTTGGACTTAAAACAATCCAAGAAATATTGAAAAGATGTTTAAGATTTGTCTTAAGCACTTCCTCGATATAATAGGATGTTCATAAGAACAATTGAATTTAATTATTCTTTGATGAAGAAAATCGTCCTCAAACCAAAAACACAAAGACCTAGACGTCATAGAAATGACTATAGCTATATGATTAGGAATTTGGTAGAAAACCATAACCTTTCCCTTAGCTTTACCTAGGAACTTGCTTAAATATTCTAATTATGTTTTAAGTGTAGCTTGGGATGACGGGAAGACCCTCCGAGTACGCTTTTATTTTATCAGCAATTTACTTTCTTGCAATTTACATTATTGCAATTTACTTTATTGCAAATGCACTTTACTTTTCTTGCATGATAAACAAGCTGTTGCATGAAAACCCACACCTTTAGGATAGACCCTAAAACTCGAAACCAAAACTAAATTAAAAGTCATTGCAAGATAAAATTTACCGCCACAACATTTCAAAATATAAAACAACTCAAAATTTAATCACAAACAGTAACACAAAACTACAATTGCAACTAAATTAAAACGTCCTGTTGGATGATCGGGAATACCTCGGATGATGTAACCTACGTGTTGCTAACGGGATTTCCCACTGGTCTAAATGAAAGTGTGGAACTCATTCAATTGAGTTTAGCAAATGCATCCGGACTAAGTGAATCCGATAAAAATAATGATGCCGAAGGATGGAACCGCGGGATCTTAACCGGAGTCGTTATAATCAACTTTAAGATTTGTTTTAATCAAAACACAAAAAACACTTGGAAAATTAAGACTCCTCTAAACCAAAACACTTTTCTCATCTCCTGATTTATGATTTCTAAAACTAAACCTCTGCAACAACAAGGAGCTCGGAGCATGGTGGGCAGCACGGCCATCGTCATCAGCAGAAACTCGAACCTACTTCAACAAAACTTTCCTAGAATTAAATAACCAAGCCGTAGGATTTCGAGGTAGTTTGCCTAGTGCAACATAAATCCTCAACCTTTTGTTAGGCATTTGCCTTGCAAATTAAGTCCTAACCGGACTTAGGATTCCGAGGTAGTCGTCTGATACGACATAAAGCCTCACATCTTCAAGGCTATTTGTATGATTCTATCATATAAATATAAGTCCTAATTAATTAAAATTGACAAAATCAAAACATTTAAATAAATATTAGGACTTTCTTAAATCTAAGCCAAACAATAGGATAGTCGGGAAATTACCGAAGTTCACTTCGAATCCGTGATTTCTCCTACCGTTCTTCCTTTGGATTCCCAAAACTAAATGTTCTAAACTCGATCCATTCCCTATCGAAATTCAAAACTTCAATCCCTCGAAAATCTTAAACTTTGAAATTCTTGAGAGCGAATTATTGATTATTATCGAGAGTTTTCTTAGGTGATTCCCATCACTTAAGATGTAATTAACTATAGGGGCTTGCCCTTATAGGGAATTTTGAAGAACCCGAGTAATATAAACCCCGTTTAATGTTTTCATATTAAACGGGGAATTTTGTCGGCTTATAAAATTGGTTCGCGGATCAAACGGATGTCACAAATCTTCTAGTTTATTTAATCGAGCCCCACCATCGAGCGATGTGTCTATCCTTAGGGATAGATACACGGCTCATGGTGCGGTGCTCGTTTATATAAACTATTTGGGATGTGAGATCGGTTTAGTCTCATATCTTAAAACCTTCAAATTTGAAATTATTTTCAAAATCAAATACTACTTTTCAAATTATTTATTTTAATTAAATTAAAAATTAGCCGACAGATTTTTGTTAGGCGACCCCTCTTCAAAATAAAACACAACCTAAAAATATGCCGACAGATTTCTGGCGACTCCGCTGGGGAAAATTCCTCTCTCCATTATAATCAAATAATTCTGCTTTCAAAAATCGTTAGTGCATCCATGTCCTTAGTGGATCAAACTACCCTTCTTTCCGTTGGAATACTATGTTCATTTCTATCTTGAATGAGTATAGCCAACATTCTCTCGGATTTAGGAGCCACCGTTTAGACACCCCTAAACAGAGAGGTTCCGAGATCCTTTTACCTCATTTTCGAGGTGGGTGGACCCCCAATAGGTGTTAGTTTAGGAATAATCCTTCGAGTCGAGAAGTCTTGCTTAAGACTTTCTTTTCCTTTCCAACTCCGAATCAGATTCCTTACCTTCTCTGCACCTTTTGAACATTCCGTTCTAAATAAACAAACCCTCTAATAAGTGATTCTTTTAACAAATGATTCTTTCTTATAAATACATGAACAAGAATGAGTTCGGACTCTTTTCAATTCCTTTCTTCTCGTCCTAAAGAAAAGAAGCATAACTCGGACCGACAAACCGAATCTACCCTACAGAAATGGAGGCCCCGAACCGATTTTTTCCTTCACCAATGGATCGGACTTCGCCGTCTATAAGGATGAGCTACCCGACAATGGGATCATCCGATTTGGACAAGGATTTGAAAACACGAACGTCAAGGTCACCGACGTCTCCCTCTTTGCACCGACGAACAAGGTATCCGAAGCCGAGGAGCCACCGCTCGAGTTCAACCTTAGGTCGACCCAAGAGTTTCCTCCCCGCAAAGGATCCCGACTAGAGGAGTACTCGCCGTCCGCAGAGGACCTGTTCTTACTATCCCCATCGGTCTAGTTGTTTCGCACCTACCCCGACTTCGCCAAATCAAAGGGGAAAG
Organism: Papilionanthe hookeriana x Papilionanthe teres; assembly: GCA_022702705.1. Taxonomy (NCBI): domain Eukaryota; kingdom Viridiplantae; phylum Streptophyta; class Magnoliopsida; order Asparagales; family Orchidaceae; genus Papilionanthe; species Papilionanthe hookeriana x Papilionanthe teres. Next base: position 152,914,955 of record CM040428.1, read on the forward strand.
AAATCCGTAACTATGGTAAACCCGTTACCGTGGAGGGTACAGATCTTCCGTAAGACCTTCCGTTTTCGAAATCGGGTCCAAGCTTCAAAGATTCCGTCACCGACAAAGACCCAAAGAAGAAACGAAGTAGAAGGATCGCCGAGAAGCCGTAGCCGCCGAAATTACTTTCCCGGAGGAAATTCCGTAGCCGCCGAATATACACCGCTACCGAATATACACCGCCGCTCGACTACATACCACTTTTGGGAGGAAGCGTGTTCCATCCCCTCTCCGCCGCAGAGGATGAGGAGAATGTTCGCAAGATTGCCGCCACATTACCTCAGCCCGCATACTACAACGATAGCTCGCAAGAAAAGAACTAGAACTACGCCGTTTGCTTCGACCGCAAACTTTGGTAGAAAAGTTAGCAAGGAAAGAAAACCGCCCCGTATCGGAAATTCTACGAAGGATAGGGCGGGTGCCGGTCCAAATCCCGTCTTGGGCCCCGAGTAGAGCCCGCCGTCATGACGGAAAATCCAAGCAAGAGAATGAAGGCTAGCCCCGCCCGTCGTAGTCTCGTGGTTACAGACTAGGGAGGATACCACCTTCCAAAGCATTTGGCCGACTGCACCATCCGGTCCTAGACCTTCCGCCGCTAGAAGGATGGTGTGGCGTCCCACTACCGGGCGACTGAGATCGAAACAAGCAGCTCGAAAAAGAAAGTCTCGCCAGAAGGCCGGAATCGAAGAAAGCGCTACCGCGATAAAGGGGACTAGTGAAAAGGGGACCCGGTAACTATCGCATGACAACCGCAAAGACACACAGAAAGCTCCGCTAGAAGATGCCATGGAAAAGTTGAGAACCGATATCCGACTGTTGGCAAAAGAAAGAGAAGAAAAGTTCGGAGATGAGATCGATTCATCGGAGTTCATGGACGACGAATATGCAGAAATCAATATGGTTGAGACACGAGCTTCATCAGCTTCACAAGGTGCTCCTGCAGCCGCAGAAAGAGAGGAGCCAGAACTGATGAGAAGACAGCTTCAGGAAAAAGACGACACGATCGCTCAAATGGCGAAAAGGATGGAAGAGATGGCCGTAGCTCTGGCCACTCTCCAGAGTCAAGTACAACCACATAGAGAGACACCCCTGCAGGTCATTCACATTGTAGACGGAGGAAAGGAGATTACATCCGTCAATGGGGATGACCAACGAAAAGGATACAACACAAAGTATGATCCCCGAAAAGGATATCAAGAATTTAGTAGAACGAAGAAATGCGAGAAGCCTTAGCACAATCGAAGAACGGGACATCCATTCGGACGGGTAGACCTTACCCGAAGAATTCGACGCCGTCCAATACCCGAAAGGCTTCGTACCACCTCCGTTCAAGACATTCGACGGAACCGGGAACCCCCGACAAGCATGTTGCACACTTTCGTGCCGCTTGTTGCAATGCCGGCGGGAGCGATGCGCTACTCTTCCGACAGCTTCGTCGCCAATCCGTCAGAATCACTTTCGACCGGTACTCGAATTACCCAAACGGTTCGGTGAAGACATTCTCGCAGCTAGAGAGCCTCTTCATCAAGCGATTTGCCGGAGCTCGACACCACATCACTATAGGTGATTTAGTGGTAGAGAAACAAAGGCCGAATGAAACTTTGGTGGATTACATACTTCGATGGAGAAACTTAAGTATGAAGTGTGAACCACAACCGCAAGAACAACATGCAATCGGCATCTCGCTTAAAAGCATTCACGGCCCGATAAGCACTTCTCCTCAAAGGATTCACTATTAAGACTTTTGAGAAGTTGTTAAGCAAGGCCGAAGCTTGCAAGAAGAGGCGAAGCAATTAAGTTTTGCCGACAAGACGGACAAGCGTAGCCGGTGAAGACCTTCGAAAAGAAATCCGGATCGTTGCAGCAGTTGATAAAGGCAAGCAACCAATGCAAATACCACCGTAACGGCCGCAAGAACCACAACAGAATTACCAAGCAACCCCGGTCCAACTGATCAGTCGTCTCCGCAAAGATGAACAACCGTCCCGTTCGCAACGTACATTGAGGGAGCTTCTGAGCAGAGAATATCCGTTCAAAAATGAAGCAATATTGAAGATGTTCCGTAGCCTAATGAAGACTCCAGATTTCCAGCTGCCAGAACCTAAAAGACCAGAGGAAGTCAACAAGAACGGTGATCCCAACTTTTGCCCCTACCATCGGATGCTTGGGCACAAGATAGAAGATTGCATTACCTTTAAAAGTTGGCTCAACGACAACCTTCGGAAAGGAAATATAACAATCCCGAAGGAGTACATGAAGGAACCCCGTAAAGGAGGTTCCGTCAATGTTATCTCAACCGATCCCGTCATTCCGATAGATCCCTATGCAATCGACGATGGATGGACTACCGCCTCGGACGAGGTCTTCGAAGAAGATTTTAGACAAGCATCCGAACCGCTTCGGTGCGAGCCTCAATTCGTAGTTCGAGACCCGTTAAGCCGGTACTATCACTTGCGATAGAAGAACCACCTCGACAGGAGACGATCGAAGAAAAGAAGAAAATTAACGAAGAAGAGGGGACCGAGACTCCTAAGGCTAGAATAGGGGCTGCTTATCCTAGGATAGTTGTTTCCGATTCGGGGGATAAATCCCTCGAACCTCTGATTTTGTATGATTATCTGCTCACTTCGGTGGGATCATATAATGATAAGGGTGATGGCGTTGGCTACGTTTTGACTCGTTTCTAACGATTACGTAACTAGCGACAATCCGGACATCGACTTCGATGCCAACAACAATTCTCAAATCATACACGATCTCGACAATCAAAATAACGAAGAAGACATCCATCAAGGAGGCTACGAGAGTTCAACAAGCAACGGATCTATCTCGTGAGTTTCGAGGAGCTCCAGCTTACGATAGAGTTAGAGCCTTCGATTTTGAAGATAATCCGGAAGAGCCTCGTCATTCCGATTCAGGAGGAGACACCGACAAGTTCAACACTAGATTCAGAAGAAATTATAGAAGTCAACTTAAGAAGTGGAAAAGTTCTACCTCCAAGGATGGGTCCAAAAGACAAAGGAAAGCAGGTGGTTGTTCAAGAAGAACCAACCCCAGCAGAAGAAATACCCGTTCGAGAAGAAGCCGAGACGCATGAGAACAAAGTGGACTACAACGTGCTAGCCCATCTTAGGAAACTACCGGCCAAACTGAGCATTTACGATGCTCTCATCTTATCAAAGGAGATGAGAGAAGCTCTGATCAAAGCCTTACTTGATCCAGAAATTTGCTTAGCTCAAATGACCGGAGATTCCTTAGATGAGGTTTGCTCGTTAAAGGAACAGCGAGGCGTTACCTTCACGGACAATGACCTACTACTTGGGACAGCAGATCACAACCGACCGTTGTACATTTCAGTTACAATTGGGAAGTTTACGCTCTCCGTAGTATTGGTGGATCCAGGAGCATCAATCAATATAATGAGTCTTCGAACACTAGCATACTTGGAAATTGATGCTCGCGAGCTCGAGCGTACAAAATGTTATTAAGAGGATTCAACCAGAAAGGAGAAAGAGCCCTCGGGTCAATAACGCTACTGATGAAGACCGGTGACTTAGCAAAGACAACCGCGAAATTTCACATAATCGATTCAGAAACATCGTTCAACGCTCTGCTGGGCCGACCATGGATACATGAAAACAGGATGGTACCATCATCTCTGCACCAGTGCATCAAATACTACGATGGAGGGGAACAGTGCATCAAAGGCGACTTGCAACCATTCTCCGTACATGAGATTGGAATCCATGAAGATGCAGCTTATTATGCACCGCCAAAGAAAACAATCTTCTCCAGAGATACCGTGACAAGTGAAGCAAAGAAAGTCCAGGACAACGAAGAACCTGAAGTTCTAGTCCAACAGTCACTCACCACTCCCTTACGGCGAGATGGTGAAGGTCTCTCCACAACTCGCATCCGAGGTCGAGGCCAGGGACGAGGTCGTGGTAGAGACGTTAGGACAGCTGGACAGAGGAAACCAGCCATCAATGTTGATTGGGAAGATAGTTCGAAGAAGAAAAGAAATCAAGCAAGAAGCAGCGACAATAAGTCGGAAGAAGCCGCAATTCAAGATCTCTCTCGAAGATGAGAAGAACGAAGACTACAAATCAATGTACGAGAAGATTAACCACTACGTACATACTATGACCCTAACCCCGATCCATTCTAATAAGATCGAGGGTATGGTGGTCAAAGAGGTACGTAACGACGGTGCAAGGCCAATCAAATTCTACCGTGGTGCTTCTTCCTCCAAAACCGAAAATAATGTACACTTCAAGATGTCACTTCATCGAATTAATGGAATTACCTTTTGAGTGGTACTCTCCCTGTGTTCAAAATTTAATTCAACGTGGTTTCTTACCTCGACAATGGACAAAAGGCCAATCACAACATTTTGAAAGATTATGGAATAACTCCGGTCGTCCACCCAATTCAAAGTATGGACTCGGATTCGGCACAGTAGGGTCGCCGACGATACCGAATTTTGCTTGATTGTCACTCGCAAGTCCAATGAAAACCGCATGGAAACTACAGACGAACTCGAAGATTTACAAATCGGAGACGCTCCACCGAATTCGAAGAAGAAATCAAATCCACAATAGATGAGTTAACCGAAGTTAACTTAGGTACTAACGAAGAGCCTAGACCTACCTTTGTTAGCTCCTTACTCAACAAAGAAGACTCCGAAGAAATAATCAAATTATTAATGGAATTTAAAGACTCGTTTTGCTTGGAACTACGATGAGATGCCAGGATTAGCTCCGGAGGTCGCATCCATAAGCTAGAGTGGATCCTACTTCGTTCCAGCCGACAAGGTCCCGAAGAATGCGTCTAGAAATCGAACAACAAGTCATAGCCGAAGTTAAAAAGCTAATAGACGCTAAATTTGTCCGTGAAGAACAATACCCGACTTGGCTAGCCAATGTGGTGCCGACGTAAAGAAGAATGGTCAAATCGAATTTGTGTAGACTTCGTAGATTTAAACAAGGCATGTCCAAAGGATGAATTCCCTCTACCGATCCCGTAATTAATGATCGACATTGCTTCAACACATGAAATATTCTCGTTCATGGATGGATCTTCGTGATACAACCGGATAAAAATGGCTCCGAAGATGAAAAGCTTACAAGCATTCGAACGCCGATCGGAGTATTTTGCTACACAAGTGATGCCATTCGGACCGAAGAACGCAGGAGCAACCTACCGGAGAGCAATGACAAGAATTTTTGATGATCTCATCCACAATCAAGTCGAATGCTACGTGGACGATGTGGTCATCAAAAGCAAAGTAAAGGAAAACCACTCGTATGATTCGAGAATTGTTTTCGAACGATTAAGACAATTTAACCTTAAGATGAATCCCTTAAAATGCGCCTTCGGCGTCACCTCCGGAAATTCTTAGGATTCGTTGTCCGACATCGTGGAATTGAAATCGACCCGGAAAAGATTAAAGCTATCTTAGAAATGCCGCCTCCCAAAACCTTAAAACAACTACGATCTTTTCAAGGGAAGTCGGCATATCTTCGACGCTTTATCTCAAACTCCGTCGGTAGGTGTCGACCTTTCTCGCACTAGTTAAAAAGGACGCCAAATTTATTCGGGAAGAGAAATGCCGTAAGGCCTTCGAGGACATTAAACAATATTTAATGACACCTCCGTCTTAGCAGCCCTGGCCTCGGTAGACCGCCGATACTTTACACCGCGGCTTTAGACGACTCTCTCTGAGCCCTCGTTAGCCTGTGTCAATGATGAGGGTAAAGAAAATGCTCTTTACTACTTAAGCCGTCGTTTACTTCCGACGGAAGTAAGGTATCCCGCAATTGAAAAGCATTGTTTAGCCCCGATCTTCGCCGCTCAAAAGCTCGTGCACTACATGCTTTCTCATAAGGTCAACCCGATCTCGAAGTTTAATCCATCGCAATACTCGATGACTCGTCCAACACTTTCCAAGCAGACTTGCCGGATGGTCAATGATATTATCGCAATTCGATATAACTTTCGTGCCTCGCGTGCCGTAAAGGGACAAGTCTTAGCAGACTTCCTCGCAAGACACCCTTTGCCGGCGAATCTCCTCTCAATGATGATTTGCCGGATGAACAAATAATGAACCTAGAAGACCTCGATGATCGACGTTGGGAATTATATTTCGACGGAGCATCTTCAAGCACACAAAGACGAAGAATCGCAAGTGATAAGTGCCCTGTAAGGCAGAATCGGCTAATCTTTATAACACCGGAGCGGGGGATGTTAAGATACTCCTACCACTTGACGTAACCGTGTACAAACAATGAAGCGTAATACGAAGCCCTCATAACGGACCGGAATTAGCTATTCAAATGGGGATAATAGACATCAACATCTACGGGATTCACAGCTAATCATTCAACAGATCGCCGGACAATACAGAACTTTTAAAGCCAAGACTCGAACAATACTTCCAAGATGCTATACAAATTGTTGAACAGCATTCCAAATGTGACAATCTACAAAATTCCCGTAAAAGAGAATGCTTTAGCAGATGCTTTAGCCCGTCTCGCAAAAGAATTTGCCTGTTTGCAAGATGAATCGATGGAAGTGTCGATCACTGACGTCAGGTCCTATCACAGCCGACATAGACACAATACACAAATCGAAAAAGAAGAAGAATCAATGCAACAATGGATGAAAACACACGAGATCGGCGACAACCATTGATAGACTACCCGCAAACAGAAAGCTACCGGACGATAGGTCGCTAGCCCATCGCATCAAGAAAAGAACTCGTCCTACGCATTAATAAACAACACATTATACGAAGGTCTTTTGATCAAATGTGGCTAAGGTGCCTAAGCGGGTCCGAGGCCCGTGAAATTGTTAAAGAGGTGCATTCAGACTCGTGGCGCTCACCGACGGGTCCGAAGATGAAAATGAAAATTAAAAGACTAGGGTACTACCGGCCCTCGATGATGACCGACCGCATGAAAATCGCCAAGAGCCGTCACCAATGCCAAGTGCACGGAGTGGTTCTACACCAACCTCCAAATGTGCCGCACCCGACAATCGCGTCGCGGCCATTCGAATGTCGGGGCACGTATATAGTGGGTCCGATAGAACCACCATCTTCAAAAGGACATCGCTTCATTCTTGCGGCTACGATTACTTTTCCAAGTGGGCGAAGCGGCTCCACTTAGAGAAGTGAAAGCACACCACGTGCTACGCTTTTTCAAGAACCAAGTTGTCTACCGTTTCGGAGTGCCGCGCAGATCATCTCGTATAATGGGTCAGCATTCGAAGCACACAAATCAACAATTTTGTCGTGAGACACGGAATCGACCGGCGATACTCAACAATTTACTACCCAAGAGCAAACGGCCTCGCCGAGGCTTTTAATAAAACTCTCGTTCAAATCTTAAAGAAAACCTCGGACGATAATAAGAGAAATTGGCACGAGAAATTGTTAGAAGCCTTACGGCCTACTCGGACAACCTTCGAACTCCTACTCAAGCTACACCTTACGCTCTAGGTGTATGGGTCCGAGGCAGATGTTACCTTTAGAGGTTCAGCCTTCCTTCACTCGTAATTGCAGTTGCAAACAAGATCACGACGAAGAAAACGCCGAATTACGACTCGAAGAATTAGAAAGCTTCGAAGGGAAAAGACTTGCAACGCAACAGAATTTAGAACTATACCAAGCTAAGATGGTTCAAGCCCATGACAAACTGGTCCGCCCAAGAACCTTCAAAGTTGGTGACTTAGTTCTCGTTCTCAAGAGACCTATCCTTGCACACCGCAAGATAGGAGGAAAATTCGAACCCACTGGGAAGGACCGTTTCGTGGTCAAGCAAAGATACTCGTGAGGTTCCTACCAGCTAGTGAATTGCCGTGGAGAACGACATATGCTTCCGATCAACGGACGATACTTGAAAAAGTATTACGCTACCCGATGTTTCGAAGGAATGAATTCTTCATCCCTAAGAAACACGGGCGAAGTAATTACTTATGATCGGGTCCGAACCCAAAAATAATAAAATGTGCTAAGATAAATAAAATCATGATAATAAAGTTTTCCTTGTTTTCTTTTCCAAATCAAAATCTCTTCCCCGATCTTATCCTACTTCATTCCCGTTAAATTTTAAAAATATAAGAGAATATATAAAAAAATGTCTTTAATAAACATTTTCTTAATGTTCTTGTTCTTAGTACAGACCCCCGATCCTTTTCCTTGTCTTTTCGCAGGAAATGTCGAACGAGCGGTTGGTCCCGAACTTTAAGAATGGCGTAAGCCTTGCACTCGATGAAAAGGGGTGAAAGATGGAGCGATAATCGAGATTGACTCGGATTTCGCACCAAACAGCCTACGTACGAGGAAAGTGACCGGTCCCGCTAACCGAGAAGAACTACCGCGTACAAAGGATGGTGCTATGGCCCGAGCCACCAATCCAACAACAAGAAAAGAAAAGCAAACACCGAAGAAGATAAAAATGAAGTCCGTGGTCGCTGGCGACGCAGGGCATGTGTTTGCACAGCGCCGCGCCTACGCAGATTCATGAAGTTCGAAGGGCTACTCTCACAGTCACGCAACGAAGAAATAAGAATCGCCGTATCCGTAAGATGTTAACAAAACTAGCTCGCGACCAGCGCGACGAGACAAGCTTGCTACTACCAAGACGTACATCAAGGACACCGGTCTACCAGTGACAACTCGAAGAAAGGAGGCGCTCCTAGGATGACAAAGAACTAGGGAAATCTCACAAATACCGTAAGAAAGAAGGCTACCACGCCACGGATAACCACCAATAATGCATGACCTTGTTGCAAAGCAACCCCGGATGTGTCCCGATGTGCATCATCCCCGAGGAGCCGAGGTATGCAGAGAACGCGAAGGGATTGAACCGTATATCCCACAATATGTCACAAGGCCTCGCCATCTGCATCATTCCGAATACGAGTCAGGAGAGAATGCACGTCGAAAGAAAACCTTTGAATATCAAGAGAATCGCAGGTAGAAGAATCAACATACTGCAGGGCCTCGAGCTACATACCGACGTATTCTTTAATATGAACAACATCAAATCGTGGATTGTATCCGGATTTGAAAAAGAAGGCCGAGCAGCCGCCTAAGGGAGAATACCTACTTTAAACCCGAGATGGATGCCGTGGGAAGGGAAGAATCACAATACAATGCGGATGTCGCTACAATCCTCATTCGAAGACAGAAGGGAAACCCACCGGAATACTCCGTCATGGGCAAGTAGATCCGATGCCATTAGTCATCAAGAGAATGGTAAAAAGATTGATAACATGGAGGGTACCGCCACAGATTGCATACCCACAAACTCGCATTATCAACATCTACAAACAGGGTGACTACATACCCCCACATATAGATCACCATGACTTCGTCGACCTTCGCATGCTCTTTCCCGAACGAATGTAACATCATGTTCGGATCTGACCTCCGGATAGCAGCTCCGGTGAGTTCCGAGGGCCGCAAAGATACTCACCGCAGGTTCCGTCATGATACCGATGGCACGAGCGTACACGCTAAGCATTGCATACCAGAGTGCTGAAGCCGATCTCGCTACTTTCAGAGAATGGACGACAAGAAGACACCTTACCATTTCCAACTGCATCCCGTAGCCAGAGAACCTCCGGCCTTACGAGCCGCGAGTTACATGGGAGATATCACAACTCCAATGTACATCCATATGGCATCCTTGCCAAGGAGCTACTTTGGAAGGTGATGTTATTAACCATGTACCCCACTATTCGTACATGGATTTTTTTGACAAGGCTTCTCTTGATGGATCGCCAAAGATCATACATAGTCCGTTTCGAGTCTACATGGATTGTATGAAATGTATTCCGCATCGAGTTGTATGATGTATCTTCAACATGATTGGAATGAAAGCGACCATGTCACATTTTTGGCCTTCACCTCTTTTGTGCAAATTGATTGGGAAACGCCATTAAAGTTAAATGAACTTCGAACAAAGAACATAAAAGAAATAAAAAGGGATAAAAGAAAACTTTCTAAAAATCTAAAAATGACGAACACCAAATTCACATGAACATTAATGAACGATAAAATAAAATTGGAATCATTAAAAGATAAACGAAATCAACATAAATGTTAAATCAAATCACAAAGCAAATTCCAAATCAAATTTCAATCTTTCCAAATCCACTCTCAATCAAATTTCAATCTTTTCAAATCATAAATCAAATTCTCAATCAAATTCCAAATCCACTCCTCAATCAAATTTCAATCTTTTCAAATCATAAATCAAATCTCAATCAAATTCCAAATCCACTCCCCGATCAAGTTTCAAATTTGATCTTCCAAATTTCAAATCAAATCTTAAATCAAATTTCAATCGAGTTCAAACTCATCCTTCCAAATTTCAAATTCAATCTTTCCGTATTTCAAGTCTCAATCAAATTTCAAATTCAATTTCTTCCATCTCGAATCAAATATCAATCAAATTCAAAATCGGTTTTCGGGTCGAGGATTTTACATTCGAAACCGTACCGCCCTTGTGATCTTTTCCTATTGCAATCGAAATACATCAAATTCAACCTTTTCGGCCGAGGATTTTATATCCAAGACCGCATCGCTTTAGGATTCTTTTCTTATTGCACTCGAAGTACATCAAATTCAAACTTTTGGGTCAAGGATTTTACATCCAAGACTCCACCGCTTTAGGGTTCTTTCCTATTGCACCGAAATACATCAAATTCAAACTTTTGGGTCGAGGATTTTACATCCAAGACGACCGCTTTAGATTCTTTTCCTATTGCACCGAAATACATCAAATTCAACCTTTGGGTCGAGGATTTTATATCCAAGACCGCACTCGCTTTAGGATTCTTTCCTTTGGCTGGTAATCGAAGTACATCAAATTTAAACTTTCGTCGAGGATTTTACATCCAAGACCGCATCGCTTTTTGTGGTTCTTTCCTATTGCACTGAAATACATCAAATTCAAACTTTTGGGTCGAGGATTTTACATCCAAGACCGTAACACTGCCAGGGATTCTTTTTCCTATTGCACGTAAATACATCAAATTCAACCTTTTGGGTCGAGCATTTTATATCCAAGATCAGATCAAGCAGATTCTTCCTTTTGTACCGAAGTACATCAAATTCAAACTTTGGGTCGAGGATTTTACATCCAAGATCGGCATCGCTTTAGGATTCTTTCCTATTGCACTGAAATACATCAAATTCAAACTTTTGGGTCGAGGATTTTACATCCAAGATCGCACCGCTTTAGATTCTTTCCTATTGCACCGAAGCATAATTTCAAATTCAAACTTTGGGTCGAGGATTTTACATCCAAGACCGCACCGCTTAGGATTCTTTTCCTATTGCACTGCGACATCAAATTCAACCTTTTTGGCCGAGGATTTTACATCCAAGACCGCACTCGCTTTAGGATTCTTCCTATTGCACCGAAGTACATCAAATTCAACCTTTTCGGGGTCGGTGATTTTACATCCAAGACTGCATCGGCTTTAGAATTCTTTCCTATTGCACCGAAGTACATCAAATTCAACTTTTGGGTCGGTGATTTTACATCCAAGACCTAATCGCTTTAGGATTCTTTCCTATCGTACCTGCGCACCACCCAACCTTTTCGGGTCGAGGATTTTACATCCAAGATCGTACCGTTTTTTAGGATTCTTTCCTATTGCACCTAAGTACATCAAATTCACCTCTTTGGCCGAGGATTTTACATCCAAGATCGCATCGCTTTTAGATTCTTCCTATTGCACCGAAGCACATCAAATTCAAACTGTCGAGGATTTTACATCCAAGACTCAATCGCTTAGGATTCTTTTCCTATTGCACTTAAGTACATCAAATTCAACCTTTTGGGTCGAGGATTTTACATCCAAGACTCAGATCGCTTTAGATTCTTTCCTATTGCACCGAAGTACATCAAATTCAACCTTGCCCAGGATTTGAATCAAGACTCAGCATCGCTTTAGGATTCTTTCCTATTGCACCGAAGTACATCAAATTCAACCTTTGGGCTTGGTGGATTTTACATCCAAGATCAAGATCGCTTTAGATTCTTTCCTATTGCACCACATCATCTAACCTTTTCGTCGAGGATTTTACATCCAAGACTGTACCGCTTTAGGATTCTTTCCTATTGTACCGTTGCCATCAAATTCAACCTTTGGGTCGAGGATTTGCTATCCAAGACCGCATCGCTTAGATTCTTTCCTTTTATTGCACTGGCACATCAAATTCAACCTTGGCCGAGGATTTTACATCCAAGACTCCAGATCGCTTTAGGACTTTTCCTATTGCACTAAAGAGCATCAAATTCAACCTTTGGGGTTTGAGGATTTCTACATCCAAGACTCCAGACCGCTTTAGGATCCTTTTCCTATTGTAATCGAAATACATCAAATTCAAACTTTTGGGTCGAGGATTTTACATCCAAGACCGCACCGCTTTAGGATTTTTTCCTCACAAAGATCTAAATACATCAAAATCAAACTCGAGGTTAAGGATTTTACATCCAACACCACATTACTTCCTAGATCTCTCTTCATTGCACGATTCATCTAATCAATTCAATTTTCTTTCGAGGTCAAGATGTTACATCTAAAACCTCGTAATTCCAATTTTCATTTCAAATCAAATCCCTCAAATTAATTTTGACAAAACTTCAATCTAAATTAAAAATCAAGTTGAAATCTAAACTCACACATCAAAATTTAAAACAAAATAAAATCTAAATCGAAATTCCCCGTGTCATGTGATTCGAGATTCACCTCCTTTTCCTTTCTCCACAGAAACTGTGAATCTCCGATTTCTAGATATACTTGCTACTCCTCAAATAAAACTCTCTATTTCATCCTAAGTTTGTCACTTGGATGTTTGTGTTGGTTTTGTTGATCGCTTGCCGACACTACGCTGCAGTTCGTCACCACCACACCTATCGTCCATTTGTTGACTCATTTCGATGAGGTCTTCTTCTTCTCTTTAACACTTAGGATCTAGCCTTAGGCTTCGACTATCTTAGAGAACTAGAATTGGGACCCACCTTTAGAAATTCAAACCACTTCTTAACTCCCCGCAACCCACAAACTCGACTATAGACCCCTAATCACCTGCAGGGTCAAATCAAGTAACGTGAAGTTTAAAGGATGAGTTCATAGGACTCTTTGGCCTTAGGACCGCACCGGTGGCCTGTCCGGGTGAAGGGGCCGGCTTACACACACACTACATTTATACACTACACCTACACATCACACTTTCACACACCTCCTAAAACCACACCCATACCTAACTCGACCTCCCCGACTCATGCGGGTGATTCACATGGATGGTCCCACCCCTAAGCCCTTAGCTAAGAGGGTTAGGAACAACACAGTGAATGCCTCAAATGAGTCCCTTCATGGCTCATGTGGGCTTGATATGGCTTCATGGCCTAACTAAAGCCTCAAATTACCCAAAATTCTCAAAAAATTTCCAAATCACCCAAAATTCTCCAAAATCATTCCCAAACATTTCTACATCACTTAAATTGATCATCCATACCCAAAAATACCAAAAATTCCAAGAAAACCTCCCAATACCCTCCAAATACCCAAAATACCCCTCTTGACCTAAAAATCCAAAAATTCAGAAAATTCCCAGAAAATTCCAGAAAATCCCAAATATTACCAATTTCATTTTGTCAAACTACACCATGGGCCAATTTTGTCAATTTACTCCCACTTTTGTCAAAACCCCACTCAATTCCATTTTAACCTTAAGTGAACCCAATGTCAAACCAAACCTACCCAATTGACCCCAATTTTGGCCCAATTCAGTTCTAAACTTCAATTCAACATTCCCAACACCAATCTAGACCAAATCCAAGCCCAATTTGATTGACATTTGGATTCAATCTCACTTTTGGCCTTAGCCCAATTTGGACCCATGACCCAAACCTAACCCAAACTCACCCAATTCAATTCCACCTTAACCCCAAATCTTTTCTAAATCTTCCTTAACATTCCCACAAACAAAAAACTAACATGATTTGCCCAAAATTTAGACCCAAACCCCACTCAAACTCAACCCAAAGCTAAAAGGCCCAATTTTGACCTAAACCTAAACCTAACCCAAATGAGCCCAAACCCAAAATCAAAGCCCAACCAAAGTCAAACCTCTTTGAAACACTCCCATAAACATTTCTCAACATTGATTTTAACATCAATTTCAACCCTAGCCCAACATTAGCCCAACTTGGCCCACTTGGACCCATATAGGCCCACTTACCAAATAAACCCAAATTCAAACAAATTCAACTCCAAATCACACCAAATCGTACTCCAAGCCCTTCATGGAACATCCCTAAAACCAATTATGATATTTATTTGACAAAGTACTTCACAAAATCTTCACCCAAATAGCCATCCTAAAATCAAAAGCCCATTCCATTTAAACTTTCCTAAAAGCCCACTTCACCACATTCAAAAGCCCAAATCCATCCAAAGCCCACATGGCACTTCCCCTCATCATCCATTTAATCAAAATAACCCCTAAGTTTCAAAATCACTAATTAAACCATTCCAAATCAAGCTTCATGCTAATTTTCACCAAAAATATCAAAATCTTCTTAAATCTCTTTATGAAATTGACCCAAGCTTTTCCCAAGCCAAATGGAGCCAAGGATGAGCCATTCACAAGCCATAAGGGCTGAAGGAGTTTGGCATGTGACCATGCCATTAATGGCAAAAGGAGGAGGTCCTTTAACCATCTCCTAAAAGTCATTAGCCTTAAGCATGTTTCCCTTAACTAAGATTTAATCCAAATATTCTTGGATAAGGACATCACCACCTTCGACTACCAGCCTAACTCGATCTTCACCAAGACCAACCATGGGAGGTGAACCCAACCCAAACCAATGGGTTGACCAATTTCAAGCCAAAGTGGCCTCTCCCCTTACCATTTTAATTCAAACACTTTACACATGTCCAAGCCCACCGACTTCACTCATTGCCAAGCCCGACCTCCCCGGTCAAGATGGTGACCCATGCCTCACAAGGCCACCTCCCGGATCGCCGGAAAACACCACACCCGAGAGCATCATGTGAGCCCAAGCTTGGAATTCTCACCGCCGAGTTGCCCCATGCCCAATGGCCACCATGGTCGTTCTTCTCCTCACCAGAAAGGCTCGATCCCATGCCTCAACTCCCCCCGGAAGGCTCTCCACCTCTCCTATTTAAACCCCTCACCCTCACGGCCATGGAAGAGAGTCGCACAAACCAAGCGAAACTCGCCAAAATTGTTCCAAACCCTTCTCCACCCTTAGAGTACTTGATCCGTTGTCAATTTGCCCTAATCCCCACCGATAAAACCACCTCCTCTAACCGAAATTCCACCCAAAACCGTGACACTTCTCCTACGCCGAGCCAATCCCCACCGATTGGTTCTACACCTTCACTCGCCGTACCAAGGAAGGTGTCCACCGCAAAAGCCCCATCTCCCTGTGCCACCTGCTTGCTCCAACCTCCAAGCTTTGTGATCGGGCTTGGTCGAAATCACCCACACCACTGCATCAGAGACTTATCCGGAGCTTGCCGGGATCCAATCGAAGGTGCAACAACTCTCGCATTGAAGCCACACTTTCCGAGCAAAGGTATGAGCTAATTTTTCATCCCGAGCTTCTAGAGATTCTCCATTTCGAATGCTTTAATTTCAATGCATGATAGCCGTATAGATGTGTTCGCTCTTCAAGACGAATCCTTAGAGCATAAGAACATGAAATCCACGTAGCATCGAGTGAGATCTTACGGATTTAGTGTGTGGACGGCTCTCGGGTGAGGACGCTCGGGGCTGATGAACGGATGTCGTCCATTCAATACACGCGCGGACGATGCCGATGGCATTGACCCAGAGACGTGTACGAGAACCGTGGGCCCGGCCGCCGACTCGGTGGCGGCGTCGAATGGGAGCGCGCCACGCGAAGGAAGCTCGGAGCCGCCGAGGATGAGCTCTGCCGCCGCGTGGATAAATAGAAAATTAGGTATTTTTTGATTTATTTAATTCCCTAAACTTCAAAAATTCATAACTCCGTGTAGAAAAATCGAAAAATAAAATAAAAATATCCTCAAGCCACTGTAATCGCAGGAGAATAATGTGGAAAAGAAATCATTCAATTTCATCAAGTATTTTATTTTTCATAATTTATTTACTGTCTCCATTATTTTAATTCTCCATGCATGTATACAATTCACCAGCTTATCAGACCACAGGCTTTTTGAAGCCTCCGAATCGGGGAACATTCCCTGAATTTTCCAAAGTCGAGGCCATCCCTATAAAAAGTTATTGATTTTTCAAATTCATGTTGTTGTTTTGAGTATTTTAATTCCAATAAATAACATGTTGTGAAATAAATTCTAGGAAAATTTGGTGATGTTTCTTATGACTGCAGAACCCTAGGAAAAATAGGTTTTATTCTAGTTCATTTAAAACAACCCTAATCGTTTAAACACCCAAAATAGTCTTTAATTAATTAGAGTTAACCATGCATCAAATTGACTTGAAATCAATTCTCCACTGACCTTTAAGATCAGAGGAATCCACCATGTGCTCGAGGTCAATCGGGATCTTTCGTTAGCCCCACTAATTGGGTTGATTAAGCCACTTAGCCATTTTAAACTTTAAAATTCATAACTTTTAAAAATATTTCAAAGTTCACAAATTGGTTTTGAGCCTCTCTCGATATCAGGGGAACTCTAAGAAAATTAAAATTTCAATTTTCTAGAAAAAAGTTGATTTTTAATAATATTTTAATATTTTTAATAATTAAAAATAATAAAATCACAAAAATAATAAAATTCACCAAAATGTCAGCATTTCGAATTTTAATCACTTAAGAACAACCCCACATTTTTCTTAGGTCTATTTAGTGAGATATTAAATTTTAAAGCTTTAAGGTAATTTTAAATTAAAAAAAAAATGTATTTTCTAGCATTTTCACTAAAATAATTATAATAAATCATAGAAAAATCATAAAATTGTAAAATGTGATTCTCTGATTTCCTTGATATCAGAGAGATTTTTTGAAAAATATAAAATTCATTTTTCAACATTTATTTTATTTTTAAATTAATTAACACTCCAAACTTCAAACAATTATAATAAAAATAATAGAATTCAAAATCACCAAAATTAGTCCAAGTGATACTCTGGTCATTAGAGTGTCCCCTAATTTTCTTAAGGACAGAAACTTTCCCTTGGTCATGTTATTAAATTTTCCTTGGAAATCTCTATTTTCTACCAAAGATAATTATATAAATAAATTAAAATGCAGAAAATCACATTTTCTCCTCTCACGTTTTATCGGTTGCTTTGCTAAGTCATTACAAAAATTTCAAGTTCATTTCGAAGTTCAATTTAGTGAGTTATGAAATTATTAAGCTTAAAGGGTAAAGTGGTAATTAAAATTTTTAATCCTTAATTAAAACTTTAGGTTTAATAAAAAATTAACAAGTAAAATATTTGATCCTAATCTGATTCGATGATTGAAATTTAAATAATTAAAGGGTAGAAACCCATTAAGAAATTTAAAATGATTAAACCTTAATTAAATAATTGATTAAATTTGGAAGAATAATAAATTGGAATTATTAAAATAGGGATATTATTAGGAAGAGATTTATTCTTTAATTTAAAAATCCCTAAGTTAATTATTTCATTAATATTTAATTCTTAATTAAAATGATAACTCAAATTTAAAATATTAAAAGACTTAATCATTAAACTAAAATTAAATTATTAAACTCTTTAAAATTTCAATTAAAATTAAAAATAAAATTAAATTAAAATTAAATCGAATTAAATTAAATTAAATTAAATTAAAATTAAAAAATTAAATTAAATTAAAGATTAAATTAAATTAAATTAAATCAAATTAAATTAAATTAAACAAATTAAATTAAATTAAATTAAATTAAATTAAATTAAATTAAATTAAATTGAATTAAATTAAACGCAATTAAATCAAATTAAAATTAAATTAAATTAAATTAAATTAAATCAAATTAAATTAAATTAAATTAAATTAAATTAAATTAAATTAAATTAAATCAAATTAAATTAAATTAAATTAAATTAAATTAAATCAAATTAAATTAAAATTAAATCAAATCAAATTAATTACACATCAAATCAAATTAAATTGAACTATATTGAATTAAATTAAATTAAAACTCAATTAAATTAAATTAAATTAAATTAAATATAACATCACCTAAGACAAAGAAATTAAATATAAAGCAACTTGAACACTATTCCAAATTTAAACACATTAACTTAAATAAAATCATTTGAATACCAATTTACCCTCGAAAGCTTTAGTTATTATAACTCCTAAACAGAACATTAAATGAAATGTTACTTCACTTATAGGATATTCAAATGTCCTACTAATCGAGTAAGATAATAACAAAACTCGAATTTTCGACGATTAATTCATTTGTATAATCAAATTCATTCTGACTTAAAACAATCCTAGAAATATTGAAAAAAATGTTTAAGATTTGTCTTAAGCACTTCCTCTAAATGACAGATGTTCATAAGAACAACTGGACTTAATTGTTCTTCGATGAAGAAAATCGTCCCCAAACCAAAACACAAAGAACTCGTACGTCATAAAGAGACGACGATTAGTAGGATTGTGGGGAACTTGGTAGAAAACTATAACCTCACTTAGCTTTACCTAGGAACTTGCTTAATATTCTATTTGTGTTTTAAGTGCAGTTTTGGGATGACGCGGGAAGACCTCCGTGTACGCTTTTATTTTATCGCAATCTACTTTCGCAATTTACCTTCTTGCAATTTATTTAACTACGTTGCACTTACTTTTCTTGCATGATAAACAACCGTTGCATGAAAACCTACACCCTTAGGATAGACCCTAAAACTGAAACCAAAACTAAGTTAAAAATCATTGCAAGATAAAATTCACCGCCACAACATTTCAAAATATAAAACAATCCTAAATTTAATCACAAACAGAACACAAAACTACAATTACAACTAAATTAAAACGTCCCGTTGGATGACGGAATACCTCGGATGATGTAACCTACGTGTTGCTAACGGGATTTCCCACGGTCTAAATGAAAGTGTGGAACTCATTCAACAGCTAGGGCACCATCCGGACTAAGTGAATCCGATAAAAATAATGATGCCGAAGGATGGAACCGCTGGATCTTAACCGGTGTCGTTATAATCAACTTTAAGATTTGTTTTAATTAAAACACAAAAATACTTGGAAATTAAGACTTCTCTAAACCAAAACACTTTTCCCTATCCCCGACTTATAATTTCTAAAACTAAACCTCTCGCAACAAAGAAGGGAGCTCCTGAGCATGGTGGGCAAAGACGGCTACATCGTCATCAACAACAAAACTCGAATCCACATCAGCAAAACTTTCCTAGAACTAAACAACAAAGCCATAGGACTTCGAGGTAGTTTGCCTAGTGCAACATAAATCCTCAATCTTTTGTTAGGCATTTGCACCGCAAATTAAGCCCTAACCAGCTTTAGGATTCCGAGGTAGTCGTCCGATACGACATAAACCCTCACATCTTCAAGGCTATTTGTATGACATGTCATACACAAAATGTAAGTCCAAATTAATTAAAATTGGCAAAATCAAAAACATTTAAATAAATATTAGGACTTTTCTGTAAATCCAAGCCAAACGATAGAATAGCCTGAACATGTAAGTTCGCTTCGAATCCGTGATTTCTCCTACTTTTCCTTTGGATTCACAAAACAAAATGTTCCAAACTTGATCCATTCCCTTTGAAATTCCAAAATTCAATCCCCCGAAAATCTTAAACTTTGAAATTCTTGAGAGCAGAATTATTGATTATTATCGAGAGTTTTCTTGTGTGATTCCCATCACTTAAGATGTAATTAACTATAGGGGCTTGCCCTTATAGGAAATTTTAAAGAACTCCGTAATATAAACACCGTTTACTCTGTTTTCATATTAAGAAGGGAATTTGTCGCTTATAAATTGGTTCGCGTACCAAACGGATGTCACAAATCTTCTAGTTTATTTAATCGAGCCCTGATCATTACAAAGGTGTCTATCCTTAGGATAGATACACGGTTTGTAGTGCGGTGTGCTCGTTTATATAAACCATTTGGAATGTGAGACTACCGCTTAGTCTCATATCTTAAAACCTTCAAATTTAAAAATTATTTTCAAAATCAAATAATACTTTTCAAATTATTTATTTTAATTAAATTAAAAATTCGCCGACAAATTTCCGTTAGGCGACCCCCCTTTTCAAAATAAAACACAACCTAAAAATATGCCGACAATCACCTATTGGACTCAAAAAACCATAGGGGAGGTTATCTGAAATAGATCTCTTTTCTCCTTCTATGACTTTTTCCGGCTAGAGAACTTTTCACAATCTAATCGCAACCGATGATATTCTATACCGAAAGGGCTGAGGGGTCCTTCCCGTATGTGAATCTCAAATCATTTTTTTCAGTAGAGGAGTTAATCTCTCACCTTTTTTTTCAAGGTAGGATAGCTCGTAAGGTGTGGACCGAGATCTTTCAAAGATCCGAACATTGGCAGTGAGCAAGCCCAAGTGGACTATTCCTATAATTATTGCGTAGCTGGCATGCCAAAACACGTGAATATATTTCTTTCATACTTGCTTGGTTTCTTTAGATTACTAGAACAAAGCCAGTTCGATAAGATTTATTTCTCAATTCTCCCCGTTGTGAGAAACTATATTTCATTCTCCATAAGTGGTTTCCTCCTATCCTTCACTTTTCCCCTCGATAAGTGGTTCATACTCTTATCTCTCGTTAATTGGGGAGTCCCCTCACCCCACTATTGTTAAGGTTTACAGTGATGGAGCTTTTCTCATATAGGGCAGGAGGGTGGAGTTTTAGGGTCTCGCTCGGTCCTTCTCCTCTTCTATTCTCGCCCCACTACTTACCGCCGATGCTCTTGAAGCGGAATTAGTTGCCGTCTACCGGGCTTTTTGGAATGCTGTCAAGGCTTATTTGACATAACTTTGGGTTGAAGTGGACTCTTTAGTGCTTATTCAGTTGCTAGAACATGAGGAGTCGACCTCCTAGAAACACTCTTTATGGCTTAATAAAATTAGATTACTCAAACCCTCCTCGCTGTAAAATTCTCCTTTATTTTCAGAGAGGGTAATAAACCCGCACACCGGTTAGCTAGACAAAGATGAATTTACTAAAGTTGTTGTATCTACTTCCCCTCCTCCTGCTCTTCGTATTCTATTTGTTGTTGACCTCACTTTTAGTTGAGGTCTAGTTTCTTCTTACCGAAATAGCCTAGGATCTAGCCATAGGACTCTCTTGGTGACTTTTCGTAGAAGACTAGCCATGGAACCCTACCACATAGAAATTCCACATGCTTGCTTTTCTCACTTGGAGATTTCACATGTTAAAACTTAACTCTAATGATCGTGAGGGAAAGAAACTAAACATAAGGAAGGCCAAGTGAAATTTATAGGTGGTCAAGCTCAGATCGACCCCTGAGGCCCAAGACTCATGTTCTACACTCACACACTACACACTTACAACTCTGAACCAAACAAATCCCATTTTGATCCCTTAACTCTTTCGAAACTCACGTGGATAGTCCCGCCACTTCTACCTCTATGGCTAAGGTGACCAGGACTAACACATAAACAGGACCAAAGAGAGTCATTTCGATTTGTAACTCAAATAAATTTCGACATTCCAAATTGAATTCTGAAATCCTACCAAATTCTCCAAACTTTTGACCCTTAGCCCTTAAACCCCGCCAAATGACCTAAAATACCCCAAAACCCCAAAACTCCATGAAATTTCAAAAATGTTCATAAATTGCCAAAATTCCTAAAATCATTTCGAAATACCTCCCACCATTCAAATTGACCAAAATTACCCAAATTTACCATAAATTTTAAATTCCCCAAAATTTGCCCAAATTACCAAATTACTCTAAAAAAGGTCCCAACACCAAAAATTTCCTAATCACCCAAGTTCTCCAAAAATCATTCCGCATGCTTCCCCTCATCGCATTTGTGCTCGACTATCAAATGTCATACTTCCGAGCAAACTACCGAGCCCCTCACAACCAAAAAGTCGATACTTAAATGACATTCTTGGGTTCGTAAAATCGTCCGCATCGTCGCAATGCCCTCGACACTCTAGTTTGATTCCAAATTTCATTTTTTAAACCTCTCCGAGCCTTTAATTTTACCAATTACCATATCTCGAAAAACCCCCAAAATTACCAAAATACATTTTCTTAGCCAAAAATTCAAAAAAATTCTAAAAATTTATGAAAATTCCCCTAAACCCTTGAAAAATTCTTAATTTTTTCTTCAACAAAACAATAGCCTAATCTTATCAATTTGACCCAATTTCATCAAAAGCCCCAAATTCGACATTTTTTGACCGATAGTTAATGATGTTGCTCAAACGACCGGATCGTAAACCGAATCTCGTTGTTGCGTCCGGAATGTCAAAATTACTTCGGGGAATGACATATAATTTGTTATGGTTTATACACGGCGAACGGTGCCAAAAAAACTACGAGTTCGGCAAGTACAATTATTAAAATAATTTTTTTTTCTTTCTACCTAACGTAGCCTTTAGCCGACGCCCATTGATCTACCCAAAGAAATACCAATTTTTATGCCTTTTTTATGATTCAATTCTTAAGGATATTATGCTTTAATGAAAGGTATTTTCATGTTTTTAGATGTAGATGATTAAAAAGAGTCCAAGAAAGAAAAAGAAGGAAAAAGAGAAAATAGGAGCAAAAATGGAGCTTATGGAGCAAATTGTGGAATTATTAGCTCGGCGCTAGGCGCCGCAGTCCTCGTACCCAGTACTCGCAGTCCACGCCTAAGCGCGACCCAAAGCGAAGAGGTGAAAGACCGGTCACGAGTCCGGCGCGCCAGCGCGACGGTTACCTTCTAGAAGATACATTGAATTTGGATGAATTTTGGAGAGGTACCTAAGCAATCCAGGTAGTCAAATTCAGAGCTCTATAAATAGGAGCGCATTCTACGTAGAAAATCGCACCAAACCCCTCCTCTTAGGCACATACCCATTTTAAGATATTCTCTCTCATCTATAGTTTAATTTAGTCTCTTCCATACTTAGGTGCCACTTTCTTTTGTATCTAGTGAGTTTGTTTTTAGTGTTTACTGTGTTATTGTTGTTGCAGTCTTTCATCATCATTTCGGGAGCTCATAGGTTGGCGGATCTCGAAGGAACACTTCGCATAAGTATTCGTACTTGGGTTCAAAGTTTTATAACATATTTGTTGGTTATTTTAATGAGTTCGAGTAGTTAGTTATCTTTCTCATTTCAACTATGAAAAGATTATAAATTAATTAAATTTCGTAGGAGAATTAAATATAAAATATTTTAAAATATTGCGATGATATTAATACCTCGATCTTAGTTTACTTTTAAAATCGTCATTTAATTTGTTAAAACCTATTGAAGAATTTTGAGACCTATCCGGAGATAAATTCTTAACTAGTAGATATCACTTGAATCCTTATGTTAATCACAAGCTATACGCGGATTGTTTAAGGTGAAGTTATAAATAAATAGGAAGATATTATTTTTTTCGGCGTAAAATTATTTAGTTTTTAGAATGACAGACTAAATTCTAATAATTTGGTTTATAGAAAGGTGACCGGTCATCGGTAGGCCGACCATAGCCACCCTTGGACATCTAGTAGTGTGAGTCTAGATTAAACCCATTCTACTAATAAAATATCCCGAGCCTAACTATGTACAAAATGAATTTTTCGCACCAAAACCAAAGGGTAAAGAATAGGAATGCTTCTATTTGGCATTGGATTACAATCTTAATTCCCTACAAAAGATAATTAATCTATAATTCTTGGATTAGTCAAAGAGGAGAAAGCCGTTTTTATACTTGCATAGAATTTTAAAATATTTTCGATCACATTAAAGAAGCACAATTACATATAACATGTGAAATACATCTTCACACACTAGGGAATATCGGGAAACTTTGAAAAAAAAAGTAAAAATAATATGTTTAAATTACGAGAAAAAAATGACAATATTGACTTTAAAATGCAGAAGCATATTACGACGAATGTTCCTCGGTTCTGACACCCTAGGATTCCTAACAAACTTGTCTGGCTGGGAAGCACTTGAATCACAAGCGATGTTCTCAAGTTGAGATACCGTCGAACTTCGAGCAATAGTATCCGGTTGAGATAAAACAGACCTATTGTCAGCCCACTTGAAGAAGCTAGAGTCTTCCTGTCCGTGTGCCCACCGCGAACACCTGTAGAATTGCCGCCCGTAGTTATATTGTTGGCGTGACGTTAGTAATACGAACGACAGCCCGCAACGGCATAGGACTTGTTCGAGCTTTCCTGAGAACCTGTAGCTCATCTTACTACAATTATTTAAGAGAAAATATAACTGTTAGGAAATTACATGAAATTAAAAAAATCTTTCAAATTGAAAAAAATATTAAAAAAAAACTCAATTTTGATACAATAATATAAAAATGAAAGATTCATATACATGTCAATCAATTTCTATATATTTACATATCAAATCCCAAGGAATATGCAGCTTAAAGTAGAGCACAATTTGAACCAAATCATAATTCCATTCCAAAAACTAAGACAATACCACTTAAGCTAGAGCTCTTTAGTTCATTATATCTAAAGGCATCAATATCTTAAAACCTCACCAAAATATTGCTACATAATTTAGACATGATTCAAAAATATCTAACATATTTGCTATATTTACGTACAATTAGGGGGGGGGGGGTACGGGAAGCGATGTCTTCGGCGTTTGGTTGCAAACTTGAAAACATGGCTATCGTTGCGCTACCCTCCCATTCGGCCATCACAAATGTGAAATACATAATGAAATCACAAACAACCATCACATATTGTGTAGCGAAGTTACAACGTCAAATGTACGTGACTTGTTCGGTACTAGAAACCCTTGCATCGACGTGTGTTCCACAATAACTCACATATAGTTATGAAACTAATGATATGTAGTTCATTAATAATTGAGAAGTAACTCATTTCAATATAAGAACGACATGTTCAACAAACACTTAATGGCATGTAGCAAGGGTCATTCGCAGTATGAGTCGGAATGGACTGGAATGTGAGATCATCGGGCTTAATTATCTTAGAACTCAAACTCACTAGAGCATTCAAACCCATCGAGAAATACTTACTGATTATCCCATATGAATGTTGAAATCGCTTTATGACACCTCTAATAGACTCATTCTGCGATAAGATATAGAGTGTTATTGCTAACACCTCTCATCACGTCATTCTTGAAGAGTCATTCAACCCATATAGGTATTATAGTTCATAAAGGAGGTCAATGAAAATCTCTTTCGTCATACGTAACATGTTTGTGAAGCGTGTCAGGTGGCCCTATAATAACTCACCGACCCATTTATTGCTAACAAAAGTCGACGTCATACATGGGGTTCGGTCGATGTATGTAATGTTGCAGTGATATAACAAATTAAGAATAAGAACAAGTTTTTTAACAAAGTTTCATCCTACAGAAATTATGAAAAAGAGAATTTTAAAAACCTTTAGCTATTTGAATACAAACATAAAACACAACTAAAGAACATATGGAAACAACTATATTAATCATAATGAAGACGAAGAGAAAACGCGTTCTAAAAAAGAAGGTAATAATCCATGAAAAAAAAATAATACAAACAGTACTAATAAAACATATAGAAAATATCTTAAAACATCTAATTTTCCATAAAAGAGTGAAGGAAACCGAGTTCGTATTCTGCATCCATCTGCACAAAAAATTATCTTCGAACGGGATCTTGTTGTAACTTAACACATTCGATATATAGTTTCTTGTCCACCTTAACCTCAACATGTGTATCAACTATTTGAAGACACCCCTTAATGGATGTATCATGTGAGGCAGCAGGTTTCCATGTTTCAACAAGTTTTTCTCTAATGCTTTTGATGAATGCATCCCCTTTTTTACTTTTATCCACTTGGGACCGTTTTGAAGCTCATGTGGATTCCACATCCCTTTAGACTTGGCAAGCCCCTTCCCCTGAGTCACTTACATGCTCGGTTCGTAGAACATCTGGCGTGCCAATGAATTCATTCTTAGATGGGGTAAAATCATGAGCTCCCGTTGTAACAACGCCATCGAACATGGCATCCAACTTCTCCTCCAATACTGGATCAATGCTATTGAATTTGAACTTTTTAGCTGCTGGCTCTACCTACAATGCATATCAACTTGAATTAGTTAAACATGTTTAATATAACAAAAAATAATCAGGGAAGTAGTTATAAGAATATCATTATCTCTAATTTCTCAACCCACCAATCCTCAGAAGCATCTATTGTATGTTTCACTTGATCCTAGCCTAAACCTGTAGATCCCCTCTTAAGTTTTTTCCAAATTTTCTAGTCCTTCTTTAATTGATTCCACTTATTCTTAAATTTTATCCTATCATAGTCTCTTTTTATCAATTCCTTGAATTTAACCATAATATTTTGCCAACCTTTTTTGTTAAAATAAATGATCAGCCTATTTTCTAACTCGACCCCGTAAGATAGAGATCACATAAAATATTGGTGGTATTTCTGTCCCACATGGACTACGATGATCCAACCTCTTTGCTCTTGCTTATTGCACTACTGGCTAGTAAGGTAGGTGATGAACACACTATAGTAAGGAGAACATGAAATAAAACTGTATGTATACAAATGCACATGTATGTGAAAAGAAAAAAAATTGCCTTGAACATGGTCTAAAACTTGTAAAAATGATTTTGCAACAAAGACAATAAATATAAATACAAAGTCTGAATTCAAGAAAGGCGGAGGGATTTTTCGCTCATGGAAATAAGTTCCTTATACATACACAAATATGCATGTATAAATAGAATGAGAGAACTAATTTAATAGAAATTTGAACATTCATGCATCAAAAAATATGGAAGGGGAGACTTTCAAAAGCACTTGGATCAAGATGAAAAATAAAAAGTAACATAGAAATAAATACAAACAAAATTCTACAATAATCTCTCATCAGAAGCCCCAAAGGATAAATTAAATTTGTTAGATTTGTTAGATAAATAGAAAGGATAAAAGATGGAAGAGGCCAACTATTCTCTTCATTTCTCTTCTAATGAATCAAATATATCAAGCATAAATCTCTCTTAGTTGAATCTTTTAGATCTATTGTCGATGCTGCTGCTGGTGGTTCGTTGATGTCTAAACCATTTAATGAAGCTTATGCTTTAATTGAAGAAATAACAATAAATAATTTTCAATGGTCTTCTGAGAGGGTAAATCCTAAGAAGGTAGCCAATATTCATGAATCTGATGCTTTTGCAATGTTAGCAAATCGAGTTGCTACAATTTCAAGGAAGATAGACCAATTTGGACTAATTTTTTCTCAAACAATTTTCATGATTGAAGAGAATTCATTAGACAAAATGGTAGATTCTCAAACATCATTAGAAACTTTGAATTTCATAAATAAGCCTAATAACCCATATTCCAATTATTATAACTTAGGTTGGAAGAACCATCCAAAATTTAACTGGAATAATAATAATCCGGGTGGTAGTAATAAAAAATGGGGAACAATCAAGTAAACCCATTGTGGAATTGGAACAACCAAGGTAATAATAATTATAGATCTACTTATCCTCTAGGTTTTAACAGTACTTCATAATTTAAGGATAAGAAGTTGTCTATAGAAGAAGTGGTGTTACAAATGAGAAATCAATTGCAAAGTCAAGGAGCTACAATTATAATAATGAGAATCAATTTGGATAAATAACCAATTCGTTAAGTAATAGATCCCAAGGAACACTTTCGAGTAATACAAAGATAAATCTAAGAGACAAAAGTAAAGTGCAAATAAACGCTGTTCAACTGAGAAGTGGAAGAGAGTTGGAAGGTAGAGTTCAAAAAGAGATTGAAGTAGATAAATAAGAGATTGAAGAACCAACAGAGGAAGCTCCGAAAAGTTTGGAAAGACCTATTTCTCCACCAAAAATGGATTTAGAAAAGCCACCACCACGATTTTCTCAGAGGATTCAAAAACAAAAGTTGGATAAGCAATTTTTAAAATTATTTAGAAATTTGTAAGAAACTTACAATTAATATTCCATTTGTTGAAGCCTTTGAACAAATACCAAGTTATGTGAAGATTATGAAGGATATTCTCAATAGAAAAAGGAAGTTTGAAGATAATTAGACTGTTGCACTTAGTGAAGAATGCAGTGCTATAATTCAGAAGAATCTTTCTAAAAAGCTTAATGATTCAGGTAGTGGCATAATTCTATGTGCAATCAGAGATAAATTTTATGGATAAGCTTTATGTGATTTAGGTGCAAGCATAAACCTTATGCCATTATCTATAATTAAAAGACTGGGATTAGGAGAAATAACCCCGACTACTATAACTCTATAGTTAGCAGATTGTTCAATAACTTGTCTTAAAGGAGTTAAAGAAGATGTTTTAGTAAAATTGGATTAATTTATGTTTCCTATTGATTTTATTGTGCTAGATTTGGAGGAAGATAAAGAGATTCCTATTATTTTGGGGAGACCATTCCTAGCTACAGGAAGAACAATGATAGATGTGTAGAAAGGGGAATTAACTGTGCGCGTCAATGATCAAAATGTTACATTTAATATTTCAAAATCAATGAAATATCATGCAAAAGATAAATATGATGAATATTTCAGGATGGATGTAATGAGATATCTGAGTGAATACCATTTTTAAATCAATTTATGAAGAGAAATTTGAAAGTGAAAATTTGGAACATGAGCAAGAAGAGGATGTACAATACTCTGATGATTTTAATGAGGAAAATTTAAATTTTGTTCAAGAAAGTTTTGAAGTTTTGTACATGACAAAGAAATATGAATTTTTGAGTCCATCAATTAAAAAACCTTCTGAACTAGAATTGAAGTTACTTCCTAAACGTTTAAAATATGCCTTTTTAGGTGATTCCTCAATCTTGCCAGTTATAATTTTCTCAAAATTAACAGTAGAAGAAAAAGTGAGTTAGCTTGAAACTTTAAAGGAATATAAGAAAAACTTTGAATGGACCATAGCTGTTATTAAAAGAATCAGTCCTTCAATTTGTATGCACAGAATTCTTATGGAAGAAAACTGTAAACCCAAGGCTGACCCTCAAAGGAGATTAAATCCTATTATGAGAGAAGTTGTTAAGAAAAAAGTTTTAAAGTGGTTAGATGCTTGAATTATCTACCCTGTTTCAGATAGTGCATGTGTTAGTCTTATTCACTGTGTTCCTAAGAAAGGAGGAGTAATTGCAACTATTAATGAAAAGAATAAATTAATACTAACAAGAGAAGTTATATGAATTGATTATATAAAATTAAATCTTACCACCATGAAAGATCATTTTTCACTACTCTTTCTAGATCAAATGTTGGATAGACTAGCTAGAAATAAATACTTTTGTTTTCTGGATGGATATACTGATTATCAATAAATACAAATTGCTCATTAGCATCAAGAGAAAATAATGTTTACCAGTCTTTATTGTACATTTGCTTTTAGAAGAATGCCCTTTAGTTTATGTAATGCCCCGCTACATTTCAAAAATGTATGATGACAATTTTTTGTGATTTAATTGAAAAAGGAATTGAAACGTTTATGGATGATTTTTTAGTGTTTGGAATTTCATTTGAATCATGTTTAGAACACTTATCTAAAGTTCTTAAATGCTGTGAAAAAATAAATTTAGTTCTTAATTGGAAAAAATGTCAATTTATTGTAGCAGGAGGAATTATTTTGGGATATCATATTTCTTAAAAAAGTATTGAAGTAGACCCTGCAAAAATTCAAGTGATCTCTAATTTACCTAGTCCAACAAATGTAAGGGAGATTAGGAGGTTTTAGGACATGATGGATTCTATGGACGTTATATTAAAGTCTTTTCAAATATTGTTATGCCTCTATGCTAGTTATTGGAAAAAGATGCAATTTTTTATTTTAATGAAGAATGCCTAAAAGCTTTTGAGCTGTTAAAAGAGAAATTAATCACTGCACCAGTTATTGTTCCATTAGATTGGGAAAAACCTTTTGAATTAATGTGTGATGTTAGTGATTATGCTATTGGAGCTGTTTTAGGACAAAAACATGATAAAATATTCAAAGTAATCTACTATGCTAGAACTCTTAATGAAGCTTAAATTAATTATACCCCAACTGAAAAAGATTTATTAGCTATAGTATTTTCTTTTGATAAATTTAGATCATATTTAATTGAAACAAAATGTGTAGTGCATACTGACCATTTTGATATTGCATATTTAATGAAAAAGAAAGATGCAAAACCAAGATTGATAAGATGGATTCTTCTTTTAAAAAAATTTGACTTTGAGATAGTAGATAGGAAATGTGCCGATAATCAAATTGTTGATCATCTGTCCAGACTTGAAAATGAAAAATCTCTTTGTTCTGATGATGAAATTAATGAACCTTTTCTTAATGAAAAATTTTTCACGATTAATAAGTGACATGTTCCATGGTACGCCGACATTGTAAACTTTATTGTTAGTAACATAATGCCATATGGTTTCACATACCAATAGAGGAAGAATTTTTATCTGAACCTAAGACTTATTTTTTAGATGACCCATTTTTAAACAAGGAAATGATCTATATATTCGAAGATGTATACCATTAGAAGAAACTTATGAAATATTCAAACATGTCATGATTTTGATTTTTGGGGACATTTTGGTTTTGATAAAACAACATATAAAATCTTGCAATCTAGATTCTATTGGCCTATAATTTTTAAGGATGTTAATGATTATATTACAGATTATGATCGATGACAACATGTAGACAATATTCTAGAAGAAATGAGATGCGCCTCAATTATATGTTGGAAGTTGAAATATTTGACATTTAGGGATTATATTTCATGGGCATATTTATCTCATCTTTCGAAAATTTATACATATTGTTAGTTATGGGTAGGGCTTTCGTTCAACTCGCTCCGGGTTCCGATCTATATGACCTCCGGGCGGTACAAAGTACACCTCTTCCGTAGAGGCAGGTAGTAACCTAACCTTTCAGAGTCGGGGGAGCCGAGCCCTCAACTCTATCAATGGAAAGATCTCCGTGCATGACATTGCTTTACCTCGATGTGATGCTTGAAGTGTTGCTAGGTTTTTAAGAAAGAATATATTTTGTAGATTTGAAATGCCAAGAGTAATCATAACTGATGGGAGAAATTATTTTAGAAATGCAATTATGGAGAAATTAATAAAGAAATATCATATTATTCATAAAATTGCTACTGCTTATCATCCTCAGATAAGTGGTTCGGTTGAATTATCCAATTGTTAAATTAAAAGAATTTTGGAAAACATGTTAATCCTAACATAAAGGATTGGTCAATCAAACTGGATTTTTTCTTTGTGGGCTTATAGGATTGCATATAAAAGTCTTATAGGAATGTCCCCATATATGCTAATTTTTGGGAAAGCTTGTAATTTACCAGTTGAACTTGAGAATAAAGCATATTGGGCTATGAAAAAGTTTAATTATAATTTGAAAGATGCTGTTGATAAAAGATTATTACAATTAAATGAATTTAAAGAGATAAGGAATGAATCACATGAAAGTGCTAAGATATAAAGAAAAGATGAAGATGTGGCATTATCGTAGAATTCTGACTAAAAATATTGAACCAGGACAACAAGTTTTGTTATATAATGCCAGATTAATATTATTTGCTGGAAAACTTAAGTCTGGGTGGATGGGCCCATTTATTGTAATAAAACTTTATCTCTATGGAGCTGTGGATATTAAAGATCATAAAACTGAGAAAATATTCAAATTAAATTTTCATAGACTGAAACCATATTTGTCAGTAGATCAAATTAAAATTAATGAAAATATGATGTTGGATCACCCAAAATAAGCACTAGTTATGTCAGGCTGACGACGTAAATGCAAACGCTTTGTGAGAGACAACCTATAGTTATTGATGTTGGTTTAGAGTGAAATTATGTGGTAATATTTTAATTATACTATGTTAGTGGAGATTATGAGACCATAATTGATAAATTGGATGAGTTTAAATAATTATTTGGACGTTTACTAGACCTGTGCTAGAATAAGAACTGACGGCTAACAGCCAGAAGCTGGCGCTTAAGCACCAGAGTTATGAAAAATGTGGAAAATAGGTTTCCAAAAGTCCTAATCATGGGGAAGTTGTATGGGACATGATTTAATGGTTTTTGAATGTGGGAGGAAGATTCTAAAGCATTTAAAGTCTATAAATAGGAAGCAAATTAAGAAGTATTCACCCCATTCCAAATTTTCATCATAAAATCTTAAAAGAAGAGTTTAAGTTACAAAAAAGACTTCTTGTGAGAGTTAAATTAAGAAGAAGGAGGATGCAAACAAGAAGAAATTAATCAGTGAGAGTGCGCAAGAGTTATACAACATATTTCTAGCCGTTAGTATTCAAGGAATAGCAGAGAAGATTGCAAAGATTGAGGTTGAAGTAGCGTTAATCAAAGTAAAGGTAAATGAAATAAAAACACATTTAACACATATTAGATGCAATTTAGTCATACTAGTCATATTGACAAGGAAGATAAAGCAATATTTCTAAAGAACAAATGGATAGAATAAGAATCGACAAGAGTTTTCAACCATCGCCCGTTTTATCAAATATATATACCAAATGGTTCAGAAAGAACTAATGGAGAATCTGAATATATTCCACCTAATGGAGAATAGAATTAAGTTCTTGAGTCATATTAAGTTGTTTCTTAATCTTGTTTAGTTGTTAGTGTTTAGCGTTTTATGTATTGTTTGTGTTATAAGTTTGTTGTGTTTGTTTCGTGTTTTGTTTAAGGCGTTAAAGAGTGAGTAGAGATGAGATCTCATCCAAGGACCTTGAATTAAAAATTTTTAGTTTTTACTTATTTGTTTTTTACTAATGATACTTTTATTTTTGTGTGAAACTTGTATTGAATCTATTTTAGTATTAATGTGTGATTCTGAACATAAGAAGAGTACAAGGAGAAGATATACTTATAAAAGACATTTAGGGTTAATCGAATGACTTTACAAGTGCATTTTACAAAAAATCAAAATTAACGAATTTGCAGGTAAGTGCCGAGACCCCTTGCTTACGCACCAGAGCTCCGCGGCTAAGTGCCGAACTTTTGTGCTTAGGTGCTGGTTCGCGAAAATCAGTTCGCAGGTGTTAAAAACCTAAAAATCACCAATTTTCTTCTCCTCGTTATCTTCTTCATTCGGAGTTCGCGACCGAGAGAGTTAGGGCTTCTCTAAATTTGTGATTTTTGAGCCGTTTCAAGCATAATTTGCATGATTTGATCTTCTTAAGGTAAGAGCACTAATCCTATGTAAATATTTTTTATTTTGACCATGTATTTGAGGAACATTGTGGAGAAATCTGAGATTTACTATTCACGATGAAAATTTGAGAAAAAGCTTTAGAAATTACTTGGATTTAGTTGTTTAAGCCTTTAGAAGTTAAGTTTAGTGATTTTAAGTTAATTTTGAAATTTATTGTAATTTTTATGAAAAATTTAGAAATGGCAGCAAAGAGAAGTAAGGGGAGATCCACTTTTGATTCATGCAAGTTTGTAAGTTTGAAGGCTCAGGATCGTTATGTGCAAGCACAAAAATCACATTAATTGATTTAGGACCGAGGCATTGACAAGCCCAATGGAGTTATAGATGATATGATCATTATAAAAATTTGGGATATATTTTGCTGTTTCGCGGTAGTAGTGATCTACCTAAAAAATACCCATTTTTATGTCTTATTTATGATTCAATTCTTAAGGATATTATGCTTTAATGAAAGGTATTCCTATGTTTTTGGATGTAGATAATTTAAAACGAGTACAAGAAAGAAAAAGAAGGAAAAAAGAGCAAAAAGGAGCAAAAATGGAGCTTATGGAGCAAAATCTTGGAATTATTAGCCTGGAGCCTAGGCCCCAGAATACGGCGCCTAAGCGCCAGTTCGATACAGAAGCCGTCAAGATTTTTTGATGACTTCGGGCAGTTATTTTGTCGGTGTTAAGAGGTTATTGGAGCTTCTAGAAAATTGGAAGTTGCTCCTAATATATAAGACATGTGATACAATGTATTTGGATACAGGGAAACGGTCTGGATCGCGAAGAGGCGCGACCCAAAGTGAAGAGGTGCGAAAGACCTGGTCACGGAGTCCGGCGCCTAGGCGCGACAATTACCTTCTAGAAGATACATTGAATTTCGATGAATTTTGAAGAGGTGCCTTAAGCAACTCCTAGTCAAATTCAGAGCTCTATAAATATGAGCCCATTCTACAAGGAAAATCACACCAAAACCCCCCTCTTAGTACACATACCTATTTTAGCATATTCTCTATCCTCTTTAGTTTTATTTAGTCTCTTCCATACTTAGGGTGCCACTTTATTTTGTATCTAGTGAGTTTATTTTGAGTATTAATTGTGTATTATTGTTATTAGAGTCTTTCATCATTGCTTTGGAGTCAGTAGAAGTCAGTAAATCACTTGAAGGAACACTTCAGTTAAGTATTTGTACTTTGGTTCAAAGTTTTATAAATATATTTTTTTGTGTTATTTCAATATGTTCTAAGTAGTTAGTTATCTTTCTCCTTTCAACTATGAAAAGATTATAAATTAATTAAATTTTGTAGGAGAATTAAATATAAAATATTTTAAAACATTGTGGTGATATTAATACTCGATCTTAGTTTACTTTTTAAATCGTCATTTAAATTGTTAAAACCTCGTCGAAGAATTTTGAGACATATCCGGAGATGAATTCTTAACTAGTAGATATCACTTGAATCCTTAGGTAATCACAGGCTATACGCGGATTATTTAAGGTGAAATGCAAATAAATAGGAAGATAATATTTATTGGGCGTAAAATTAATTAGTTTTTAGAGTGACAGACTGAATTCTAATAATTTGGTTTATAGAAAGGTAACGAGTCACTAGTAGGGCTGACCATAGCCACCCTTGGACATCTAGTAGTGTGAGCCTAGATTAACTCATTATACTAATAAAACATCCTGAGCCTATCTATAGATTAGTCAATGTTCTTTGCACCTAGACCAAAGGGTAAAGATTAGGAATGCTTCTATTTGGCACAATACCATAATCAAAATTCCCTACAAAAGATAATTATTCTATAATTCTTGGATTAGTTGAAAAAGGAGAAAGTCATTTTTATACTTCCATTGAATTTTTAATTACTACTTATTTTACTTTACTGCTTACTGCTTACTTGCTTTTAGTAAAAACTATTAGTAAATTAAATTTGAATATATATATATATATATAAAAGGTATATATAAATTACATTTAATTTGAAAAATCCAAAATATTACTTATATTTCTTACTTTTCATAAATTCACTATCCCCATGGGATCGATAACCAGGACTCCTCCAGAGCCATGTATTACTTGAACAATACGTATACTTACGTTTAAAATAGTGACTTTTATAATAATAAAATCTAAATATAAAATTATAAAAGTAAACCTCGCACATCAAGTTTTTGAAGCCATTTGCCAGGAATTAAATATTCTAAAAAGTGGTATCAAATTCTTGTATTTTTCAGCATATATAAAGTCATATTGCATCAAGTTTTTGGCGCCGTTACCGGGGATAGGATAGAATATAATAAAAAGTAAAAAAAAATAATATAAAATATATTAAAAGACAACAAAACAAAAATATTTTAAATTTTATGCGTAGTTCTGGATCTGAAGGATTACTACCTTTTGATTCTGAATTAGAAAGAACAATTAAAAGAATTAAAAAAAAGAAAACAAATTTCAAAACATAAAAAAATGGCTAACTTACATAAAAATAATCAAAATCCAATCGAAATTAATGAACAAAATATTTATAAACCATTAAGGGAATATGCAAACCCTACAATTGATGAACTTCATGTTAGTATTCAAATTCTAGTTGTAGATGCTAATTCTTTTGAGCTTAAACCTTCTATTATTCAAATGGTTCAAAACATTCAATTTGGAGGAACACCTAATGAGGATCCAAATTTACATCTTGCTAGTTTTTTAGAACTTTGTGCTACCTTTGAATTTAATAATGTATTTGATGATGCTATTAGGCTTAGACTCTTTCCTTTTTCCTTAAAAGATAAAGCAAAGATGTGGCTTAATTCATTAGCAACTTGTTTTATTAAAACATGGGCAGATATGACACAAAAATTTCTTGCTAAATATTTTCCTCCTTCTAAAACTGCTAACTTGAGAAATGATATTACTTCATTTATGTAATTTGATGGAGAAACAATTTATGAAGCTTGGGAAAGATTTAAAGAACTATTAAGAAAATGTCCTCATCATGCTTTACCAGATCGGTGAATTATTCAAATATTTTATAATGGACTTATTGGATCACTTAGATCTATTATTGATGCTGCTGTTGGTGGTTCTTTAATGGCTAAGACATTTGAAGAAGCCTACACCTTAATTGAAGAAATGGTTAATAATAAATTTCAATGGCCTTCTGAAAGGGTTAATCCTAAAAGAATGGCCAGTATTCATGATAATGAAGCCTTTTCTATTTTAGCTTCACAAGTGGCTGCGATATCTAGGAAATTAGATAATTTTGCTATTAATATATCGCATGTAAGTAATGATAATTTTGCAAATTCGGATGATTCTCAAACATTGGAAACTTTGCAAGGTATAGCTAGTAAAACTAATAACCCTTATTCTAATTATTATAATCCTAGTTGGAAAAAACATCCTAATTTTAATTGGAGTAATGGACATCAAGCTAATCCAAATTGGAACAATGAAAGAAATTCAAACTATAGACTAACTTATCCTTCTAGTTATAACAATCAGCAGAAAAAGTTGTCAGTAGAAGAATTGATCTTGCAACTAAGCAATCAGCTACAAAGTCAAAACACTGCTATTCATAATATTGAGAATCAGATGGGTCAAATTACTAATTTTGTTAATTACACACCTCAAGGAACACTGCCTAGCAATGTCGAAATTAATCCTAAAGGATTTGGAAAAGAACTTGAACAAGTAAAAGCTGTACAACTCAGAAGTGAAAAGGAATTAAAAGAGAAAACACGGAATGAGATTGAAAAAGAGAAAGAAGTTGAAGAGATTGAAAAACCTAAAGATACCCTTTCTCCAAGTAAATATCAGACTGTTAAACCTATTGAAGTGGAAGTTGAAAGACCACCACTACCTTTTCCTCAAAGACTTAAACAACAGAAGCTTGACCATCAATTTTCTAAGTTCTTTGAAATTTTTAAGAAACTTACCATCAACATTCCTTTTGCTGAAGCTTTGGAGCAAATGGCAAGCTATGCAAAATTTATGAAGGAAATTTTAAGCAAGAAGAGAAAATTTGAAGCTTATGAAACTGTTGCATTAAGTGAAGAATATAGTGCAATAATTCAGAAGAAATTACCTCAGAAAGTT
The DNA here is from genome assembly GCA_022702705.1 of Papilionanthe hookeriana x Papilionanthe teres. Classification (NCBI taxonomy): domain Eukaryota; kingdom Viridiplantae; phylum Streptophyta; class Magnoliopsida; order Asparagales; family Orchidaceae; genus Papilionanthe; species Papilionanthe hookeriana x Papilionanthe teres. The sequence continues at coordinate 152,952,563 of CM040428.1, forward strand.
AATGATCCTGGAAGTTTCACTATACCATATGCTATTGGAGAAAAATTATATGGAAAAGCCTTATGTGATTTAGGAGCTAGTATTAATCTCATGCCATTTTCAATCTTTTGAAGGTTAGATTTAGGAGAAAGTTCTCCTATCACTGTAACTCTTCAATTAGCTGATCGATCGATCACTTATCCTAAAGGAGTTATATAGGATGTTCTTGTTATGGTAGATAAATTTATCTTCCATGTGGATTTCATTGTTCTAGATATGGAAGAAGATTAAGAAATACCTATCATTTTAGGTAGACCTTTTCTAGCTACCGGTCGAGCTATGGTTAATGTGCAAAAAAGAGAATTAACGATGAGAGTTAATGATCAAGAGATAACATTTAATGTTCTGAAATCAATGAGGTATCCTGATAAAGAAAAATGCTATCAGATGGATATTTTTGATTATATAATTGAAAAGCATTACCAAGAAAAATGTAAGGTCATTTCTGATGATGAAGATAAAGAATCTATGTTATATAACGAGTCATTAAATGAGGAAAATTTATCTGAAGAAACTCATTATATTCATGAAAATTGGGAAATTTTAGACACAAATTAAAATGATATTCTTTTACCCTCAATTCAAAAATCCCCTGAACTGGAATTAAAAATGTTACCTGCACATTTGAAGTATGCATTTCTTAGAGATTCATTAACATTACCTGTAATTATTTCTTTGGAATTAAGTAAAGATCAAGAAGAAAAACTAATAGGCGTTCTGAAGAATTATAAGAAAGCTTTTAGTTGGACTATTGCAGATATAAAAGGAATAAGCCCTTAAATCTATATGCATATGATTTTAATGAAAGAAAATTGTAAACCCACTATTGAACCTCAAAGAAGATTAAATCCAATTATGAAAGAGGTTGACAAGAAAGAGATTTTGAAATGGTTAGATGCTGGAATTATTTATCCTATTTTGGGTAGCCAATAGGTAAGTCCTATTCATTGTATTCCGAAGAAAGGAGGAGTAACTGTCATTGTTAATGAAAAAAATGAATTAATCCCAACAAGACAAGTTACTAGATGGAGAATTTGCATTGACTATCGAAAATTAAACAACACCACTAGAAAGGATCATTTTCCTTTACCTTTCTTGGATCAAATGCTAGATAAACTAACTGGACACTCATATTTCTATTTTCTGGATGGATATTCTGAATATCATCAATTACCCGTTGCTCCTGAGGATCAAGAAAAGACAATATTTACAAGTCCTTATGGAACATTTGCCTTTAGAAGAATGCTTTTCGGTTTATGTAATACACCTGCAACTTTTCAAAGATGTAAGATGTTAATATTCTGTGATTTGATTGATAAATGAATTGAAGTATTTATGGACGATTTTTCAGTTTTTGGAACTTCTTTTGAATCTTGTTTGGAAAATATAATAAAAATTTTGAAGAGATGTGAAGAAACAAATTTAGTTCTAAACTGGAAAAAATGTCAATTTATAGTCACAGAAGGCATTGTATTTGGGATGGAAGTTGATTAAGCAAAAGTGAAAATTATTGCTGAACTACGACCACCTACAACTGTTACTGATGTGAGAAGTTTTCTGGGTCATGCTGGAGTTTATATGAGATATATAAAGGGTTTTTCTAAAATTGCTAAATCTCTTTGTCATTTATTGGAAAAAGAAGCTAAATTTGAATTTAATGAAGATTGTTTGAATGTGTTTAATATTTTGAAAAAAAATTTAATCACTACACCTGTCATTATTGAACCTGATGGGAATAAACCTTTTGAATTAAAGTGTGATGCAAGTGATTATGCAATCGGAGTTGTATTAGGAAAAAAATATGAGAAAATTTTAAAAGCTATATACTATGCTAGCAAAACTCTTAATGAAACTCAAATAAATTACACTACTACTGAAAAAGAGCTTTTAGCAATAGTATATGCCTTTGATAAATTTAGACCAAATCTTCTTGAAACAAAATGTATCGTGCACACTGATCATTCTGCTATTAAGTATTTAATATCTAAAAATGATGCTAAACCTAGATTGACAGATGGGTTTTACTTTTACAAGAATTTGATTTTGAAATTGTGAAGAGAAGAGGAACTGACAACCAAATTTCTGATCATTTATCAGGAATAAAAAATAATAATGAGGACATTTATAAATAAAATATAAATGAGAAATTCCCGGATGAGCAATTATGTCATCCAAGGATTACAAATGCCTTGGTATGCAGATATAGTTAACTACTTGGTTAGCAATATTTTACCATATGGAATGAATAGTAAATATGTTATGAAATTCAAGAATGATTGTAAATCATATATTTGAGAAGATCCTCATTTATTTAAATTAAGAAGAGATTCTGTGATTCGAAGATGTGCATTTATTCAAAAATTTCTCGATTCTGAATTTGGAGGACACTTTGGAGTGGATAAAACTGCATTTAAAATTTTAAATTCTGGATTTTATTGGTGTACTTTATTTAAAATGTTGGACATTATGTGAAAACTTGTGATTGATGTCAAAGAATGGGAAATATATCTAGAAAAGATGAAATGCCTCTGAACTTTATATTATAAATTGAAATTTTTGATGTATGAGAATTTAGACTTTATGAGACCTTTCATACCATCATCTGGAAAGATTTATATTTTATTAGCAGTTGATTATGTTTCAAAGTGGATAGAAGCTGTAGCTTTACCGAACTGTGATTCCAAAAGTGTTTCGAAATTTTTAAAGAAAATGATTTTTACAAGATTTGGAATGCCCAGGATAATTATCACAGATGGGGGAAGTCATTTCAGAAAAATAAGAATTCAATCATTGCTGGAAAATTAAGAATTAAACATAGAATTGCAACTGCTTATCATCCTCAAACAAGTGGAATGGCTGAAGTGTCAAATAGAGAAATTAAAAGAATATTAGAAAAGACTGTTAATCCTAAAAGAACTGACTGGGTTGATAGACTTAATTCTGTATTATGGGCTTATAGAATAACTTATAAGACACCTATCAAAATGTCACCTTATCGGTTAATTTATGGTAAAAATTTTCACTTACCTGTTGAACTGGAGCATAAAGCTTATTGGGTGATAAAGGAGTTCAATTATAATTTGAATATCTGCAGGAGAAAAATGATTATTACAACTCGAATGAAATGGAAGAGATAAGAAATGAGTCTTATGAAAATGCAAGAATTTATAAAGAAAGAATGAAGAAATTGCATGAGAAAATGATTTCAAGGAAAATATTCGAGCCTGGACAAGAAGTATTATTATTTAATGCTCGTTTAAAACTTTTCCCCGAAAAATTAAAATCTAAATGGATGGGACCATTTATAATTGAGAAAGTATACCCTTATGGAGCTGTGGATATTAAAGATCCCAAAACTAGAAAAGTATTTAAAGTTAACGATTAAGACTCGAAGCCTTATATGGGAGAAATGAAATTAAATTACAAAGAGGCTTATGAAGTCGAGTCTACCAGATTAATTCAGTTAATTAGGTTGGGCTGACAACGTTAAACCAAGCGCTTTGTGGGAGGCAACCCATATTTATTAATGTGAGTTTAATTATTGCTGTAAGGTTATGCCTTGGTCTTGACTAAATTTGTATATAATTTCTGGAAATAGAAGGCTAACAAGTCTGTATTGGCTTAAGCTAAACATTTTCTTGAAGTGTATAGAAATTGGACTTGGACCACTCCATGTCAAATGTGAGTAAAAAGGAGATCAAGTTAACCTTCGATTGTGATTATTTGTGATTTGAATTTTTCGCACTTGTGTTTGTGTGTTGATCATACCCGTTTATTAGACCTATTTTTACGACCAAAACTTTACAAAATTTGACGATAGGCGAATTAGAGTCGATCGAGGTTCCGGCGCCTAGGCGCCAAAAGTTGGCTCCTAAGCACCAGAGTGGCCTACGTATCGATGATCCTGCGCCTAGGCGCCAGATTCTAGTGCCTAAGCGTCACAGTTACAGATCGTGGAAAAACCAAAATTCTTCAGTTTTTCACACGAAATCTCTTTATATATAGCCTATTTTTTGTCCCCTATCCCATAGAAACACTAATTTCGACCAGAGCAATCCATTTTAGAGGAGTTAAGAAGGATTTGGAGGCAATGGATAGAGAAAATCATGAAAATGAGGTAAGAGAGAAATCTCCTAAAGATCCTCAGCCTTATTTTAATGGTTTTATTGCTGTTAGTTTGGAGAAAATGTTTAGTCGATTGGATAAGATTAAAGCGGAACTTCAAAGTATCGGTAATCGTCTCCATGAGATGTACCACCAATACAAACACTTGGAATGGCAAACTAAACTTCAATCTGATCATATGGCAGCTTATCATGACACTCAAGTAGAAATGTACACGAAGAACAAGTGGATCGATGTAAAGATGGCTTTGGAATTTCCAAGGGCGTTGGTGTTCTATCCCTTCAGTCCTAGCGAACTTCATTGCGAAAGAGTGGTAACTGAATATCGGTGTTAAATAGATCCTATATGTGTTTTAGGTGTGATCGAGTCTTGTGTTAGTGTGTTGAATATCTAATTTGTGTGTTTGCTTAATTGTTCAAAGTGTGTTGTTGGATTTGAATGTTTGCTTTGAATATGTTATTGTTTGTGTTATTTATAAAACGATAAACCATGATACATTATTGTACTGAAAGTTATTGAATTTGGAAGGGATGTTAGGATTTAGAATTGAAGAATTTGGATACATTTTTGTGGATCTATACTATCATTTTAAATTGATTGTGAAAATATTTGGAGGATATAAAATGGATTAATACTCTCATAAGAGTAATTAGGAGTCAAATTTGATAAGATTTGGTGGAAAATATTTAATTTAAATCGAATTTTTGGAAAGTCGAGTCTAGTGCCTAGGCATCAGAATTTGGTGCCTAGGTGCCGGTTCGGCCTGAACCCAAAAACTCATCTTCTTAAACCCCCCATGCCATTTTTGACGCCTAAGCTTCCTTCTCTATTTTTTTTGGGTGAAAATACCACATAGAGATTCCATTTAAAGCCGAATTTTCAAGTTTTTGAGCTTGAAATCACCCGATTTCTTCATCTCGAGGTCAGATCTACATTCTAAACTCATTATTTTTGATTTTCACCATGAATTTAGCTCTCATTGAGAAAAACAAAAAATTTGAGAAAATTTTTGATTTTTTAATCTTTTTTTATGGTTAAATCCATGATTTTTTAAGCTCTTTCAAGTTTGAAAAGCTTAAATTAGTTTATTTTCCTTGATCCGTTGAATTTATTTTGCGTTTTTATTTTCACGTTTAGATGGCACCCAAATCTATGCGAGGAGTGGAAAGAGAAAATTTTGATCGTAGCAAGTTCGTCACTGCTTCTGCACACTTCCGATACAATGATTTTGTTGCGACTCGAAAATTTATCTCAGAACGAAGTTTTTATAATCCTAGAGGAAGAGTTGAGGAGACAATCGTTGTGCTCAACTGCAATGATTCTGCTATTTCACTCCTGTTGCCGTTATACCGGTTGTTAGAGTGTTTAATGCTAATTTTGTGGATACTGAAGAATACGAGATTTTCATTCGAGGAGTTAGAGTAGGATTCACTCCTGAACACATCAATAATTTCTATGCCATGCTGCCAAACATAAAGTGTTATTACTCATGATTATCTCCATCTGAGGGAGATTTGGATATGATCATTGCCTACCTGGCTGATAGTACTGGAGCCTGGAAGATTCGAAACAGAAAAAAGGGAAATTTTTCATCTTCTAAGCTTAATGGTGTTTTAAAGGCATGACACTACTTTATTTCTACTCGTCTCCTTCCATCTAATCATCTGAGCGAAGTTACCAAAGATAGAGCTATTCTCAACTACTGCATTCAAGAGAGGAAGTCTATTGATGTAGGGAGCATTATTTATGATTCTGTAGAGGCTACTGCTCGTTCTAGCACTTCTATTAGACTTGGTTTTCCATCTCTGATCTATTCTCTATTTCAAAGTGCTTGAATAGTTGCTGAGCTTTCTGAGGAAAAGCTCAAGTCGACAAAGCCTATAGGAAGAGAAAGCGTCAGTATTTATGATCGATTATGAGGTAAGAGTTCTACTGCACCTTCTGGTTCATTACCTACTTCAGGTAGAGCTTCTACTTCTAGACCATCTACTTCTGCTGAGCCACCATCTACTTTTTAGGAAACCATGCATGATCAGTTTATAGAGCAGCAGCATGAGTTATTCTTAACTCATTGTAGAGTAGATACGATAGACAAGAAGATCGATCATCTTTCTGAGTATACACAAAGAAAGAGTGATTACGATGCTGAGTATTCAGAGTCTTTAGTGAGATTTCTGAAGGGTGAGCACGATGTTCGCTCCCTACTTGTCCCGCATTTTCACCATATGTTGATCCAAAGGATATGGATTTTTCTTTTAGTGATGACGATGATGAAGCTACAGACAGTGATTAGTAGCTTGACTTACATCTAGAGATTGTTGACTCTGTTTTTAGTGTGTTTTATTGTTACTTGTGCCCTTTAGTGTGATGTTATTTGTTAGTGTTTATGTGAACTTTTTATGTTAAAATTGTTTTTAGATTATCTGATGTGTGTTTAACACTGAAATGTGAATGAATTTCTATAAAAGTTTATTTCTGTTTCAGCCTACTGTTTAATGTTCATGAATAGTTAGTAAATTTGCAAGTTCAAAAATAAAAATAATAATAAAAAAAGATTTATTTCTAAAAATTAACTCCTGCTCTGTAAAACTTTTCTATATATGCTTAATAATTTCTGTTATATTCATATTGAAGCATGTGTAGAAGAATAAGTTAGTTCTTCCTTATTACATCATTATTGTACTTAGATTAATTCTTTTTTATTTCTTTCTCTCATTCTTTAGAAAATTTCATGATTCATATTTATACTAAAGCTGAAGTTTGGGGGAAGGGAAAACATTTATCAAATTTAAATATTATTTGTCCTTAAAGAACTAATATTTTCTTTAAAAATATAGTAACATAACTTAAGGAATGAAAAATCTATTTAAGATTACCTAAAATTTTGAATTTATAATATTTAGTAAACTTAACTAAAACTTCAAAAATTTTGGTTGATTTTAAGAATAGAATTATTTAGCTTAAAGAATAGTAAGATCAAAATTTTTCTATTTATAGTAAAGAGAATTGTATTTTTGAAATACTAATGAATCGAGATTATTGCTTGAAAAAGAAAAGATTGAAATAATATTTGAAAAATAATAAATTATTAATGTCATATTCATTAAGTAAGAATGTATAAGTTTTTGAAAATAAGTTAAAGATAGTGAAGTTCAAAATCATTAACAGGCTATCCAAAAATAGTAATCCTCACTTTAAAAAAAGGGATTGAAAAACAATTCAAAAAAAAGAGAAAAAAAAGAGAAAAGAAATAAAAGAAAGTGAGGTGAAGCTTGAGGAAATTCCTAATAAAAAAATGGCTTCACTTGAATTATCTTATAGAAGGAAAACTGATTACATTTTAAACTTAATTTCTATGTACATATATTTTTACTAGAAAAATATTTCATGAAAATCTTTTTCTTGTAAATATTCTATGTAACCTTAATATGATGAACTACAATTATTCTTGAAATAAATGAAAAATTGGAAGTCTTATGATTTGGTAGTTAAATGTTCTTTAATTCTTAAAATTTAACTTAATTAGTGAAATTTGGTTAATGATTTGCTAAAGCATTTATAAAACAAAAAATTACAAGGAATCTTAAATATTTTAACTTCATTCCAAATGTTATCTCTTTTTGTAAGTAAAAGGGTTACTTAAGGAAAAATAACATTTAAGTTTTGGGGAATTTGATCTACCTAAAAAAATACCCATTTTTATGCCTTATTTATGAATCAATTCATAAGGATATTATGCTTTAATGAAAGGTATTTTTATGTTTTTGGATGTAGATGATTTAAAAAGAGTCCAAGAAAGAAAAAGATGGAAAAAGGAGAAAAAAGGAGCAAAAATGGAGCTTATGGAGCAAAATCTTGGAATTATTGGCTTGGCACTTAGGCGCCAGAATCCGGCACCTAAGCGCCAGTTCGATACAAACGCCGTCAAGATTTTTTGATGATTTTAGGCAATTATTTTGACAATGTTAAGCAGTTATTGGAGCTTCTAGAAGATTGAAAGTTACTCCTAATATATAGGACATGTGATACAATGTATTTCGACACAAGGAAACGGTCCGGATCGCGAAGAGGTGCGACCCAAAGTGAAGAGGTACGAAAGACCTAGTCAAGGAGTCCGGCGCCTAGGCGCGACAGTTACCTCCTAGAAGATACATTGAATTTGGACAAATTTTGAAGAGGTGCCTTAAGCAACCCCTGGTCAAATTCAGAGCTCTATAAATAGGAGCCCATTCTGCAGAGAAAATCGCACCAAAACCCCCCTTTTATTACACATACCTATTTTAGCAGCTTCTCTCTCCTCTTTAGTTTTATTTAGTTTCTTCCATACTTAAGGTGCCACTTTATTTTGTATCTAGTGAGTTTACTTTTAGTGTTAGTTGTGTGTTATGGCTGTTGGAGTCTTTCATCATTGCTTTGGAGTCAGTAGAAGTCAGCGGATCACTTGAAGAAGCACTTCAGATAAGTATTTGTACTTTGGTTTAAAGTTTTATAAATATGTTTTGTTGTGTTATTTCAATTTGTTCTGAGTAGTTATTTAACTTTCTCCTTTCAACTATGAAAAGTTTATAAATTAATTAAATTTTGTAGGAGAATTAAATATATAATATTTTAAAACATTGTGATGATATTAATACCTGATCTTAGTTTACTTTTTAAATTGGCCATTTAAATTGTTAAAACCTGTTGAAGAATTTTGAGACCTATCCGGAGATAAATTCTTAACTAGTAGATGTCACATGAATCCTTAGGTAATCGTAGGCTATACACGGATTATTTAAGGTGAAGTGCAAATAAATTGGAAGATAATATTTATTGGGCGTAAAATTAATTAGTATTTAGAGTGACAGACTGAATTCTAATAAATTGGTTTATAGAAAGGTAACGGGTCACTGGCATAAAATTAATTAGTATTTAGAGTGACAGACTACCCAAGGAATCATGTGACATTTACAAGTTAAGAGTTTTTCTCCTTCAAGGTCTCAAAACTCTTCAACAGGTTTTAACAAATTAAATGGCTAATTTAAAAAGTAAAGTAAGATCAGGTATTAATGTCATCACAATGTTTTGAAGATATTTTGAATTTCAATTCTCCATCGAATCTTTATATTATCTTATCTATCTCTTCATAATCAAAGGAAGAAAGTAAACTAACTACTCAGAACACATTGAATATAAACAACAAAACATAACAAATAAACTTTGAGTCAAATATAAAATACTTATCTCAATTATTCCTTCTACAGATCTTCTGATTCCTACTGACTCCACAGTGTAATGAACTCCAGATGCAACAACTTGAAAATAAACTCACTAAACTAAACAAAAGTGGCCCTAAATTTCTCTCTCTATTTCTCTCTCTAAGGATGAGAGATCCTAAAGTGGATAAGAGAAAGGGTTACAATGGGAGGGGCACATTTTCTGAAGAAATGGACCCCTATTTATAGGCTTTAAGGGTTGCCTTAAGGCACCTCTTCAAAACATGTCCACATTTAATGAATTTTCTAGAAGGTCTGTCTGGCGCCTAGACGCCGGAATCTGGTGCCTAGGCACCGGACACCGCGTCCAGTTCTTCGTACCTCTTCACTTTGGCTCGCACCTCTTCACAATTAAAACCATTTTGGAGCGTCCAAATGCAATGTATCACATGTCCTATTATCAAGGAACAACTGCCAGTCTTCTAGAATGTCCAATAACCGCTCACTCCGTCAAAATAACCGTTCAAACGTTGTCAAAAACTTGACAGTTTCTGTATCGAGTCTGGCGCTTAGGTGCCAACTTCTGGCGCCTAGGCGCCAGGCCATATTTTTTTATACTTTTTGTATTTTGCTCCATTTTTTCTTCTTTTTGCTCCTTTTTGCTCATTTTTTCCTTTTTAGACCTTTTTTACATCATGTACATCTAAAAACACAAAAAAATACCTTTCATTAAAGCATAATATCCTTAGAAATTAATAAGAATTAAGACATAAAGAAATAGGTATTTTTTTATAGATCAAAATCCCCCAAACTTAAATGTTACTTGTCCTCAAGTAAGTCTTTTTACTATATAAAATATAACCTTTGGAATAAAGATAAATATTTATGATTCTTTATAATTTTTGATTTTATAAAGTTTTTAGTAAATTATTAACCCAATTTCACTAAGTAGGTTTAATTTTAAGAATTTAAAGAATATTTAACTACCAAATCATAAGATTTCAAACTTTTCATTCATTTTGAAAATAATAGAAGTCTATTATATTAAGATCTCATAGATTATTTACAAGAAAGAGATCTTCTCGAAAAATCTTTTCTAAATAAATATTCATGTATAAAAAATAAGTAAAATATGTAACTAGTTTTCTTCCTATAAGATAATTCAAGTGAAGCCAATTTTTGATTAGGCATTTCCTCATGCTTCTCCTCTCTTCTCTTTTATATATATATATTTTTTTTCCAAAAAGAGCCCTAAGCTCCTTGCATGTTAAAACTTAAAGTAAATACAACAGTTTTAGAGAGGGGGGGGGTGAGGCCCAACAACACCCAAAGGAGAAGAAAGAAAAGGAAAAATAAAGTTAAGCTCTTCTGACAAAAGGAAGAGCCAAAAGGTCTCCTCTCAACAAAGTAGATAACTGGGCCTCAGGGGAAGCACTAAACTTAATTCTGTGGTTGAAGGAGGCAGTTCTGGCAAGCCAATTGGCGGTGTCGATTCCCTTCTCTATAAGTGTGTTGCCACTCGCATTTGGATATTATGAGTAAGTTGATTAATTTTCCTCTTCCAATACACAAGATGGTGGGGTGTGGAGACATAACCCCTCGCATTTGTAGGTTATGAGCAAGCATCCGATTCAATAACCGGGTGAGTGTACATAAGCTCCTTTGCCATCCCGATGGCCCGCAAACGACGAAGAATTCCGCTTCCCGAGCTGAAGAAGCACAAATGGGGGATTGGAACCACCAAAGGCAGTTACCTTGATGGTTCCTGCACACCCCACCAATGCCAGCATTATACAAAGTGTAACTTCCATCAGTATTGATCTTGACCCAAGGAAGAGGGGCAGGGGTCCATTGAATTAATGTCACCTTGGTTTTGGGCTTGATTGAGAAGGAAGGATTTGAAATGTGATTCTGTATAAAGCTGCAGCAAAGAGTGGAGATTTGCTTACTATCAGACCTTTCACCATGATGTTTGCTTTTGTTCCTAGCCATCCAAGTGAACCAGAAAATGATAAGAGGAATATGGGAGAGTTGAAGGTCCACCCAGTCAAGCCAGCAGGATTTAAAGGAAATCCAGTGGCCCTGATGCCTTCTAAGATTAAACCTTGTAAGTGTAAAGCCCCAGGCCTCCTGCACCACAGGGCATTCCAAAAAAAGGTGTTGAATGGTTTCTTCATTAGAATTACATAGCCAACATCTAGAGGCAATTCTGAGCCCCTTCATTTTCAAGATGTCATCCAGTGGTAGGCACCCTTGAAATAACCTCCAGGAGAAAAAGGACATGGAAGGGGTGAGCTCCTTGCACCATATTCTTTTCCCCCAGTTAACCTTAGTCCAAGTGTGAGCATGCTTGTAGATAAAATGGCTTAGAGACCTATGTGGAGGGTTCTTAGTAACAAGTTTATCGGAGCGACGAGCTCCACGGGGATGTCCAGGATTTCAGGGATGATATCTTCTGGAACAATCTGCTTCAAGGCTGCAATGTTCCAAAGGTTTCCTTGCCATAGATCAGACACAGACAAGTTTGGGTCAAAATCAGCAGGGAAAAGAGGAGTAGGAGAAGTCCCATGAAGCCAGTTATCCAGCCAAAAATTAATCTTACCAGATCCCAGCTCCCAACAGAAGAAATCATTGGCTAAATTTCTGACTTTCACCATCTCCTTCCAGTGGATAGAATCAACCAGCTTAGGATGAACCAGATTAGGATGGGTTTTTTTGCAATACTTGTAACTAATAAAAGAGGCCCATAAAGAATTTCCTTGTCTAAACCTGATCCACTGCTTGATGTAGAATATCTCACCCAACTGTTTAAAGCTCTTGAATCCCAAACCCCCAGCTTAACTGGTTTACACAGCTTATTCCAAACAGCCCCAATGTTTTTGTGGATGTTTACCCTCCCAAAGGAATTTGTTAAAAGTAGTGGCTAACAGTTGCTCGGGTGCTTTTTTTCATTTTAATCATTTGCATAATGTATAGGGGGAAAGAGGTTAAGATACTTTGAAGCAAGGTAATACGACCCCCATTGGAGAGGAAGGTATTGGCCCAGCAGTTAATTTGAGAGATAATCTTGTTAGTCACCTCATCATATTGGGTTTTCTTTTTTTTACCTTTTAACAATTGTATCCCTAAATACTTAATGGGAATAGACGGGTAAGAGAAACCAGTGAAAGCCTTGATCCAAGAAAGGGTTTCAGTCTTGCAATTCTTGCCAAATAGAAATTGACATTTACTTTTGTTTAGATCTAATCCAGCCACATCCTTAAGATGCTCCAATATTTGCATGGTTTTCTTTACTGCCATCTTATTGCCATTGGAAAATATAATAACATCATCAGCATAGGCAAGATGACTCACAATAGGGGTGGAGCAATGTTTGTAACAGAGATAAGGGTAGGATTTATGAGCCTGATTGAGAATTCTGGAGAAGTAGTCAAATGCCAGAATGAAGATGGTAGGGGACAGGGGGTCCCCTTGCTTTATTCCTCTCCCAGCTGGGAAATAACCATGGCAAGTCCCATTGATCAGGATGCTGTAATTGGTATTGGAAATCCATCTTTGAATCAGCTCACAGAACTGTGGATTGAAACCTCTTCCCTTCAAAATAAGATCAATAAATTGCCAGCTGATAGTGTCATATGCTTTCTTCAAATCAAGTTTAAGCAGCAGGTTCTGACCTCTACTAGGCTTGTCTATGTCCAGCAATAACTCTTGAGCTAGGAGAATGTTATCAGTGATGTTTCTGCCTTTGACAAAAGCTGACTGATTAGGGGAGATGAGAGTTGGAAGGTGGGGTTGAAGTCTATTTACCAGAATCTTGCTAATAATCTTTGAGAGAGTGTTGGTTAGACTTATAGGCCTAAAGTCATTCCAACAGGTTTTCTGCTTATCTTTGGGGATTAGAACCATGGTAGTAGAAGAGAAATAAGGGGGGAGATTGGTACCAGAAAAGAAGGCTTGAATAGCAGAAATTACATCCTTTTTGATTAACTCCCAAGCCTTCTTATAAAAAGTAGATGTATACCCATCAGGTCCAGCTGCCTTATTTCCATCAATAGAGTTGAGTGCTGCCATAATTTCTTGTTCCTCAGGTAAACTAGTAAGTTGCAATTGTTGGGTGTAGAGTCTGTCATCATCAAAGATCTCAGTTTGGATAGGGGGATGGGAGAGGCTGTCAGCAGCAAACAGATTCTGAAAGTGCCTGACAACACTCTCAGCAATAAGGGAAGGTTGGGTGATCCATTGGTCCTGTTGATCCTTGATAGAGACAATAACATTCAGCTGTCTTCTATATTTGATCATGGCATGGAAGTACTTAGAGTTTCTGTCTCCATAAACAAATCTATTAATGGCAGCTTTTTGTTGCAGATAATTCTCTTCCACCTTAATGGCTTGGATTAATTTAATTTGTGCATCAATAATTGCATCCTCATTGTCCACTCCATTAGCATTCAGTTGTTCCAAATTCTTCAAAGTGAGTTCAGCTTGTGAAACCTGATGGAAAACATTACCAAAGCTGTTTCTGTTCCATTTCTTCAAATGGAAACTAAGGTTTTTTTGTAACTTCCACAATCTGATAAGGGGGCTAACACCAGGGAGATGGGGAATGGTTCATCCAGCTTTCACCACAGACAAGAATTCATCATGATCAGCCCAACTATTCAGAAATCTAAAACAGTGCTGTTTACTCAAACTCCCCATAGAAATTTTAATTAGCAAAGGGGAGTGATCGAAGTAATTCTAGGTAGGTGATGAACCCAGGTGATAGGAAATGACTCCATCCACCGGCCGTTCACCAAAAATCTCGTCTAATCTTTCTAGCAACTTACCTCTCGTTCCAGTGAAAGGGGATCCACAAAAACCCGCATCAAACAGATCCTGCAGATTGGATGTTGTCGGAGAATTGCATCATAGCATTGATGCTAGGGGTGTTGCCACCCAATTTTTCTCTAGGTTCCCTAATACCGTTGAAATCTCCACCCACAATCCAGCTTCCTAATAAGCAGTGCCGTAAAAATTATGCAACTCGATCCATAGCATGTTCTTGGCCTCTAAAGAGCTCCCAAGCATAAATGAAGGTAGCCAAGCATGTAAAGTGATCTAGGGAAATATCCATATGGAGAAATTGAGGATTATCAATCAAGATATTACAATGTAGTTCTTTTCTACTAAATACCCAGATTTTATTGTTAACATTGCTCGAAACAATTATAACCAAGGAATTTATTCGAGAAGGCAAAGATGTTTTTCCTCACCAAAGGCTCAAGGAGAGAATTGATCCAAAATTTGTGAGTCCCTGTTCGACTGATGGATTCTGTTAAGGGAACCAGGATTAGAAATTCCCCTAACATTCCAACATAATATGTTAATCATGGTATAAAGCTTTCCCAGCCCTGGTCAGCCTAGGGAGGGAAGTCTTTGGAGATGTTGAGGGGGTGCCAAGGATGTTATCTTGAGATAAATTTTTGAGCTCCATTAATTCCTTTTTCCTTCTCCTTTGTTTCTGAATTTGCCAAGCTTCTTCAGCTATATGAGACATCTTCTGCAAATTCTCCTGTAGGTCTCCATTTGGGGATCTAGAAGATATGAAGGTATTTCTCGCTTCGTAGCCGTCATCTTCATCACAAACAGTTTCCAGTGGGGCATTGTTAATTATCTTCTCAATATCAGTTGATTTAGAATTATGGTGAGCTTCTTCCTTTCCCAGCTGTTCAATAACATGGTCATCTCTTACAGAAAATAGATTTTTATCCCTAGCAGTTAACATTAGATCATCATCCACTGAAATGGCACCTTTCCCAGTCAACTCAGCAGCTCCAAACTTGTTGATTAACTGGGGGTCAATTTGAGCATGAGGTGAGGTCAGAGAAAAAGGGTGTGGGGGAAGGGGGGGTGGGGGGAATTATGTGGGTGGACTCAACAGGAAAAGTTGGAGATTTAGAGGGGGGTGGTTTGGCAACTCTTTTGGCTGGTGGATGGATCCTATAACATCTGCTTAAAGTATGACCAAACATCCTACAGTGGGTACAGTAGTAGGGGGTTTGTTCCATGATAACATCTTGCCAAAAAGCTTCATTTTCAGAGCCAATTCTAATTCTTGATATGGGGGGAAGGGTAACATCCCTTTCCACTTGTACTCTAGCAGCAGCAGGTCTTGCTTTGGATTTGGTAGGCCCATCAGTTCTGAGAGGGGTTCCCAAGGCTTTAGCTATGTTGAATAGAGCATTCTGATTAAAAAATCTGATAGGGAGTTCAGGAAGTTTAAACCATATTGGAGCTATGGGAGGTTCTTTCCTAGGATCAAAATCTGGGGTCCATTTCATAATTTTCATGTCAACTCCAACAATAGAGATGGATTGTTTGGCAAAGAGTCTTGCATAATCCTCTTCAGTGGATAATTGAATTAGGAGATGCCTACCATCAAGCAGGCCAAGTTGCCACTTACCAATGAACTGAATAGAAGTAAAGAAATGTCTGACCAGGTCCATCTTCGGGTGTCCCAAAGCAAATTTCCCTATTAAAGTAAATTTAACTTCTTCACTGAGTAGAGCTAGCTCCTGGTCAGAGAAGTAAACAGCTGGTTCACCTTCCAGGGAGCCAGTAGGACGAACAAAAGGGCAGGGAGACCTGCTAGCAGCCGCATCATGCAGGAATTGAGGGAAAAGAAGGGAATCAGAGGTAGGGGCATCAACAGAAGAGTTTCCAACAACCCCAGCATAAGTGGCCTTAGCCCACTGTAAATTTGTATCCAAGTCAATGGGGTAGGCCATCATGCCCCCCCAGAAAAAATGGAAAGGACAAGACAAGCAAATACAAAAGGATAGACTATAGAAGTCTCAGCAAAACCAACTTCCAGGTAAAACAGCAGTGAAAAACCAAGTGCACAAACCAGCAACCAAGGAAAAAAGAACCTCCAAACCAATCCAGTTCAATGGAACAATAAATTCAAACTGAGGAAAGCCCGGGAAGGAGGAAAAGGAGCCACCTAACCAGCTCCAGCAGGGACACCTCACCACCTCTACCCAGTAAGTAAGCCTACCTTGCCAAAATAGTCGCCGGCGCCGCCAGGGGGTCATCCCTGACCCCAGAACCCTAACAGAGCACCAAAACCAGCAGCCATTTGGATTAGTTGAAAACGAGAAACATTATGTCCTCTCTTCTCTTTTATATATATAAATATATATATATATATATATATGATTACTATATCTGGATAGCCTGTTAATGGTTTTGAACTTCACTATCCTTAACTTATATTTTCAAAACTTATATATTTCTACTTAATTATTATAACATAAATAAGAATTCAAAAAGATTTCCAATCTTTTCTTTTTCAAGTGATAATTTTTTATTACTTAATATTTCTAAAATTCTATTGTTTCTATCATGAATAGAAAAATTCTTTAATCTTATTCTTTTTTAAGTTAAATAATTCTATTCTTAAAATCAATCTAAGTTAGTAAAATTTTGGTTAAATTTCACTAAATTGTTTATAATTTCAAAAATAAAAGTGATCTCAAATAAATTCTTCATTCCTTAAGTTATGTTAAAAAGTTTTTATTTTTAAGAAAATATTAGCTCTTTAAGGACAAATAAAATTTAAATTTGAATGTATTTTCCCTTCCCCCAAACTTAAGTTTTTGTATATTATTATAATTTGAAAGTATGAGAGAAATAAAATCATAATAATTTTTATAAGTATATAAAAACAATCTTAAAAAAAGAAAAATTAACTTCTAATCATGCTTTTATGAATAATTAAGATAAAATTGAAGCATGTATAAAAAAAAGTAAGCAGGCTAATTTTTATGATTATACTAAATTTGAAACAAAATTAAAATAGAGCAAAATTACTAATTACTAAACAGTAGACTAAAACAAACATATCTTAAATTAACTCTAACTTTAGTCTCAACACAACATACTAAGAATATTTTGACAAAAGAATCTTAACACTAATCAATCCACACAGATATTTAAACAAATTAACATACATCAAACACAAAACTAACAAACAATCCAAACAAAACAAACTAACAGAGTAGCACATCATAAAGATCTATAACTACTAGTCACTAGCTGTAGCCTCATCATCATCATCACCAAAGGAAAATTCTACGTCCTTAGGATCAACAAATGGTGTGAAACTAGGAAAAGTAGGGAAACTAACATCATGTTCACCTTTCAGAAATCTGACTAGGGCTTCATCATACTCAGCATCATAACTACTCTTCCTCTGGGTATAATCAGATAAATGATCATGTTTCCTATCAATAGTATCAATCCTGTAGTGAGTTTGAAATAACTCCTGCTGCTGCTCTAAAACTTGATCATGCATTGATTCCCAGAAACTCAATGGTGGCTCAACAGAAGTAGAGGGTCGAGAAGTAGAAGGTCTACTTGGAGTATGTGAAAAAGTAGAAGGATCGGTCGATCTCTTCCCTCGAAGACGATCATAGATACTAATACTCTCTTGCCCAATTGGCTTGGTAGACTTTAACTTCTCCTCAGAAATATCAGCAGTGACTCCATTACTAACACATAATTAATAAATCGTAGATGGGAATGCCAATCCAACGAAGTGTCTGGATCTCGCAAGTAGAATCCACGTAATCATAAATAATACTACCGACATCAATAGGCTTCCTCTCCTGAATGCAGTAGTTTAAGATCGCTCGATCTCTAGTCACTTCACTCAGGTGGTTGGAAGGTAACAATCTTGCAGAAATAAAATAGTGCCATGCTTTAGAAATACCATTTAATTTGGAGGATTTGAAGTTTACCCTTTTTCCGTTCCTGATCTTCCAAGATCCAGTACCGTCAGTCAAATAAGTAATGATCATATCCAAATCTCCCTCAGATGGTAATAATCCAGAATAATAGCATTCAATAGTTGGTGGCAGGCCATAGAATATATTGATTCTTTCAAGACTAAATCCTACTCCGATACCTCTGACAAAGACTTCATAAACTTTGGCATCTAGAAAATTTGCAAAAAATTCTCGAACAATAGGGATAACAACAACAACAGTGAATAACAGAATTGTTGCTAATTGTGTGCAACGATAGTGTTTTCGATCATTTCTCCCGGATGATAGAAACTTTGTTCCGAAATGAACTTTCTGGACATCGTAAATTCATGGAAGCGAAAATACGCAGCCGCAGTAGAAAATTTGCTGCTATCAAAGTTATCTCATGCCTTCCCGCGTTTAGATTTTGGAGCCATCTAAACGTGAAAGAAAACAAGAACAAATTTAGGAATCAAAGATTTAAACTCTCTTTAAGTTTATAAAACTTAAAATAATTTAAAATCCAAAGAAATCACTAAAAATCAAAAAAAAATTTCAAAATTTCGGTTCTTAGCAAAACTAGGGAAATCTATGGTGAAAATCTAAAATAAATGGTTAAAAGTGTAGATCTGACCTTGAGATGAAGAAATCGAGTGGTTTCGCGCTTAAATCCTTGATGTTTTGACCTCAAAATGGATCTAAAAGGTGTATTTTTGATAAAATGGGGAAGAAGATGAAGCTTAGGTGTCAAAAATGGCTTTTGGGGGTTATTTAAGTAAATTTTCAGGTACAGGCTGAACTGGCGCTTAGGCGCCGAATTCTGGCGCCTAGGCGCCAGACTCGCCTTTCAAAAAAAATTATTTTTAAATTTAATTTTCCACAAAAATTCCTAAATTCAACTTCCAATTACTCATATCAGAGTAGGACTTCAATTTCTAACTTCCACAACATTTTTTAAAAATTTATAAAAATTAAATATTTAATCCACCAATCAAACATAAGGTTTAAATCAAACTCACTAAATTCCATTTATAATCTTCAATATTGACTCAATACATTCCAGATAAGTATTATACTTGATTCAAGTTCCTAATACACACTCAAACACAACAATTTCTAAGTAAAAACAACACACATTCAACATGAAAGCAAATACACAAACAAACACAATCGATTCTCTAAATCGATACAACGACTCAACAAACCATATAATAACTATCTCATTATCAGAATATTCTAATCTTGACAAGGGAAATTGTGTATTCTACTTGGAAAGAACAATAACGCTCTCGGGAAATCCGTAGCCGTCTTTTCGTCAATCCACTTGTTCTTCGCATGCATTTCAACTTGAGCATGTTGATAAGCCACAAAATGATCAAATTGAAGTTTCATTTGCCATTCTAGATGTTCAATTTGATGAAACATCTCATGAAGGCGATCTCCAATGCTTTTAAACTCCATTTCAAACTTATCCAGATGACTAGAAATTTTCTCTAAACTTACAGCGATGAAACCATTGAAGTAGGGTTGAGGATCCTTTGAGACCTTATCCCTAGCTTCTTCTCCATGATTTCTTCCTTCCATTTCTTCAAAATTTTGTCAAATCTCTCAAGAATGAAGTGCAAGGGACATAATTTTGATTGCTTGATGGTTAGGGAAGAAGATAGGTTGATTTAAAAGGGAAAATCGTGTGAAAAACTAAAAATTTTTTGTTTTTGCACGACTCAGTAACCGTGGCTCTTAGGCGCCGAATCTGGTGCCTAGGCGCCGGACCTATTGATACATAGTTGATTCAGGCGCTTAGGCGCCGAATTCTGGTGCCTAGGCGCCGGAACTATGTTCAGCTCCGTTTCGCCTAATCGTCAAATTTCAAAATTTTGTTCTCCAAGATAGGTATATTATACTGGTAAGAGTAATTTAGACTCAATAACTCACATAGTAAACAATCATAATGAAGGTTAACTTGATCTCCTTTTTAGTCATATTCAAAATAGAGTGGTCCTATTTTTAAATCTTACATACTTTAAAATAATTTTCAGCCTAAGTCAACAAAGACTTATAAGCATCAAATTTTTCTAAAGTAATATAAAATCAATCAAGATCGAGGCATATCCTTACATTAAAACAAAAAAAACACTCATAAATGATCTATAAAAATACCTATTTCTTTATGTCTTAATTCTTATCAATTTCTAAGGATATTATGCTTTAATGAAAGGTATTTTTTGTGTTTTTGGATGTAGATGATGTAAAAAGGTCTAAAAAGGAAAAAGGAGCAAAAAGGAGCAAAAAGGAGAAAAAATGGAGAAAAATACAAAAAGTATAAAAAAATATGGCCTGGCGCCTAAGCGCCAGACTCGATACAGAAACTGTCAAGTTTTTGACAACGGTTGATCGGTTATTTTGACGGAGTGAGAGGTTATTGGACATTCTAGAAGACTGGCAGTTGTTCCTTGGTAATAGGACATGTGATACATTTCATTTGGATGCTCCAAAACGGTTTTAATCGTGAAGAGGTGCGAGCCAAAGTGAAGAGGTGCGAAGAACTGGACGCGGTGTCCGGCCCCTAGGCGCCAGATTCCGGCGCCTAGGCGCTAGACAGACCTTCTAGAAGATTCATTGAATGTGGACATGTTTTGAAGAGGTGCCTCAAGGCAACCCTTGAAGCCTATAAATAGGGGTCCATTTCTTCAGAAAATGTGCCCCTCCCATTGTAACCCTTTCTCTTATCCACTTTAGGATCTCTCATCCTTAGAGAGAGAAATAGAGAGAGAAATTTAGGGCCACTTTTGTTTAGTTTAGTGAGTTTATTTTCAAGTTGTTGCATCTGGAGTTCATTAAACTGTGGAGTCAGTAGGAATCAGAAGATCTGTAGAAGAAATATTTGAGATAAGTATTTTATATTTGATTCAAAGTTTATTTATTATGTTTTGCTGTTTATATTCAATGTGTTCTGAGTAGTTAGTCTACTTTCTTCCTTCAATTATAAAGAGATAGATAAGATAATATAAAGATTCGATGGAGAATTGAAATTCAAAATATTTTCAAAATATTATGATGACATTAATACCTGATCTTACTTTACTTTTTAAATCGGCCATTTAAATTATTAAAACTCGTTGAAGAGTTTTGAGACCTAGAAGGAGAAAAACTCTTAACTTGTAAATGTCACATGAATCCTTGGGTAGTCGAAGGCCATGTGTGGGCTATTCAAGGTGAAGTGCAAATAAATAGGAAGATAAGATTTAATGGGCGTAGAATTGAAAATTTTTTAAAGTGATAGACTAAATTCTTATAATTTGATTTATAGATTAGGAAATGGTCACTAGTAGGGCCGACCATAACCACCCTTGGACATCTAGAAGTGTGAGTCTAGATTAACCCATTCTACTAACAATACATCCGGACTTGATATGTAAATTAGCCAATGTTCTTTGCTCCTAGATCAAAGGGTAAAGAATAGGAGTGCTTCTATTTGGCACAATACCATAAATCAAATTCTCCAACGAATATTAAATTATCTTAAAAATCTTAGATTAATTGAAGGGAAGAAAGTTGTTTATTTTATAGTTTTCATAAATCATTTTCTTATTATTATTTTCTTTATTTGCATCTAGTAAATTAATAGTAATTTATAGTTAAATTAAAATATAAAAAGATATTTTTGAAATATAATATTAAGAAAATTTATCACTATAATTCTTCCCCGTGGGACCGATACTGGGTCTTTGTTTCAAAGCCATATATTACTTAAAACGATACGTATACTTGCGTAGTACCCCTAGTGTGTAAAAATATTTTCTAAATTTTACAACATTTTGATTTTATACACTAGCCGCTATTTATAAATTGGGTCAAGTTTTTGGCCATCTTTTGGAAGCAAATATTACTGCGTTATTGCGGGTTGGGTCAATAACAAAAGATAATTATGGGTTGCCTCCCACAAAGCGCTTGGTTTAACATCGTCAGCCCGACTTAAGTAAATCTTTAATCAGGTTGACTCAATTCATAAGCCTCTTTATAAATCTTTTTAATATCTCCCAAATAAGGCTTCAATCTTAATCCATTTACTTTAAAAATTTTTCCTATTTTTGGGATCTTTAATATCCACAGTTCCATAATGGTATACTTTCTCAACTAAATAGGGTCCAATCCATTTAGATCTTAATTTTCCAGGAAAAAGTTTTAAATGAGAGTTAAATAGTAATACTTCTTGTCTAGGCTCAAAAATATTCCCTGAAATTTTCTTATCATGCAACATCTTCATTTTCTCTTTATAAATCCTCGCATTTTCATATGCTTCATTTCTTATTTCTTCCATCTCATTTAATTGCAATAATCGCTTTTCTCCTGCTTTATTCAAATTAAAATTAAACTCCTTTATCACCCAATAAGCTTTATGTTCAAGTTCTACAGGTAAGTGACAATGTTTACCATAAATTAACCGGTAAGGTGACATTCCGATTGGTGTCTTATAAGCTGTTTTATAAGCCCATAATGCAGAATCAAGTCTATCAACCCAATCAGTTCTTTTAGGATTAACAGTCTTCTCTAAAATTTTTTTAATTTCTCTGTTTGATACTTCAACCATTCCACTTGTTTGTGGGTGATAAGCAGTTGCAATTCTATGTTTGATTCCAAATTTTTGTAGTAATGATTGAATTCTTATATTCCTGAAATGACTTCCACCATCAGTGATAATTACCTTAGGCATTCCAAATCTTGAAAATATTATTTTCTTTAAAAATTTAGAAACACTTTTGGAATCACAGTTTGGTAAAGCAACAGATTCAATCCACTTTGATACATAATCAACTGCTAATAAAATATAAATTTTTCCAGATGATGGAACAAATGGTCCCATAAAGTCTAAACCCCATATATCAAAAATTTCAACTTCCAATATATAGTTTAAAGGAATTTCATTCTTCCTAGATATATTTCCCATCCTTTGACATCGATCACATGTTTTCACATAATGTCTTACATCTTTAAATAAGGTAAGCCAATAAAATCCAGAATTTAAAATTTTAAATGCAGTTTTATCTATGCCAAAGTGTCCTCTAAAATCAGAATCATGACATTTTTGAATAATAACAAAAGTTTCCTCATAAGGTACACATCTTCGAATCATAGAATCTTTACCAATTTTAAATAAATGAGGTTCTTCCCAAATATAAGATTTAGCATCATATTTAAATTTCTTAATATGTTATCTAAGTCATAAGGCAAAATATTGCTAACTAAATAATTAACAATATCAACATACCAAGGTGTTTTGCATTCTTGAATAACATATAAAGATTCATCAGGAAATTTCTCATTTATATTTTCTTCCGAAATAATATCATTTTTAATTCTAGACAAATGATCAGCAATTTGATTTTCAGTTCCTTTTCTATCTACTATTTGAAAATCAAATTTTTGTAGAAGTAAAACCCATCTTATAAGTCTAGGTTTAGAATCCTTCTTAGATAATAGATATTTAATAGCAGAATGATCAGTATGAACTATGCACTTAGTACCAAGAAGATAAGGTCTAAATTTATCAAAGGCATATATTATACCTAGAAGCTCTATCTCAGTGGTAGTGTAATTTCTTTGTGTTTCAGTGAGAGTTTTACTAGCATAATATGCAACTTTGAAAATTTTCTCATATTTTTGTCCTAATACAGCTCCAATTACGAAATCACTTGCGTCACACATTAATTCAAAAGATTTATTCCAATTAGGTGCAACAATGATAGGTGCAGTTATTAATTTTTCTTTTAGAATATTAAAAGCATTAATACATTCTTTATTAAATTCAAATTTTGCATCTTTTTCCAATAAATGACAAAGAGGTTAGCAATTTTAGAAAAATCCTTTATGTATCTTCTATAAAATCCAACATGACCTAGAAAACTTCTCACATCAGTAACAGTAGTAGGTGGTTACAATTCAGCAATAATTTTTACTTTTGCTTGATCAACCTCCATCCCTTTTTGTGATACTTTGTGACTAAGTACAATGCCTTCTGTGACCATGAATTGACATTTTTCCCAGTTAAGAACTAAATTTGTTTCTTCACATCTTTTCAGAACTTTGGCTATGTTTTTCAAACAAGATTCAAAAGAAGTTCCAAAAACTGAAAAATCGTCAATGAATATTTCAATTCCTTTGTCAATCAAATCACAAAATATTGACATCATACATCTTTGAAAAGTTGCAGGTGCATTACAATAACCAAAAGGCATTCTTCTAAAAGCAAATGTTCCATAAGGACTTGTAAATGTTGTCTTTTCTTGGTCCTCAGGAGCAATAAGTAATTAATGATAACTAGAATATCCATCTAGAAAATAGAAATATGAGTGTCCAGCTAATTTATAGAGCATTCGATCCAAGAAAGGTAAAGGAAAATGATCCTTTCTAGTGGTTTTATTTAATTTCCTATAGTCAATACAAATTCACCATCCAACAACTTGTCTTGTAGAAATTGGTTCATTTTTATCATTAACAATGACAGTTACACCTCCTTTCTTCGGAACACAACGAATAGGACTTACCCATTGACTATCCGAAATAGGATAAATA
Organism: Papilionanthe hookeriana x Papilionanthe teres; assembly: GCA_022702705.1. NCBI lineage: Eukaryota > Viridiplantae > Streptophyta > Magnoliopsida > Asparagales > Orchidaceae > Papilionanthe > Papilionanthe hookeriana x Papilionanthe teres. The sequence goes on from CM040428.1 coordinate 152,977,281, forward strand.
ATACCAGCATCTAACCACTTAATATTTTCTTTTTTAACAACCTCTTTCATGATAGGATTTAATCTTCTTTTAGATTCTATAGTAGGTTTAAAATATTCTTCCATTAAGATTCTATGCATGCAAATGGAAGGGCTTATTCCTCTTATATCAGCAATAGTCCAACCAAAAGCTTTCTTATAATTTTTTAACACACCTAGTAGTTTTTCTTCTTGATCTCTACTCAGTTCAGAAGAAATAATAACAGGTAAAGTTAACGAATTTCCAAGAAACACATATTTTAAATGGGAAGGTAACATTTTTAATTCCAGTTCAGGGGCTTTTTTAATTGATGGTAAAAGTATATAATTTTGAGTTGTGTCTAATGTTTCCCATCAGTTAAAAATGAGACTCTTCTTCTTCTACTACTTCATCTTCATCAGTTAAAAATTCAAATTTTTCTGCAGAAATGACTTTACAATTTTCTTTATAATGTTTTTCAATTAAATAATCAATTATATCCATTCGATAACATTTCTCTTTATCAGGGTACTTCATTGATTTAAGAACATTGAATTTAATTTCTTGATCATTAACTCTCATGGTTAGTTCTCTCTTTTGCACATCAATCATAGCTCGTCCGGTAGCTAGAAAAGGTCTCCCTAAAATAATATGTATCTCTTTATCTTCTTCCATATCAAGTACTATGAAATCTACAGGGAAGATAAATTTATCCACTTTAACAAGGACATCCTCTATAACTTCTTTAGGATAAGTGATAGATCTATCAGCTAACTAAAGGGTTACAGTGGTGGGAGTAATATCTCCTAAATCCAATCTTCGAAAGGTAGAAAATGGCATGAGATTAATACTTGCTCCTAAATCACATAAAGCTTTTCCACAAAATTTTTCTCCAATAGCACAGGGTATAGTGAAACTTCCAGGATCCTTAAGCTTTTCAGGTAATTTCTTTTGAATTATTGCACTGCATTCTTCACTTAATGCAACAGTTTCAAAAGCATCAAATTTTCGTTTCTTGCTTAAAATTTCCTTCATAAATTTTGCATAAGTTGGCATTTGTTCCAAAGCTTCAGCAAAAGGTATGTTAATAGTAAGTTTCATAAAAATTTCAAAGAACTTAGAAAATTGATGATCAAGTTTCTGCTGTTTAAGTCTTTGAGGAAAAGGTGGTGGTGGTTTTTCAACTTCCACATTAAAAGTTATAACAGTTTGATCTTGACTAGGAGAGAGAGTTTCTTTAGGTTTTTCAATCTCTTCAACCTCAATCTCTTTTTCAATTTCATTCTGCATTCTTTCTTTTAATTCCTTTCCACTTCTATGTTGCACAGCCTTAACATGTTCATGTTCTTTTCCAGTTTCCTTTGGATTAATTTCAACATTACTAGGAAGTGTTCCTACAGGTCTGTTATTAATTAAAGTAGCAATTTGCCCCATTTGATTTTCAATATTACGAATAACAGTATTTTGATTTTGTAATTGATTATTCATTTGTAAAATTAATTCTTCTATTGATAACTTTTTCTGTTGATTGTTAAATCCAGGAGGTTTATAATTTGGATTAACTTGATTATTCCAATTTCCAAAGGGATGAGATTGATTATTACCCCATTGTTATTGTGAATTATTCCAGCTAAAATTAGGATGATTTTTCCACCCAGGATTATAATAATTTGAATAAAGATTATTTTTACTTGCAATAGCTTGTAAAGTTTCAATAGTTTGAGAATCTTCCATATTAGCAGAGTTATTATGCGAAATATTAATTGCAAAATTATCTAATTTCTTAGACATTGCTGTTACTTGTGAAGCTAAGATAGAAAAGGCTTCATTATCGTGAATACCTGCCATCTTTTTAGGATTAATCCTTTTGGAAGGCCATTGAAAATTGTTATTAGCCATTTCTTCAATTAACGTGTAAGCTTCTTCAAATGATTTAGACATTAAAGAATCTACAACAGCAGCATCAATAATTGATTTTAAAGATCCAATTAATCCATTATAAAATGTTTGAATAATTAACCAATCACGTAAAGCATGATGAGGACATTTTCTTAATAGTTCTTTAAATCTTTCCCAAGTTTCATATATTGTCTCCCCGTCAAATTGACTAAACGAAGTAACTTCATTTCTTAATTTAGCAGTTTTAGAAGGAGAAAAATATTTAGCAAGAAATTTTTGTGCCGTTTCAGCCCATGTTTTAATAGAACTAGTTGCTATTGAGTTTAACCACATCTTTGCTTTATCTCTTAAAGAAAAAGGAAAGAGTCTAAGTCTAATAACATCATTAGAAACATTGTTATATTTAAAGGTAGCACAAAGTTCTAAAAAACTAAAAAGATGTAAATTTGGATCCTCATTTGGTGTTCCACCAAATTGATTGTTTTCGCACCATTCGAATAATAGTACGGTTTAAGTTCAAAAGAATTAAGCATCTACAATGGGTATTCGAATACTACTATGAAGTTCATCAACCGTAGGGTTAGCATAATCCCTTAATGGTTTATAAACATTTTGATCATTAAGTTCAATTGGATTTTGTAAAGTAGCCATTTCTTGAAATTTTTAAATTTTTTTTCCCTTTTTAATTTTTCTAATTGTTCTTTCTAATTTAGAATCTAAAGGTATTAATCCTTCAGAACCAAATCTTCGCATAAAATAAGGAATAAAATATATATCTTTTTTTTATAATTTTTTAATTTTTTATTTTTTTTATATTTTAATATTTTTAGAAATATAATATTTTTTTACAAAAATTTATAACTATTTTATTTCAATCCCCGACAACGGTGCCAAAAACTCGACCCGACCCAAAATAACACAGTAATATTTTCTTCCAAAAGATGGCCAAAAACTTAACCTAATTTATAAATAGCGGCTAGTGTATAAAGTCAAAATGTAGTAAAATTTTAGAAAATATTTTACACACTAGGGGTACTACGCAAGTATACATATCGTTTCAAGTAATATAGGGTTTTCTTTTATAACCCCAGTATCGATCCCACGGGGAAAAATTATAGTAATAAATTTTCTAAATATTATATTTCAAAAATATTTTTTTTATCTTTTAATTTAACTATAAATTACTATTAATTTACTAGATGCAAATAAAGAAAATAATAACAAGAAAATGATTTATGAAAACTATATAAAATAAACAACTTCCTTCCCTTCAATTAATATAAGATTTTTAAGATAATTTAATATTCGTTGGAGAATTGGATTTATGGTATTGTGCCAAATAGAAGCATTCCTATTCTTTACCCTTTGATCCAGGCGCAAAGAACATTAGGCTAATTTACGTATCGAGTCCGGATGTATTGTTAGTAGAATGGGTTAATCTAGACTCACACTTCTAAATGTCCAAGGGTGGCTATGGTCAGCCCTACTAGTGACCCTTTCCTAATCTATAAATCAAATTATAAGAATTTAGTCTGTCACTCTAAAAACTTATCAATTCTACACCCTTTAAATCTTATCTTCCTATTTATTGCACTTCACCTTGAATAGCCCACACATGGCCTTCGACTACCCAAGAATTCATGTGACATTTACAAGTTAAGATTTTTTATCTTTCAAGGTCTCAAAACTCTTCAACTGGTTTTAACAATTTAAATGGCCAATTTAAAAAGTAAAGTAAGATCAGGTATTAATGTCATCACATTGTTTTGAAGATATTTTGAATTTCAATTCTCCATCGAATCTTTATATTATCTTATCTATCTCTTCATAATTGAAGGAAGAAAGTAAACTAACTACTCAGAACACATTGAATATAAACAACAAAAAATAATAAATAAACTTTGAATCAAATATAAAATACTTATCTTATTCATTCTACAGATCTTCTGATTCCTACTGACTCCAGAGTGTAATGAACTCCAGATGCAACAACTTGAAAATAAACTCACTAAAATAAACAAAAGTGGCCCTAAATTTCTCTCTCTATTTCTCTCTCTAAGAATGAGAGATCCTAAAGTGGATAAGAGAAAGAGTTACAATGGGAGGGGCACATTTTCTGAAGAAATGGACCCCTATTTATAGGCTTCAAGGGTTGCCTTGAGGCACCTCTTCAAAACATGTCCACATTCAATGAATCTTCTAGAAGGTCTGTCTGGCGCCTAGGCGCTGGAATCTGGCGCCTAGGCGCTGGACGCGGCATCCAGTTCTTCGCACCTCTTCATGATTAAAATCGTTTTAGAGCATCCAAATGCAATGTATCACATGTCCTATTATCAAGGAACAACTGTCAGTCTTCTAGAATTTCTAATAATTGCTCACCGTCAAAATAACCATTCAAACGTTGTAAAAAACTTGACAGTTTATGTATCGAGTTTGACGCTTAGGCGCCAACTTCTGGCGCCAAGGCGCCAGGCCATATACTTTTTGTATTTTGCTCCATTTTTTCTCCTTTTTTACTCCTTTTTGCTCCTTTTTCCTTTTTAGACCTTTTTACATCATCTACATCCAAAAACACAAAAAATACCTTTCATTAAAGCATAATATCCTTAGAAATTAATAAGAATTAAGACATAAAGAAATAGGTTATTTTTATAGATCATAGAGTCAATTAATTTGAAGATTGGCTAACTGTGGTGAAGTGTCTTGGTCTTGGGCTTGAATTTCAACTCCAAAATTGGACTCACAGAGAGGATTTTAGGGCTGGATTTCAGTGGGGATCAAGTTCTCTATGTCTGGAGAGGGATCTGTAGTGATTTTGGTAGAGTTTTGGTATGGTTTTGTTCAACTCCTTCTTTGGCCGTGAGGTGGTGGTGTTTAAATAGAGGTGGCTGGAGGGCTTCCCAGGGACAATTGGAGGCTGGGATCAGCTGCTCAGGGCAAGGGAAGAATAGCCATGGAGTTCAATTGTGTTGGGACACCTGAGCAAGGAGGAATTTGAAATTTGAATTAAATAGGTGCTCACGGGTGTGGTGTTTTCTGATGTCTATGGTGGCTGGCCAGCCAGGGTCAAGTCACTGTTGTCATCAGGAGGGTCACGGGTTGGCAATGGTGCAAGCAATTAACATTGGACATGTGTAAAGAACTTGATTTAAATGGAATGGGGGAAGTGGCTATTTTGGGTTCAAATGGGTCAAATGCATGCTTTAGGCTTGGTGCACCTCCCCAAGGCCTGATTTTGGGCTGAGGGAAATCAGTGGGTTCGGCCAAGAGAAGGTGGTGAAGTCCCCATCCATGAATATTTAGATTAATCATGGGTTAGGGTGTATCATTAAAAGGGTTAAAACTTTTTTAAGGGGGTTCAAAAGAGGCTCCTTCTTTTGCAATTAATGGCATGGTGATGTGTAAAGGGGCTCCCAAGGCTTGTATGTGGCTTGTGCATGGTTCAATGGCTCCATTTCGCTTAGGGGTGGCTTGGCTTAGTTTCATGGAAGTGGGTTTTAGAAATTTTGGTATTTTGGTGGAAAATTTTCATGAAGCTTGATTTGGATTGGTTTAATGATGGTTTTGAAACTTAGGGGTGATTTTGATTAAATGGATGATGGAAAGAAATGTCATGCGGGCTTTGGATTGAAAACTTGGGCTTTTGAAATGGTTTTGGATGGGCTTTTAAAATGTTTTAATGAAATGGGCTTTTAGATTTTAAGATAAATTTTTGGATGAAAATTTTGTAAAAGATTGTACCAAATAAATGTTGAATTTAGTTTAGGGATGTGTCATGAAGATTTTGGAAGAGTTTTGGTGTGATTTGGAGTAGAATTGGGTTGAATTTGGGTTTTTTTGGTAAAGGGGACAAGGTGGGCCAAATTGGACTAATTGGGCTAAGGTTGGGCTAAGGTTGAATTTGGTGTAAAATTAATTTTAAAAATGTTTATGGGAGTGTTACAAAGAGTTTTCAACTTTGGTTGGGCTCTAATTTTGGGATTTGGGCCCATTTGGGTTAGGTTTGGGCTTAGGTCAATTTAAGGGATTTTGGTTTTGGGTTAGTCTTGGGTGGAGTTTAGGTTCAAATTTTAGGCAAATCAAGTTAATTTTTTTTTATGGGGATGTTAGGAAGGTTTTATAAAAGGTTTGGGGCCAATTGAGGTTGAGTTGGGTTGGTTTGGGCTAGGTTTAGGTCATGGGTCAAAATTGGGCCTTAAGCCCCAAATTGGAATTGGGCCCAAATGTCAATCAAATTGGACTTGGATTTGGTCTAAATTGATATTGGGGATATTTAATTGAAGTTTAGAATTAAATTGGACCAAAATTGAGGTCAATTGGGGTGGTTTGGTTTGATATTGGGTTCACTTGGGTTAAAAAATGGGTCAAATTGGGGGTTATGGAAAAAGTTGGGTAAATTGGCAAAAGTGGCCCATGGTGTAGTTGAAAAAAATGAAATTGGGAATATTTAGCATTTTTTGGAATTTTCTGGGAGTTTTTAGAATTTTTGGATTTTTGGGGTAGAAGGGTATTTTAGTAATTTTGGGGGGTTTAGGGGTATTTTTGGAAATTTTGGTATTTTTGGACAAAGATGGTTAATTTGAGTGGTGGGAAGTGTTTAGGATTAATTTTGAGGAATCTTGGGTAATTTAGGTAATTTTGCAAATTTTAGGTCATTTCAAGGGTATTTGTTAGGTTTGGTGGGTGTAGGGGCCCCGGGGGTCAAAAATTGAAATTTTGAAAAAAGGAAGATTGATCAAGTGTGAGTGAAATGGAATCATTTTAGTTGAGCCATGAAGCCATATTAAGCCCATATGAGCCTTGAGAGGACTCATTTGAGGCATTCACTATATTGTTCCTAACCCTCCTAGCCAGGGGCTGAGGGGTTAAGGACCATCCATATGAATTACCTACATGAGTCAGAAAGTTAAGTTGGGTGAGAGTGTGGTTTTTGGACTTGGAATGTGTGTGAGAGTGTAGTGTATGTGCAAGTCAACCCTCACCAGCACCAGTGCCATCCGGGGTATTCCTAAGGCCAAAAAGTCCTATAGGGAACTCATCCTTTAAACCTCCACATTTGATTTCAACCCTCTAGGTGATTAGAGGTCTACCATCAAGCTTGTGGGGTTTGCAGGGAGTTAAAAAGTAGTTTGAATTTCTAAATGGTGGGTTCCATTTCTAGTCCTCTAAGATTAGTCAAAGGAAAAGCCTAAGGCTAGATCCTAAGTACTAAAGAGAGAAGCAAAAGACCTCACCAAAATTGAGGTCAACAGTGACAGATAAAATTAGAGAGAGTCGCCTTGATGGTTTGGTCACATTAAATGTCGACCACTTGATGATCTGATTAGGAGAGTAGATGTTTTAAATACAACTTATGTTAAGAAAGGCAGACGTAGAACTATGAAAACTTGGGCTTATTGCATAAAAAATGATCTTAATTTATTATAATTAAACGAAAATTTGACACTAAATAGGACGCAATGGAGGAAAATGATTCATGTAGCCGAACCCACTTAGTGGGATTAAGGCTTTGTTGTTGTTGTTGTTATTGTTATGGGCTTTTAGAACTATATAGCGAACACCAAAACGGTCAATACTGTTTTCTTTGGTATATGGTTCTGAAGCCATACTTCGATTAGAAATTCAAATTCATTCTCTTAGGATTGCGGTTGTAAACAAAATCCCTGAAGAAGAAAATGCAAACTTATGTCTTGAAGAATTGGAAAATCTAAAAGGCAAACGACTTCAAGCTTAGCAAAATTTGGAACTATACCAAGCCAAAATGATACGGACCCATGATAAATTGATTTGTCCTAGGACCTTTCAAATTAGGGATTTGGTTTTAGTACTCCGAAGACCTATCCTTGCACACAGAAAAATAGCTGGGAAATTTGAACCCATGTGGGAGGGCCCATATGTAATTAAAAAGACGTATTCAGGTGGTTCCTATCAGTTAGTTGACTGTCAAGGAGATAGAGTTTTACCCCCAATTAATGGGCTTTTCTTAAAAAAACCATTATGCGATATGACACAATAACTTATTCTGAACTGGAAAAAAAAATAATTTTTCACCTCATTTTGTGCAAATTTGAATTTGTCTCTTGACATTTTATTCTTGTTCACTGAGCACAATCCCTTAAAATTAAAAAAATGCTTTTGAAAATGAAATTTAGTTTGACATATCATGAACCTTGTTGTTTGCAGAAAAATGTTTAATAATAGACTATTTTTCACATTTAAAAATAACATGAACTTTACAATGGACCGCCGACACTATGAAAAAGGTGCAAGAGTTCATTTTAACTTTGATATGCTACAAATCGAATCAATATACCGTGGGTCAATATTGTACCTAGTTGATCAAAATGAAGTTAAGGAATATACGCCTTTAATAGAATTTAAACTTCGGGAACGATATAATTTTGAAGATGAATTAGAAATTGATAATCATGAACCGAATCCTATTATTAAGAAGTTGAAATTAGTAGAAACAACTGCAGCTCAGGAGGTTGCAGAGGTTAATAAGACGACAGTAGGACTTACCTATTCTCAAAGGTGAAATAGAAATAAACAATTGAAACATCAAGAAGAGAAAGAACTACAAGATATAAAACTTAAGGGAGATGACACCAATCAATTTAAATCTCCTGATCTCGAGATCTTACCTGCTGAAATACATCATATTATGACAAAGTCAGAGGAAGAAGTCCAGAGGAGGCCTATCTCTGAAGAAGAAATACGACGGATTCAAGCTATTAAAAAATAATCTTTTGAACAATTCAAACATATCAACGGGCGAACAATCAATATCCTTGAAGGGATTAAGTTAATCACCGGAGTATTTGATAAATACGAGCAGACAACCAACATTTATCATGTGATGAAAGCTCGAGATCTTGGTCTGGCTGGACGTCTTATATGATGAACTTACTCTGAGCCCAACAAATGGATACGTGGCAAGGGAAAGCTGACAATCCAATATGGATGTTGTTATAATTATGATAGAGACAACAAAGGGAACCCTCCTGGGATACTACAATATGAGCAGGTAGACCAGTTGCCCAAGGTAATCGTCCAAATTATTAAACGGCTCTTCATATGGGGAATTGTACCAACACACTGCATTCCAGATAGTTGTATTATCAACATCTATGATGAGGGGGACTGTATCCCACCTCATATTGACCACCACGATTTTGAAAGCTCCTTCTACACGATATCTTTGATGAATCGCTGTTCCATCCTTTTTCGAACGGAAATACAAATCTTTGGACCAGGAGAATTTGTAGGAACATTTCGAGCCCTTTTTCCATGAGGATCAGTTCTTCTGTTGCAATGAAACAGTGCCGACGTGGCTAAAAACTGTATACCCAGTGTTAATAGACCTCGCATTTTACTCACCTTACGGCGGATGAGGCTAGATAAAAGATATCAGGTCATTCCAGAACTGGAAGGGTTAAAGCCTTTGGAGCTACCATGACCCCGTGAATGTACAAACACTTGAGACGTGTTTGACAAACAATGTCTTGGAGTGTTAAATGTTTTTGGCTGGTCTAATAGCACCCAAGGCTATGTTATGACAAAAGGAAGGACATGAAGACTTTTGACATATGATATATCAGTAGTTTGTAGCATGCATGTCATATGATATATATGTTCATATGTGTGCTGTTAACTTTTAATTGCAATGATATGTACCGTTGACATTTGTTTGCAATGTACATTATCTTTGGAAATAAAATGAAATGTTAAAAAATATTCCCTGTTATCTATGATGTGTCAGTAGGTCCTAAAAATGCCAAAATGAATCCTTTAAATGAAAATATACTAATTGACATAAGTATTACCCTCCGACTTGTAAACGTCAGATCCCCAGCGGATATTCCCTAGCAAATATCATAGTGAGTCTGCCACTCTTGCAAGTTATTGGATGTAAATCCTTTCCTGACACAGAAAATATGGCATTCCTTTAACTTGACATCGACATTTGACATTTCCGAGAAATGGAATATGACTTCCATTTTCTCTCTAAAGTTATTGGATGTAAGTCTTTTCCTGACATGGAAGTTACGACATTCCTCTAACTTGACATCGACATTTGACATTTCTGAGAAATGGAATATGATTTCCATTTTCTCTCTAAAGTTATTGGATGTATGTCCTTCCTGACACGGAAGTTACGACATTCCTCTAACTTGACATCGACATTTGACTTTTTTGAGAAATGGAATATGACTTCCATTTTCTCTCTAAATTTATTGGATGTAAGTCCTTTCCTGACACAGAAGTTACAACATTCCTTTAACTTGACATCAACATTTGACATTTCTAAGAAATGGAACATGACTTTCATTTTCTCTCTAAAGTTATTGGATGTAGGACCTTTCCTGACACGAAAGTTATGGAATTCCTCTAACTCGACATTGTCATTGACATTTCTGAGAAATGGAACATAACATCCATTTTCTCTTTTTCTGATACGAAGATGAGACATTCCCATAACTTTTTCTTCGAGACAAGATAAAAGTCACGTAGCTTTTTTTCTCAAAGTTGACATATCGACATTTGATATTTATGACATACATTCTCATCCTTTAAATGATGATAGAAAATACTTTCGAACAAATTGACATTTATGACATCGAGGCCATTTCAGTCAACACCAATATGCGCGACAAACTCTTACAGTATCCCACGCACATTGGGGGCCCATTTGTTGACCTCATTTTGTGAGGGTCATTCACCAAATAAATTAATAATAGAAGTCAATCCATGACCTCCATACTGACTCAGTGTTCACCACATTGACCATTAAAACATCTTAAGTATTAAGTTAATTAAATATAATTAATTTGATTATTTGACATAATCAAATTAACCCAACATTACCAACCCTAGTCAAACTTAGGTATGATTATCAAGATTAATAACCCTGTGATTAACTTAACCATGATAAGCTTAAATAAATCATCTGGGTTAACTCTGGGCCTAAATTGATCAATGATGATCAACTTTAATCAATAAATGAACAACCATTGATATAAACAAGACAAAGATGGTCAACCTATACACCACTACATTGATCTCATAACCTAAAGTGATAAATTAGGTTAAAATGATCAATTCATGACCGAAAGAATATTAAATTGACTTTATTAGTTAATTTTTTATTAAATAGTTAAAATTTAATAAAAACAATCCATTATAAAGGATAACTGCACTACCCTATTGGTCAATTTTGACCTAAAAGGGTTAAAATGGGTCAAAATAACTAACCCATGCCCCTTTTACCATAAAAATTGACCACATAACAGAAATTAACATAACCAACTTGACATTGTTCAAAACTACCAAAAATTAATTCAAATTTCATCACTTTGACCGTTGGATTGACCTAAATCCTAAAATTGGTCACCATGACCAGTATGACCAATTTACACCTTTAAATGAGAAAATTTATAAACTTCATGACCAAATTAATCATGATAAGATTAAAGAAGTCATATTGGATATTTTTGGACTAGGATTGGTCAACCTGGGTCAACCTGAGTCAACATGGTCAACCATAACCGATATTTATTAAATTTGGTCAAAATACCCAATTTTGGACCAAAAATGATAAAATTAATAAAAAAAAATAATTTCAAAATTATTTTGATTAATTTACTGACTAAAATTATAATTTCTAATATCTTTGATTTATTAATAATTAATTAAAATTTTAGAAATACAATTAAAAGCCATGAAAAGAACCACATGAAATATTGAACTAAAAATAATATAAATTAATCAAATAATTAATTTTAAAATTATTTTGATTAATTTATTTATCAATAATATAATTTTAAATATTTTTAATTAATGAAATAATTTAAAAATGAAATTATATTAAAAAAATCCATAAAATAACATTTGGACATATGACATCATACATGACATCAAATCCTATAATTAATTTTTAAAATTAAATCTAAATTATGGGGGTCAAAAATGGGTCAGCCATGACCCATTAGATTCATCATGACAAAAATAAAACTCCACCCAACCCATTTATATTGAACCTTAACTATGGTTTAATTTCATAATGCCTTCATCATAAAAATTAATGAAGGGTCATTCCCTCCTCCATCCTTAAGAGATGAAATGGTTGAGTCATCATTCACCTCATAAGCCACCCAATGATGAGGAATATGATTTAAATCATCCCTACATCATGGGATGACCTCATATATGTCAAATTTTGAAAATAAAAGGAGAAGGGAATTAAGTGTCACCTTCTCTTCAACTTAAGCCATGAGTCACTCACTCCCTTGAAATGAGGTGGCTAGCCAACCCTTGAGACATCTCAAGCATCTAAAAAAATCACCAATAGGAGACAAACATCACATGAACTACACTTCTCACCATAGTTAAAGGTAATCATAACTAACCCATTGTTGACCTCAATTTTGGTGAGGTCTTTTGCTTCTCTCTTTAGTACTTAGGATCTAGCCTTAGGCTTTTCCTTTGACTAATCTTAGAGGACTAGAAATGGAACCCACCATTTAGAAATTCAAACTACTTCTTAACTCCCTGCAAACCCCACAAGCTTGATTGTAGACCCCTAATCACCTAGAGGGTTGAAATCAAATGTGGAGGTTTAAAGGATGAGTTCCCTATAGGACTTTTTGGCCTTAGGAATACCCTGGATGGCCTGGTCTGGTGAGGGTTGACTTGCACATACACTACACTCTCACACAAATTTCAAGTCCTAAAACCACACTCTCACCCAATTTGACTTCCCGACTCATTTAGGTAATTCATATGGATGGTCCTTAACCCTAAGCCCCTGGCTAAGAGGGTTAGGAACAACATAGTGAATGCCTTAAATGAATCCTCTCATGGCTTATATGGGCTTAATATGGCTTCATGGCTCAACTAAAATGATTCCATTTCACTCACACTTGATCAATCTTCATTTTTCCAGAATTTCAATTTTTGACCCCCGGGGTCCCGTACCCACCAAACCTACCAAATACCCTTAAAATGACCTAAAATTTGCAAAATTACCTAAATTACCCAAGATTCCTCAAAATTAACCCTAAAAACTTCCAACCACTCAAATTGACCATCTTTGGCAAAAAAAACTAAAATTTCCAAAAATACCCTTAAACCCCCCCAAAATTACCAAAATACCCTTCTACCCCAAAAATCCAAAAAATCTAAAAATCCCCAGAAAATTCCAAAAAATCTCAAATATTCCCAATTTCATTTTTTTTAACTACACCAAGGGCCAATTTTGCCAATTTACCCCACTTTTACCAAAACCCCCATTTGACCCATTTTTAACCCAAATGAACCCAATGTCAAACCAAACCACCCCAATTTACTTTAATTTTGGTCCAATTCAATTCTAAACTTTAATTAAATATCCCTAATATCAATTTAGACCAAATACAAGTACAATTTGATTTACATTTGGGCCCAATTCCAATTTGGGGCTTAGGGCCCAATTTTGACCCATGGCTTAAACCTAGCCCAAACCAACCCAATTCAACCCCAATTGGCCCCAAATCTTTTCTAAAGCCTTACTAACATCCCCACAAACAAAAAACTAACTTGATTTGTCCAAAATTTGAATCTAAACTCCACCCAAACCTAACCCAAAACCAAAATCCCTTAAATTGACCTAAGCCCAAATCGTAAATGGGCCCAAATCCCAAAATTAGAGCCCAAACAAAGTTGAAAACTCTTTGTAGCACCCCCAACTCTTTGTAGCACCCCCATAAACATTTCTCAACATTAATTTTACATCAAATCCAAACTCTTTGTAGCACCCCCATAAACATTTCTCAACATTAATTTTACATCAAATCCAACACTAGCCCGACCTTAGTCCAAGTTAGCCCAATTTGACCCACTTTGGCCCCTTTACCAAAAAAAGCTCAAATTAAACCCAATTCAATTCAAAATCACTTGAATATTGTTTCAAATCTCTCATGACACATGCCTAAACCAATTGCAACATTTTTTTGACACAATCCTTTACAAAATTTCCATCCTAAATTTACTTTAAATCCGAAAGCCCACTTCCGTAAACCACTTTAAAAGCCCATCCAAAATGATTTCAAAAAAGCCCAAAATCAATCCAAAGCCTACATGACACTTTCATCTCATCATCCATTTTATTAAATCACTCCCTATGTTTCAAATTCATCATTGAAGTTTTCTAAACTAAGCCATGTGCCAAATTACCCCTAAATACCAAAAATCCTTAAAATCCATTTTCATGAAACTAAGCCAAGTCATCCCTAAGCCAAATGGAGCCATTGAACCATGCACAAGCCACATGGAAGCCACTTTCCACCTCACCATGTCATTTATGGCAAATGGAGGGGCCCCTTTCTTAAGCATTCCTTAAGCTTTTTTAACCTCATCCATGATACACACTAAACCAAGTTAGCCACCTAATCCTTGATGGAGACTTCACCACCTTCTCTTGGCTGAACCCACTGATTTCCCTCAGCCCAAAATCAGGCCTTGGGGAGGTGCACCAAGCCTAAAGCATGCATTTGACTAAACCAAGCCCAAAATGAGCCATTCCCCCTTCCACTTTGATTCAACTCCTTTAAACTTGACATTTGTCAATTGAACTCACAAACCTCCTGATGACAACAGTGACCTGACCCTGGCCGGCCAGCCACCAGGCCGCCGAAAAACACCATGGCCGAGAGCTCCATGTGAGCTAAAATTTCAAATTTCACTTGCTGAGCTGTCCCATGCCCAATGGCCATTGCAGCTGTTCTTCCCTTGGCCAAGGCAGTTGATCGAATCCATTAAAGTCCCTTGGGAGGCCCTCCAGCCACCTCTATTTAAACCCACTCACCTCTCGACCAAACAAGGTGATGAACCAGACCTTAAGGAAACTCTACCAAATTGCTCCAGGACCTTCTCCTAACCCAGAACAGTTGATCCCCAGTGTTCCTTTGCCCTAAACCCCATTAACAGAGCTCAATTTCTGAGTTGAAAATCCATCCAAAAACCAGGACATCTCTAGAACCTCCACCAAATCCAAATTAAACTCAACCACACCTGCACAAGACCAAGAGAAGGAGTTCCCCAATGAAAGCCCCCTCTTCAGGCCACCCAGTTGCTCCAGCCTCCATGCTTTGAAATCAGGTCTGGTCACTTTCATACTTAGACAATTCCTCAGAGCCAGAGACTTCATCTGGAGCTTGCTTGGACTTAATCAAAGGTGACACAACCCTCAGATCGAAGCTTCACTTCTCTGAGCAAAGGTAAGAACTCACTCTTCATCCCGAGCTTCCAGCAATTCTCCATTTTGTTTGGGTTAATTTCATAGCTTATAAACCCTATGGATGTGTTCGTCTCTTCAAGACAAATCGATAGAGTATAAGAATGCAAAAATCCATTGAGAATCGAGAGAGATATTAAGGTTTGAGTGTGAACGGTCACAGGTGCACACCAGTCGTAGATGATGACCAGGAGCCGTTGGATCGCGCGTGTATCAAACAGACAGTTAAGATCAAGCCGGACAGCGCAATGGTACGTGAACCACGGGCCCCTGGAGCACTGAGTCAGATGGCGGCGCCGAATCACAGAACGACGCGTGGGCTTTCGATTCGTACAAGGATGACGTGGCGTCGAGTCGGATAAGTAGGAAATTAGGTTATTTTTGAATTATTTAAATGCTGTGAACTTCAAAAATCCATTTCTTTGCATAGAAAAATCACAAAATAAAATAAAAATACTCTCTTGCTCAATGAACAGAGGAGAATAATGTGGAAAAGAAATCAAGTTAATTGGATGAGTATTTTATTTTTAATAATTTATTTACTGTTTCCAATGTTTTGATTCTTCATTTGCATAGACAATTCACCATGACATGAGACCACAGGGTTTTTGAAGCCTCTGATCTTGAGAACATTCCCTGAATTTTTCAATGTCAGAGGCCATCTCTGTGAAAAGTTATTGATTTTTCAAGTTCATGTCACTGTTTTTAATATTTTAATTCCAATAATTAACATATTACTAAAAAAATTCTAAGAAAATTTGGTAAAGTTTCTTAGGGCCAGAAGACCCTAGGATAATTATGGTTAGGTTTAATTCATTAAGAATAACCCTAATTAGCCTAAATACCTAAAATTAAATTTGAATTAATTAGGGATAACCACACACCAAATTGACTTGAAAACAATTCTCCATTAATCTTTAGGGTCAGAGGAACCTTACATAAAAAAGTTTGAAATCAATTGGATTTGATTAACCCCACCAAATGGATTGATTAAGCCTCATAAGTAAAATGGAACTTTAAAAATTCATAACTCCAAAAATACTTTTCAAAAATTCACAAAAAATGGTTTTGGAGCTTCTCTGATATCAGGGGATTTCAGGAAAATTAAAATCGGAATTTTCTAAAAAAGTTGATTTTTCATAATATTTTAATATTTTAATAATTTTAAAATAATAAAAATCACAAAAATATAAAAAATCATAAAAATGTCACATTTTGACTCCTAATCACTTAGGAACAAACCAAATATTTTTCCTAAGTCCCTAGGATAAGATATTGAATTTTAAAGACTTAATGTAATTTTTAATATTAAAAAATGAATTTTTAACCTTTTTCACTAAAATAATTATAATAAATTAAAAAATAAAAAAATTATAAAATTTATTCCTCTGGACTCCTTGAGGTCAGAGAAATTTAAGAAAAATATAAAATCTATTTTTTAATTTTTATTTTATTTTAAAATTAATTAATACTCTAAAACTCAAAATAATTATAATAAATTAAATATAATTCAAAAAATCACAAAAATTGGTCTAAGTGGTTCTCTGGTCATTAGGAACATCCTATAATTTTCTTAAGAACAAAAACTTTACCTTGGTCATGTTGTTGAATTTTCTTTTAAAACCCCTATTTCGACTAAAAATAATTATATAAATAAATTAAAGTCAGAAAAATCACATTTTCTCCTCTAATGTCTTAATTGACATGTGAGTGAGGTGACATAAAAATTTTAAATTCATTTAAGCTCAATTTAGTGAGTTATGAAATAAATAAGCCTAAAAGGGCATAAAAGTAATTAAAAATTTTAACCCTTAATTAAAACTTTAGGTTTAATCAAAATGGAGGGTAAAATATTTGATTTTAACTTTCTCTTGGATGATTGAAACTTAGGGAAATTAAAAGGGTAGAAGCTTATTAAACACTTTGAAAATATCAAAATGAAACTCTAATTAATTAAATAATTTAAATTTTGGAAAGAATATATTTAAAATTTGGATTATTAAAATAGGGATACTATTAAGAGGATATTTATTCTTTAATTTAAAAATCCCTAAATAAGTCACTTCAATAATATTTAGTTCTTAATTAAAAGTTAAAATAATAATCCAAATTAAATAAATTAAAAATTAAAAAAAAGATAACCCTTAAATGAATTAAAGCTTAAAATTTTAAATGGTCCAATAATTAAATTAAAATTTAAAATCTTGGAGTTAAATTAAATTAAATTAAATTAAGTCAAGTCAAAGTTTAAATTAAACTAAATTAACACCTTAACAATTAAATTAAATTAAATTTAAAATATTGAAACTAAAATTAAATTAAATTAAAATTAAATTAAGACTAAAATTAAATTAAATTAATTTAAATTAAAAATAAATTAAATTAAAATAAAATAAAATAAATTAAAATTAAATTAAATTAAATTAAAATTATATTAAATTAAATTAAATCAAATTAAATTAAATTAAATTAAATAAAAATCACTTAACAACAAACCTAAATGAAATCATTAAGAGTTAAATCAAAACATATCAATAATTTCAACACCTCTTTCTATCTAAGTAAATTTAAAACATAAACATCTATCTGAAATACTAAGATAATTGAAAGTGTAAAAATTTAAATTAAATCTAAGATAATTTGAACACTATTCCAAACTTAAAATTATTAATTAAAACCTCATAATTAAATTAAGTCGCTTTAAATCATTAACTCAAACTTTAAATCAAGAATTATTAAAATTCTCAACAACCCAACTTGCCCTTAAAAGCTTTAATTATTATAACTCTTAAATAGAGTATTAAGTGAGATGTCACTTCATTCATCAGGAAATCAAATACCCAGGTTCACTGAGCAAGAGACAAAACTTAACTAAACTCCTGGATGATTAATTCACATGCGCAACTAAATTTACTTGGACTCAAAATAATCTAAAAAATATTGAAAAGATGTTTAGGACTCGTCCTAAGCACTTTCTCAATATAATGAGATGTTTTAGAAGAACAATTGAATTTAATTGTTCTTTGATGAAGAAAATCATCCTTAAACCAAACTAACAACCTAGACGTCATAGGAAGTGACTAGCAATAGGATTAGAATTCTGGTAGACAACCAAAACCCTTTCCCTTAGCTTTACCTAGGCATTCCTTGCAAAAATATATTTAAATGCTCTAACATGTGTTTTAAGTGCAGCTTGGGATGACGGGAAGATCCTCCAGGTACGCTTTTATTTTATTGTGATTTACTTTATTGCAATTTACTTGCATGCATTGTGCTTTACTTTTCATGCATGTTAAAGAAGATTGTTGCATGAAAACCAAAACCTTTAGGATAGTCCCTGAACTGAAACCAAAACTAAATTAAAAGTCATTTCAAGATAAAATTCACTGCCACAACATTCCAAAATATAAAACAACTCAAAATTTAATCACAAACAGAACAACAAAAATAACTAAATTAAAACATCTCATTGAATGATCGGGAATACCTCGGATGATGTAACCCACGTGTTGCTAACGGGATTTCCCACGGTCTAAATGAAAGTATGGAACTCATTCAGTTGAGTTTAGCAAATTCATCTGGACTAAGTGAATTCGATGAAAATAACGGTGCTGGGATGACGGAACCGTGGAATCTTAATCGGTTCTGATTAAACAACTTTAAGATTTGTTTTAATTAAAATATTACGAACACTTGGATTTTAAGATTTTCTCTAAACCAAAACACTTTTCTCATCTCCTGATTTTCACCTTCTACAACTAAACCAAGGCAACAACAAGGAGCTAGGAGCATGGTGGGCAGCACGACCATCGTCATCAGCAAAACTCGGATCTACTTCAGCAAACCTTTCTTGGAGTTAAATAACAAAGCCATAGGACTTCGAGGTAGTTTGCCTAGTGCAACATAAATCCTCAACTCTTCTTTAGGCATTTGTATAATCATGTTGTGCAAATTAAGCCCTAACCTGTCTTAGAGGTAGTTTTCGATATGACATAAGCCCTCACATCTTCAAGGCTATTTGTATGATTATGTCATACAAACATAAGTCCTAACTAATTAAAATTGGCAGGATTGTAACATTAAACATACCCTTAAATTGAAGCCAGACCATAGGATAGATTGGGAAGTTGCCAAGATTCTTCTTGGATCCTCAACTTCTCCTACTTCTCTTCCTTTGGACTCCTGAAATTAACTGTCCCGATATTGATCCATTCCCTTTTGAGATCTCCAAAATCCAATCCTTTGAAAACTTTAAACTTTGAAATTCTTTAGAGCAAAACCACTGATCATTATTGAGAGTTTTCTTAAAAGATTTCCGTCATTTAAGATGTAATTAACTATAGGGGCTTGCCGTTATGGGGAACTTTAAGAACCCAGGTAATCTGAACCCTGCTTAATTCATTTATATTAAGCAGGGGAACTTGTCGGCTTATAAAATTGGTTCGCAGACTAAACAAATATCACAAATCTTCTAGTTTATTTAACTGAGCCTCATCATCAAGCAGTGTGTCTGTTCTTTAGGATAGATACACGGTTTGTGGTGTGGTGCTAGTTTATATAAACTATTTGGGATGTGAGATCGGTTTAATTTCATATATTAAAATTTTTCAAATTTACAAATTATTTTCAAAATCAAATACTACTTTATAAATTATATATATATTTAAATTAAATTTAAAGTCTAAAAAAATTCACCAACAACTTCTGTAGGCGACCCCATTTTTAAAATACAACACACAAACCTAAAAATATGCCGACAATTTCTGGCGACTCCACTGGGGATTCGTTCCTCTCTCCATTTTGATTAGATAGTTTTGCTTTCATAAATCGGTAGTATATCCATGTCCCTAGTGGAGCAAACTACCATTCTTCCGTTGGAATACCCTGTTCATTTCTGTCTTGAACGAGTATAGCCAACTTCTCTCAGATTTAGGAGCTGCTATTTAGACACCCCTAAACGGAGAGGTTCCGAGATCCTTTTACCTCTTTTCTGAGGTGGGGTGGACCCCCAATAGGTGTTAGCTTAGGAGCGGTCCTTCGAGTTGAGAAGTCTTGCATAAGACTTTCTCTTCCTTTCCAATTCTAAATCGGGTCCTTTACCTTTTCTATAACCTTTTTCCTTTAATCGTTTTATTTCTAACAAACGAACCCGCTAATAAATAACCTTCTAATAAACAATCTCTTTTAAAAATCACAAATACACTAAGATAAACCAAAATGTGTGTACGACTTATTTTTAGGTTTGGAGTTGTACTTTAGAAAAAAGGGGTCGCCTAACAGAAATTGTCGGCGGATTTTTAATTTAATTTAAATAAATAATTTGAAAAGTAGTATTTTATTTTGAAAATAATTTTAAATTTGAAAATTTTAAGATATGAAATCAAACTGATCTCACATCCCTAATAGTTTATATAAACGAGCACCGCATCACAAACTGTATATCTATCCCGGAGAATAGACACACTGCTTGATGATGGAGCTCGGTTAAATAAACTAGAAGATTTGTGACATCCGTTTGGTCTGCGAACCAATTTTTATAAGCCGACAAATTCCCCTGCTTAATATAAATGAATTAAGCAGGGTTTATATTACATGGGTTCTTAAAATTCCCTATAAGGGCAAGCCCCTATAGTTAATTACATCTTAAGTGACGGGAATCACCTAAGAGAACTCTCGATAATAATCAGTAGTTCTGCTCTCTAGAATTTCAAAGTTTAAGTTTTCAAAGGATTGAATTTTGGAATTTCAATAGGAAATGGATCGAGTTTGGAACATTTTTTTTTGGGAATTCAAAGGAAGAAAGGTAGGAGAAATTACAGATTCGAAGCGGACTTCGGTAATTTCCCGACTATCCTATTGTTTGGCTTGAATTTAGGAAAGTCCTAATATTTATTTAATGTTTTGATCTTGCCAATTTTAATTAATTTGGACTTATATTTGTATGATAAAATCATACAAATAGCCTCAAAGATGTGAGGGTTTATGTCGTATCGGACGACTACCTCGGAATCCTAAGACCGGTTAGGGCTTAATTTGCAATGCAAATGCCTAACAAAAGGTTGAGGATTTATGTTGCACTAGGCAAACTACCTCGAAGTCCTATGGCTTAGTTATTTAATTCTAAGAAAGTTTTACTGAAGTAGACTCAGGTTTTGCTGATGACGATGGCCGTGCTGCCCACCATGCTCCGAGCTCCTTGTTGCAGAGGTTTAGTTTTAGAAGTCATAAATCAGGAGATGAGAGAAGTGTTCTGATTTAGAGAAAATCTTAAAATCCAAGTATTTTTTATGTTTTAATTAAAACAAATCTTAAAGTTGATTATAACAACACTGGTTAAGATCCCACGGTTCCCTCCTTCCGGCATCGTTATTTTTATCGGATTCACTTAGTCCAGATGAATTTGCTAAACTCAACTGAATGAGTTCCAAACTTTCATTTAGACCGTGGGAAATCCCGTTAGCAACACGTAGGTTACATCATCCGAGGTATTCCCGATCATCCAACAAGACGTTTTAATTTAGTCGTAATTGTAGTTTTGTATTCTGTTTGTGATTAAATTTTGAGTTGTTTTATATTTTGAAATATTGTGGTGGTGAATTTTATCTTGTAATGACTTTTATTTTAGTTTTGGTTTCAGTTTTAGGGACTATCCTAAAGGTGTGGGTTTTCATGCAACAGTTGTTTATCATGCAAGAAAGGTAAAGTGCATTTGCAATAAGTAAATTGCAAGAAGGTAAATTGCAATAAAATAAAAGCGTACCTGGAGGGTCTTCCCGTCATCCCAGGCTGCTCTTAAACACAATTTAGAATATTTAAGCATTTAAAGCAAGTTCCTAGGTAAAGCTAAGGGAAGGGTTATGGTTTTCTACCAAGTTCCTAATCCTATGGCTAGTCATTTCCTATGACGTCTAGGTTCTTGTGTTTTGGTTTGAGGACGATTTTCTTCATCAAAGAACAATTAAGTTCGAGTTGTTCTTATAAACATCCTATCGTACCGAGGAAGTGCTTAAGAAGAATCTTAAACATCTTTTCAATACTTTTAGGATTGTTTTAAGTCCAAGAGAATTTAATTATATAATGAATCAATTATCCGGGAGTTCGAGCTTTGTTATCTTGCTGATGAACTAGGACATTTGAATATCCTATGAGTGAAGTAACACTTCACTTAACACTCCGTTTAAGGGTTATGACATCATGAGCTTTTGAGGGTAAATTAATGTTCAAATGATTTGTGATTTAACTTAATTTCAATCAATGGGTTTAAGTTTGGAATAGTGTTCAAGTTGTTTTAAATTTATTTTTGAATTCTTTTATGTCTTAAGAGATGTTATATTTAATTCAACTTAATTTTAATTTAACTTTAATTTAATTTAATTTGGTTTAGTTTTAATTTTAATTTAATTTATTTAATTTTAATCTAATTTTAATTTTAACTTGATTTTATTTTTTAATTTAATTTAATTTAATTTAATTTAATACGATTTAATTTAATTAAATTTGATTTAATTTAATTTGTTTTAATTTAATTTTACTTAATTTATTTTAATTTAATTTAATTTAAATTTTAATTTAATTTAATTTTTAATTTTAATTTAATATTTTATTTTTTATGTTTTAAAGATGATTTAATTTTAATTTTTAAAGTATTAATTTAATTGAAATTTTAAAAGGATTTAATTTAAATAATTTAACTTTAATTTAATTTAATGATTAAGTCTTTTAGCATTTTAAATCTTAAATTTGGATTATCATTTTAATTAGGAATTAAATATTATTGAGATGATTAATTTAGGGATTCTTATATTAAAGAACAAATCTCTTCCTAATAATATCCCTATTTTAATAATTCCAATTTTATTATTCTTCCAAATTTAATTAATTATTTGATTAAGGTTTATTTTAATTATTTTTAAATTGTTTAGTAGGTTTCTACCCTTTAATTATTTAAATTTCAATCATCCAAATCAGATTAAGATCAAATATTTTACTTTTTCATTTTATTAAGCCTAAAGTTTTAATTAATGGTTAAAATTTTAATTACTATTTTGCCCTTCAAGCTTACTAATTCCATAACTCACTAAATTGAGCTCAAATGAATTTAAAATTTTTATGTGACTTCACTCATATGTCAATAAAGGCATTAGAGGAGAAAATGTGATTTTTCTGTATTTAATTTATTTATGTAATTATTTTTGGTCGAAAATAAGGATTTCCAAGGAAAATTCAACAACATGACCAAGGGAAAGCTTCTATCCTTAAGAAAATTATGGGACATTCCTAATGACCAGAGGACCACTTGGACCAATTTTGGTGATTTTTTGAATTATATTATTTTTATTATAATTATTTTAAGTTTTGGAATATTAATTAATTTAAAAATAAAATAAAGATTAAAAAATGAATTTTATATTTTTAAAAAATCTCTCTGATATCAAGGAAACTAGAGAACCAATTTTGTAATTTTCTGATTTTTCTTTGATTTATTAGAGTTATTTTAGTGGAAATGCTAGAAAATACATTTTTTTAATTTTAAAATTACCCTAAGGCATTAAAATTTAATATCTCATCATAGAGGCCTAACAAAAATATGGGGTTTGTTCCTAAGTGATTAAAATTCAAAATATGACATTTTGGTGAATTTTATTATTTTTGTGATTTTTATTATTTTTTAATTATTAAAAATATTAAAATAATGCAAAAAATTAACTTTTTTAGAAAATTGCAATTTTAATTTTAGTATATTCCCCTGATTTCAGAGAGGCTCCAAAACCAATTTGGTGAATTTTTGAAAAGTATTTTGAAAGTTATGAATTTTTAAAGTTTAAGTTGGCTAAATGACTTAATCAACCCATTTGGTAGGGCTAACCAAGTCCAATTGACTTCAAATTTTTATGGTGGGTTCCTCTGATCCTAAAGGTCAGTGGAGAATTGATTTCAAGTCAATTTGATGAATGATTAGCTCTAATTAATTAAAGACCTATTTTGGGTGTTTAAGCCAATTAGGGTTATTCCAAGTGGATTAATTCAAAGCCTATTTTTCCTAGAGTCCTCTAGTCATAAGAAACATCCTCAAATTTTCCTAGAATTTATTTCACAACATGCTAATTATTGGAATTAAAATATTCAGAATAATGACCTAGAATTGAAAAATCAATAACTCTTCATAGGGGTGGCCTCTGACTTTGGAAAATTCAGGGAATGTTTCCAAATTTAGAGGCTTCAAAAGGCCTATGGTCTCCTACCATGATGAATTGTATACATGCATGGAGAATTGAAATAGTGTAGAGAGTAAATAAATTATTAAAAATCAAATACTCAATAAAATTAAATGATTTCTTTTCCACATTATTCTCCTCTATTCACTGAGCAAGAGGGTATTTTTATTTTATTTTTCTGATTTTCCTACACAAAGTTTTGCATTTTTGAAGTTTAGGGAATTAAATAAATCAAGAAATACCCTAATTTCCTACTTATCCACGCGGCGCCCTGTTATCCTCGGCATCTCTGAACGGCCACGCGGCGCGCTCCCATTCGACGCTGCCATTTGAGTCAGCAGCCCGGGTCCCGCCTTCCGCGTATCATCTGCTGATCCGACCTGATCCAAGCCGTCCATCTGCGCGTGTATTGAATGAACAACATCCGTTCATCGTCCCCAAGCCTCCTAGCCCGAGAACCGTCCATACTAAAACCCTAAGAACTCACTCATTTCTCAACAGATTTTCGTGTTCTTGTGCTCTATGGATTCGTCTAGAAGAGACGAACACATCCATACGGTTTATGTAACATGAAATTGACTCAATAAAAATGGAGAATGTTCAGAAGCTCGGGAAGAAGAGTGAGACCATACCTTTGCTCAGAGAAGTGTGGCTTCGATCTAAGGGTTGTGTCACCTTTGATTGAGTCCAAGCAAGCTCCAGGTGAAGTCTCCTGGCCTGGTGAATTGTCCAGGTATGATTTTTACCAAGCCCGATTTCAACCTTTGGAGTTTGGAACAGATGGGTGGCCTGGAGAGGGGGCTTTCACTAGGGAACTTCTCCTCTTGACCTTGTGTAGGTGTAGGTGAGTTTAATTTGACTTTGGTGGAGGATTTGGGAATGTCACGTTGCAGTCCGAGAATTGAGCTCCAAAATTGAGCTCGATTAGTGGGGATTAGGGCAGGAGGACAGTGGGGATCAAGTGCTCTAGGTGTGGGGAGAGTCTGGAGTGATTTTGGCAGAGTTTCCTTAAGTTTGATTCAGCACCTCCTCCATGGCCGAGAGAGGTGGTGTTAAAATAGGAGAGGGTGGAGGGCCTCCAAGGGAAAGTTAGGGACTGCGATCAGCTGCTCTTGACAAGGGAAAAACAGCTGCAATGGCTACTGGGCATGGGGCAACTCAGCAAGGTGGAATTTCAATGCTTGGCTCCTTCCCATGTCTCGGCCATGGTGTTTTCCAGCTGCCCAGGTGGCTGGCAGGCAGGCATGGGTCACCCTCAGGGCCAGGAGGACCAGGGCTTGAAGTTGGTGAAGGAAATTGGGCTTGGACATGTGTAAAGTGTTTGAATCAAAGTAGAATGGGGTAAGGGTATATTTTGGCTCAAATTGGTCAAATGCATGGATTGGGCTAGGTGCACCTTCCCATGGCTAGTTTGGGCTGAAGATAAAGTGGTTTAGGTCGGCTTAATTAGTGGGGAAGGGTCACCATCCAAGTACGATTAAGATTAAGCATGGTTTAGTGGAGTCATGGAAGTGGCTAATCCCCCTTAAGAGAATATGGAAAGGACCTCCTCCTCTTGCCATCTTGGGTATGGTGAGGTGGAAAGTAGATTCCATGGCTCTCATGGATCCCATGTGGCTCATGCATGGCTTCATGGCTCCATTTGGCTTGGGAAAAGTTAAGTCATCTTTCATGGAGAAGGATTTTGTGAATTTTGGCATTTTGATGGGAATTGGCATATGACTTGATTAGGATTTATTTTATCATGGATTTAGAACTTAGGAGATGGTTTTATCAAATGGATGATGATAGAGGATTGTCATGTGGGCTTTGGGCCTTTTGAAATTTAGTGAAGATGGGATTTTAAAATGGTTTAGGGAAGTGGGCTTTTGGATTTTAAAATGGATTTTAGGATGAAAGTTTGGTAAAGGCTTGGGCCAAATAATTTTTGGGTTTGGTTTAAGGATGTGTCATGATTGATTTGAAACAAGTTTGGAGTGATTTGGGTTTGAATTGGGTTGAATTTTGGTTGATTTGATAAATGGGCCTATGTAGGTCAAATTGGGCTAACTTGGGCCAATGTTGGGCTAGGGTTGAAATTGATGTAAAATTGATGTTGGGAAATGTTTATGGGAGTGTTTTAAAGAGGTTCCAACTTTGGTTGGATTTTGATTTTTGGGATTTGGGCTCATTTGGGTTAGGGGTGGATTTAAGTCAAAATTGGGCCTTTTGGTTTTATGTTGAATTTGAGTGGGGTTTGGATCCAAATTTTGGGAAAATCATGTTAGTGTTTTGTTTGTTGGGATGTTAAGGAAGGTTTAGAAAATATTTGGGGTTAATTGGAGTCAAATTGGTTTGGTTTGGGTTAGGTTTGGGTCATGGGTCCAAATTGGGCTTTAAGGCCAAAAGTGAAATTGGATTCAAATGTCAATCAAATTGGACTTGGATTTGGGCTAGATTGGTGTTGGGAATGTTGAATTGAAGTTTAGAATTGAATTGGACCAGAATTTGGGTGAATTGGGTAGGTTTGGTTTAACATTGGGCTCATTTTAGGTTAAAATGGGTCAAATTGGGGATTTTGACAAAAGTGCGGTAAATTGACAAAATTGGCCCATGGTGTAGTTGAACAAAATGAAATTGGGAATATTTGGGATTTTATGCAATTTTCTAGGAATTTTCTGAATTTTTGGATTTTTGGGTCAAGAGGGGCATTTTTGGGTATTTGGAGGGTATTGGGGGGTATTTTTGGCTATGGATGATCAATTTGAGTGGAGGGAAATATTTAGGAATGATTTTGGGGAATTTGGGTGATTTAGGTGATTTTGCAAATTTTGGGTAGTTTCAAGGGTTTTGGGTAGGCTAGGCGGGTCCGGGGTCCCGGGGGTCAAAAATTGAAAATTTAGAAAATTGAAGATTGGGTAAATTTAAGCGGAATGGAATCATTTTGGTTGAGCCATGAAGCCATATCAAGCCCACATGAGCCATAAAGGGACTCATTTGGGGCATTCACTATGTTGTTCCTAACCCTCTTAGCCAAGGGCTTAGGGGTTAAGGACCATCCATGTGAATCAACTCTATGAGTCAGGAAGTCAAGTTGGGTATAGGTGTGGTTGTAGGAGGTGTGTGAAAGTGTAGTGTTTAAGTGTAGTGTGTGTAAGTCAACCCTCACCAGACCAGGCCACCTAGGGCAGTCCTAAGGCCAAAGAGTCCTATAGGAACTCATCCTTTAAACTTCCACATTCGATTTCAATCCTCTAGATGATTAGGGGTCTATAATCAAGTTTGTGGAGTATACACGGAGTTAAGAAGTGGTTTGAATTTCTAGGTGGTGGGTCCCAATTCTAATCCTCTAAGATAGTCAAAGGAAAAGCCTAAGGCTAGATCCTAAGTACTAAAAAGAAGAAGAGAAGACCTCATCAAAAATGAGGTCAACAATGTGTTCGGACTCTTTCTTTTTTCGTCCTAAACTTTACGACAAAAGGAAGCATAATTCGGGACTGACATTCGGAATCTACCCTACAGAAAATAACTGCGCCAAAGTTAATCTTCTCCTTGACCACTGGAATGGACTTCGCCGTTTACAAGGATGAGCGTGCGAAAAAGGACACTAGAGGATGCCATGGACAAGTTAAGGATCGACATCTGACAGTTAGCAAAAGAAAGAGAAGAAAAACTAGAAGATGAAGTTGATTCATTAGAATTTATGAATGACGAGTATACTGAAATCAACATGGTTGAGACACGAGCATCATCAGCTTCACAAGGTGCTCCAGCAGCTGCAGAAAGAGATGAACCGGAAGTGATGAGAGCACAGCTTTGGGAAAGAGATGACACAATTTCCCAAATGGCAAAGAGGATGGAAGAGATGATTGCTACCTTAGCCACTCTCCAGAGTCAGGTACAACCTCAGAAAGAAACACCCCCAGAGATCATCCATATTGCAGGTGAAGGAAAAGAGATCACATTCGTCAATGGAGATGAACAATCAAAGAAAGATCCTGCACAAAGCATGATTCCAGAGAAGGACATTAAAAACATGGTAGAACAACACGTGCGAGAAGCCCTAGCACAATCTAAGAGTGGAGCATCTATTCAGACGGGTAGACCTTACCCCGAAGAGTTCGATGCAGTCCAATACCCAAAAGGCTTCGTACCACCTCTGTTTAAGACTTTTGATGGAATGGGAAACCCCTGACAGCATGTCGCACATTTTCATGTTAGTTGCTGCAATGCCGGCAGGAGTGTTCCGATAGTTCGTCAACAGTTTGTCAGGGATTGCCTTCGACTGGTATGCAGAATTGCTAACTGTTCAGTAAAGACCTTTTCAGAACTAGAGAATGTCTTTGTTAAGCGGTTTGCCGGGGCTCAACACCACATCATTATCGGTGATCTAGTGGTGGAGCAACAAAAGCTGAACGAGACTTTAGTGGATTACATACTTCGATGAAGGAATTTAAGCATGAAGTGTGAACCACAGCTTCAAGAACTACATGCAGTTGGCGTCCTGCTCAAGAGTATCCATGTCCCGATAGCACTTCTCCTTAAAGGATTTACAATCAAGACTTTCGAGAAGTTGCTTAGCAAGGCTAGGAGCTTGTAAGAAGAGGCAAAAAAATTAAGTTTCGTGGAAAAGATCGATAAGCAGAAAACTGTGAAAGCATTTGAAAAGAAATCCGGAATCGTCGCGGCAGTAGATAAGGGTAAGCAGCAGGTTCAGATATAGCCAGAGCGGCCATAACCTAATTACCAGCCACCGCAACGAACATACCAACAACCGCAACAGATCTATCAGCAACCTTAGCAGGGCTATCAACAGCCTCGACCGAGCTATCAGTCGCCTCAGCATTATGAACAACCGCCTCGTTCATCGTGTACCTTAAGAGAACTTCTAAATAGAGA
Organism: Papilionanthe hookeriana x Papilionanthe teres; assembly: GCA_022702705.1. NCBI lineage: Eukaryota > Viridiplantae > Streptophyta > Magnoliopsida > Asparagales > Orchidaceae > Papilionanthe > Papilionanthe hookeriana x Papilionanthe teres. Next base: position 153,006,543 of record CM040428.1, read on the forward strand.
ATATCCATTCAAAACTGAAGAAATAGTGAAGATGTTTCACAGTTTAATGAAGACACCAGATTTTCAGCTACCAGAGCCTAAGAGGCCAGAAGAAGTCAACAAGAAAGATCATCCAAACTATTGCCCTTACCACTAGATGCACAGGCACAAGATAGAGGTTGCATCACTTTCAAGAGCTGGCTTGATGACAATCTCTGAAAAGGGAACATAAAGATCCCAAAGGAATACATGAAGGAACCCCGAAAGGAGGTTCCGTCAATGTTATCTCGACGGATCCTATTGTTCCGATAGACCCGTACATGACTGATGATGCATGGAGTACCTTCTGGACAAAGTCATCGAATAAAATTTAGATCACATCCAAATGGCAAGAGAAAACCCCCTAGTGAAAACCCCCTCTCCAGGCCACCCAGTTGCTCCAACCTCTAAGCTTTGAAATCGGGTCTGGTCACTTTCATACTTAGAAAATTCCCCAAAGCCAGAGAATTCATCTGGAGCTTGCTTAGACTTAATCGAAGGTGACACAACCCTCAGATTGAAGCTTCACTTCTTTGAGCAAAGGTATGAACTCACTCTTCCTCCCGAGCTTCTAGCAATTCTCCATTTTGTTTGGGTTAATTTCATAGCTTATAAACCGTATGGATGTGTTTATCTCTTCAAGATGAATCGATAGAGTATAAGAACACAAAAATCCATTGAGAATTGAGAGAGATATTAGGGTTTGAGTGTGGACGGTCACGGATGCACACCAGTCGTAGACGATGACCAGGAGCCGTTGGATCGCGCGTGAATCGAACGGATGGTCAAGATCAAGCAGGACAGCGCAATGGTACGTGAACCGCAGGCTCCTGGAGCGCTGAGTCGGATGGTGGCTCCGAATCACAGAGCGACGCGTAGGCTTTTGATCCGGACGAGGATGACGCGGCGCCGAGTCGGATAAGTAAGAAATTAGGGTATTTTTGAATTATTTAAATGCCCTGAACATCAAAAATCCATATCTTTTCATAGAAAAATCACAAAAATAAAATAAAAATACTCTCTTGCTCAGTGAACAGAGGAGAATAATGTGGAAAAGAAATCAAGTTAATTGGATGAGTATTTTATTTTTAATAATTTATTTACTATTTCGAATATTTTGATTCTTCATTTGCATAGACAATTCACCATGGCATGAGACCAGAAAGCTTTTGAAGCCTCTGATCTAGGGAACATTCCCAGAATTTTTCAAGGTCAGAGGCCATCTCTGTGAAAAGTTATTGATTTTTCAAGTTCATGTCACTGTTTTTGATATTTTAATTCCAATAATTAGCATATTGCTCAATAAATTCTAGGAAAATTTGGTGAAGTTTCTTAGGACTAGAGGACCCTAGGATAAATATGGTTAGGCTTAATTCATTAAGAATAACCTTAATTAGCCTAAATACCTAAAATTAAATTTGAATTAATTAGGGATAACCACACACAAAATTGACTTGAAAACAATTCTCCATTGCTCTTTAGGGTCAGAGGAACCTTACATAAAATTTTGAAATCAATTGGATTTGATTAACCCCACCAAATGGATTGATTAAGTCTCATAAGCAAAATGGAACTTTAAAAATTCATAACTCCAAAAATACTTTTCAAATTCACAAAAAATGGTTTTGGAGCTTCTCTGATATCAGGGGAGTTCAGGAAAATTAAAATTGGAATTTTCTAAAAAAGTTGATTTTTCACAATGTTTTAATATTTTAATAATTAAAAAATAATAAAAATCACAAAAATATTAAAAATCATAAAAATGTCACATTTTGACTCCTAATCACTTAGGAACAAACCAAATATTTTTCCTAACTCCCTAGGATAAGATATTGAATTTTAAAGACTTAATGTAATTTTTAATATTAAAAAATGAATTTTTAACCTTTTTCACTAAAATAATTCTAATAAATCAAAGAAAAAACAAAAAAATTAAAAAATTTGTTTCTTTGGACTCCTTGAGGTCGAAGAAATTTATGAAAAATATAAAATCTATTTTTTAATTTTTATTTTATTTTAAAATTAATTAATACTCTAAAACTCAAAATAATTATAATAAATAAAATATAATTAAAAAAATCACAAAAATTGGTCCAAGTGGTTCTCTAGTCATTAGGAACATTCCATAATTTTCTTAAGAACAAAAACTTTACCTTGGTCATGTTGTTGAATTTTCTTTGAAAACCCTTATTTCTACTAAAAATAATTATATAAATAAATTGAAGTCAGAAAAATCACATTTTCTCCTCTAATGTCTTAATTGACATGTGAGTGAGGTGACATAAAAATTTCAAATTCATTTGAGCTCAATTTAGTGAGTTATGAAATTAATAAGCCCAAAAGGGCATAAAAGTAATTAAAAATTTTAACCCTTAATTAAAACTTTAGGTTTAATCAAAATGGAGGGTAAAATATTTGATTTTAACTTTCTCTTGGATGATTGAAACTTAAGGGAATTAAAAGGGTAGAAACTTATTAAACACTTTGAAAATATCAAAATGAAACTCTAATTAATTAAATAATTTAAATTTTGGAAAGAATATATTTAAAATTTGGATTATTAAAATAGGGATATTATTAAGAGGATATTTATTCTTTAATTTAAAAATCCCTAAATAAGTCACTTCGATAATATTTAGTTCTTAATTAAAAGTTAAAATAATAATCCAAATTAAATAAATTAAAAATTAAAAAAAAGATAACCCTTAAATGAGTTAAAGCTTAAAATGTTAAATGGTCCAATAATTAAAATCAAATTTAAAATCTTGGAGTTAAATTAAATTAAATTAAATTAAGTCAAGTCAAAGTTTAAATTAAATTAAATTAACACCTTAACAATTAAATTTAATTAAATTTAAAATATTGAAACTAAAATTAAATTTAATTAAAATTAAATTAAGACTAAAATTAAATTATATTAAATTTAATTAAAATTAAATTAAATTAAATTAAATTAAATTAAAGTAAATTAAATTAAATTAAATTAAAATAAATTAAAATTAAAATTAAATTAAATTAAATTAAATTAAATTAAATTAAATTAAATTAAAATCACTTAACAACAAACCTAAATGAAATCATTAAGAGTTAAATCAAAACATATCAATAATTTCAACACCTCTTTCTATCTAAGTAAATTTAAAACATAAACATCTATCTAAAATACTAAGATAATTGAAAGTGTAAAGATTTAAATTAAATCTAAGATAATTTAAACACTATTCCAAACTTAAAATTATTAATTAAAACCTCATAATTAAATTAAGTCACTTTAAATCATTAACTCAAACTTTAAATCAAAAATGATTAAAATTCTCAACAACCCAACTTACCCTTAAAGGCTTTAATTATTATAACTCTTAAATAGAGTATTAAGTGAGATGTCACTTCATTCATCAGAAAATCAAATACCCAGGTTCACTGAGCAAGAGACAAAACTTAACTAAACTCCTGGATAATTAATTCACATGCGCAACTAAATTTACTTGGACTCAAAATAATCTCGGAAATATTGAAAAGATGTTTAGGACTCGTCCTAAGCACTTTCTCAATATGATGAGATGTTTTAGAAGAACAATTGAGTTTAATTGTTCTTTGATGAAGAAAATCATCTTTAAAACAAACCAACAACCTAAACGTCATCGGAAGTGACTAGCAATAGGATTAGGATTCTGGTAGACAACCAAAACTCTGTCCCTTAGCTTTACCTAGGCATTCCTTGCAAAAATATATTTAAATGCTCTAACATGTGTTTAAGTGCAGCTTGGGATGACGGGAAGAACCTCCAGGTACGCTTTTATTTTATTGCAATTTACTTTATTGCAATTTACTTACATGCATTGCGCTTTACTTTTCTTGCATGTTAAACAAGATTATTGCATGAAAACCAAAACCTTTAGGATAGTCCCTGAACTGAAGCCAAAACTAAATTAAAAGTCATTGCAAGATAAAATTCACCGCCAAAACATTCCAAAATATAAAACAACTCAAAATTTAATCACAAACAGAACAACAAAACTACAATTGTAACTAAATTAAAACGTCTCATTGAATGATCGGGAATACCTCGGATGATGTAACCCACGTGTTGCTAACGGGATTTCCCAAGGTCTAAATGAAAGTGTGGAACTCATTCAGTTGAGTATAGCAAATTCATCTGGACTAAGTGAATTCGATGAAAATAACGGGGCCGGGATGACGAAACTGTGGGATCTTCATTGGTTCTGTTTAAACAACTTTAAGATTTGTTTTAATTAAAATATTAAGAACACTTGGATTTTAAGATTTTCTCTAAACCAAAACACTTTTCTCATCTCCTGATTTTCACCTTCTACAACTAAATCTATGCAACAACAAGGAGCTCGGAGCATGGTGGGTAGCAGGGTCATCGTCATCAGCAAAACTCGGATCTACTTCAGCAAACCTTTCTTAGAGTTAAATAACAAAGCCACAGGACTTCGAGGTAGTTTTCCTAGTGCAACATAAATCCTCAACTCTTCGTTAGGCATTTGTATAATCATGTTGTGCAAATTAAGCCATAACCGGTCTTAGGATTCCGAGGTAGTCGTTCGATACGACATAAGCCCTCACATCTTCGAGGCTATTTGTGTGATTATGTCATATAAACATAAGTCTTAATTAATTAAAATTTGCAGGATTGTAACATTAAACATACTCTTAAATTGAAGCCAAATCATAGGATAGTTTGGGAAGTTGCCAAGATTCTTCTTGGATCCTTAACTTCTCCTACTTCTCTTCCTTTGGACTCCTGAAATTAACTGTTCTGAATTTGATCCATTCCCTTTTGAAATCTCCAAAATCCAATCCTTTGAAAACTTTAAACTTTGAAATTCTTGAGAGCAAAACCACTGATCATTATCGAGAGTTTTCTTAAATGATTCCCGTCATTTAAGATGTAATTAACTATAGCGGCTTGCCGTTATGGGGAACTTTAAGAACCCAGGTAATCTAAACCCTGCTTAATTCATTTATATTAAGCAGGGGAACTTGTCGGCTTATAAAATTGGTTCGTAAACTAAATAGATGTCACAAATCTTCTAGTTTATTTAACCGAGCCTCATCAGCAAGCAGTGTGTCTGTTCTTCGGGATAGATACACGGTTTGTGGTGTGGTGTTCGTTTATATAAACTATTTGGGATGTGAGATCGGTTTGATTTCATATCTTAAAAATTTCAAATTTAAAAATTATTTTCAAAATCAAATAGTACTTTCTAAATTATATATATATATATATATTTAAATTAAATTTAAAATCTAAAAAAATTCGCCGACAACTTTTGTAGGCGACCCCCTTTTTAAAATACAACACACAAACCTAAAAATATGCCAACACCCATGCATGGAATGAGTAAGAGGGCAATGTGTCACTATTCCTTCAAATCCATTAAATAAATTTAGGAATTACTTAGGGGAGGCAATTTTAGCAAAATTATACATACATTATCCACCCCAAAATGAATAAATGAGAGGAATTCAAAATTTTAACTTAAGGGTAACCATGAGTGACCGTACATGAGTTCACTATTTTAAAATCTAAAATCCACTCAATTGAAGGCCACCATCTTATCCAAATCATTTATGACATAGTTAAGAGTTTCCCAGATGATCCTAAGTCATTTAAAAATTCAGCCAAGCCAACCCCATGGCTATAAATTGGACCTAGCCCAAGCATATGAAAGAAGTAGGAGAGACATTGGAGAACCCCATACACCACATAAATCCAAATATCCCCAATGTGAAAACTCTTCATTAGTACCTTAACAACTCCTTTAGATAAATTCTAGCCAACCTAACCTTAGCCAAACCTAACCATAGCCATGATTAGGGTTCAAACTTGAGCTTAAGGAGAAGAGAGGAAGAAAATTTAAGATCCATATAGGCTGCTTAAAACCTCTGACCATGAACACCAAAAATGTTCCCTAGGATCTAAGCAATTGATCCCCATCAAGACTTAACCTTTTGACCCACTGATTGAGTCCAATTTAGGTTAACCTGAGCCACCCCAAAACCAGGATAAAGTAAAATTGTAAAGTCAAACTCCACATAAACCAAAATAAACGTTTATAAAACCATTTAGGGGTCAAAAAAAAAGAAGAGCCCAACTGAAATCAAGCTTCTCCATAGTCCCTAACCATGTCTTGACCATTTCTCTTTAAAACGAGCCCACCAAATTCAAAATGTTATATAGAACCTATCTAGACTCAAATTAAAGTGCCTGGAAGCTTTATTGGACCTAGACGACCAATCTAAAGAAATCAATTCAAAGCTTGAACCACTGTGGCCAAGATATGGTTTTCCATCATTAATGGCATTCGGGCTTCAGTCTTTGTGAAGAAAAGTTTTTCAAAACCATAACAAATCCGTATGGATTTGATCTCCTACCTCAGAAGATCATAAAGAGACAAATTTCACTCAAATCAATTTAGCTTTGAGTGAGATTTTAACTCTAGAAGATGGAGGGTGCTCGGGCCTGCTTGAAGGAAGGAGATGACCAGAGACCGTCTGATTTTTTATTAAAAAATCAGACGTTCCTGATTTAATACAGTGTGCTCCGCTGTTTGGATCGCCACAGGGGATCGAGCACGTCTTCGACTCATATGAGGACACGCGTCCTCATCTGAGTTTTTAAAGTTAAAACTGAATTTACAAAATTCAGTTTAACCGTAAAAACTTCAAAATTCAATATCTTTTTAAATAAAAATGATAAAAATTAAATAAAAATACCTCTGGATTCCTCTTGAAGAGAAGAAAATTATAAGATAAAATTTATAATTTTATTCTTAATATTTAATTTTTAAATAATTAAATACTCCCTGGAGTATTTTAATTATTAAAAATTAAATATAAATTAGAAAAATCTGAACTTTTCAGAGGAGTATTTCCATGCCCTTAGGAATATTTAATAATTTTTCCTAGGCTAGAAAAACTCTTTAAGACATCGTTTTCTAATTTTCAAGACATGATATAAATATTATTAATAATAATTAAAAAAAATTAAAGAAAACAAAATTTAAAAATGAACAAGGAATTTGAGGTGACACATAATAACCTTGAAATGACATATATTAAGCCATTAAATAATCTTAAATAATATTTTAAAAGAAATAAGAATTAATTAAATCATAAATTAATTCATTTAATTCTAAAAATCATCCAGTTATTTAAACTTAGTTCATCCCATATTGAGTTAAGTTCAAATGAATCTGTTTCTCACTTAGACTCAAATCCAATCCTAATTAGACCTAAAGAAATCAAATCAAACTTAATTAAGCCTTAATTAAGTTTAAAATGAAAAAAATAAACTTAATTAATATGCTTTTAAATCTTTGGCTCATCCCATAATGAGCCAAGTTAAACTGAGTCTATCTCATAGTGGACTCAAGACAAGTCTTAATTAAGTCTAAGGATACAAAACTAGACTTAAATAAACCTTAATTAAGTTTAAAGATAAATTAGCTTAATTCATAAACATAATTATTGAATTTACCATAAAATCAAGATCAAATTAAGATTAAAAGACATATTAAACCTAACAAACCCTAGTTATGTCTGATACACCAACTAGACATAACTGAACTCAATTAAACCTTAATTAGGTCTAACCCTTAATTAGACCTAATTAATTCAATTAACCTTACTTACATTAGGTTTAGTTAATCATAAATCTTAATTAGTTCTAACCACTAATCAGACCTAATTAATTCAATTAAACCTTACTTACATTAGGTTTAATTAATCTTAAATCTTAATTAGGTTTGATCCCTAATTAGACCTAATTAATTTAATTAAATCTTACTTACATTAGTTTTAATTAGTTATAACCCCTAATTAGACCTAATTAATTCAATTAAACCTTACTTACATTAGGTTTAATTAATCCTAAACCTTGATTAGTTCTAACCCCTAATTAGACTTAATAAATTCAATTAAACCTTACTTACATTAAGTTTAATTAATCCTAAACATTAATTAAGTCTAATCTCTTATTAGAACTAATTAATTCAATTAAACCTTACTTAAATTAGGTTTAATTAATCCTAAACCTCAAATAGGTCTAACCCTTATTTAGAACTAATTAATTCAATTAAACCTTACTTACATTAGGTTTAATTAATCCTAAACCTTAATTAGGTCTAACCCCTAATTAGACCTATTTAATTGAATTAAACCTTACGTACATTAGGTTTAATTAATCCTAAACCATAATTAGTTCTAACCCATATTAAACCTAATTAAATTATTAAGCCTTAACTACATTAGTCTTAATCAAGTTTAAACAAACTCAAACCAAACTTAAGTTAAATTTAAATCAAACATAAGTTAAATCTAAGATAAACTTAAGTTAAATTTAAGTTAAACATAAGTTAAACTTAAATCAAATTAAAATTAAACCTTTAAATTTAAGTTAAACTTAAGTCAAACTTAAACCAAACTTAAATTAAACTTAAACCAAACTTAAGATAAATTTAAGTCAAACTTAAGTTAAACTTAAACCAAACTTAAGTTAAACTTAAATCAAACTTAAATTAAATTTAAAAACAAACTTAAGTTAACATAAATCAAACTTAAGTTAAACTTAAACTAAATTTAAACTAAACTTAAGTTAAACTTAAACCAAACTTAAGTTAAACTTAAACTAAATTTAAGTTAAACCATACTTAAGTTAAAATTAAATCAAATTTAAACTAAATTTAAACCAAATTTAAGTTAAACTTAAACCAAACTTAATTTAAACTTAAATCAAACCTAAGTTAAATTTAAATCAAACTTAAAACTAAACTTATATCAAACCTAAACTAAACTCAAATCAAACTAAACTTAAATTAAATTTAAGTTAAACCAAACTTAAGTTGAACTCAAATCAAAATTGAATCAAACTTAAGATAAATCAAACATAAATCAAACCTAAGTCAAACTCAAGAAAAACCTAAAGTCAAACAAAATACGACATGAATTTAAGATAAACCCAAACCTAACTTAAATTCAATCCAAATTGAATTTAAGTTAAACAAATCTTAACTTAAAACTATATTTAAATCAACTTGACATGAATCTAAGTTAATAATAATTTAAGTCAAAACACTTTAGGTTCAACATATATTGAACTTAACAAAACCCAAATCTTATGTTTAATTTAATTTAAACTCAAGTCAAACCCAATTTAAATTCAATCTATATCTAATTCAAATTTAAAATAAGCTTTAAGTTCAACTTAAAATTTAAGTTCAATCCACATCGAACTTAACTCAAGATATCTAATTATAAAACCTAGGTTTGACAAAAAATTAAACTTAACTCAGCACAAGCTTAAGATTAATTTGAATTGAAATTTAAAACAATATAAAACAACATAAAATAACATAATTTAACATAAATTGACATATCCAACCAAACTTGACACAATTTGACATAAATCAACCCGACTTGACATAAATTAACAAATTGACATAAAATTAACAAATTAAATTCAAGATTGACAAATTAAACATAAAAATTTGAAATTTTAATAAATTCTTAAAGTCAAAACCTTAGGCTCAAATGACATCGAGTCTAAAAATCTTATTTAGATTCAAGTGACAATTGAATCTAAAAATCTAAAATCCAAACCTTTAGGCTCAAATGACATTGATTTTAAAAAATCTTATGACAATTTAAGAATCAAAACCAAATAAATTCAACTCTAAAAATTTAAAATTTTACTAAACTTTTTAAGTTTAGTTGACAACTAAATTTAATAGTTTAGTTCTTAAATTCATTGGATCTAAATCAAACCTAAATCGATATAAATTGAAGTAAAAAACCAAATAAACATTTCAACCAAATTAGATATCTGACAACTCTGAAACAATTGATATTTTACTAAGTAATTTAAATATTACTCCTGATAATATTTTCTTTGCAGGACGAAGACAAGTTTCGCTTAGATTTTCTTAGCATGTTATAGGATGTGCTAACTTTATTTTGCAGGACGATCAATGACATTTAAATATTAAAAGGATAAAAAAACAATAAAAATGACAAAACTAAAACTTTTAGGTTAGCCACAAAACCTAAACCTTTAACAAACAACAAAAATGACAGAACAACAAAGACAACAAAACTGGAACTATTAGGATAACCAACAATAAAAACAACAAAACTGGAACTATTAGGGTAATCACCAAACCTAAAGAAGAAGAAATAAAATAAATGAAATAACAAGATAACACTAAAACAATGACAAAACAAAAACACCGACATTAACTTGGACAGAATAAAATAAAAATCATAAAAATAATAACAAATAAAGTAATATCTATAGAAGATACCTCATATAATATCTTATGACGAGATGGGATAAACATTAGGAATAAAACATTTGTATGTTTATTTTTCATAAAAAGTATTCAGAAAAATGAGTTTTTAACATTAATCAAGATTTTTCTTAGGCAAAACAAGAATTTTCTAGGATGTAATTAACTATAGAAGCCTGCTTCTATAAGAGAAGTAAAACAAACCCATAATAGGTTAAATACCTAAACATCTTTGGTTACCAGACTCGTCATTTTCCTAATAGGATAAGAACATTATAGAGTTCTCCCTATAAAGATATCACACTACCTTTCCTTTGATTTTCTATTTTATTCCCTTCCTCTTACTCTTTTTCAAAAGGGTATTAAAAATTGGGGCAGTATAACTAGGCTAGATACTTGTTGACATTGACATGATATGAGATTTGACGGTGATGAACCATGACAATTCATCGCCATCAGCCGATGGTTGGCGCATAGGCACCATAGTTAAAAAATATGAATTAACTCAAATTTGGCATCATTCTCAAGGGGTGTTTAAAGAAACTTTTGGTTTAAAATTCCTTAACTTCTTTTGGGCGGTAAATTTGAATGAAGAGGTGCATCCTTTGGTAGATACATTGAATCTGGACATAATTTGAACAGACACCAAAGCACCTTTTGAAGAATTATTAAAACTAAGACTTAAGATCATAAAAAGAGAAGAGTTTTGAAGAAAAGTATTTGCTAGAGAAGTTGGAGAAAAGCTTCAAGTGGTTGAAGGGAAAGAGGAAGAAAGAGAGTCTTCTTCTTGCCATACTTTCTTTACTTTTCCACTTTACTTTATCATAATTTGTATTAGAATTTAGGAGAGTCAATCCTTAGAGTTGGGCGCCAACCTCTAAGGAGTTATCTAGTGGAAATGAAAGTTTCAGAGGAACTTCAAGAGTCTTGTGGAGAGGATTTTCAGATCAATCTTTATCTTTGTTTTCACATTTGATTTTTAAGTAAGACTTGTTGTATTTTCACTATGATTTGTGCTTTCAAATCAAATTGTGCTTGTGTTTTCTCCATGAGTTCTGATAGTTTTCTTTATCTTTTTCCTTTTAAATGATGAAGTAATTAAATTGTGGAAGGAAGTTGTGTGAAGTATTGTTGTTTAATGTTGGAAGGTAGTTGTGATGATTCACTACCTTGCACTTTATTTACTTCTTGATTTGACCAATTGAGATGTTAAAATTTGTTATGAGAACATGTAAGAACAAATGTGGTATGGTCTCAATCAACAATTAGAGATAATCACATGAAATTGTATGGGTGAGAATTGTAATCCATATGGTTGAGTGCAAATAAATATGGAGATATGCTTTTTGATGGGGAGTAAAATTAGAGGACTTTAGAGTGACAAGCTAAAGCCCCCAATTTGGTTTGAGGTTTTAATTTTTTTTATGAGATGTTAGTCCCCAGGTGGAGGGAGAAGAGGAAACTCTTAAGTGAGAGCTATTATCTTTCCTGCCTAACCCATTTACAAGATTTCAAAAATTTAGATTAACCAATGTTCTTTATAGAACCAAGTAAGGGTAAAGAATCTATTTGCTACTATTTGGAACAACACATTTAGATACTTCCATAAAGAAATTCCATATATATTACTAATTCATTGAAAGAGGAAAAAGATATTTTATTCTCATTTGCTTTCATATATAGTTTTATAGTCTTTTTAATTTTAGTTGCTTACTTTACATTTTATTAAAATAAATTATTAAAAATAAATTTAAAACTTTCTATCTTAAAACATACTTTACAAAATCATTTTAAAAAGTGAAAAGTTGTTTTTTTGCTCTCTTTAAAATTTTAGACATTTTTCCGTGGGTTCGATATCTCGGGGCTTAATCAGAAAGTCTTATATTACTTGATAAACGATACGTATACTTGCGTAGAATCTCATATTATAAAATAATTAAAATTGATTTCTTATTTGCTTTGGAATCAAGTTTTTGGTGCTTTGCAAAGAAAGAGATTATCATTGAAAGAATAATAAAGTGTAAAAATTAAGCAAAAATATTTAGGGATCAGTGGTCTAATAAGACGAGATGTTGCTTCTAACACAGGGATTGCTAAAGTATAATTAAGGAAAAAGAACCCATTATATGGGAAATCCTTCAAGAAGTGATCCAGGGGCATACTTTATTGTTGAATAGAGCACCCAACCTGCATAGATTAGGTATACAGGCAATCCAACCCATTTTAGTGGTGGGGCGTGCTATTTGTTTACACCCCTTAGTTTGTAAGGGCTTCAACACAGACTTTGATGGGGATTAAATGGTTATTCAAGTACCTTATCTTTAGAAGCTCAAGCAGAAGCTCGTTTACTTCCTATTGACGCCAAAATTAATTTAAATTACTCTTAAATGGATGCATCTCTTGAAGGATTCATTGAATCTGGACATAAATTGAAGAGACACGAAAGCACCTGTTGGAACGTTATAGAAAGAAGGTTTGGAATTCAAAAAATGGTTGTTGTTGGAGGGTGTGTGGTTTATGTTTTTTGTGTAGAGAGCTTTTTTAGTAACACACCACTCCACTTCACAATTTTTACTTACTTTACTACAGTTTGTATTAGGATTTGAAGAGAGATTTGGATTCCTTACAATTGGGTGCCACCGTTTAAGTAATATTGAAAGGAAAATAAAAGTTTTCAAAGGAAATTCAAGAGTTTGGTGAAGAGGATTTATAGATAAGTCCTTATCTTTGTTATTACATTTGGTTTTTAATTAAGACTTCTTGTGTTTTCACTATGATTTCTACTTTTAAACCAAGTTGTGATTATATTTTCTCCGTGAATTCTGATTTGTTTTCTTTATTTTTTTCCTTAAAATAATGAAATAATTAAGATATGGATTGTGTTGTGTGAAGTATAGGAAAGCAATGTTGGAAGAAGTTGTGATGATTTAAAACCTTGCACTTCATTTACTTCTTGATTTCGCTAATTAATATGGTAGTATATGTTCAGAGAACATGTAAGACCAGTATGGTATTGTCTCAGTCAACAATTGGTAAGAATCACATGAGACTATATGGGTAAGAATGTAGTCCATATGGTTGAGTGCAAACAAAAAGAGCGATATACTTTGATGGGTGTAGAATTAGAGGACCTTAGAGTGACAGGCTAAAGCCCCCAATTCAATTTTTGTTTTATGTCTTGATACGTGATGTTAGCCCTTAAGTGGAGTGAGAAGGGAAAGAGTGAGAGCTAGTATCTTTCCTGTCTAGCACATCTTCAAGATTGCCAAAGCATTAGATGAACCTATGTTCTTTATAGCATCTCTAGTTAGGGTAAAAAATCCACTTAATTTTAATCTCCTCTTAGTAGGGTCTACCCTTTGTAATTGAAGCACCTCCTTTGGATTGGGCTTGGGCCTCTCACACTTGCTACTCGACCAACTGCTTAATGTCCTTTTCTAGAACCAAGCTCTGAGTTGAATCCTTCTTTGACAGCTCATCCCCATTACTGGAAGTGACCTCTTTCCTTTCATCTGTTATTCTGTATGATCTCAGACTGATCGACCTCCAGCGTTGCTACCTGTCGTGACTGTAACTATTCGTGTACTTTATCCAAGGTGGTCATAGCGGGAGCCATCTTTTCTATTCTCTTCTTTATGTGAATGATTTGTTTGTCCCTTAACTATATGGTTCTGTGGATCTCATCTGTGGCATTCTCCTCTGTAGATAGCAGAGCATCACATACAGATGTTTTGGCCCTGGTCTCAAAAACATTGATTTCCATGAATTCCTCGTCCATATATTATGACAAGTAGTAATCTTGATCATGATGTCCAATCCTTGTTCTTTAGCGACTTATGAAGTCTTCGTCCTGAGCCTCCGTACTTTAATATCAACTACTTTCTCTTTAATCAACTTAAGATCAGTAGGCTTCTCCTAAAATTTGTTCCTTTCTAAAACAGACTTAGAAACAATGGCTATAGTGGTACATTTCATGAACATGCTCCGTCAGCTTTTCTGAAAGTACTGGTACAACAACCTTAGGTATCCACATTCTCTTCTTTTGTGTTGATTCTTTGAGAAAGGGTGTCTCGGCGATGACATCAGTGTGTCGAGAATAAGTGTCCTTCCTAAAGTGTAGACCATGTACATTGGCAATTGGTCTTTTCCCTTTATCCTTCTTCAGGAACTCCTTACAAACAATAGCAGATGATATTCTCAGACCGAGACGAGACTTCAATGGTCTATGCTCTATAAGTCTCGAGAAAACGATGGTATCGTCTACAATAGTGGCAATGATATCGACACATCTTCGCAAATGGAATTTAACAGGAACACAGACTGACAGTATTTCAACTAATCTCTATATCTCTCGAGTAGGTCTATCCATCTTCAAAGTCTTCATCTTCATTCTTGACGACACTGAGCAGCCCATCCTCTTGTCGGGGGAATTTAATTCATGTTTTTAAAATATAGGTCATCCAGTAGAAGCTGTCGGCTGCCGGAATCGAAATCCGGTCTCCCGCTTCGGAAGGACTTCCAATTTATATATATATTTTGAAAATATAATTTTTTTAATTTTAAAATATGAAATCATGCTGATTTCATTTTTTGAATAGTTGAAATAAATGAGCACTCGTATTAAGCTATGCATCTACTTCGAGGAACAGACACATCGTTTAATAATAGAGGCTTAGTTAAATAAACTATTCAAATATGACATTCGTTTGGTCTGTGGAACCTGTTATGTTGATCGACAGACTCCCCCATTTAATACAAAAGAGTATCAAATAGGGTTTATATTAATATGCGGTCATTTTAGTTTCTTATAAGGGCAAGCCCCTATAGTTAATTACATCTTAGATAACCGAAGTTACCTAAGAAAACTTTCGATAGATATCAGGAAAGATATTTTTATGACTCTAAGAAGGCTAAGGACTTTTTAATGATATTATGATGATCGGTATCCAATAGGTGAAAGGTGTAAATTTCAGAACATTTGATTGTAAAGAATCCAAAGGAGGAAGAACTAGGAGATATCATGAATCCAAGAGGATATCTCGGTGATTTCCCAATAAATCCTATTATTTGGCTTTGATTTGGAAAAGTTATTCATATTTCATCCTGCCAATTTTAATTAATTAGGGCTTACATTCACTTGATATCAATCATGTGAATAGCCTAGAAGATAGGAGGATTTATGTCATATTGAATGACAACCTTAGAAGCCTAAGACATGTTGGTGCTTATATTGCACTAAGTGAAAGCCCAAAAGATCAAGTGAGGGTTTATGCTGCACTAGGCAGGCTACCTCGAAATCATATGGCTTGTTGTTTTATTTTAAGGAAAGGTTTGCTGATGTAGAATATGTTTTGCTGTTGAAGATGGTCATGCTGCCCAAGCTGCATGCTCCACGCTCCTCGTCGTAGCATGTTCAGTTTTTGAAGTGACAATTTGAAGAGATGAGAGAAGTATTGTGTTTTGGAAAGTTTAAAATTGAGGTGGCTTAGTATTTTAATTAATTGTCCCAGTTGATTATCATGACCAGTGAGTTACCTCTTCCAAGGGATTCCCGATCGTCCAGAAGTCATTTTGAATTAGTTAAAGTTGCAAGTTTATTTTTGTTGGTGATTAAGTTTTGAGTTATTTAAACATGCGGGGTTCAATCATTTTCACGGTTTAAGATATGCAAGAAAGTAAAACAAGAAAGCTATAGTAGTATGTATAGTGGGAGACATAGCTATAAAATTGAACTTAAATAGGCATATGTGTGTGTGCTGAAACGTGTGTATGAAAAGCAAAGTATGAAAACTTATGACATAAATCAAGAGAAAACCACAAAAAGACGAAGAAGAAAATCTCGTGGGAAATCAAATCTATGAAGAAAAATTCATAGGAAAACTGTAAAAGAATTCGTAGAAAGTTCCGTAGGTAAAAAGTTAACATTGGTCAAAATGGTTGATTTCTGATTCAATGACCACCCTACTGACCCAAATGGTCAACTTTTGACCTAAAAAGTTAAAATTGGCCCAAATCATCAATCCAAGACCTAAAGACGACCACATTTACCTTATTGGTCACCTCATGACCTAAAAAGACAAGTTAGGTCAAAATGGTCAAACCATGTCCCAAAGATTATTGCATTGGCTTTATTGGTCATTCTTTGACATAAGTAATTGAAATTTGATCAAAACCACTCTAGCCCCATTGGTCAACTCTTGACCTAAAAGGGTTAAAATTGGTCAAAATGGCTAAACCATGTCTCTTGACCACAAAACTGACTTCAAAGACATACATTGTCATGATCCACTTGACATTGATCAAAGAGACTGAAACTTAATCCAAAAATCACCATATTGACCCCAGGATTGACTAAAACCCTAAAATTGGTCAACATGACCAAGACAATCACTTAAATGATAAAACCAATGAACTTTATGACCAAACCAACCATGATAAGGTTGGGTAGGTCACCTTTGACATCCTTGGACTAGAATTGGTCAACCTGGGTCAACTTGGGTCAACATTGGTCAGCCTTAGTCAACATTTATCAAATTTGGTCAAAATACCTAATTTTGAATTAAAAATGATAAAAAATTAATCAAATAATTAATTTCAAAATTATTTTGTTTATTTTATTGGCTAATAATATTATTTTCAATATTTTTAATTAATGACATAATTAATTAAAAATGGAAATACAATTAAAAAGCCATAAAATGACATTTTGCCATATGACATCATATGTCACATAAAAATCCCATAATTTATTTTAAAATCAAAATAAAATTATGGAAACGCTAGTGGATTACCCATTAAGACCCATTATGACATAAATTAACCATGGGATAAATCAATTAACCATCATAGTTAACATTAGGTTAAAGATCATCATTACACAAAAATGAAGTGGCATGACCCTTTAATTTAAAGTATGATTCAACCACTTGATGGAGTGAGGTGGTTGGCCATCCTAATTGCTTATCACACACCTCCTAGGCCACCCAATAAGAAAAGAACAAAGCTTGAACTCCCTCTTCACTATGGTTAAAACACATTATGACCAACCTATGACATGGATGAGGAGTGAAGCTAAGGTGTCATCTCTCCCTTTAAAACATTGAATAATCAGTAAAATACATATGAGGAAGGCTGATCTAAGGCATTGTAGCCAATCTCCACTCCTCCCAAATTAACCAATGAAAGAAAGACAAAGCTTGAATCCAACCTTCACCATGGTTAAATCCTAATGATGGCTAAGCTTGGACAACCCCAATGCATCATCCTAATAGCCAAAATCCAATCTTCAAGAATTAATTGGGAAGTAGGCAACTCCCCTAAATGAAGCCTAGACAAGCCAAGCTCAGCCATGGCCATTATCATGGCTATAAATAGGGCAAACCCGAGAAGACCAAGGGAAAGAGAAAAACTGGAAAACCCTAGACACTGCCCAATTCCAGAAACTCCCAACACAAAAAATACTCCTTAGGGCCTAGGAAATTGATCTCACCTAAAATCAAGCCACAAAGACCACTGAATCCCTTTAATTTGGCTAATTCGAGATAGCCCAAAGCAAGAAAATTTTGGGAGTGTGAAACCAATCTCTTCCAAACTCCAAATTAACCTACCTAAATCCATATAGGGACTGTGTTATGAGAAGCCCAATCAAAATTGGCCATTCCCATAGTCCCTAAGTCACTAATTGATTAAGCCCATTCAAACTAAACCCCTCTTTATAAAAATCATATAGGGACCCAATTTGACATCAAATTAGCTTAGGTTAAAGCTTCCTGAGGTCAAGACAAAGCTTCAAAACCATTCAAATTAAATTCAAATTGATTAGGGCTAAGGTATGGATAATCCCCTCTAATGGCATTCGGATTTCACACTTTGTGAAAAAAAATAATTTCAAAACCCATGCATCACCATATGGATGGGTTCGACGTCTCACAACAATCCTATAAAAACAAATTTCACTCGATTTCATCAAGAATCGAGAGAGATGTTGTTCCCAGATCATGGACGGCCTACGGGATCAAAAGAGATGAAGGCGATGAACCTAGACCGTATGTTCCCGTGTTTTGGAAATGGACGGTAGAGATTAAATCCCGTTGTCTCCTCTGTTTGGATCCCCGGAAAGGATCTACTGCATTTCGATCGATCCGAGGACACACGGCATAGTTTGGTTATTTTGGATTAGTTAGGATTTAATTAAATCAGTTAAACCTTAAACTATTAAAAAAATCTATCACTACACACAAAAATCACTAAAATAAAATAAAAATACCTCTGAACTCAGGTCAGTGAGAGGAACAATGTGGAATTAAATTATCAATTAAGAACTTATATTGTATTTTTAATTAAATAAATACTCTATGGAGTATTTTAGTTATTAAAAAATAATTACAAGTCATAAAAATATGAAATTTTCACATATTTATTTTAGATCCTTAGAAGCCTTTTCTGATTTTTCCAAGGCTAGGGTAATTCTCTAACACAGTTTCCTAATTTTCATGAAGCTTTGTAATTATTTTTAACAACAATTATAACAATTCAGAAATTAAGAAATTAAAAGGGAAAATGAATAAGTAACTTAGGGATACAGACAATAACCATAAAATGATAATTCCTAGCCATTTGAAAATTTAAAATGACAACTTCGTTTTAGGGTTAAACTTAATTAATTATAAATTAATAATTTAAAAACCCAAAAAATCCTTCTCCTCATCAGATTTAACCCATTCCACACTGGGCTATGACAAAATTATGTCTAACCTAAAATAGACTCAAGATAACTCTAATTAGGTCTAAGACAACAAATTAGACCTAATTAAAACCTTCATTAACCAATCAAACCTTAATTACATTAGGTTTAATACAAAATCAAAATTTTAATTAAGTTTAAGGACATATTAAACCTAATTAATCCAATAGGACCTTATTTACATTAGGTTTAAATAATTCCTAAATCCTAATTAAGGCTAACACCTTAGAACTATTTAAACTATTAAACCTTAACAACTAAGGTTTAATCAAACCTAAACCCTAATTAAGTCTAACACATTTGAATTAATTAAAATATTAAACCTTAACCAACTAAGGTTTAATAAAAACTAAACCCTAATTAAGTCTAACATATTAGATTTAATTAAAGTATTAAACCTTAAGCAACTAAGTTTTAATCAAAACTAAACCCTAATTAAGTCTAGCTCAGTTTGACATAATTAAACTATTAAACCTTAACCAACTAAGGTTTAATCAAACCTAAACCCTAATTAAGTCTAGTACATTAGATAAACTATTAAACCTTAACCAACTAAGGTTTAATCAAAACTAAACCCTAATTAAGTCTAACACATTAGAATTAATTAAACTATTAAACCTTAACCAACTAAGGTTTAGTCAAACTTAAACCCTAATTAAGTCTAACACATTAGAATTAATTAAACTATTAAACCTTAACCAACTAAGGTTTAATCAAAACTAAACTCTAATTAAGTCTAAAACATTAGACTTAATTAAACTATTAAACCTTAACCAACTAAGGTTTAATCAAACCTAAACCCTAATTAAGTCTAACACATTAGACTTAATTAAACTATTAAACTATAACTAACTATGGTTTAATAGAAACCCTAATTAAATCTAACACATTAGACTTTTTTAAACCATTAAACCTTAACTAACTAAGGTTTAATAAAAACTAAACCGTAATTTAGTCTAATACATTAGACTTAATTAAACTATTAAACCTTAACCAATTAAGGTTTAGTCAAACTTAAACCCTAATTTAGACTAGCATATTATATTTAATTAAACTATTAAACCTTAACCAACTAAAGTTTAACCAAACCTAAACCCTAATTAAGTCTAGCACATTAAACTTAATTAAACTATTAAAACTTAACTAACTAAAGTTTAATCAAAACCCTAATTAAATCTAACACACTAGACTTAATTCAACTATTAGACCTTAAGCAATAAGTTTTAATGAAAACTAATCCCTAATTAAGTGTAACACATTTAGACTTTATTAAACTTTTAAACCTTAACCAATCAAGGTTTAATCAAACATAAACCCTAATTAAGTCTAACATATTTGGCTTAATTAAACTATTAAACCTTAATCAACTAAGGTTTAATCAAAACTAAACCCTAATTAAGTCTAACACATTAAACTTAATTAAACTATTAAACCTTAACTGACTAAGGTTTAATCAAATTAAACCCTAATTAAATCTAATACATTAGACTTAATTAAACTATTAAGCTTTAACCAACTAAGGTTTAATCAAACCTAAACCTTAATTAAGTCTAACACATTAGACTTGATTAAACTGTTAAAACTTAACAAACTAAAGCATAATTACACCTAGACCTAAAACTTAACTTAGTCCAACCAGTATTGGATTTAAGTCAAACCTATTTTAGATTCAATATGACATGAATCTAAGTCAACCTAAACCTAACTTAAAGTCCAATCAATGTTGGACTTAAGTCAAAATCTAATTTAGGTTCAACATGACATGAATCTAAGTTAAACAAAACCTAACTTAGACTCAATATTATATGAATCTAAGTTAAATAAAACCTAACTTAGATTGAATATGATATGAATCAAAGTTAATCAAAACCTAACTTAGATTCAACATGACATGAATCTAAGTTAAACAAAACCTACCTTTAGTACAACATAACATGAATCTAAACAAAACTAAATTTAATTCTAACCCATATTGGACTTGAATTAAACCTAAACTTAGGTTTAACATAACTAAACATAAGTCAAACTCAACCTAAAATTTAGGTTCAACAATTATTGAACCTAACTTAACATATGTTCAAATTGAACTAGAGTTAACAAACATAATGAAAACAAAAATATTAGATTCAAATAACGTGGAATCTAATTATCAGACTTCTAATCAACTCAATATTTTTAGATTCAAACAACATTAAATCTAAAATATTAGAATCTAACTTTTTGTTAGATTTTAAATCTAATCAAAATTAGACTTAATATAATTAGATTCAAAATGACATTGAATCTAAAATATTAAAATCTAACCATTTTTTAAATTTTAAGTCTAATCAACATTAGATTTAAAATTTCTAGATTCAAATGACATAGAATCTAAAATGTTAAAATCAAACTTTTAAGTCCAAGCCTTATTAGACTTAACATTTTAGATTTCAATGGCAAAGAATCTAAAATAAATCTAAATTTTTTATAAAAGTTATCATTTTTAGATTCCAATGACATCGAATCTAAAAATCTATATTTCTAAACTAAACACTCCTTTCCTAGTAAGTTAAGTTTTTTGCATATTATAGGGTGTGTTGCCTCTGTTTTGAAGGACAATCTAGATGAAATGAAAACATGGATTTTGTTTTAGATTTTCTTTGCATGTTATAGGGTGTGCTAACTCTATTTTGCAGGATGACATTCCACAGTTGGGACAAATGACAATAAAACAAAACAAAATCACAATGATATAAAAAACGACCTTGATAAAACAAAACAAAAAGAACAACCTTAAAATGACAAAACTAAGACAAAATAAAACCAAAACTTTTAGGATAGACACAAAGAAAAGAAATTATAAGAACATAAAATGATGAGATTACCAAAACAATTAAAAACAACAAACAACAAAACAAAAACAAAACAAAACAAAAATTGACAAAATCAAATTTTTAGGGTAGTACGACACATTAACCTTAGGATTGAACGTTGATGTTTCTTTCCTTGAAAATTTTTAGAAAATAAGTGATTAACATTAATCAAAGGTATTCTTAGACAATTACAATTGTCTAAGACGTAATTAACTATAAGAGCTTGCTTCTATAGGAGTTTTAAAGAACTGAGGATAGATACTCTATCTAGAAATCTGGTTACTAAAAATTCATTATCCTTACAAAGAGCTTCTAGAAATTTTAGAGTTTTCTTTTATAAGAATTATCACCGACATCTCTTTTTCTACTGTTTTTTATCTTATTAATTCTTATTTTCTTGAAATTCCATACTATCTGAGGATCCTTTTACAGAATCCAAAGAAATAAGATTTATTAAAGATTAGGGTAATATTATAGATAAAAAGAGTGGTGACACCAAAATGAAATTGACACTAAGAAATTATCCGACACGGCCCCTAGCGCCGACAAGAGATTTTTTTTCGTGACTCCGCTGGGAAGTATCTTTCTTCTCATCTCTTGTAAAATCGCTAGTTTTCACTTGATGCTTTGACCTTTAGAGCCACATCCAATTCTTTAAAGAGTTATTTTTGATATTTTACATTAGTAAAATAAAATAGAAAGATAAATTTCGAATTTGTAAATGAGTCCATAACATTTTATTCTGCTTAAATTTTAAAAAAATTTACAATGGAATTTCCGGATCAGTCTTTTCCTATTATCAAGATTTCAATACACCAATTGAGGAAGATGTTTACCTTTACCAGAATGATTTTTGATTATTTGATGAAACTGAATTTTCACTAGAAAATCAATATCAGACTGATATACAATCCTTTGAGGAATTCAATCTGGAACTTATGAAGATGTTCTTAACTTTACAGAAGACTTACCCCAATACATGCCTGAAGAACAATATACTTTTGAAGAAATGGAAAGACAAGTTGACAAAAACGGAAAGAAAATTTGTATTGAACAAGAAAATGACATTCCACCTCCGTCCATATATGTAGTTGGGTCTTGTTCAAAAACTCACTGAAGAAATAAAAGCCGTTCTCTTAAAGGAAAGAAGAGGTGGAACAAAAATAATAATTTTGAAACATATGAATTTGAACAAAGTATTTTCGGGAACCCTTCCTTTTCAAAAGAAAATTGATATATTCCAATACCCGTTGAATATGAAGTTAATGCTTTTCAAATCAGAAATTCTCTGTTAATTCATTTTGTATACTCTGTGTTTAAAATATTAGCACAGAAAGACAGGTGTTCAATTTCCCGACTGTTAATCAAAATGGGATGTGCGGTCTCTACAATAAAGAAAAAAAAGATTCTTTCATTCGAAGATCCTACTTAATTAAAAGGGATCAACAATTCCCATTAGACTGTCAGTGTACTCAGGTACCATTGTAATTCTGTCTGATCCTAAGAATAAAAGATGTTGTTGCCACAACAAATAGAACTAAGCATAATAAATTAATATCAGAAGCAGAAGACACATCTTCTTAAATGACTGCTTTGGTTCAAATGTTACAACGGGGAGACCCTTCTTATTCACAAAACAATGATACACTTCCCCAGATATCTTATTCTATACTAAAAAATAATGTATGGAGACGAGAATTGTCAAGAGGAATCTAGGATACCACGAGTACCCCTGTGGATAGTTCTCAGGGACAAAGTTGTGAAATGCATCCTATGAAATCATTTGAAAAGAGATTGCAGAAATTGAAGAATTACATCAAGCAATTCTCAATACGAAGAAGAGATAATTATTTAAATAGTTCAAATGAGGAAGCCACCGAGATAAATATGGTAGAAACACGATCTACCTCCTTAGCACGAGAATTAAGTGAAGAAGACAAGATAGAAGAATTACGGGCGGTTATCCAACAATGGGATGAAAAAATCAATTTTCTTGAGCAAAAAAAATGAAAGAAATAATGGCAGCTATACAAAATCCACCAACAAATCCATTGCCTGCTGTTGAATTCAATAGACCAGAGGCAATACACATTTTGGAGGACAAAAGAGAGCCAATAGAAATTGAAGAAAGCAATCAAAATAAAAGGGACTCTTCCTAAAGTGGAGTTCAAGAGAAAGAAATTACACATTTGGTAAAACAAAAAATGAAAGAAACAATGGCTCAGGTAAATGTTGGATCATATTCCAAAGGGTAAACTCTATCCAGAGGAATTTGATTATGTTCAATACCCTAAAGGTTTTGTTCCTCCTCTCTTTAAAATGCTTGATGGGACTGGTAATCCTCGTCAGCATCTTGTACACTTCAAAACAAGTTTCTATAATGTGAGAGGAAGTGACGCTCTCCTATTCCGACAATTTGTCAGCAGTCTTACAGAAGTTGCCTTTGATTGGTATTCAAAACTTACTAATGGGTCTGTTAAGACTTTTACAGAACTTGAAAGTCTTTTCATTCAACGGTTCGCTGGAGCACAACACTATACTACAGTTGGTGATTTTGTAGTAGAAAACTAGAAGCTAGGAGAGAGTTTAGTTGATTACTTTTTGTGCTGGAGAAATCTCAACATGAAATGTGAACCGCAACTCCAAGAACAACACGCTGTTGAAATCTTGCTTAAAAATATTCACGTTCCTATAGCATTTATGCTTAAAGAGTTTACACTAAAAATATTTTAAAAATTACTCAATAAAGCTACTAATCTTCAAGAAGAAGCTAAGCAGATGAGTGTAGCAGAAAAGACGAAAAAGACAAATTCTGTCAAAACATTTGAAAAGAATATAGGAAATGTTTTAGAGAAGGGTAAACAAGTCATGCAAGTTCAACATGAACAAAAGAAACAACGATAGAACCAATCATCACCACAAAATTCTTCTCAAGTACAACTTTAATAACAAATTCCAGTACTGACGGACAAGAGAACGATGGCTGCCAGAATGAATAAAGAATACCTGTTTAAGGTAGAGTCCATCAGCAAAATATTCCGTAACATGGTGAAAAAACAAGAATTCAAGCTACCTCAGGCTAAAAGGCCAGCAGAAGTTGACATGAAGGACAATCGTAACTATTTCCTTACCATAAACTGCTTGGACACAAGATTCAAGAATGTTTTGTCTTCAAAGGCTGGTTAGAGTGTAATTTTAAAGAAGGAAATATAGTAATCACGAAATAATATTTGAATGAGCCCGAAAAAGGTTCGATCAATATGATTTAGGTTGATAAGCTTAATTTCAACAATAAGAACAAATATAAAACTGTCTCAAAATCTTCCAAGAAAGGGAAGAAAAAGAAAAATAAAAAACCAAAAAGGATTAGAGGTCTTCTAGATATAGGGACTACAATTTCTTTTGTATTTCCTAGCTCTTATGTTTCTCCATCTTCTACTAGGATAGTTATCTCGGATGAAGGGAGAAAATCCCTCAGGCATTGACCTTGTATGACTTCCTTTTTACCACTACTGTGAATAATAATACTTCCAGTTCTGCTTACACTTTGTCTATTTTGGGTGATGCCACTGAAAGTGATCTTTCAAATTCTGAAGAAAAGCTCAAATCGTACATGATCTTGATCAATCTAATGAAAATCAAAACGACAATAACATTAATGATAATTTTTGCAATGATAAAGATTAAAGTGATATTGTGACACTCCAACTACATGGAACCTCAATTTCCATAGAAGTGGAATCTTCAGACTCAGAGATTAAAGAGTCAGACAATAAACTTGAACAAATAGTTGAAATTAATTTGCAAAGTGGAAAGGTTCTACCCTAATAATGGCTTCCCAAGAAAAGGGAAAATAAATAGTTACACCGGAAAAGATCGTTCCTCTAATACATCCATAACTCCCTGAAAGAAATGAGAAGAATCTTCACAACAAGGTGGACTATAATGTATTAGCTCACTTGAGAAAGTTACCAACAAAATTGAGTATTTATGACGCTCTTATGCTCTCCAAAAAAATAAGAGATTCATTGATAAAAGCTCTTTTAGATACAAACATTTGCTTAGCTCAACTTGCTAGCATCACTCAAAATGAAGTTTGTCTATTAGAAAAATCGACAAAGGTTACCTTCTCTGACAATGACTTGTTACTTGGAACTACCGAGCATAATCATCCACTATACATCATAGTGAACATAAATGACACGACACTTTTAAGAGTGCTTATCAACCCTTGTTCCTTAATTAACATAATGAATTTGAGAACTCTTACATATTTGTATATTATTGCATCCCAACTATCAAGAGATACCATGGTGTTACAAGGATTTAATCAACAAGGAGAACAAGCTTTAGGATCAATAACATTGCTCCTAAAGATAGATGACTTGGTGAAATTGACAAAATTCCATATCATCAACTTGGATACCTCTTTTAATGCCTTACTTGGTAGACCGTGGCTTCATGAACATAAAATGTTTCCCTCTTCACTGCATCAATGCTTAAAATATTTACAAAAAAGGACAAGAATGTTATATTATAGGAGAACTGCAACCATTTTCAATCCATGAAATTGGTATAAATGAAGATGCGACATACTATGCTCCTATAAAGAAAACGATATTCTCTAGAGAGACAATGGTGAATATAAAAGAAAAAGATGGAGAAAAGAAAATAATTGAAAATGGTTATTCTTCAATAAGAGTAAAGGGTGGTGATTCTCATCAAACTCATACCCGAGGCCGAGACCGAGGATGAGGATGAGGGAAAGAAAACCCAACTGTGACAATGAAGAAATCATTGTAGTTCAAAATTCACATAGACTCTAAAGAAGATATAAAAGAAGAAGCGACACAAGTGGTTATAAATGAGCCTCAATTCAAAATATCTTTTGAAGAAAAAGACAATGAAAACCAATTTGAGTCTATGTATGAGAAAATTAATCATTATATACACTCTATGACTCCAACTCTAATCTCTACTGCTAAGATTGAGAATTTAGTGGTCAAAGAAGTATATAGTGACGATAAAAGCCAATTAAATTTAGAATTGGCTCTACATCTTTTAGTACTGAAACTGATGTAAAATTAGAAGATGAAAATCTTCCAAAATCAATGAAAATTCCACTTGATTTGTGTTCTCCTTAGGCACCAAAATTTATTCAAAATAGTTTACTGCTCAAACAATGGTCTTTAGACCAACCACATTTCATTGAACAAATGTGGGATAATAATAGATAAAATTCTAATTCTAAAGAGGGTATTGGGTTTGGTACTCTCGAACCTCTAGATGATACGAAATTTTTCCTAGTCATCACTGAAAAACATAACTCTGAATCAACATTTGATTTTCCAATTGAAGATGCTCCTCCAAAATTGGAAGAGGAAATTAAATCAATAGTTAATGAATTAAGAGAAATAAGTCTGAGAACAGATGAAAACCCGAAACCAACTTTCATTAGTTCATTTCTTAACGACATAGAAGCAAAAGAAATAATTCAACTATTAACAGAATATAAAGACCGCTTTGCGTGAACTTATGACGAAATGCTTGGACTAGCTCAAGAAGTTGCAGTCGACAAATTTGGGATAAATCAAATTACAATCCTTGTTAAATAATCCCCAAGAAGGATGCATGTCGAAATAGAACAACAAGTCATTGCCCATGTTAAGAACTTAATTAAGGCTAGCTTCATACAAAAAAAAATACCTGACTTGGCCGGCCAATGCGGTACCAGGTAGAAAGAAAAATGGTCAAATGAGGGTTAGTATAGACTTCAAGGACTTAAACAAAGCATGTCTGAAAGATGAATTCCCTTTACTGATCCCAGAATTAATGTTCAATATAGCATCCAAACATGCGATATTTTAATTTATGGATGGGTCATTAGGATCAAATAAAATTGTTTTAAGAAGAAGAAGCAAATGCAGCCTTCAGAACACCCATAGGGATATATTGTTACAAATTTATGCCATTTGGATTAAAAAATGCTGGTGCAACTTATCAAAGAGCCATGACACGGATTATTGATGAACTAATACACAATCAAGTCGAATGTTATGTGGATGATTTAGTTTTCAATATTAAATAAAATGATGATCATGTGTACGATTTAAGAATTGTCTTCAAACAATTACGACAGTATAATCCTAAAAAAATTCCCTTAAAATGTGCTTTCGGTGTTACTTTAGGAAAATTTTTAGGATTTTTTGTTCAAAATCATGGGATTGAAATTGATCCCCTCAAAATTGAAGCTATCCTCAATATGCCTCCTCCTAAAAATGTAACTTAATTTAGATCATTTCAAGGAGAATTAGCGTATATATGACTTTTTATTTCCAATTTGTCAGGTAGGTGTCAGCCTCTCACTGCCCTAACCCAGAAAGATACCAAATTCGTGTGGGATGAAAAATGCCAACATGCCTTTGAAAATATCAAACAATACTTGACAACACCTACTGTCTTAGCAGCCCCTGTGTTAGGAAGACCTCTAATCCTTTACACCGCAACATTGGATAATTCCCTTGGAGCATTACTAGCTCAAGTAAATGACGAGGGAAAAGAAAATGCATTATATTATTTGAGCCGTTGTTTGGTTCCGACAGACATAAAGTACCTAGCAATTGAAAAACATTGCTTAGCCTTAATTTTTGCAGTTCAAAAACTAATGCACTAGATGCTTTCTCATAAAGTAACTCTTATTTCAAGAGTTAAACCACTACAATATCTGATGACATGACCAACACTTTCTGGAAGATTAGCAAGATGGGCAACGTTACTGCTCAAGTTCGACATAACATTTGTACCATTACGTGCTGTCAAAGGACAAATCATGGCAGATTTCTTAGCAGCACACCCAATTCCAACTAGATCACCTCTAAATGATGATTTACCCGATGAACAAATATTAGAAATAAAAATTTCAAGCATGCAATGATGGGAATTATATTTTGAAGAAATATCATCTACTCGAAAAGACAAAGACAGACAGACAATTATACCAGACAAAGCTGGAGTAGGATTAATTTTCATTACTCCGGACAAAGCAATGATGTCATTTTCATACATTTGACTGAGTAATGCAAAAATAATGAAGCTGAATATATAGCACTCCTAACCGACATCAAATTGACAATAATAATGGAAATTAAGAATATCTACATCTACGGAGATTCCCAATTGATCATTAATCAAATTGCGGGCAAACACAAGACATTGAAACCTCGACTTGAACAATATTCTCGTCGCACTCTAAACTGCTTCAACAAATTCTTGATATAGCTTTCTTCCTAATTTCGAGACGAGATAATTCTTTAGCAGACGCTTTGGTAAAATTGGCAATAGAATTTGCTTGTCCAAAAGAAGATGAAATTTTGATATCTATAAAAGGACGATAGGTTCATTCCCAAATTAACTCGGACAACCTACATAAAATTAGTGGAAACATGACAACAACAATTGATAAAGAAGAGGATGAATGGCGACAACCAATTATTCAATATTTATAGACTGGAAGATTGCTTGAAAATAACTCTACTGCAACTCAAATTAAACAAAGAGCATTATCTTATGCTCTAGTGAATGATATCCTTTACAAACGATCTTTTGACCAAATGTGGTTAAGTTGCCTAAACCAAACTGAGGCTTAAAAGATTGTTAAAGAAGTTCATTCAGGTCTAAGTGGTGCACACCAATCTAGGCCTTAAATGAAAATGAAAATAAAAAGAATGAGATATTATTGGTCAACAATGATGACTGATTGTTTGGAGGTCGCAAAGAAATGTCATCAATGTCAAATACATGGAGTGGTCTTACATCAACCGCTAAATGTACTACATCCAACTATTGCATCTTGGCCATTTGAATTTTTGGGCACCGACATAGTGGGCCCTATAGACCCTCCATCGTGTAAAGGCTGTCGATTTATTCTAGCAGCCACTAATTACTTCTCCAAATGGGCAGAAGCAATACCACTTAGAGAAGCCAAAGCAGAACAAGTTCTCCACTTCTTCAAAACTCATATTGTCTATAGATTTGGAATACCTCGAAGGGTCATATCAGACAATGGACTTGCCTTTAAAAATACAAAGATGAATAATTTTATTCATAGATATGGGATAGACTGGAGGTATTCCACAATCTAATATTCTAAAGCTAATGGTTTAGCTGAATCCTTCAACAAAACATTGGTAAAAATTTGAAAAAGACATTAATCAACATTCTAAGACAAGGGCACAAATGATTAATAGAAGCTCTATGGGCCTATAGGACTACATACCGAACACCAACACGGTCAACACTGTTTGCTCTGGTATATGGTTTTGAGGTTATTTTACCACTTGAAGTGCAAATTCCTTCTCTCAGAGTTGCTATTGCAAACTAAATAACTGAGGAAGAAAATGCCAAATTTTGACTTGAAGAACTTGAAAGTTTAGAAGGCAAACGTCTCCAAGCTCAACAAAATATGGAACTCTATCAAGAAAAAATGATACAAGCCCACGAAAAGTTGGTTTGTCCTAGAACCTTTCGAATTGGTGAACTAGTTTTAGTTATTCGAAGACCTATACTCGCTCATCAAAAAATAGGTGGAAAGTTCGAACCAATATGGAAGGGTCATATGTAATTGAAAAGACATACTCAGGTGGATCTTACCAATTGGTAGATTGTCAAGGAGAAAGAATCTTGCCCCCAATCAGCGGGAGTTTCTTGAAAAAATATTATGAGACATGAACATTATAAAGCATGACTTGTTTATGAACTAGGAAAATAAGAAAAGTGATTTACCTTGTTTATGAAAACTTTACTCTGACTTTAAAAATCTCTTTTGCACTTACTATGTAGATACTTATAAGCATAATCCCACAAAATAAAACAAAAAAAAATTCTTAATTAACAAAGAAATTTTGAAAATGAAATTTAGTCTGACATGTTATATTACTCTGCCACTTACAGAAAAATGTTTAACAATAGAATTCTTTTCACTTTTTAAAATGGTGTGATCTTGACATTGGACCGTTGACACATTGTCAAAGGAGCGACAATTCTTTTTGACCTTGTTCTGCTACAACTTGAACTAATACATCAGGGATCATTAATATACCTTATTAATCAAGATGAAGTTGAGGACAAGACACCTGTAAAAGAATTCAAAGCTCGAGAAAAACATTATATCATGGAAGAACAAAAACTAGTCATTCATAAACAAAAATTTTGTGCTGGAAAATTGAAATCAGTAGTAATGGCTACAACTCAAGGAATCACTGAAGCATTTGTTGTTGGTATCAACATACTGATGTCAGGACTTACTCACTCTCAAATGCGAAATCGCAACAAGGGATTGGAATGAAGAAAAGAAAGGCAATAATAAGATAGAAAACAAATGGAAGATGATACAGTCCAATTTGAATTTTCCATCCCTAAAAGTCCACCCGATGAATTCTACACCATTTTGGGGGTACAAATTTTGGAGCACGAGGAAGAAGACCTATTTGAAAAGATCACTCTTATCTCGAACCCATACATACCGAGTCTGGACTTAACAGTGTCAGAAAGACAGACTGATAAAAGAGAAATTTCTGAAGAAGAATTACGGCGAATTCAAAACATCAGACGACACTCTTTTAAATAATTTAAACATATTAATAGACAAACTATTAACATAATAGAAGGCATTAAATTGTTCACTAAGGTATTCGACGAAGATGAACAAGCGGCTATAAGTCTTCTCATCAGCGGATACTCTTTCTATGTTTTTCACACATAACTTACAGTTATTGGATATAAGTCTCTTCTTGACACGGAAACATGGCTTTCATTTAACTTTTTCTTTGAGAAAGGATATAAGTTGCATAGCTTTCCTTCTCAAAATTGACATATCAACATTTGACATTTTTGATAGATGATATGACATCTTCTCTCTCTCTCCAGTTATTGGATATAAGTCCCTTCCTACACGAAAACATGACATTCCTTTAACTTTTTATTTGAGGAAGGATATAAGTCGCATAGATTTCCTTCTCAAAATTTACATATCGACATTTGACATTTCTAAGAGATGATTTGACATCTTCTCTCTCTCTCTCTCCAGTTATTGGATATAAGTCCCTTTTTGACACAGAAACATGGGATTCCTTTAAATTTTTCTTTGTGGAGGGATATAAGTCGCATAACATTCCTTCTCAAAATCGACATATCAACATTTGACATTTCTGAGAGATAATATAGCATCTTCTCTCTCTCTCTCCTATTATTGGATATAAGTCCCTTCCTAACATGGAAACATGACATTCTTTTAACTTTTACTTTGAGAAAGAATATAAGTCACATAGATTTCCTTCTCAAAATCGACATATCGACATTTGACATTTTTGAGAGATGATATGACATCTTCTCTCTCTCCAGTTATTGGATATAAGTCCCTTCCTGACACAGAGAACTGGCATTCCATTAACTTTTTCTTTGAGAATGGATATAAGTCGCATAGCTTTCGTTCTCAAAACCAACATATCAACATTTGTTATCTTTAAGAAATAGTATAAGACCTCCTTTAATGGAATATGACATTCACTTTCTCTTCTAAATAAAATTTCTTTGACATTAAA
Source organism: Papilionanthe hookeriana x Papilionanthe teres (assembly GCA_022702705.1). Taxonomy (NCBI): domain Eukaryota; kingdom Viridiplantae; phylum Streptophyta; class Magnoliopsida; order Asparagales; family Orchidaceae; genus Papilionanthe; species Papilionanthe hookeriana x Papilionanthe teres. Next base: position 153,039,067 of record CM040428.1, read on the forward strand.
ATGACTTATAAACCGATAATAAATATTATGACATCCAGATCATTTTCGGTTAACACCAATATGTGTGGCATACTTGTGCAGTATTCCACACATATTGGGGGCCCATTTGTTGACCTCACTTTTGTGAGATCATTTCAAAGTCAGCTTCAGATAGGAAATATACCAACATTGATTTCCTAAATCTCACTGATAGACAGTAAACCCTAATGACTAGGGTAAAACTCTAATAAAGTCTTCTTAACCTAAATTTTAATTTCATTCTTAAATGATCAAATCGTTAATGACAAACCCTAATATGATCAATTATTGACCTAACTGGTCAAACTTTGACCAAAAATTTAATTTTGGTCAAAATGTTTAGTCCCTGACCCAATGACCACTCATTGACCCAAGAGGTCAACCTTTGGCCAAAAAGTCAATTTTGGTCAAAATAGTTAATTTCTGACCCAACCACCAACCCATTGACCCAATAGGTCAACCCTCGACCAAAAGGTCAATTTTGGTCAAAATAGTCAATTTATGACCCAATGACAACTCGTTGACCCAATAGGTAACCATTGAACAAAAAGTCAATTTTGGTCAAAGTAGTCAATTTCTAACCCAATGACCAACCCATGGACCCAATAGGTCAACCTTTGACCTAAAAAGTTAACATTGATCAAAATGGTCAATTTCTAATTCAATGATCACTCTTCTAACCCAAATGGTCAACTTTTGACCCAAAAATTCAAAATTAGCCAAAATCATCAATCTAAGACCTAAAGACCGCCACATCCACCTCATTGGTCACCTCATGGCCTAAAAGGACAAATAAGGTCTACCATGATACAAAGATTATTGCATTGGCATTATTGGTCATTCTTTGACATAAGAAATTGAAATTTGTTCAAAACAATCCTCACAAGACACAAAGATAACCACCCTAGCACCATTGGTCAACTTTTGACCTAAAAGGGTTAAAATTGGTCAAAATAGCTAAACCATGTCTCTTGACCACAAAACTGACTTCAAAGACAGACATTGAAATTATCAACTTGACATTGATTGAAGCGACTAAAATTTAATCCAAAAATCACCTATTGACCCCTGAATGGACTTAAACCCTAAAATTGGTCAACATGACCAAATCAAGCACTTAAATGATAAAACCCATAAACTTTATGACCAAGCAAACCATGACATGGTTGGGTAGGTGATCCACTTAAAAAATTATCTATTTTTAGTGTAGATTTCATGCAAACTTTATGCACATTTTTAATGATATTACACTCTAAAGGAAGGTATTTTGCATATTTTTGTCCTCAAGTATAAAAATATGATTTTAAAGAAAATGAAGCAAAAAACTATGAAATTTTGAGCCAAAATGAGCAAGGAAGAAAATTCTGACTTGAAACATATCAATATGTCTTTCTATGCTTAATATCTTCTATATTTATCACAAGTTTTTGGATGAAATTATACTTTTGAGAAAGGTTCTTTTTATGTCTATCTTGTAGGTGAAGATGTTAGGAAGTAATGCAACTGAAATGGGTGGAAACAGAGTTGAAAAGGAGCCAAATAGAGCAAAACAGTGGAGCTGCGCACAGGGTGGTGCCTAAGGGCCAAACCCGGCGCGTAGGCGCCAGTGACAACGAGAAAACGACGCTTAAGCACTAGAATCAAGGCCTAGGCGCCAGAATCATCCAAAAACGGTTATTGGACGGATGTTTAACAACTTTGGGAGTTATTTTGACGGTGTTAAGTAGTTTCTAAACCTTCTAGAAGACTGGAAGTTACTCCTAATATATAAGACATGTGATACAATGTATCTGGACACATTGGAACAGTTTTAATCAAGAAGAGGTGTGACTCAAAGTGAAGGGGTGAGAAGACTTGGTCACAGGAGTCTGGCGCCTATGCGCCAGAGTTGGTTTCTAGAAGATTCAATGAATGTTGACTACTTTTGAAGAGGTTCCTTAAACAACACTTGGCCATTTTCAGAGCTCTATAAATAGGAGATATTTCTACAGGAAAAAGGGCCTCTCTCTTGTCTCTCTCTCTCTCTCTCTCCTCCTCTCTTTCTTCCTCCTTAGTCATTTTAGTCATTTTAGAGTCATAAAGATGTAGATTTCTACATCTTATGGAGATATTGGTGAGGGATTTTGAGATATTTATGTAAGGGATGTACGAGCGGCGCATGGATCGGTGGGAAACTTTGGTGGATAGATCTTCTTCTTTCCTTCAGAGGGAAAAAGCTAAGTATTGTGTTCTTCATTATCTTGTAATTTTTGTAAACACTTTCTAGTGGATTTTGTTTGTTTCAAACTGAGTTTTCTGTCGTGATTTATCCATGCTTCATATATGATTTTTTACTATTTCTTTTAATATGAAGTAGTGGCATGTGTAGGAAATTATTTTTATGATAGAATTATCTATTAGATGCTTCTAGGTGACAGATAGTTGCATAAATATAATAGAATACTAAAGAAATAACTTCCTTGTTGGCACTTTAATTATTACATAATTCTATCAACCCTTTTTACTTCTTATGCCATTATTTTCATTTTCATTTATTTTTTAATGAAATAGATGCATGTTTAGGAATTAAGATTTGCTTAGATATTCTCTTATTAAATTATGGTGATGATATTCATACCGGATCTTCATTTACTTTACAAATTGATCACTTGTATTGTTAAAACATGTTGAAGAATTCTGAGACCTATCCGGAGATGAGTTCTTAACTAGTAGATATCACATGAATCCTTAGGTAATCGAAGGCTTTATGCGGGTTATTCAAGGTGAAGTGCAAATAAATAGGGAGATATTTTTTATTGGGCGCAGAATTGATTAGTTTTTAGAGTGACAGACTAAATTCTAATAATTTGGTCTATAGAAAGGGAACGGGTCACTGGTAGGGCCGACCATAGCCACCCTTGGACATCTAGTAGTGTGAGCCAAGATTAACCCATTGTACTAATAAAACATCCTGAAACGAACTATAAATTAGCCAATGTTCTTTACACCTGGACCAAAGGGTAAAGAATAGGTTTTCTTCTATTTGGCACTACTACATAAAATTCTAAGCATTTCTTTCCTACACATTATCTATGTGATTGCAAGAGAAAGGTAGTCTTTAACATCTCAAAATTCTCCAAACCAATTTATCCATAAGTTATCTTTTTATTTAAGAACTTTATTTAGGATTAGCTATAAAAAAAACCATTTTAATTGAAATTCCAAATTTAGGCCTTATAGAAATAGACTGGAATTAGCCTAAAGGATTGCTTACCTCTCTGCTTTGTGGGATCGATACTGGGGTTATAAAAGAAAACCTTATATTACTTGAAACGATACGTATACTTGCGTAGTACCCCTAGTGTGTAAAATATTTTCTAAAATTTTACAACATTTTGATTTTATACACTAGCCGCTATTTAAAAATTGGGTCAAGTTTTTTGCCATCTTTTGGAAGCAAAAATTACTGCGTTATTGCGGGTCAGGTCAAGTTTTTGGCGCCGTTGCCGGGGAAGCTTTGGTAAGAACTTTAGGAGAATTTTAGTTGAAATAATTAGGTTTAGACTTAGAAAACTGTAGTGTCATAAAAACTATTTTTGTGTGAAAACGTGTTTTGTTATATGAAAAAGTGTTGTAATAAAATAAAAAAAAATTATTTGTGTGAAAAATAAGGTGTTCGTGAAAATGTTTTGTTGTGTTGATTATATTTCATCTATTATTTGTTTAATTGTTAATGTATTGTTTGTTGTGATATGTATGCAAAACAAAGGATCTGCAAGACTTGTGCCTTATGATCCTGAGTTTGAAAAAAATAAAAAAATAAAAATACAGAAAGGACTGGAAAAAATAGAAATGGAAATGGAAAACTTTCAAGATAATAACTTGAAAAATCATCATACTTCATTGAGGGATTACATAAATCCTACGACAGATTAAATTCACTCAAGTAGACAAAGCCCTATCATAGAAGCTAACTTGTTTCAAATAAATCCTGAGATTATCCAACTGGTACAGAACAGTCAGTTTGGGGGAACTCCTTTGGAGAATCCCTATTTACACTTATCTAATTTTCTAGAACTTTGTGCTACATTTCATTATAATGGCATATCAGAGAATGCTATTAGGCTAAGACTTTTTCCTTTCTCACTAAGGGATAAGGCCAAAATATAGTTATACTCATTAGCACCTGGCTCTATTAAAAATTGAGATGAGTTAACTCAGAAATTCCTAGCTAAGTATTTTCCACCTTCAAGGACTACTAAACATAGAAACGATATTATCTCACTTTGTCAATATGAAGGAGAATCAATATACGAAGCCTGGGAAAGATTTAAGGAACTCCTAAGAAAGTGTCCACATCATGCTCTGCCCAATTGGTTAAAAATTCAAACTTTTTATGATGGGTTAGTAGGATCCCTTAGGTCTATAATTGATGCTACTACTGGTGGTTCATTAATTTCAAAATCATTTGATGAAGCGTATGCATTAATTGAAAAATGGCTACAAATGAATTTCAATGGCCCTCTGCAAGGGTAAATCATAAAAATGTAGCTAAGGTTCATAATACAGATGTGATTACAATTCTTGCTTCTCAGGTTGCCACATTATCAAGGAAGTTGGAACAATTTGGAATGAACCAGCCTCAATTTACCTCTGTAAGTGAGGAAAGTTCATTAGGGCGTATAATTGATTTTAAATTATCTTATGACGCTTTAAATACCATAAACAACCCATATTCTAACTTTTACAACCGTGTTGGGAGAACCATCCTAAATTTAACTGGAATCAAACTAGTGATGGTGGAAACAAAAATGGCAAAGTAATCATGTGAATCCTTATGGAAGTTGGAATAATCAGGGGAACACAAACTATAGACCTTCATATCCACCGGACTCTAACAATGATCAACAATTTGAGGATAAGAAGATGTCTATGGAAGAAGTGGTATTGCAAATGGGAAACCAGTTGCAAAGTCAAAAAGCTGCGATTAAAAATATAGAGAATCAACTGGGACAAATTGCTAATTCACTTGGCAATAGACCCCAAGGAACACTTCCTAGCAACATTGAGATCAACCCTAAAGAGAACACTAATGAACAAGTAGAAGTTATCCAAATTAAAATGTGGAAGAGGGACAGAGGATGTGGTTAGAAAAGATAAAGATGTTGTGAGAGAAATAAAGGAAACTAAAAGACCTGAAAAAGATGTTTCTGAGGATCTGGGAAAATTATATTCTCCAACTAAAATCAGTTTGGAAAGACCACAACCTCCGTTTTCTCAAAGACATAGACAACATGAGTTGGATAAAAAATTTTCAAAGTTCATGAAAGTACTTAAGAAGTTAACGATAAATGTTTAATTCATTGAAGCTTTGGAATAGATGCCAAGTTATGCAAAGTTTATGAAGGAGATATTAAACAAAAAAAGGAAATTTTGGGATTACGAGATAGTTGCACTAAGTGAGGAGTGCAGCGATATACTTCAGAAAAATTTTCCTCGGAAATTTAAAGATCCTTGTAGCTTTACAATTCCTTGTGCAATTAGAGAAATATTATGTGGAAAAGCTTTATGTGATTTAGGAGTGAGCATTAATGTGATGCCTCTATCTATATTTAGAAGGTTAGGTTTAATCGACATTTCTCCCACTACTGTAACCTTTATGTTAGCTGATCGATCTATCATTTATCCAAAAGGAGTTATAAAAGATGTGCTTGTTAGAGTGGATAAATTTATCTTTCCTTTGTACTTTATTGTATTAGATAAGAAGGAAGATAAAGAAATTCCAATTATTTTAGGGAGACCTTTCCTTGTTACTGGACAAGCTATGATAGATGTGCAAAAAGGAGAGTTGATTATGAATATTAATGACCAGAAAGTCACTTTTGATGTATTAAAGACTATGAAATATCGAGTTGAGAGAAAAGATGATGATTTTCTTTGGATAGATGAAATTGATTATCTAAGTAAAGACCATTTCCAAGGAAGTTTTGAGAGTAAGATAACAGATGAGGTCGGAATGAATTTTCATGATGATTCAAAAATGTTATTTAAAGAAGACTGTATGTATGCTCAGGAGAGTTGTGAAATGATGGACGCTACCAAAACTAGTAAACTTTTAATTCCATTTATTGAAAAATCTCATGAACATAAGATGGATGTACCCCATACAATTTTAAAGCCTACCTATTTAGGGAATTCATCTACACAACCAGTCTTTATATCTTTATATGCGACTCAATCACAAGGAAAACCTGAATTGAATGATGAACATGATAAAGTTATTGAACTAAGATTTGAAGAGAATTTGAGGATATATTTCAAAAGAAGTTTGAGAAGAGAAAAGAGGATAAGGATATTGGAAGACCATTGGAAGAAATTCCTAAGGAATTAGAAAAACCTATTTCCTCAACTATGATAGATCCTCCATCCTTTAATAATTATAATGGGGAAGAATTAGAAGATAATTTGAAATAGAAGAGTAACATAGAAGATACTGATCCAGAATCTAAATTATCTAAAGAGAATCCAATCCAAAATTTGGAAAATATTGAAGTATCTTATAAAGATCCATTTCTTATAAATTTCAAGGATGATATTAATATGAAAATTCAGAAAATCAAAAGAAGAATATTGGATCTAGAAAGAAATATGAGAAAAAATGATTTAAATCAAACTGAAAATGAAGTGTTGAAGGAAAAAATTAAAATTTGAGGATTTTATAGGAATCTCTGGATCTGGAAATGATTGGCCCATTGATCAAGGATTACTTAATTGAAATTTTGATCAAGGAGGAATTATTTGTTAGGCCCGCGAATTTAAAACAAAGCGCTTTATGGGAGGCAACCCATAGGTATCAGTATGCTTTGATTTAGTGTGCTTGAGAGTCATGATTGTATGTGTTGTTTTGTGTTTTCTTTAGTTCGGATTAGATTAATGTTGTGAGGTTATGCCTTGGTCTTGACTAAATTTGTATATGACTTCTGGTAGTAGCAGGCTGACGAGTCTGTTATAACTCAGTTATCAACCGGAGCTGAGCATTACCTTGAAGCATGTAGAGTTTGGACTTGGACCACTCCATGTCAACTCTATTACTTCCTTTATCTGACTTTGTTTTCACTAAGTAAGGTCATGAAATTGCTTAATGAACAACATATGAATGAACTGCACTATTTTTATTTATCAGATTATCGTTATTAGTGTAGTTTCTTCTGTTAGAAATTGAAAGTAAGGAGGGAAAATGTGAGTAGAAAGGAGATCAAATTAACCTCAATTAATATTTGTTTATGAATCTATGAGTCTAGGTATTTTTGTTTGTGTGTTTGTGTTTGTTTTTGTGTTACAACAATTAAGAGATTTGAATAACACTTAAATATATATTTCTATGCCGATACATGTCCTGCTTATTTAACCTTTCTTTACTTTAATTTTATTCTAGCATGTTTAGTTTAAATTTACTTTCTATTGCAAATTGTTATGTCTTGATGAATATTTGTAGATGTTTTTGAAAAACATTTATGGTAGATAGAATTACTGAACTATTTTTCTTCCTGCTTATATTTTCTGTGTTGAATGTTATACATGTTCAAATTCAAGTTTGAAGGTAGGAAGAAAAATATATTTTTAAGTTAATATACTTCCTTTAAGTTTAATATTATAACAAGCATGTTTTAGGCTAGATTTACTTTCTTCTGCAATCATTCTATCCTAATTATGCATGTATATAAATTTGATAGGATGTTGTAGTACTTAGTTGATTTATCTTTTATTTTTCTTCCTCCTACATTTTATTGAATTAATTGCAAAATATTTTAAATTTCAAGTTTGGTGGGGAATGAAAAATAATTTTCAAAAACTTAAATTTTATAAGTCCTCAAAAATGCTAATGATTTTTGACTGAAAAATAATTATGTGTATGAAGTTATATTAGGGAAATAAAATTTTTAATATACAAATGAGTAAGAGAATTTAGTTAAAATTTATAGTAGTGATGAAAAATTTAAAGTTAAATTTTTCCTAGTGAAGAAATGATAAATATTGTGTAACCATCTTTAGTAAGAAAAGTTGTATTTTTAGAAAAATAGTAGGATTAGACTTTTATTTTCAATATTTAAATTTCTTTTATTGAATTTTTTTTTTTAAAACGGTTATTATATTTCTAAGTAAAAGATATATCTACCTTATGCTTTAGGAAAGGAAGGGTGGAGTTCAAAATTATTAAAGGCCTATCCAGATATAGTAATCCTTGCCTAAAAAAAAGAAGAAGAAAGAAAAGAAAAAGAAAACGAAAAAGAAAAAGAAAAGAAAAGTTTAGTATGTGAAAAAGGAAGGAGAAGCTTGAGGATTAAAGGGCCTAATAAAAAATTGCTTCCACACCTGAGCTTTTTAAAGTATAAGATTTGAGAAAATCTTAAGCTTAAATATATAATATAGTTAGTATAATTATTTGTAATAAAGGTTTTTAAGTAAAGAAAATAAAATGCCTAACCCCTATATTTTGAAAAATTTACAAGCATTTCTGAATTAGATAGCAACACATATTTTCATACTCTTTCATTTAAGAGATTTCTAAACTTTAAATTGGTCTCATTTACTAAATTTTTTTCTAAATTGGACTACTACATTTCTTAAACAAAATTTTAGAAACTCCTAAAGAAACTCATACACATGATTTGCTTATGTGGTTTTACATGATTGTAGTGTTACTTGAGGACAAGTAACACTTAACTTTGGGGGAATTTGATCCACTTTAAAGATTACCTATTTTAGTGTAGATTTCATGTTAACTTTATGCACATTTTTAATGATATTACACCTTAAGGGAATGTATTTTGCATATTTTTGTCTTCAAGTATAAAAATATGATTTTAGAGAAAATGAAGCAAAAAAATAATGAAATTTTAGCCAAAATGAGCAAGGAAGAAAATTCTGACTTGGCACATATCAATATGTCTTTATATGCTTAATATCTTTTATATTTCTCACAAGTTTTTGGATGAAATTATACTTTTAAGAAAGGTTGTTTTTATGTCTATCTTGTAGGTGAAGATATTAGGAAATGAACGCAACTGAAATGGGTTGAAACGGAGTTGAAACGCAGCCAAACGAAGCAAAACAGTGGAGCCGTTCAAAGGGTGGCACCTAGGAGCCAAACCCGACGCCTAGGCGCCAGTGACGATGAGAAAACGGTGCCTAGGTGCCAGAATAATCCAAAAATGGTTATTGCATGGATTTTTGACAACTTTGTGAGTTATTTTGACAGTGTTAAGTAGTTTCTAGACCTTCTAGAAGACTGGAAGTTACTCCTAATATATAGGACATGTGATATAATGTTTCTGGACAAATTGGAATGGTTTTAATCAAGAGTAGGTGCGACCCAAAGTGAAGGGGTGTGAAGACTTGGTCACAGGAGTCTGGTGCCTCGGCGCCAGAGGCTGTTTCTAGAAGATTCAATGAATGTGGACTACTTTTGAAGAGGTGCCTTAAGCAACCCTTGGCCATTTTCAAAGCCCTATAAATAGGAGATATTTCTATAGGAAAAAGGGCCTCTCTCTTGTCTGTGCCTCTCTCTCCCCCTCTCTTTCATCCCCCTTGGTCATTTTAGTCATTTTAGAGTCATGAAGATGTAGATTTCTACATCTTATGGAGAGAATGGTGAGGGATTTTGAGATATTTATAAAAGGGATGTACGAGTGGCGCATGGATCGGTGGGAAACTTTGGCGGATAGAACTTCTTCTTTCCTTCAGAGGGAAAAGGCTAAGTATTGTGTTCTTCGTTCTCTTGTAATTGTTGTAAACACTTTCTAGTGGATTTTGTTTGGTTCAAACCGAGTTTTCTGTCGTGATTTATCCGTGCTTCATAAGTGATTTTCTTTACTATTTCTTTTAATATGAAGTAGTGGCATGTGGAGGAAAATTATTTTTATGATATAATTATCTATTAGATGCTTCTAGGTGATAGATAGTTGCATAAATATAATAGAATACTAATGAAATAAGTTCCTTGTTGGCACTTAAAAAAATACATAATTCTATCAACGCTTTTTACTTCTTATGCCATTATTTTCATTTACTTTTATTTTGTAATGAAATAGATGCATGTTTAGGAATTAAGATTTGCTTAGATATTCTCTTATTAAATTATGGTGATGATATTCATACTGGATCTTCATTTACTTTACAAATTGATCACTTGTATTGTTAAAACTTGTTGAAGAATTCTCAGACCTATCCGGAGATGAGTTCCTAACTAGTAGATATCACATGAATCCTTAGCTAATAGAAGGCTTTATGCGGGTTATTCAAGGTGAAGTAAAAATAAATAGGGAGATATTATTTATTAGGCACAGAATTGATTAGTTTTTAGAGTGACAGACTAAATTCTTATAATTTGGTCTATAGAAAGGGAACGGGTCACTGGTAGAGCCGACCATAGCCACCCTTGGACATCTAGTAGTGTGAGCCTAGGTTAACCCATTCTACTAATAAAACATCCTGAAACGATCTATAGATTAGCCAATGTTCTTTACACCTGGACCAAAGGGTAAAGAATATGTTTGCTTCTATTTGACACTACTACATAAAATTCTAAGCATTTCTTTCCTACACATTATCTATGTAATTGCAAGAGAAAGGTAGTCTTTAACATCTCAAAATTCTCCAAACCAATTTATCCATAAGTTATCTTTTTATTTAAGAACTTTATTTAGGATTAGCTATAAAAAAAAACCATTTTAATCGAAATTCCAAATTTAAGCCTTATAGAAATAGACTGGAATTAGCCTAAAGGATTGCTTACCTCGCTTCAATGTGGGATCGATACTGGGGTTATAAAAGAAAACCCTATATTACTTGAAACGATACATATACTTGCGTAGTACCCCTAGTGTGTAAAATATTTTCTAAAATTTTACAACATTTTGATTTTATATACTAGCCGCTACTTAGAAATTGGGTCAAGTTTTTGGCCATCTTTTGGAAGCAAAAATTACTGTGTTATTGCGGGTCAACTCAATAGGTCACATTGGACATCCTTGGACTAGAATTGGTCAACTTGGGTCAACGTTGGTCAACCTTAGTCAACATTTATCAAATTTGGTCAAAATACTTAATTATGAACTAAAATGATAAAAAGGTAATCAAATAATTAATTTCAATTTTAGTTTGAATAATTTTTTAGCTAATAATATAATTTCTAATATTTTTAATTAATGACATAATTAATTAAAAATGAAAATATAAATAAAAAGCCATAAAATGACATTTTTACATATGACATCGTAAGTGACATATAAATCTCATAATTTGTTTTAAAATCAACATTAAATTATGGAGAAACACTAGTGGGCCACGCATGACCCATTAAGACCCAATATGACATAAATTAACCATGGGATAAATCAATTAACCATCATAGTTAACATTAGGTTAAGGTCATCATTACACAAAAATGAAGTGGCATGATCCCTTCAATTCAAAGTATGATTCATCCTCTTGCATGGAGTGATGTGGCTGGCCATCCTAATGGCTTATCACACACCTCCTAAGCTACCCAATAGAAAAAGAACAAAGTGTGAGCTCCCTCTTCACTATGGTTAAAACACATTATGACCAACCTATGACATGGATGAGGAAGGAAGCTAAGGTGTCATTTCTCCCTTTAATACATTGAATAACCAATAAAATACATATGGGGAAGGTTAATCTTAGGCATTCTAGCCAATCTCCACACATCTCAAATTAACAAATGAAATTTAGACAAAGCATGAATCCAACCTTCACCATGGTTAAATCCTATTGATGGATAAGCTTGGAAAACCCCAATGCATGATCCTAACTGCCAAAATCCTACCTCCAAGAATTAATAGGGAAGTTAGCAACTCCCCTTGATGAAGCCTAGACAAGACAAGCTCAGCCACGACCATTGCCATGACTATAAATAGGGCAAACCTAAGAAGTCCAAGAGAAAGAGAAAAAATTGGAAAACCCGAAACACTACCCAATTCCTAAAGCTGCCAACACCAAAAATACTCCTTGGGGCCTAGGCAATTGATCCCACCAAAATCAAGCCACAAAGCTCACTGAATTTCTTCAATTTCGCTAAGTCGAGATAGCTCAAAACCCGGACATTTTGGGAGTGAGAAACCAAACTCTTCCAAACTTTAAATTAACCATCCTAAATCCATCTAGGGATTGTGTGATGAGAGGCCCAATCAAAATTTGCCATCCTTATAGTCCCTAAGTCACTAATTGATCAAGCCCATTCAAACTGAACCCCTCTTGATCAAAACCATATAAGGACCCAATTTGACATCAAATTAGCTTGGGGTAAAGCTTCCCTAGGTCAATACGAAGCTTCAAAACCATTCAAATTTAATTCAAATCGACTAAGTCAAAGGTATGGATTTTCCCATTTAATGGCATTCTGGTTTCACACTTTGTGAAAGAAATCATTTCAAAACCATGCATCACCGCATGGATGGGTTCAACGATACTATATAAACAAATTTCGCTCAATTTTATCAAGAATCGAGAGAGATCTTGTTCACAGATCATGGATAGCCTGCAGAATCAGAAGAGATGAAGATGATGAACCTAGACCGTTTGTTCCTGTGTTTTGGAAAGGGACGGTTGAGATTAAATCCTGTTGTCTCCGTTGTTCTGATCCCCACACAGGATCTACCGCATTTCGATCGATCCGTGGACATGCGGCATAGTCTGGTTATTTTAGATTTGTTAAGGATTTAATTAAATCAGTTAAACCTTAAACTAATAAAAAATCCATAACTTTGCACACAAAAATCACAAAAAATAAAACAACAATTCCTTTGATCTTAGGGCAGTGAGAGGAACAAAGTGGAATTAAAATCATCAATTAAGGACTTATATTTGATTTTTAATTTAATTAAATATTCTCTAGAGTATTTTAATTATTTAACAATGTGGAATTAAAATGATCAATTAAGGACTTATATTTGATTTTTAATTAAATTAAATACTCTCTAGAGTATTTTAATTATTAAAAATTATTTACAAGTCATAACAATATAAAATTTTCAGAGATTTATCTTTAGATCCCTAGAGGCCTTTCCTAATTTTTCCAGGGCTAGGGTAATTCTCTAAAACATAGTTTCCTAATTTTCATGAAACTTTGTAATTATTTTTAATAATAACTATAAAAATTCAGAAATTAAGAAGTTAAAAGGGAAAATGGTTAAGACACTTAGGGTGAAAGACATTAACCTTATGGTGACAATTCTTAGCCATTAGAAAATTTAAAATGATAAATTCCTTTTAGGTTTAAACTTTATTAATTAAAAATTAATAATTTGAAATCCCTGAAAATCCTTCTTCTCAGCACATTTAACCCATTCCATAATGGGCTATGTCAAAATTGAGTTTAAGCTAGAATAGACTAAAGATAACTTTAATTAGGTCTAAGACATCAAGTTATCCCTAATTAAAACCTTAATTAACCAATTAAACCTTAATTACATTAGGTTTAATACAAAATAAAACATTTTAATTAAGTTTAAGGACATATTAAACTTAATTAACTCATTAAACTTAATTACATTGGATTTAATACCAAAGAAAAACTTTAATTAAGTTTAAAGACATATTAAAATTAATTAACCAATTAAACCTTAATTACATTAGGTTTAATACAAAATCAATAGTTTAATTAATTTTAAGTACATATTAAACTTAATTAATTTAATTAAACTTTAATGACATTAGGTTTAATCCAAAATCAGATTTTAATTAAGTTTAAGGACATATTAAACTTAATTAACCCACTAAACCTTAATTACATTAGGTTCACTACAAAATCAACATTTTGATTAAGTTTAAGAACAAGTTAAACTTAATTAAATTAATTAAACCTTAATGACATTAGGTTTAATCCAAAATCAAATTTTAATTAAGCTTAAGGACATATTGAACTTAATTAACCCATTAGGACCTTAATTACATTAGGTTTACTACAAAATCAACACTTTAATTAAGTTTAAGAACAAATTAAACTTAATTAATTTAATTAAACCTTAATGACATTAAGTTTAATCCAAACTCAAATTTTAATTAAGTTTAAGGACATATTAAACTTAATTAACCCATTAGGACCTTAATTACATTAGGTTTAAATAATTCCTAAATCCTAATTAAGTCTAATACATTGGACTTAATTAAACTGCTAAACCTTAACCAACTAAGGTTTGATCAAACTTAAACCCTAATTAAGTCTAACACATTAGATTTTAATCCTTAATTAAACTATTAGACCTTAACCAACTAAGATTTAGTCAAACTTAAACCCTAATTAAGTCTAACACATTAGACTTAATTGAACTATTAAACCTTAACTAACTAAGGTTTAATCAAAACTAAACCCTAATTAAGTCTAGCACGTTAGCCTTAATTAAACTATTAAACCTTAACCAACTAAGGTTTAATCAAACCTAAACCATAATTAAGTCTAACACATTAGACTTAATTAAACTATTAAAACTTAACTAATTAAGGTTTAATCAAAACCCTAATTAGGTCTAACACATTAGATTTAATTAAACTATTAAATCTTAATCAACTAAGGTTTAATCAAAATTAAACCCTAATTAAGTCTAACATGTTAGAATTGATTCAACTATTAAACCTTAATCAACTAAGGTTAAATAAAACTTAAACCCTAATTAAGTCATGTTTAACACATTAGACTTATTTGAACTATTAAAATTAACCAACAAAGGTTTAATCAAAACTAAACCCTAATTAAGTCTAACACATTAGACTTAATTAAACTATCAAACCTTAAACAACTAAGGTTTAGTTAAACTTAAACCCTAATTAAGTCTAGCACATTAGACTTAATTAAACTATTAAACCTTAACCAACTAAGGTTTAATCAAAACTAAACCCTAATTAAGTCTAATATATTAGACTTTATTAAACTATTAAACCTTAACCAACTAAGGTTTAATCAAAACCTAAACCCCATTTAAGTCTAACACATTAGATTTAATTAAACTATTAAACCATAACTAACTAAGGTTTAATCAGAACCTTAATTAAGTTTAATACATTTGACTTTGTTAAACTATTAAACCTTAACCAACAAAGGTTTAATCAAAACTAAACCCTAATTACATCTAACACATTAGACTGAATTAAACTATTAAACCTTAACCAACTAAGGTTTAATCAAACCAAAAGCCTAATTAAGTCTAACACATTAGACTTAATTATATTATTAAACATTAACCAACTAAGGTTTAATCAAAACTAAACCTTAATTAAGTCAAAAACATTAGACTTAATTAAACTATTAAAACTTAACTAACTAAGGTTTAATCAAACTTAAACCTTAATTAAGTCTAACACATTAGCCTGAATTAGACTATTAAACCTTAACCAACTATGGTTTAATCAAATCTAAACCCTAATTAAGTCTAAAACATTAGACTTAATTAAACTATAAAACCTTAACCAACTAAAGCTTAATTGCACCTAGACCTAAAACTTAACTTAAAGTCCAACCCATATTGGATTTATGTCTAACCTAATTTAGATTCAATATGACATGAATCTAAGTTAACCCAAACCTAACTTAAAATCCAATCCAAATTGAACTTAAGTCAAAATCTAATTTGGGTTTCACATAACATGAATCTAAGTTCAACAAAACCTAACTTAGATTTGATATGATATGAATCTAAGTTAAACAAAACCTACCTTAGATTCAATTTGATATGAATCTAAGTTAAACAAAACCTAACTTAGATTCAACATGACATGAATCTAAGTTAAACAAAACCTAACTTAAGTACTACATAACATGAATCTAAATAGAACTAAATTTAAGTCTAACCTATATTGGACTTGAATTAAACCTAAACTTAGGTTTAACATAATTTAAACCTAAGTCAAACTCAACATAAATATTAGGTTCAAACCTTATTGAACCTAACTTAACTTAGGTTAAAATTTAACCTAAGTTAACCAACATGATGAAAACAAAAATATTAGATTCAAATGACTCGGAAACTAATTATCAGACTTCTAATCAACTCAATATTTTTAGATTCAAACGACATTGAATCTAAAATATTAGAATCTAACTTATTGTTAAATTTTAATCTAATCAAAATTAGACTTAATATATTTAGATTCAAAATGACATTGAATTTAAAATATCAAAATCTAACCTTTTATTAAATTCTAAGTCTAATTAACAAAAGATTTAACATTTTTAGATTCAAATGGCATAGAATCTAAGAAGTTAAAATCAAACTTTTAAATCTAAAGAATATTAGACTTAACATTTTATAATTCAAATGACATAGAATCTAAAATAAATCTAAATTTTTAATAAAACTTAAAATTTTTAGATTCCAATGATATTGAATATAAAAATCTAACTATTTAAATGAAACACTCCTTTAATTGTAGATTAAGTTCGTTGCATATTATAGGGTGTGCTGACTCTGTTTTGTAGGACAATCAAGATGAAATGACAACATTGATTTCATTTTCGATTTTCTTTGCATGTTATAGGGTGTGCTAAATCTATTTTGCAAGACGACATTCTGCAGATGGGACGAACAAAAATAAAACAAAAAAATCACAATGACATCAAAACAACAGCCTTGATAAAACAAAACAACCTTAAAATGACAAAACTAAGAAAAAAAAACCAAAACTTTTAGGATAGCCACGAAAACAAACAACAAATTATAAGACCATAAAGTGATAACATTAACAAAAAAATTAAAAACAACAAACAACAAAATAAAAACAAAACAAAAACAAAAATTGACAAAATCAAGCTTTTAGGGTGGTACGACACGTTACCCTTAGGATTGAACATTAATGTTTCTTTCCTTGAAACTTTTTAGAAAATAAGTGATTAACATTAATCAAAAGTTTTTTTAGACAATTATAATGTTCTAAGATGTAGTTAACTATAGGAGCTTGCTTCTATAGGAGATTTAAAGAACTCGAGATAGATACTTTATCTACAAATCTCTATTTACCAAAATTTCATTATCCGTACAAAGAACTTCTAGAAATTCTAGAAATTTATTTTATAAGGATTATCACCGATATCTCTTTTTCTACTGTTTTATATCTTATTAGCCCTTATTTGCTTCACATTTCTTACTATCTGAGGATCCTTTTATGGAATACAAAGAAATACGATTTATTGATGATTAGGGAAATATTATAGATAAACAGAGTGGTGACTCCAAAATGACATCGACAGCAAGAAAATCTCCGACATGGCTTCGAACGCCGACAGAGAGGGGGATTTTCTAGAAGTTATGGTGCTTCTACATTGCATGCTTCTACATCTCGAGCATCCACATGTCATGGCAGATCCAGTCCTGATTCATAATCTAAAATGCTGCAAACGATGATGGATAACATTGATTATGCTATGCATAAGGTATTAAATCTTAAAAACTATGTTGATCATTTTGATTCCTATTTAGGAAGACATAGTGATTATGAGTAGAAATACAACATTTCTTTGGGGAGACTTATTAGAGGTGATCAAAGTGTGGTATTCCTCTGTATCCACGGTATACTCAGTTTGATTATGCTAGTTTTTGGAATGATGATGATGATGAAGAAGATAATGATGGTGACACGGATGAGTAGAGGTTGAGTTGTGTTATGTTTCATTTGAACTGTTCTTTGTGTTGATGTCTGATGTGACTTTTTTATATACAAGAATTTATAAACCCAAATTTATATATTTATAATGATTTTGTAAGGTCACAATTTCAAATGAAAGTATGCGTATCGCTCAAATAATAAAGGGCTCTAGTGGAGTTCCATTTATCGATCCCACAGGGAAGCGAGGTACGAGGTTCTTAGTAAAATTCTAGTCCACTACTATTAGACTTTATATTGGAGGGTCGATATAAGTGGTGTTTTATCTACCAACAACTCCAAAATATAGATGATTATAAGTAAGGATAACAACTATTCCAAAATGAAAATTTTACTTCTAATGATAACCTTTCTAGATGAGTTGGTTTGGTGAATTTTGAGATAAAAAATCTACTATTCCTATGTAGTGAATTGGATAATGTAAAGGAATGTAATCCATTAAATATTGTATGTGTAGAATAGGAGCAATCCTATTCTTTACCCATATCTCAGCGTATAAAGACCATTGGTTAATCCTAGGTTTAGTCCCCAAATATGTGGTTAGGCTAGGAGGATACTGGCTCTCACTCTGGAGCTCCCACTTCCTTTCGCCTGAAGGCTAACTCTTGCTTTAGTTTCCGAACACTAGGACCAAATTGGGGAATTTAGTCTGTCACTCTAAAATATCCAATTCAACGCCCATCAAAGTATATTTCTCTATTTATTTGCACTCAACCCCCATGAACTTCACCATCCATGGAATTTGAATGTGGTTCCACTTTGTTAAGAATTACACTGCTCTCTCAGATCAATGCAATTACTAAGAATTTTAACAATATAACGGGCCCTAATTGTAATGTAAATGAAGTGCAAGTAAAAACAATCACATTTATAATTAAAAAATTTTCTTGCATGCATCCCAATATTGTAAACATGAATCCTACTCATTGCAAATAAAAGTAGAATGAAAATAAAGGAATAATCTTCTTATGCCATTATTTCCAAAGAAGAAGGAAGAGTAAGAGAAAGACACCACAAAGCACGAAGAACACACAACGGAAAGTCTCATTTTAAAGCCAATCCACAAAGTAAATATTTACAAAATTATAAGATAATAAAGAACACAATACTTAACTTTTTCCACTTGAAAGAAAGACAAAGATCTCTCCTACAAAGTCTCCCACTGTTTCATGCAATGCTAGTACAAACCCTTACAAATTCTCTCAAAATCCCCTCACCAATCTCTCCAAAAAGGTAGAAATCTACATTTATACTCCTATTATAAGATCTCTCAACATTATGTTTCCTAACATCTACCACCCTTTTTTGGCTTCAAATCCGCTTTAAAATAATGCAGGAACAAATTTCCCATGAGGTGCTTGAAGAAACATTCCAAAAAACATCCAGATTCGATGTATTTAGCCCATAACTACTTCTGGAACTGTTTGGGGCTGTCTGGTCTCTTTTCGGCGCATTATTCCATTGAATTTTCATGCTCTCGAGACACCGACACTGGATAGGGCGCCGTTCGGCGCTCTACTCTGCGCAGCTCCATCGTTTTGCTTCGTGTGGCTTTGTTTCAGCTCTGTTTCGCTCCATTTCAGTTGCGTTGCGTTCATAACAAATAGCCTTACAAAATAAACATAAACACAATCTTTCTTTAAAGTTTAATCTCATTCAAAAATATACAAAAGGTGTAAAAGAGATTAAATAAAGAAAAACTTATCAAAATGTGTAATGCTAAAATTTGCGTTTTTGCTCTTTTTTGCTCCAAATTGCACCATTTTTGCTTCTTTTTCTACAAAAACTATTTCTTGTACCAAAAACCAGAAAACATACAAAATACTTTCCTTTATACTGCAATATTATCAAAAATAGGTATGAAATAGACAGTAAAAAGCTATCAAATTTTCAGTGGATCAAGATCCCCCAAACTTAACTACTTCTTGTCCTCAAGTAATTTGGTTAATACATAAAACATTGATCCACTGTAATGAAATATCTTTCTAGAATACCATGATTTTGACTTAGATAAATATAGTAGTAAATTTTCTAAAAGATCTTTGAATAATTCAAATAAATTTTACATGTGTAAGGCTATCTAGTCATCTAGTTTAAGAGTTCTAGCCTTCAATTCATTACAAAAATGACTGTAGATTGTTCTATTAATGCACTTAAAAGGATTATATGGAAAGAATTTTAGGAGAACACTACTAGTAAAGATGCTAATTCATACATATAAGTTTAGGAAAGTAATTAAGTTCTCCCTTTAGGTCGATCCAAGTTAAGCCAATTTTTGATTAAGCATCTCTTCAAGTTTTTCCTCACTTTTTTATATTCTTTTTCGCTTTTCTTTCTTTCAGGATCATTTTGAATCCCAATTTTTCACTTTTTTTTCTTTTTTCTTTCATTTTGCTTTTTCAAGTGAGGATTACTATATCTGGATAGCCTTTAATAATTTTGAACTTCACCCTTCTCACCCTAATTTTGAAACTTACCACAATCCTTTACCTTATAGGAATTTCTTTAGCTTATTATTGATTCATAATAGAGTCCCAATCCTTTCGTTTCACATAAAGTTTTAAGATTCTTAATATTTTAAACATGTACTTTTTCTTACTTTGAATAGCTGACTATAGTCTTATTCTCTTAAACCAAATATCTTAGCCTACAAAATTACTTTTCATTACAAAAAACTTTCATTCAAGTCCACTAAAGTACTTAAATAAAATTAAAATAGAGTTATTTGAAATTGAGCTCTATCACAGGAAATCATGTTAATAATTTTGAAAATACTTTTTAATTAGAACAACTAATAATTAATTCTTTCTCTCCCCAAACTTAAATTTTAAAATATTTTGCAATTAATTCCATAAAATATAGCAGGAAGAAAAAGTAAATGTTGAATCTACTTACTACTACAACATTCTATCAAATTGATATACAAGTATAATCAGGATAAAATAATTGTAGAAGAAAGTAAATCTAGCCTAAAACATGCTTGCAATAAAATTATACTAAAAGAAAGTACTCTCACTTTAAAATTTTATTTTTCTTCCTACCCCCAAACTTAATTTTTAATATATATATATAGCATTTTGTTTAGAAAATATAAGCACGAAGAAAAATAGTTTAGAAATTCTATTTACCACAAATGTCTATAAAAAATATCTTCAATTATTCATCAGGATAGAATAATATGCAACATAAATTAAATCTAAACTAAGCATGCCAGAATGAAATTCTCTAAATAAATGTTTAATTAGCATAGCAGGTATCAGCAAAGGAATATAAAGATGTTCTTCAAATCTTATATAAAGTTGTAACACAAACACAAACACACATAATAAATGAGGTCAATTCTTCCATTAACTCATCAAATCTCACTAATTACCTCCAATTTCTAACAGAATCACCACACCAATAAATCTGTTTGTTTTTAAATGATTTTATAGATTATAATCTCATAGAAAAGTTTATCACTGATAAGTTGGGTCATGAACACCAACCTCAGGCATCATCTAATCCCTTTAATGAAGCACCTCTAACAGTTATAAATCGTAGTGTAAGATCATCCACAAGTTATTCATCAAATAGGTTCATGATTCCTATCAAATGAAATCAAATTTAAAGAAAGGAAGTAACAAAATTGAGATGGATCTGTCACTATTCAAATTTATGATGTCTCTTGTAAAACTCAAGTCGGGGTAAGACCCAAGTTGTGGTGGACTCGTCAATCCAACTACTACAAGAGAACATACAAGTCTATCCAAAATAAGAAGTCAAGGAATCACCTCCCTCATGACATAAAAAGATCAAATCAAACTATTAACAATTTAAATATCTACCAATCATCAATCAAACTGATCAATCCATAATGACACATAAAGATCAAGTCAATCCACTCTAAAGCAAACACAATACAATATTGACAATCATGACTCTCAAGCATACTAAATCAATGTACACTGATAACTATGAGTTGCCTCCCATAAAGTGCTAGATTTAACGTCGCGAGCCCGAAAAATGATTCCTCCTGGATCAAATTTCCATTTAAGTAATGCTTGATCAATCGCCCAATCTTTTTCAAATCCAGGGATTCCTACAAAATCCTAAAATTTTAATTTCCATTCAGCTCTTCCTTTCCTGATTGATTTATATCATTGTTCCTCATATTTCTTTATAGATCCAATATTCTTCTATTGATTTTTTGAATTTGCATATTAATATCGTCATTGAAATTTATAAGAAATAGATCTTTATATGATAATTAATGATCTCCCAAATTTTTTATATTCAGGATCAAATTCTTCTATGTTACACTTCTGTTTCAAGTTATCTTCCAAATCTTCCCCTTGATAATTATTATATGATGGAGGTGGTCTTTTTATATCTATCTTAGTTAAGGAAATAGGTTTTTCTAATTCCTTAAGAATTTCTTCCAATGGTCTTTCAATATCATATCCTCTTTTCTCAACTCAAAGCTCTTTTGAAATATATCCTCCAATTCTCTTCCAAGACTTGGTTCAATATCTTTATCTTGTTTATCTATCAATTCAAGTTTTTCTTGTGATTGAGTCAAATCTAAAGATATAAGAACTGGTGGTGTAGATGATTTCCCTAAATAGGTAGGCTTTAAAATTATATGCGGTACATCTATCTTAAGTTCATAAGAATTTTCACAAAATGGAATTACAAGTTCACTATTTTTGGTAGCGTCCATAATTTTACACCTCTCTTGAACATACATGCAGTCTTCTTTAGATAACTGTTTCAACTCATCATTATTGTCCATTTCTAGCTCATCTGTTAACTTACTTCCAAAACTTTCTTGGCAATGGTCTTTACTTAGATAATCAATTTCATTCATTCAAAAATAATCATCATCTTTTCTATCAGTTGGATCAATATTGTTCTCTTTAGTTTTGATCTCAATGTTGCTAGGAAGTGTTTCTTGGGGTCTATTGCTAAGTGAATTATCAATTTGTCCTAGTTGATTCTCAATGTTTCTAATCGCAGCATATTGACGTTGCAACTGCTTTCCCATTTGCAATACCACTTCTTCTATAGACATATTATTATCCTCAAATTGTTGATCAATGTTAGAGTCCAGTGGATATGAAGGTCTATAGCTTGTGTTACCCAGATAATTCTAACTTTCATTAAGATTTGCATGATTGTTTTCCCATTGTTGGTTTTCACCCTCAATAGTATGATTCCAGTTAAATTTTGGATGGTTTTTCAAATTTGGGCTGCAAAAGTTAGAATACGAGTTGTTTATGGTATTTAAAGTCTCATATAATAAGTCAGAATCAGTCATACGCCCTAATGAACTTTCCTCACTTACAGGTGTAAATTGAGACTGTTTCATTCCAAATTGGTTCAACTTCCATGATATTGTAGCAACCTGAGATGCAAGAGTTGCAATCACATCTGTATCATAAACACTAGCTACATTTTTATGATTTACCCTTGCAGAGGCCATTGAATATCATTTGTAGCCATTTCTTTAATTAATGCATATGCTTCATCAATTGATTTTGACATTAATGAACCACCAGCAGCAACATCAATAATAGACTTAAGGGATCCTATAAATCCATTATAAAAAGTATGAACGATTAACCAATCTGGCAGAGCATGATGTGGACACTTTCGTAGGAGTTCTTTAAATCTTTCCCAGGCTTTGTATATTGATTCCCCTTCATACTGACAAAATGAGATAATATCGTTTCTAAGTTTAGTGGTCATTGAAGGTGGAAAATACTTAGCAAGGAATTTTTGTGTTAACTCCTCCCAATTTTTAATAGAACTAGGTACAAATGAGTATAAAAACATTTTAGCCTTATCCCTCAGTGAGAAAGAAAAAAGCTCACCCTAACAGCATCATCTGACATGCCATTATAACGAAATGTAGCATAAAGTTCTAGAAAATTAGATAAATGTAAATATGGATTTTCTGAAGTTCCCCTCAACTGGTTGTTCTGCACTAGTTGGATAATTGTTGGATTTAGTTCAAACAAGTCAGCTTCTATGACAAAGTAATGTATACTTGAATAAATTATATATATCTTAGGATTTACATAATCCCTCAATGATTTATGATGATTTTCCAAGTGATTATTTTGAATGGTTTCCATTTCCATTACTAGTTTTTAAGTCCTTTCTATTTTTTGAATTTTTTCAATTTTTCTAACTTGGGACCATGTTGCACAAGTCCTATAGATCCTTTTTTTTACATACATAACACAACAAACAATACATTAACAACAAAATAAATAAAATGAAAAATATATTCAACACAATAAAACATTTTCACAAACACCTTATTTTTCATGAAAATAATTTTTTAACAACATTTTTTCATAAAAAAACACTTTTCACACACAAATAATTTTACGACACCAAAGTTTTCCAATTCTAAGCCAAATTACTTCAACTAAAATTATTCTAAAATTCTTACCAAAGCTTCCCTGACAACGGTGCCAAAAACTTGATGTGACTTTTATATATACAAGAATTTATGAACCCAAATTTATATATTTATATTGATTTTGTAAAATCACAATTTCAAATGCAAGTTTACATATCGCTCAAGTAATACAGGGCTCTAGTGGAGTCCCGTTTATCAATCCCACGGGGAAGCGAGGTAAGATGTTCTTAGTCAAATTCTAATATGCTACTATTAGACTTTTGATTGGAGGGTAGATATAAGTAGTGTTTTATCTAGCAACTACTCCTAAATGTAGATGATTATATGAAAGGATAATAACTATTCCAAAATGTAAATTTTACTTCTAAAGATAACCTTTATGGATGAGTTGGTTTGGTGAATTTTAAGATAATAAAATCTACTATTCTTATGTAGTGAATTGGATAATGTAAATGAATGAGATGCATTAAATATTGTATATGCCAAATAGGAGCAATCCTGTTATTTACCCATATCTCAGCGTATAAAGAGCATTGGCTAATACTAGGTTAAGTCCCCAAATCCGTTGTTAGGCTGGGAGGATACTGGCTCTCACTCTAAAGCTCCCACTTCCCTTTGCCTGAAGGATAACTCTCACTTTAGTTTCTAAACACTATGACTAAATTGGGGATTTTAGTTTGTCACCCTAAAATCTCTAATTCTACGCCCATCAAAGTATATTTCCCTATTTGTTTGCACTCAACCCCCATGAACTTCATCATCCATGGAATTTGAATGTGGTTCCACTTTGTTGAGAATTACACCGCTCTTTGGGATCAATGCAGTTACAACAAATTTTAACAATACAACGGCCCCTAATTGCAATGTAAATGAAGTGCAAGCAAAAACCATCACATTTATAATTAAAAAATCTTCTTGCATGCATCTCAATATTCTAAACATGAATCCTACTCATTGCAAAAGAAAAGTAGAATGCAAACAACAGAAAAATCTTCTTATGCCATTATTTCCAAAGAAGAAGAAAGAGTAAGAGAAAGACATCACAAAGCACGAAGAAAACACAACGGAAAGTCTCATTTCAAAGAAAATTCACAAAATAAGTATTTACAAAATCATAAGATAATGAAGAACACAATACTTAGTTTTTTCCCCTTGAAAGAAAGACAAAGATCTCTTCTACAAAGTCTTCTGCTGATCTATGCAGTGCTAGTACAAACCCTTACAAATTCTCTCAAAATCACCTCACCAATCTCTCCAGAAAGGTAGAAATCCACATTTATACTCCTATTCTAAGATCTCTCAACATTCTCCACATTTTACCTAATATCTACCAACCTTTTACTTCAAATTCGCTTTAAAATAATGTAGGAATGAATTTCCTAAGAGGTGCTTAAAGAAACTTTCGAAAAAGCGTCCAGATTCGATGTATTGGCCCATAACTGCTTCTAGAGCGGTTCGGCGCTGTCTGGGCACCATTCAACGCATTATTCCATTGAGTTTTCATTCTCATGAGATGCCAGCACCGTCTGGCGCTGGATAGGGTGCCTTTCGGCGCTCTTCTTTGCGCAGCTTCACCATTTTGCTTCGTTTAGCTCCGTTTCAGCTCTGTTTCACCCCATTTTAGTTGTGTTGCGTTTGTAATAGATAGTTCTACAAAATAAACATAAAAAGACCTTTCTTTAAAGTGTAATATCATTCAAAAATATGCAAGAAGTGTAAAAAAGATTAAGTAAAGAAAGACTTATCAAAATTTGCTAGGCCAAAAGTTGCGTTTTTGCTCCAAATTACACCATTTTTGCTTCTTTTTTCCAAAAGTCATTTCTTGTACCAAAAACTAAAAAACATACAAAATACCTTCCTTTTTAATATAATATTATCAAAAATAGTTATGAAATAAATAATGAAAAGCTATCAAATTTTCAGTGGATCAATGTCTAAACTACTATATGTGTGGTTATTTGTGATTATGGAAAACATTTTTGTTATTATTTGATGTAACATGTAACTATGTGATGTTGATGTGTAGTATGAATATGAACTCTTTTATTTTAAATTAGTTTTGTTAGTTTTTGTTGAACTTATTCCTGCTGCTTTAGGAAGTTTAGATAGAGCTAATCTTCATTTAAATTTTATGTTTAAATTTCAATTTACTACCATGAAATTTTTGTTTTGGTTGTGATATTATGTTAGTTTGTGTGATTTGCTTTTTATATTAGCCTCCACTGCGTAGTGGTCTTTTGAATATCATATATACTAAAATCAAAATGAACATTGATCATTTTTTTCCTATTTTTAAATTTTTTGTACCTGCATAATTAGGATATGAAATTTTCTGAAAAAAAAATTTTATTTTTCACTCCTATATTTATATATTATATGCTAAAATGTTTAATCTTTTTAAAATTTTAAGTTTGGTGAGGATGAAAAATCAATTTTCAAAACATGAAATTTATTTGTTCTGAAATATGCTACAAATAAATTTGATTTTTTTATTTGAAAGATGATTTTGTGTATGAAGTTATATTAGGGTGATAAATTTTTTAATATAGAAATGTGTAAGAAAATTTGGTTAAAACTTTATAGTAATAAAGAAAAATTCCAAGTTAAAATTTTTCCTAGTGAAGAGATTTTAAATATGGTGTAACTATCTTTAATAAGAGATATTGTATTTTTTAAAAATATAGAAGAATTAGACTTTTAATTTCAATACTTAAATTTCTTTTATTAAATTTAATTTTTAAAAACTATTATTATTATTTTAAATAATGGATATATATCTGATCTTTGCTTTAGGAAAGAAAGAGTGGAATTCAAAATCATTAAAGGTTTATCCACATATAGTAATCCTCGCCAAAAAAAAAGAAGATGAAAAAAAAAGAAAAAAAGAAAAGATAAAGAAAAACAAAAAGTGAAGTATAGTATGAGAGGAGAAGCTTGAGGATTAGTGCTTAATCAAAAATTGGTTCCACATCTGATCTTTTTAATGCAGAATATTTGAGAAACTCCTAAGCTTGAGAATATAGTACAATGAGTATAATTATATTTAATGTAAAATTTTAAGTAAACAAAATAGAATGCCTAAACTCTATATTTTGAAAATCTACAAATATTTCTAAGTTAGATAGAAGCTCATATTTTTATACTTTTTCACTTTAAAAATTTTCTGAACTTTAAATTTATCCCATTCTCTAAAATTTTTTCTAAATTGAAATACTACATTTCTAGAAAAAAATTTTAGAATCTTATAAAGAAACTCATTCACATAAATTGCTTGTGTTGGTTTTGAAAGATTGTTGTCTCACTTGAGGACAAGTAGAATTTTAAGTTTAGGGGAATTTGATATACTTAAAAAATATAATATTTTTATGCACATTTTTATACCTATTTTTGATGATAATACACTTTAATGGAAGGTGTTTGTGTGTTTTTCTTTTAGGTACACTTAAATGGACCAAATATATCAAAAGGAGTGAAAAAGAATCAAATTTGGAGCAAAAATGAAAAAGGTATAAAAATGAATTGGGCACCCCAGATCTAGCACCTAAGTACCATCAGATAGAGAAGGCTGCGCCTAAGCTTCAAAACTCTGTGCTTAAGAGCCAGGTTGTTACTTTGCAATTTTAATGAATTTTTAGCAAATTTTGAAGAGGAGTTTGAGGCATCCATTTGTACAAATGTGGGTAACTGATCAAGGGCGCCAAAAGACATTCAAATTGCACATGAAAGGATGCATCTCTTGGGTAGATTCATTGAATATGGACACATTTTGAAGAGACACCAAGGAACCTTTTGTGAAAGTGTAGAAGAAAGGAGTTTTCAGAGTAAAGAGAGGCTATTATAAACAGGAGAATTAGTGTGTTATTAGTGAGTAGTTAAAGTAAGAAGTTGTAGGATTCGTGCTTAGGTTTCTTCACACTTTTCTCATTCCTAGTAAAAAAGAATCCTACTCCTAAGTAAAAATCCATTGTTGTAAAGAGATTTAAACCCTCTTAGGTTGGGTGACTAGTCCAAGGGATTCTTGTAAGGGAAAGGAAGAGATTCAAAGGAACTTCAAGAGTTATGTGGAGAGGAACTTGAGATAAGTTTTATTATTGTACTTCATTTGGTTTTAATTAAGACTTTTTGTGTTTTCTACATGGTTTCTACTATTAAAACTTTTTTTTGTGTTTCTCCATGGATTCTGAGTAGTCTTCTTTATCTCTTTCCTTGAAATGAAAAGTAATTAAGTGTTGGATGAATGTTGTTGAAGTATTGATCTTTAATGTTGGAAGAAGTTGTGATTGATTTAATCCTTGCACTTCATTTTAAGATGTTAACATTTATTGTGAGAACATCTAAGATCCTAGTAGGTATTGCCTCAGTCAACAATAGGAAGAAATTACATGAGATTGTTTGGATGAGAAAGTAATTCATATAATTTTGTGTAAATAAATATGGAAATATACTTTGATGGGTGGAGAATTAGAGGACTTTAGGGTGACAGACTAAATCCCCTAATTTGGTTTATTATTTTAGATTTTGATGCGAGATTTTAGGCCCCATGTGGAGGGAAAGGAGGGAACTCTAGAGTGAGAGCTAGTCTCTTCCCTATCTAATCCGTCTTCAAAACTAGTCAAACTTTAAACTAGCCAATGTTCTTTAGAGCATTTCTTGTAAAGGTAAAGAGTAAGAATGCTCTTATTTGACACATCGCATTTTAAATACTTCCACAATAGAAAACCTTACTTATTACTCATTCATGTTAAGGAAAAAGATACTTTCATCTATACTTTTTTATCTTACAAAAATCTTGTTATAATTAGTAAATTATTTACTTTATTTTACAATTTAAAATAATACAAAAAAGATTCAGATTTTAAAGCTTTCTGTTATTTGAAACTATTTAAGTGAGTGTCTTTTTATAAATAGAATTTGTGATCTAAAAACCTTTTTATCTTGTAAATTTCCAAAATTATTCCCCGTAGGATCGATAGTTCAGGGCTTAATAAGAAAGACCTATATTACTTGATAATGAAACGTATACTTGCATAGAATCCCTAAATTTAAATATCAATATTACATTCTTATTTACATCGGAATCAAGTTTTTCATGTCGTTGTAAGATTTAACTTTTATTTCAAAAATATAAATATAATCTGATTACCACAAGTAAAAATATATCAATATTAATCTGATAGTAACAAAAATCAGGATCAACCACCTATTTAGAAGGAACCCTCTAGCATATCATTGGACCCAAAAATAATCACAAATAAAAGCATAAACCCTAACCCTAAACCAACACAGTATGGAGCTCGAAGCAAGCCTTACGGGAGCTAGGATGAGAATTCAAATGGATCGAGGAGGCTTTCAAATGACGAGTAACACTCAATAATGGAACAGATCTGATTCAGCTGAACGTTCATTGGTCTCAAATAACATAAATGATCAAAGAAAAATGTATTGAGAAATTCATACCGATTTTACATTAATTTTTGATGTTATTGCTCTTTAAAGAAAGATATTTTCTATGTTTTATTGCAGGTATGAAGATTTATAGATAATGGACCAAAAAGATGAGAAAAGGAGTGAATCTGGAACAAAAATGACCAAAAGAGACAAAAGTTGAACTTGGCCGCCGACGGCGAGGAATAGGCCGTTGATGGGGTGTTTTTTCTCGAGAGCATACAAATAAATTATAAAGGAGCCCGTCGACGGCGAGATCAAGCCTACCCACAGTGAGCCTTAGCAGTCGACCTATGTTCTAGAAGCCCGCCGACAGCGAGAAGGTCGGTTCAAGCAAGATTCATTGAATCTTGACGCTTTTTGAAGAGTTGCTTAAGTAAACTTTGGAAATATTTCTCCCTCTTTAAAAAGAGACGAATTTAGGCTGAAAGAGTGTCCTTTTTGTGTGTTTTTTTAATGTCTTCAGTATCTTTAGAGTGTCATTAGTGTGTGAGTGTGTTCTAGAGAGTCTAATAGTGAGTTCAGTTGAGTGTGTTGTACAAGAAGGAAGAGTCAGAGGAACTTCAAGGAGTCTGCTTGGGGAGAAAATTCAAGATAAGTTGTGTTTATTATTTTGTAACTTTGATTTTATATGAAATCTAAGTTTTGTATTATTCTTCTATGCATTCTGAGTAGTCATATCTATCTTTCTCCTTGTTTTGAGATTTTGTGAAATGGAAAATTGAATTAGTTGTGACTAAAATATTCAATAAAAACTGTGATAATCTTTTTACTTAAATCTTAATTTACTTTCAATTTGGCAAATTTTTCTGTTAAAATATGTTGATTTCACAACTAAAGTAAAGATTACATCTGAGATATTGGGAGATCAAAGTCCTAGAAAGGAGGGTACGAATAAATAGGGAAATATTATTTATTGGGCGTAGAATTGGAGATTTTAGAGTGACAAACTAAAATCCTCAATTTGATCCTATCGTTTGGGTGCTGAAGTGTAGATGTTAGCCCTCAGACTAGGGGAACGTGGGAGCTCCGAAGTGAGAGCAGGTATCCTCCCAGCCTAGCCACAGATTTAGTAACCAATCATAGAATTAGTCAATATTCTTTATGCCTGGACCAAAGGGTAAATAATAGGAATGCTCCTATTTGGAACAATATAGTTATAACTAATTTAATTATCCATTCACTTAAACCTCTTAACAAGGGGAGAGATACTTTTCTATATTGCAACTTTCCATTCAAGAGTAGTAGTAGAATTTATTATAATTATTCTTTATTTATGTTTACTAGATAGTTATTTCAACTGCTATAATTAGTTCGTAATCTTTAAACTTCCTTGTGGGATTGATAATTAGGACACCATTAGAGCCCTGTATTACTTGAAAGATGCGTATACTTGCGGTGATAAGGGGTAACTTTGCTATTATTGAATATTATTTTTACACTTGTTAACACATATAGTTACGAATCCACCCTGTCAATAAACCCTTATAATATTGAGATTTTTTGTATATTATGACATAAATCCTCACTTTATCTCTTAGGATTTTTCACATTCAAGTTATGTAGTATAATCCTAACTCTTTTGGGATTCCGAGGTATGAGGTAAATCTTTCCATCTTCTAAGGATATTTTCACGATTGGATATCATAAGAATATAAGCCCTACTTTTAGTAATTGGTAGGAGTAAATAATAACCAAATTGTAAAGACAAATAACAGGATAGTTTGGTAAGTCACTGAGGCTCTCCTTAGAATATGTGGGATCCCTACCTCTCGCTCCTTTGGCCTCCAAAACCACTATTCCTACTTGAGCTCTCCCACTTCATTTTCCTATGACCAATCGTTAAAACTCAATTTTAATTTCTTGAAAATGAAACCATGCATATTTATCAAGATTTTTCTTAAGTGATTTCGGTCATTTAAGATGTAATTAACTATAGGGGCTTCCTCTATAGGGTATTAGGGACCTAGGTTATATAACCTTATCTAATATTTATATTAGATAGAGGAACTTGTTGATCAAACAATAAAGGTTTACAAACCAAATAAATGTCATGAATTATTAGTTTAAATAATCAAACTCACTGTCAAGTAGTATGTTTATCTCTCAGGATGGCATATTACTTGTGGTGTTATGCTCGTTAAATTGTTAAATAAATGACATCTATTCAGTCTCATCTTTTCAAAATAAAAATAATGTTTTAAAATTAATATATATATATATATATATAATGCAATAAAAAAATTCTAGCTGGCGACCAACAATAAAGTACCTATTTGTAAAGGATCGTCACACTAATGACCTTCAAGTATGTGCTGTGGTGAGTTAGCTACAACACCTTATATGATACGTAATTCATGGGAAGTTAAATGGCTGGAGGAGGAGAACTTGTATCAGACATTGAGGCAGGTATGAGGAATAGTGGATTTAGTGAAGAACTGATTTTAGGTAAGCTTGGGGAAATCTCTTGACTATGTGGAAAGGTGGTTTCATGATAAACCACTTGGTGAGAGATGATAACTTTTAATGTATGAATTTTATAGCACTTGATGCCTTTGTGGTTTGGAGACTGACTGAGGAATACACATAGTGTGGAGTGTGATGCTAATTTATGCGGTGTCATCGATTTCAGCCATGGCTACAATAAACATCCAAACACTTTTAGACGAGCATATGTAGGAAGTTTCTTGTATAGGATTTATTAAGGAGAAAGCTAATTATTTATCTTGGAGGGCATATGATTGATGAGATAAACAGTGGTTAGAAGTGCAATTTGATTGGAAGAGTTGCATCATAGAATAAGGTTTGGGTAGTTTCAATTAAGTGGCTATCTTTGCATTTGGCTACTCAAATTTCTTTTATGAGTATAAGGGCATGAGAATTGGTGTATAATTTCTTGTTAGTGAAATGCTTATTTGAGCTCAGACTTGGCATATTCAGTTCTATTATAAGATCAAAAAATTTTAATGGTAGAATAAAATTTATTCTTGAGCATTTGTAGGAATTGTAAGCATATTTGGAGAATTTCATATTTTTGCTTGAGTGGATATAACCCAAAACATTTAGTGAACTCATAAAAAAATTCGCATAGTAGAAATAAACATTGATTTGACGATATTAGGGATGGACCCAATACATTGGAATGTTTAAGTTGAAAGATAAATACATATGCAAAGAACTTCATGGAAATGATTGTTTTGAATCTTACTAAATTTGCAACTTGATCCATGAAAAAAATACCCATTCTTATGCCTTGATTTTTATTAAATTTTTAAGGATATTATGCATTAATGAAAGGTATTTTTGTGTTTTTGGATATAGGTGATGGAAAAATGTTTAAGAAAAAAAAAGTGAAAAAGGAGCAAAAATGAGCAAAAAGAAGCAAAAATGGAGCCAAAATGCAAAATTGTCAAAATTATTGGCCTGGCGCCTAGGCGCCAGAATCCGGCGCCTAAGCGCCAGGTCGATACAAGATCTGTAAAGATTTTTGACGACTTTTGGATGGCTATTTTAATGGTGTTAGCGGTTATTGGGCCTTCTAGAAGTTTGGCAGTTGTTCCTGGTTTATAGGACATGTGATACAATGTATTTGGATGCTTGGAAATGATTTTAATCGTGAAGAGGTGCAATCCAAAGTGAAGAGGTGTGAAGAACTGGACGCAGAGATCGGCACCTAGGTGCCAGATTCCGGCGCCTAGACGCCAGACACACCTTCTAGAAGATTCATTGAATGTGGACACATATTGAAGAGGGGCCTTGAGGCAACCCTTGAAGCCTATAAATAGGAGGGTACTCCATCAGTAAAAATTGGCTCCCTATCTAGAGCCCAATCTAGAGGGAGAATTAGAGAAATACTTTAGGGCCACTTTTATTAATTATTATGTTTATTTAGAGTGTGTATTGAGAGTTTAAATAGTTGGTGCTTTTCAAGTTTATTTGCTTTGGAGTCAGAAGAATTCAGAGGTTCAGTAGGTGAAACACTTGAGATAAGTATTTGTAATTTTATTCAAAGTTTTATTATCATGTTTTGTTGTTTAAATTCAATGTGTTCTTAGTAGTTAATTAACTTTCTCATTTCAATTATGAAAAGATAAATAAGATAATATAAAATTTGATGAAGAATTAAAAACTATTTATATTTTAAAACATTGTGATGATATTAATACCAGATCTACATTTACTTTACAAATTGATCACTTGTATTGTTAAAATCTGTTGAAGAGTTTTGATACCTATAAGGAGATGAATTCTTAACTAGTAGTATCACATGAATCCTTGGGTAGTCGAAGGCATTGTGCGGGTTATTCAAGGTGAAGTGAAAATAAATAGGAAGATATTATATAATGGGCGTAGAATTAATAAGTTTTTAGAGTGACAGACTAAATTCTTGTGATTTAGTTTATAGAGAAGGAAAGGGTCACTAGTAGGGCCGACCATAGCCACCCTTGGACATCTAGTAGTGTGAGCCTAGATTAACCCATTCTACTAACAATACATCCGGACCTGATCTATAAGTTAGCCTGATGTTCGTTACACTGGATCGAAAGGGTAAAGAATATGAATGCTTCTATTTGGCAAAATACCATAAATTTATATTCTCCACGAATATTATCATTATCTTAGAAAATCCTGGATTAATTGAAAGGAAGAAAGTTGTGTTCTTATTGCTTATTTACATCGATCATTTCATTACTTGCTTTATTATTGCATCTTTCATTACTTGCTTTATTATTGCATCTAGTAAATTAAAAATATCAAATTTATAAACTATAAAAGAAATACATAAAAATAAAATTAAAATATTTAAAAATCCATAATTCCCTCCACGTGGGATTGATACTGGGGTCTTTGTTTCAAAGCCCTATATTACTTGATACGATACATATACTTGCGTAGTACCCATAGTGTGTAAAATATTTTCAATAAAATTATATTTATATAATATTATTATCTATTACATATATTTGAAAGCATTAATTATTACATTTGTCATCAGTGGATTGCGGGTCAAGTTTTTGGCGCTGTTGTCGGGGATTGAATTTTTAGTACGCATATATATAGCATTGGGTCAAGTTTTTGGCGCCGTTGCCGGGATTGAATTTTTAGTACGTATATATATAGCATTGGGTCAAGTTTTTGGCACCGTTGCAGGGGAGGAGCGGAGTAGATTTTAAATATTTTTATTTTATTCATTTCTTTTATTGTCAAAAAATATAAAATACAAATATATATATATATATATATATATATATAATAAAATTTTTTTATAAGTAGAGATTTTTATTTCTTGTTAATTTAGTTTTTATGCGTAGTGCTAGATTTGAAGGATTATTACCTTTAGAATCTGAATTAGAAAGAACTATTAAAAGAATTGAAAAAGGAAAACAAACTAAAAAAATTCAAGAGATGGCTAATTTACATAACAATTTATAAAATCCAATTGAAATTAATGAACAAAATGTTTACAAACCATTAAGGGATTATGCTAACCCTACAGTTGATGAACTTCATAATAGTATTCAAATACCAACTGTAGATGCTAATTCTTTTGAGATTAAACCATTTATCATTCAAATGGTTCAAAATAATCAATTTGGAGTAACACCAAATGAGGATCCAAATTTATACCTTGCTATTTTTTTAGAACTTTGTGCTACCTTTAAATATAACAATGTTCCTGATGATGCTATTAGACTTAGACTCTTTCCTTTTTCTTTAAGAGATAAAGCAAAGATGTGGTTGAACTCATTAGCAACAGGTTCTATTAAAACATGGGTTGAAATGACACAAAAATTCCTTGCTAAATATTTTCCTCCTTCTAAAACTACTAAATTAAGAAATGATATTACTTCATTTAGTCAATTTGACGGGGAGACAATTTATGAAACTTGGGAAAGATTTAAAGAACTATTAAGAAAATGTCCTCATCATACTTTACCTGATTGGTTAATTATTCAAACATTTTAAAATGGTTTAATTGGATCACTAAAATCAATTATTGATGCTGCTGTTGGAGGTTCTTTAATGTCTAAATCATTTGAAGAAGCTTATACTTTAATTGAAGAAATGGCTAATAATAATTTTCAATGGCCTTCTGAAAGAATTAATCCTAAAAGAATGTCAAGTATTCAAGATAACGAAGCCTTTTCTATCTTAGCTTCACAAGTTGCTGCAATATCTAAGAAATTAGATAATTATGCCATCAGCATATCACATAACAACTCATCTAATATTGAAGATTCTCAAACTATTGAAACTTTACAAGCTATTGCTAGTAAAAATAATCCGTATTCAAACTATTATAATCCTGGATAGAAAAATCACCCTAATTTTAATTGGAATAATCAACAACAACAATGGGGTAATAATCAATCCCATCGAACTGGAAATTGGAATAATCAAGTAAATTCAAATTATAAACCACCTGGATTTAATAATCAGAAGAAAAAGTTATTAGTAGAAGAATTAGTTTTACAAATGAGTAATCAATTACAAAATCAAAATACTGCTATTCGTAATATTGAGAATCAAATGGGACAAATTGCTAATTTAATTAATTATAGACCTCCAGGAACACTTCCTACTAATGTTGAAATTAATCCAAAAGAAACTGGAAAAGAACATGAACAAGTTAAAGCTGTACAACTTAGAAGTGAAAAGGAATTAAAAGAAAGAATGCAGAATGAAATTAAAAAAGAGATTGAGGTTGAAGAGATTAAAAAACCTAAAGAAACCCTTCTCCTAATCAAGATCAAACTAATATTTCTATTAATGTGGAAGTTGAAAAAACACCACCACCTTTTCCTAAAAAATTAAAACGACGAGGCTTGATCATCGATTTTCTAAGTTCATTGAAATTTTTAAGAAACTTACTATAAATATACTCTTTGCTGAAGCCTTGGAACAGATGCCAACTTATGCAAAATTTATAAAGGATATATTAAGTAAGAAATGAAAATTTGAAGCTTTTGAAACTGTTGCACTAAGTGAAGAATGTAGTGCAATCATTCAAAAGAAATTACCTCAGAAACTTAAAGATTCTGGAAGTTTTACTATACCTTGTGCTATTGGAGAAAAATTTTGTGGAAAAACTTTGTGTGATTTAGGAGCAAGTCTTAATCTCATGCCATTTTCTATTTATCGAAGGTTGAATTTAGGAGAGATTACTCCCACCACTGTAACCCTTCAGTTAGCTGATAGATCTATCACTTACCGTAAAGGAGTTATAGAGGATGTACTTGTTAAAGTAGATATATTTATCTTCCTTGTAGATTTCATTGTGCTTGATATGGAAGAAGATAAAGAAATACCAATTATTTTAGGGAGACCTTTTCTAGCTACCGGGCGAGCGATGATTGATGTTCAAAAAGGAGAATTAACTATGAGAGTTAATGATCAAGAGATTAAATTCAATGTTCTTAAATCGATGAAGTACCCTGACAAAGAAAAATGTTATCAAATGGATATTTTTGATTTTATAATTGAAAAACACTATCGAGGAAAATGTAAAATCATTCCTGAAGAAGAAATTAAATTTTTAACTGACGAAAATGAAGAACTAAAAGAAGATGAATTACTTAAAGAAACTCATTATATTAAAGAAAACTGAGAAACTTTAGATATAACTCAAAATAATATACTTTTACCCTCAATTAAAAAAGCCCCTGAACTAGAATTAAAAATGTTACCTTCACATTTAAAGTATGCATTTCTTGGAAATTCATTAACTTTACATGTTATTATTTCTTCTAAGCTAAGTTTAGATCAAGAAGAAAAATTAATAGTAGTGTTAAAGAATTATAAAAAAGCTTTTGGTTGGACTATTGTTGATATAAGAGTAATAAGCCCTTCCATTTGTATGCATAGAATTTTAATGGAAGAAAATTTTAAACCCACTATTGAACCGCAAAGAAGATTAAATCCTATCATGAAAGAGGTTATTAAAAAATAAATTTTAAAATGGTTAGATGCTGGAATTATTTATCCTATTTCAAATAGCCAATGGGTAAGTCCTATTCTCTGTGTTCCGAAGAAAGGAGGAGTAACTATCACTGTCAATGATAAAAATGAACTAATTCCTATAAGACAAGTTACTGGATGACAAATTTACATTGATTATCGGAAGTTGAATGATGCCACTAGAAATGATCACCTTCCTTTACCTTTCTTGGATCAAATGCTTGACAAATTAGCTAGACACTCATATTTACGTTTTACGGATGGATTTTACGGTTATCATCGATTACTTATTGCTCACGAGGACCAAGAGAAAACAACATTTACAAGTCCTTATGGAACATTTGCCTTTGGAAGAATGCCTTTTGGTTTGTGTAATGCACACGCAACTTTTCGAAGATGTATGATGTCAATATTTTGTGATTTGATTGACAAAGGAATTGAAGTATTTATGGACAATTTTTCGGTTTTTGGAACCTCTTTTGAGTCTTGTTTGGAAAATATTTCCAAAGTTCGAAAAGATGTGAAGAAACCAATTTAGTTCTTAAGCAGGAAAAATGTCAATTTATGGTCACAGAAGGCATTGTACTTGGTCATGAAGTTTCACAAAAAGGGATGGAAGTTGATCAAGCAAAAGTAAAAATTATTGTTGAACTGCAACCTCCTACTACTATTACTAATGTGAGAAGTTTTCTAGGTCATGCTAGATTTAATAGAAGATATATAAAGGATTTTTCTAAAATCGCTAAACCTCTTTGTCATTTATTGGAAAAAGAAGCTAAATTTGAATTTAATGAAGTCTGTGTTAATGCTTTCAATATTTTAAAAGACAAATTAATAACTGCACCTATAATTAATGCACCTAATTGGAATAAACCTTTTGAATTAGTGTGCGATGCAAGTGATTTTGCAATTGGAGCTGTTTTGGGAAAAAAATATGAGAAAATTTTCAAAGTTATATATTATGCTAGTAAATCTCTTACTGAAACTCAAAGAAATTACACTACTACTGAAAAAGAGGTTTTAGCTATAGTATATGTCTTTGATAAATTTAGACCTTATCTTCTTGGTACCAAATGCATAGTTCATACTGATCATTCCGCTATTAAATATTTAATAACAAAAAAAGATGCTAAACCTAAACTGATAAGATGGGTTTTACTTCTACAAGAATTTGATTTTCAAATTATGGATAGAAAAGGAACGGAACACCAAATTGCTTATCGTTTATCTAGAATTAAGAATGATGTTATTACTGAATAAAATATAAATGAGAAATTTTCTGATGATCATTTGTATGTTATTCAAGAATACGAAACACCTTGGTATGCAGATATAGTTAACTATTTAGTTAGCAATGTTTTTCCTTATGGATTGGATAACAAATTTATTAAGAAATTTAAAAATGATGCTAAATTTTATATTTGGGAAAGATCCTCATTTATTTAAATTAGGAAGAGATTTTGTAATTCGTAGATGCGTACCTTATGAAGAAACTTATGCTATTATTCAAAAATGTCATGATTCCAAATTTGGAGGACACTTTGGAGTAGATAAAACTGCATTTAAAATTTTAAATTCAAGATTTTATTGGCCTACCTTATTTAAAGATGTGAGACATTATGTGAAAACATGTGATCGATGTCAAAGGATGGGAAATGAATCCAAGAAAGATGAAATGCCTTTAAACTATATATTGGAAGTTGAAATTTTTTATATATGGGGTTTAGACTTTATGGGACCATTTGTACCATCATCTGGAAAGATTTATATTTTATTAGCGGTTGATTACATTTCAAAGTGGATTGAAGCCGTAGCTTTACCGAGCAGTGATTCCAAAAGTGTTTCAAAATTTTTAAAGAAGATGATTTTTTCAAGATTTGGAATGCCTTAAGTAATTATCACAGATGGTGGAAGTCATTTTAGAAAAATAAGAATTCAAT
The DNA here is from genome assembly GCA_022702705.1 of Papilionanthe hookeriana x Papilionanthe teres. Lineage (NCBI taxonomy): Eukaryota > Viridiplantae > Streptophyta > Magnoliopsida > Asparagales > Orchidaceae > Papilionanthe > Papilionanthe hookeriana x Papilionanthe teres. The sequence continues at coordinate 153,078,493 of CM040428.1, forward strand.
CATTATTGGAAAACTTTGGAATGAAACACAGAATTGCAACTGCATATCACCCACAAACAAGTGGAATGGCTGAAGTATCAAACAAAGAAATTAAAATAATTTTAGAGAAGACTGTTAATCCTAAAAGAACTGATTGGGTTGATAGACTTCATTCTGTATTATGGGCTTATAGAACAGCTTATAAGACACCAATCAGAATGCCACCTTACCGGTTAGTTTATGGTAAACATTGTCTCTTACCTGTTGAACTTGAACATAAAGCTTATTGGGTGATAAAGGAGTTTAATTTTGATTTGAATACAACAAGAGAAAAACGATTATTGCAATTGAATGAGATGGATGAAATAAGAAATGAATCATATGAAAATGCAAGGATTTATAAAGAGAAAATGAAAATATTACATGTTTAAAGATTTCAAGAAAAATATTTGAGCCTGGACAAGAAGTATTATTATTTAATACTAATTTAAAAATTTTTCCTGGAAAATTAAGATAAAAATGGATAGGACCATATATAATTGAAAATATACCATTATGGAACTGTGGATGTTAAAGATCCCAAAATGGGAAAATTTTTTAAAGTTAATGGATTAAGACTGAAGACATATTTGGGAGATTTTGAAAAGAATTATAAAGAGGCTTATGAGTTGAGTCTACCTGATTAAAAGACTTAATTAGGTCGGGCTGACGACATTAAACCAAGCGCTTTGTGGGAGGCAACCCATAGTTATTTGTTGTTTTGTGTATTTTTACATTTGTAATGTAAAGTTATGCCTAAGTCTTGTTTAATTTTATATTATTTTAGAAAATTTGAATGATAACTATCTTTATTGACTTAAGCTGAAAATTATCTCGAATTATATAAAGCTTAGACATTGGATCACTCTATTTCATATATGAGTAAAAAGGAGATCAAGTTAACTTTCATTAGGATTGCTTATAATTTGTGTTATTGAGTCTATATTGATCTTACCATTCTAAACTACCTATTTTGGAGAACGAAACTTTGAAATTTGACGTTAGGCGAAACAGAGTCGAACATGGTTCCGACGCCTAGGCACCAGATTTGGCGCCTAAGGGCCAGAGTAAAACTATGTGTCGATGGGTCCGGCGCCTAGGTGCCAGATTTGGCGTCTAAGCACCATAGTTACTGAATCATGTTAAAACCGAAAATCTTCTATTTTCACACAATTTTCTCTTATAAATGACCCTATCTTCGTCCACAATCCTTATGCAATCATTATTTCGACACATACACTCTATTCTTGAGAGATTAGAGAGTATTTTTGAAGAAATGGAGAGGAGAAATCTTGGAGAAGAGGCTAGAGACAAGGTTTCAAAGGATCCTCAACCCTAGTTCAATGGTTTCATCGCTGTATGTTTGGAGAAATTTTCTAGTCATCTTGATATGTTTGAAGCAGAGTTTAAAAGCATTGGAGATCACCTCCATGAGATGTATCATCAAATTGAACATCTGGAATGGCAAGAGAAACTTCAATTTGATCATCTAGCGGCTTATCAAGATGCTCAAGTGGAGATATATGCGAAGAATAATTGGATCTACGAGAAAACAGCTACGGATTTTCCAAGGGTGTTAGTATTCTTCCCCAATAGGCCAAGCAATATTCATTGTGAAGATAATGGGAATTAGATAGTGATGTGGTGAGATTGTGATTTCTCTAGTGTGTCGTTGTATCGATTTAGTGAATTGATTACGTTTGTTTGTGTGTTTGCTTTCATGTTCAATGTGTGTTGTATTTACTTTCAAATTTGTGTTGTTTGATTGTTGTTAGAACTTGAATCATGTTATGATACATATTTGAATTGTATTGAGCCCGAAATTCAAAATCATGACTGGAATTAGAAGAGTTTGATTTAAACTTGTGTTTAATTGGTAGATTTAATTTTTAATTTTTAAACTTTTTTGGAAAATATTTTGGAAGATGGAAACTGAAGCAATACTCTTATATGAGTAATTAGAAGTTTAATTTATGAATTTTGGTGGAAAATAAAATTTTTAAGAGATCTTTTTGGAAAGGCGAGTCTAGCGCCTAGGCTCCAGAATTCGGCGCCTAGGCGCTGGTTTGGCCTGCTTACCCGAAAAACACCATTTAAGCCTTCATTAGCCATTTTTGATGCCCAAGCTTCATCTTCTTCCTCTTTTTCACGAAAACCCACCTCCTAAATCTATTTTGATGTCAAAACATCAAGATTTTGAGCCCGAAATCACTTGATTTCTTCATCTCAAGGTCAGATCTACACTCTAATCCTTTTATTTTTTGATGCCACTATTCTGGATTATCTCTATCTGAAGGAGATCTTGAGATGATTATTGCTTATTTGATTGATTACACTGGAGCTTGGAAGATTCGAAATGATAAACGGGTAAATTTCAAATCTTCTAAGTTAAATGGTAGTTCAAAGGCATGACATTACTTTATTTCTGTAAGACTTATACCATCCAACCACCTGAGCGAAGTGACTAGAGATCGAGCTATCTTAAACTACTACATTGAGGAGAGGAAGCCGATAGATGTCGGCGGTATTATTTATGATTTTGTGGAGTCTACGGCTAGATCCAGTACTTTTGTAGGACTAGGATTCCCATCTCTGATTCATTCTTTATGTGTGAACAATGGAGTCGCTGCTGATATTTCTGAGGAGAAGCTGAAGTCTACCAAGCCAATTGGGTAGGAGAGTGTTAGTATCTATGATCGTCTTCGTGGGAAGAGATCTATAGCCTCTTCTACTTCTGCACCTACTCCAGGTAGAGCTTCCACTTCCAGAACTTCTACTTCTACTGCTGAGCCACCGTCTAGGTTTTGGGAATTGATGCATGATCAACTTCTGGAGCAGCAGAATGAGTTATTTCTAACTCAATGCAGAGTTGATACTATGGATAAGAAGATTGATCACCTATCTGATTACACCTAGAGGAAGAGTGAATAGGATGTTGAGTATTCAGAGTCCTTAGTCAAATTCTTGAGGGGTGAGCATGATATTCAGTTTCCCACCTATCCTAGATTTTCACCATATGTTGATCCTAAGGATGTGGAGTTTTCTTTTGGTGATGACGATGATGAGGCTACAAACAGTGATTAGTGGCCTGATTTTCCTCTGAGATGTGCTGAGTCTGTTGTTAGTTTAGTTTTTGTTTGCTAGTACTAATTGTTGTTTGTTGTTTACTAGTTTAGATTTTTTTATGAGACTTTGTATGAATTATTTGATGTTGAGACTGTTTTAGATATTTAGTTGCAAACTAAAATTTGAATGAATGTGTGTTTATTTTTTGTTTCAGCCTACTGCTTAGTATTCTAGAATAGTTAGTAATGTTATTTTATTACGGTTAGTAATATAGTTATTTAATTCAACTACTGCTATATAAAATTATTGATCCTACTTACTTTTATATGCTCCATTATTTCTGTAATATTCATAAAAAGCAAGTGTAGAAGTAAATTATATTTCTTTCTAGAATTTTTTTTACATGCTTATAAAATTCCTTTTTAAATTATACTTTTCTTTCTCTCGTACTTTATTATTGTCATGATATACCAAAACTTAAGTTTGGGGGAAGGGAAAATACATGCAAATTTAAATTTTATTTGTCCTTAATAAACTAGTATTTTCTAAAAAAAATCTTAGCATAACATAAGGAATGAAGAATCTGTTTAAGATCACTTAAATTTTTGAAATTATAAATAATTTAGTGGACTTAACCAAAATTTTAATAACTTTGATTGATTTTAAGAATAGAATTATTTAACTTAAAGAAGAATAAGATTAAGAAATTTTTCTATTCATAATAGAAATAATTGAATTTTAGAAGTATTTAGAAATAAAAAATTATAACTTGAAAAAGAAAAGATTGAAAATCTTTTTGAAATTCTATTCATGTTATAATAATTAAGTGAATATGTAAAAGTTTGCAAATATAAGTTAAGGATAGTGAAGTTTAAAATCAGTAACAGGCTATCCAGATACAGTTATCTTCACTGTGGGAAAAAAATAGAAAAAGAGGAGAAGCTTGAGGATATGCCTAATCAAAAATTGGCTTCACTTGAATTATCTTATATGAAAAAAACTAGTTACATACTTTTACTTAATTTTCATGCATGAATCTTTATTTAAGAAAGACTTTTCATGAAAATCTTTTTCTTGTAAATAATCTATGTGATCTTAATATAATAAACTTCTATTATTTTCGAAATGAATGAAAATGTTTTGAAGTCTTATGATTTGGTTGTTGAATATTCTTTAAATTCTTAAAATTAAACTTAGTTAGTGAAATTTGGTTAATGATTTAGTAAAGCCTTTATAAGGTCAAAAATTACAAGGAGTCTTAAATATTTATCTTTCATTGCAAATGTTATACATTTTATATAGTAAAAAGGGTTACTTAAGGACAAGTAACATTTAAGTTTGGGGGATTTTGATCCATGAAAAAATACTCATTTTTATGCCTTGATTTTTATCAAATTTTTAAGGATATTATGCTTTAATGAAAGGTATTTTTGTCTTTTTGGATATAGGTGATGGAAAAATGTTCAAGAAGAAAAAAGTGAAAAAGGATAAAAAAGGAGCAAAAAGGAGCAAAAATGGAGCCAAAATGCAAAATTGTCAAAATTATTGGTCTGGCGCCTAGGCTCCAGAATCCGACGCCTAAGCACCAGGTCGATATGAGATCTGTCAAGATTTTTGATGACTTTTGGACGGTTTTTTTAATGGTGTTAGCGGTTATTGGACCTTCTAGAAGACTGGCAATTGTTCCTGGTCTATAGGACATGTGATATAATGTATTTGGATGCTTGGAAACAGTTTTAATCGAGAAGAGGTGCGATCCAAAGTGAAGAGGTGCAAAGAACTTGACACAGAGTCTGGCGCCTAGGCGCCAGATACACCTTCAAGAAGATTCATTGAATGTGGACACATTTTGAAGAGGTTCCTTGAGGCAACCCTTGAAGCCTATAAATAAGAGAGTACTCCTTCAGAAAAAATCGCCCCCCCTATCTAGAGCCCCATCTAGGGGGAGAATTAGAGAAATACTTTAGGGCCTCTTTTATTAATTAGTAAGTTTATTTAGAGCGTGTATTGAGAGTTTAAAGAGTTGGTGCTTTTCAAGTTTATTTGCTTTGAGTTAGAAGAATTCAGAGATTCATGTCGGCATATTTTTAGGTTGAGTGTTGTATTTTGAAAATGGGTCGCCTACAGAAATTGTCAGCGAATATTAGATTTTAAATTTTATTTAAATATATATATATATATATATATATATATATATATATATATATATTAGGGAAAGGAGCAACAAGAGGCTCCCTACATGTTACTAAAAATTATAATTACAAAAACCTTACCAATAATGGTAGAGCCCCAACTTAATACAACACCACCCAAAACAAACTAAGACATAAACTAATAGAACAGCTCTAACTAAATAGCAAGCAGAGAGAGTGACATCTCTTCCTGAAGCAAACCCAGGTGTTGTAGTGAGATCTGGAACCGGGCAGTAACACAGCATGTCCATATCAAACTGATGGATGAGATAAGGATCCTTGCATAACTCCAGAAGCTCAGACATGAGACCGAGTAGCGAGTGGAGCCATCATATAATCCCGGCACCAAAATTGGAGAATCAAGTAGCGATCTTGATGTAAGGGGCGAGAGAGATTATCACTTGTTGATAAGGGTCTTTAGGTCGTGTAGGAATGATGGTTCAAGCCCTCACATTATGGGAAGTAGCTCCAAATTTAGCTAGCCGACCGGCGGGTTGATTCCCTTCCTTGTGGATGAAGGTGAATTGAACATTGAGTTTGGAAACTATGGCATGGATTCTACTCCTCCAGGTGACCATGGTGCCGGGGAAGGTTGGAGGGGCAAGGGTTCAACATTGTAATGGTTTTCTCACAATCACCTTCCACGATAATATTGTACCGATTACTGACTAATGGCCATGGAGAGCCCCCAAAATATGGCAATGAGATCGGCTTCCAAAGTATCGGCGGCCTCGGCGGGTGCATGAAAAAAAATCATACATCTACCAATATGATTCTCGAAAATGCCACCAAATCCGGCACCATCCTTAGTGCGGCGGCCATTATAATTTAGTTTGAGGAAGGGGGGATAGGGGGGTTGCCATTTTATCAGTGTGATTCTATGGGAAGGTGTCTCATATGTGGTATCTAGCCCACAGATATTTGAGAAATTGTTATATCTGATGAGTTTTTGAATGTAGGAGAGGCATTTTTGTGCAACTTTTTGTTCATCGGGTAATATGTCATCAAAGGTGGCCTTGTTCCTAGCCATCCAAAGGAACCGAGCACAAATAAGAGGGGCTAGCAGCAATCCCTTGCTTGTTCCAACCTAACCGGCAAGAGTAGAGGCAATCCCAAGAGAGACTTAGTGTGTTGAGTTGGCGGTCTTTGAAAAATTAACCTCCAAACAAGTCGAGAAAAGCTGCATTTAAAAAACGAGTGCTTGATAGATTCTTCCTCCCTCATGCAAAGTCTACGAGCAAGAAGGGCCTCTCGATCCTTTTAATTTGAGGATGTCATCGGTAGGAAGGATCTTCATGAAAGTTCTCCAAGTAAAGAAAGTCATGGATGGTGATAAAGATTTGTTCCAGGGACACTCACTCCAATGGATGGGCTCCCACTGGTAAAGTTTGGAGTAGATGGCTTTAGACAAACCATGCTAGGCACAGGATTGCCAGGTGATAGAATCTTGTTTTTGCCTGTCAAAATTAGTGGTGGCCACCTGTCTAGCAGATTCAGGGGTAAGCACAGTCTGGAGATCCTCCAAAGACCAAACATCCCCAGCCCAGCACTCAGATACTTTGAGTTTAAGATTGGGGATATTAGTACCGGGGTTGAGCCGATCGGTTGGACACCGGTTATCCGACCGGAAGGTGAGATCACCCTTTCCCGAGTGCCGGCTAAACAAACTTTCGGCTTGAAGCCCGATTCCGAGCATAGCTTTCCATAGCTTAGAGTCTCCCATTTCTTCGCTAACCGGGGTCGGGTGGAGCGGTTTGCGATGTTGCCCATCAGAAATTTGGCCCAAAGAGAGTTCTGGGATCTAAACTTGATCCAAAGCTTACAGAGGTTCACTTGAATAATCTGCTGTATGGTTTTAAACCCCAAACCACCAGCCCAGGTAGGCTTAGCCACTTTAGTCCAGGAGGTCCAATGACACTGTTTTCTTTGGCCAGCCCAAAGAAATTTGTTAAAAGCCTTTTCAAAGAGAGTTTGAATACCTTTGTTCATAGTGGTCATCTGGAGAACATAAGCAGGCAATGTTGTTAGAATACTTTTCAAGATGGTTATCCTACCTCCACTGGAAAGGTACTTATGAGTCCAATTTGCCAAATAAGAGTTAATTTTCTGTAGAATGCCTTCAAAATGCCTTTGCCTTGTTCTGCCCATATCAAGTTGTACCCCTAAATACTTAAGAGGCAGGTGAGTGCTAGTGAAACCAGTAAAGTTAATAATCCAGTTTCGACCTCCACGGGAATATTTGATGGAAATAGGAGATAGCTTTTGGTCTTGTTGAACACCATACCGGAGGAAAGTCTGGAAGGAGTTCGGGCACTTGACAATCATTTTGACAGCATTCTTGGAAGCATTGGAGAAAACCATGACATCATCTGCATAAACTAAGTGAGATATTAAGATATTGGACTTATGATGATACCTGTTGGAGGGGTGTGTTATGCTAGTATGGTTCAGTAGTTTGGAGAAGTAGTCCATAGCCAGGATGAAAAGGGTGGGAGAGAGTGGGTCTCCTTGCTTAAGACCCCTAGAGGCAGAGAAATAGCCCCAAGTAGACCCATTAAGCGGAATAGAGTGGGCATTAGCCCCGACCATCTTTTGATAAGGTTACGGAAAGAAGTCCGGAATCCCTGGTACTGTAAGAGTGTCGATAAGAAAGTCCCGATGAATGGTATCATATGCCTTTTTAATATCAAGCTTGTAAATTAAATTGCCACTTCGCACTTAGTGTTCAAATTCAATAGAAGTTCTCGTGCTAGCGGGATATTATCGACAATTGACTTGCCTTTGACAAAAGTCTGCTTGGTTAGGGCGATAACTTTCTCCAAAATGGGTTGGAGTCTGTTGACTAACACTTTGCTAATTGTTTTGCTGATCACAGATGTGAGGCTAATGGGTCTGAAATGATCCCAACTTGTTTGTACAGTGTCTTTGGGGATTAAAACGAAATTGGAAGCATGGAAGTATTGAGGAATGTCTTCTCCCAGAAAGAAACTGGTGATGGCGGCAATCACCTCGGCTTTAATAATCTCCCGAGCCTTAATGTAAAAATCGAAGTGTACCCATCGGGGCTGCGGTCTTAGAGCTATCAATGGATTTAATGGCCCGCGGATCTCCTCTTCAGTTGGGGGAGTAGTGAGATTAATCTGACTAATAAAATTATAATGATCAGTGAAAAGGGCAGTGTTTATGCTGGCTCTCTTAATTGGGTGTTGATGTAGTAGAGACTGAAAGTAGTGGGTAGCATCTCTGCCAATCTCTATATATATATATATATATATATATATATATATATATATAATTTATAAAATAGCATTTGATTTTGAAAGTAATTTTAAGTTTGAAGCTTTTAAGATATGAAATAAAACCGATCTCACATCCCAAATTGTTTATATAAACGAGCACCACATCACAAACCGTATATCTATCGCGAAGGGCAAACACACTGCTTGACGATGGGGCTCGATTAAATAAACTAGAAGATTTGTGACATCCGTTTGGTCTACGAACCAATTTTATAACCCGACAAATTCCCTTGCTTAATATAAATGAATTAAGCAGGGTTTATATTACCTGGGTTCTTAAAGTTCCCTATAAGGGCAAGCCCCTATAGTTAATTATATCTTAAATGACGGGAATCACTTAAGAAAACTCTAAATAATGATCAGTGGTTTTGCTCTCAAGAATTTCAAAGTTTAAGGTTTTCAAAGGATTTAACTTTGGAAATTTCAATAGGGAATGGATCAAATTTGGAACAATTAATTTTAGGAGTCCAAAGGAAGAAAAGTAGGAGAAGCTGAGGATCCAAGAAGAATCTTGGCAACTTCCCAAACTATCCTATCGTTTAGTTTCAACTTAAGAGTATATTTAATGTTATAATCCTGCCAGTTTTAATTAATTAGGACTTATATTTGTATGACATGATCATACGAATAGCCTGGAAGATGTGAGGGTTTGTGCCGTATTGAACGACTACCTCGGAGTCCTAAGACTGGTTAGGACTTAATTTGCATAACATGATTTTACAAATGCCTAACCAAAAGTTTAGGATTTATGTTGCACTAGGCAAACTACCTCGAAATCCTACTGTTTTTAAAACTAGGAAAGGTTTTGCTGATGTAGATTCCAGTTTTGCTAACGACGATGGTCGTGCTGCCTACTATGCTCCAAGCTCCTTGTTGTTGCAGAGGTTTAGTTTTAGAGAGTGAAAATCATGGGATGAGATAAGTGTTTTAGTTTAGAAAAGTCTTAAAGTCCAAACGTCTTTAATGTTTTTTTAGGGGAATCTTAAAGTTGATTATAACAACACCGGTTAAGATCCTACGGTTCCATCATTCCGGCACCGTTATTTTTATCGGATTCACATAGTCCAGATGAATTTGCCAAACTCAACTGAATGAGTTCCACACTTTCATTTAGACCGTGGGAAATCCTGTTAACAACATGTAGGTTACATCATCCGAGGTATTCCCAATCATCCAACAAGACGTTTTAATTTAGTTATAGTTGTAGTTTTGTGTTCTGTTTGTGATTAAATTTTGAGTTATTTTATATTTTGAAATGTTGTGGCGATGAATTTTATTTTGTTGTGAATTTTAATTTAATTTTGGGTTTCAGTTTTTTGATTACCCTAAATGTTTCAATTTTCATGCAACAATCTTGTTTAACCTGTAAGAAAAGTAAAGCGCAATACATGTAAGTAACTTGCAATAAAATAAAAGCGTACCTGGAGTGTCTTCCCGTCTTTCCAAGGTACACTTAAAGCACATGTTAAAGCATTTATATAATTCGTAAAAAGTACCTAGGTAAAGCTAAGGAAAGGTTCTGGTTGTCTACCAAAGTCCTAATCTTATAGCTAGTCAATTCTAATGACGTCTAGGTTCTTTTATTTTGTTAAGGATGATTTTCTTCATCAAAGAACAATTAAGTTTAGTTGTTCTTCTAAATCATCTCATCCTATTGAGAAAGTGCTTAGGAAGAGTCCTAAACATCTTTTCAATACTTCTGAGATTATTTTAAGTCCAAATGAATTTTATTGTACTGGTGAATTCATCATCCAAGAATTCAATTATATTTTGCCTCTTGCTCAGTGAATTAGGATGTTTGATTATCCTATGAGTAAAGTGACATTTCACTTAATGCTCCATTTAAGAGTTATGATAACGTAAGCCTTTAAGGTCAAATTAGTTTATTAAAGATTTTAATAACTTAAAATTGGAATTAATGATTTAAAGTAGTTTAATTTAGTTATGAAATTTTAATAATTTTAAGTTTGGAATAGTGTTCAAGTTGTTTTAATTTAATTATATCTTTGTATTTTAAATGATTTCAATGTATTAGATTAATTTGGGTTGAAAGAGGTGTTTAGATTATTCAACTTAGATTTTAATGATTTAATTTTAATTTAATTGAAATATTTTAGGTTAATTTTTAATTGGTTTGATTTTTAATTATGAATTATTTTTTGAGGTTGATTTTGATATTTCAAGTTTGTTTTAGATTTGTTTTTCAAGTGATCTTTGAGATTAATTTTTTAATGTTTTAAATTTATTTTAACTTGATTGTTAAATTACTTAATGTTTTAAGCTTTTAATTGAATTAAGGTTTATTTTCCTTTTAATTATTTAATTATTAATTTCAATTATCATTTTTTTTTGAGTTTGATTAAGAGTTGAATATTACTAAAGTGATTTATTTAGGGATCTTAAATTAAAGGGTTATAGTCTCCCTAAGTTAGACTCCATATTTTAATAATTCAAATTTCAATTAATCTTCCAAAATTTAAATTATTTAATTAATTAAAGTTTCATTTTTTTCTCTTTGATTATTAGAAATGATTAATTGGTTCCTACCCTTTAATTTCCCAAAATTTCAATCATCTAAGAGAAAATTAAGATCAAATATTTTACCCTCCATTTTATTAGACCTAAAGTTTTAATTAGGGGTTAAAGTTCTTAATTACTATTATGCCCTTTTAAGCCTAATTATTTTATAACTCATCAAATTGAGCTCAAATAGCTTGAAATTTTTATGTCACTTCACTCATATGTCAATTAAGACACTAGAGGAGGAAATGTGATTTTTCTGAATTTAATTTAATTTACATAATTATTTTTTATGAAAAATATGGGTTTTCAATAAAAATTTAACAACATGACCAACGTAAGATTTCTGTCCTTTGAAAAATTATGGAATGTTTCCACTGACCATGGGACCGTTTGGACCAATTTTGGTGATTTTTTAAATTATATTTTATTTATTATAATTAATTTGAGTTTTGGAGTGTTAATTAATTATAAAATAAAATTAAAGTTGAAAAATGGATTTTAAATTTTTCATAAATCTCTCTTACCTCAAGGAGTTCAGAGAAATAACACTTATATTTTTTTGATTTTTCTTTAATTTATTAGAATCAATTTAGTGAAAATGTAAGGAAATTCATTTTTTAATATTAAAAATTGTTTTAAGCCTTTAAAATTCAATATCTTAACTTGTAGACTTAGGAAAAACATTTGGTTTGTTCCCAAGTGATTAAGAGCCAAAATATAACATTTTTATGATTTTTAATGTTTTTATGATTTTTATTATCTTTTTAATTATTAAAATTTTAAAATATGATTAAAAATGAAGATTTTTAGAAAATTTTAATTTTAATTTTTTTAGACTCCCCTAACATCAGAGAAGCCCCAAAACCATTTTGGTGAATTTTTAAAATGTATTATTGAGTTATGAATTTTTAAAGTTGAATTTTGGTCATATAACTTAATTAGTCCATTTAGTGGGGCTAATCACCTCCAATTGATCTCAAATTTTTATGTGAGGTTCCCCTGATCCTAAAGACCTATGGAGAATTGTTTTCAAGTTATTTTGATGTACGGTTAATCCTAATCAATTAAAATTAAGGTTATTCTTAATGAATTAACTCAAACCATAATTTTCCTAGGGTCCTCTGGTCCTAAGATACTTCCCCAAATTTTCCTAAAATTTTCTAAGCAACATGCTAATTATTGGAATTAAAATGCCAAAACAGACACAAAAATTTGGAAAATCAATAAATTGCCATAGAGGTGGACTCTGACCTTGGAAAATTCAGGGAAAGTTCCAAAGATTAAAGGCTACAAAATGTCATGGTGAATTGTCTATGCAAATGGAGAATTAAAACATTGAAATGAGTAAATAATTAATCAAAAATAAAATACTCATCAAATTAACTCAATTCTTTTTCTACATTATTCTCCTTTGTTCACTGAGCAAGTGGGTATTTTTAATTTATTTTTATGATTTTTCTATGGAAAGATGTATTTTTGAAGTCCTGGGTAATTAAATAAATCAAAAATACACTATTTATCTACTTATCCACGCGGCGTTGACTCATCCTTAGGAGCTCCGAAAGCCCACGCGTCGTCTCCTTATTCGACCCAGCCATCCGACTCAGTGCTCTAGCGGCCCGCGGTTCATGTTCAGTCCACTCATCTAATGCGATCTGCACCGTCCATTCGATACACGCTCGATCCAACGACGTCTGTTCATCGTCTACTACTGGTGTGTCCCGTGAGTCATCCACACTAAAACCCTAAGATCTCTCTCACTTCTCAATGGATTTTCGTCTTCTTATGCTCTATGGATTCAACTTGAGGAGACTAACACATCCAAACAGATTATGTGCTATGAAATTAAGCCAAGAAAAATAGAGAATTGATGGAAGCTCGGGAGGAAGAAGGGGTCCATACCTTGGCTCTGAGAAGTGAAGCTTCAATCATAGAGTTGTAGCACCTTTGATTGCACCAAAGGAAGCTCCAGTTGAAGTCTCTAGCTCTGGGGAATTTCTTAGGTATGAAAGTGACCAAGGTCGACTTCAAAGCTTGGTCGATAGAGAGGATGGCTGGCCTGGTGAGAGGGCTTTCACTGGGGAACTCCTTCTCTAGGTCTTATGCAGGTGTGGGTGAGTTTAATTTGATTTTGATGGAGGTTTCAGAGTTGTCATGGTTTTTGGGTGGATTTTTTATTGAGAAATTGGGCTCTGTTAATGGGGATTAGGGCAAAGAGACACTGGAAATGAATTGCTCTGGGTTAGGAGAAGGTCCTGGAGCAATTTTGGTAGAGTTTTGTTAAGCTATGGTTCATCACCTTCTTTGGTCGAGAAGGTAGTGGGTTTAAATAGGCATGGCTGGAGGGCCTCCTAGGGGGAGTTAGGGCTTGGGATTAGCTGTTACATGCAAGGGAAGAACGACCGTGGAGTCCGATTGAGTTGGGACGGTTCGACGAGTGAATTTAAATTTTTGAATCCAAATAAAGCTCTCGGCCATGGTGTTTTCCTGCGACTGTGGTGGCTGGCCGGCCAGGCATGGGTCGCCTTCATGGTCAGTGAGGTCAGGGTTTGAGTTTGGTGCAAGCAATGGAGATTGGCCATGTGTAAATAGCTTGATTCAAAATAGAATGGGGAAGGGGCTCTTTTGGGCATGGTTTGGTCAACCCATGGAAATGGGCTTGGTGCAGCCACCAAAGTCTAATTTAGGCTGAAGGGAATCAGGTAAGTCAACTAGCTTAGTGAGGAGAAGTCACCATCTAAGCATATTTAAGTTTAAGAATGGTTTAGGGGAAGCATGAAAGGTTTAATCACTCTTAAGAGAATCATTAAAGGACTCCCTCCTTTTGCCCAATATGGTATGGTCACATGAACACCACTCACATGGCTTGCATGGGGCTTAAGGATGGCTTCATGGCTAGCCTATGGCTTGCCTATGGCTTGGCTCAATTTCATGAAAATTGATTTTGGGATTTTTGATGGATTTAGGGGAAATTGGCATGAGGCTTGATTTGGAATTATTTGATTATTGATCTCGGACTTAGGTATGATTTAAATTAAAAGGATGATGATGGGAATTTCACAAGGGCTTTAGAATAAGTTTTGGGCCTTTTAAATTTGATGAAAATGAGCTTTTAAAGTCTTTAGGAAAGTGGGCTTTTAAATTTTAAAATGGGCTTTTGGATGAAATTTTTGTCAAGGACCTTGTCAAATAAATGTTGGGTTTAGTTTAGGGATGTGTCATGAGTGATTTGGAAAAGGTTTGGTGTCATTTGGAGTTGAGTTGGGTTCAATTTGGGCTTTTTTGATAATGGGTTCAAAATGGATCAAATTGGGCCAACTTGGGTTAAGGTTGGGCCAATGTTGGTTTTGATGTAAAATTAATGTTGAAAAATATTTATAGGGGTGTGAAAAAGAGTTTTCAACTTTGGTTGGGCTTTGATTTAGGGATTTAGGCCTATTTGGGTTAGGTTTGAGTTTAGGCCAATTTAGGGAATTTTGGTTTTGGGTTAAGCTTGGGTGGAGTTTGGTTTCAAATATGGGGCAAATCAAGTTAGTGTTTTGTTTGTGGGGATATTAGGAAGGCTTAGGTAAAGATTTGTGGCTAATTTGAGTTAAGTTGGGTTGGTTTAGGCTAAGTTTAGGTCATGGGCTAAAATTGGGCTTTAAGCTTCAAATTGAAATTGGATCCACATGTTGATGAAATTGGGTTTGGATGTGGTCTAAATTAGTATTGGGGATATTGAATTGAAGTTTAGAATTGAATTGGATCAAAATTGAGGTCAATTGGGTTAGTTTGGTGGGACATTAGGTCCACTTAGGTTAAAAATAGGTCAAATTGGGGGTTTTGGTAAAAGTGGGCTAAATTAACAAAAATGGCTTATAGTGTAGTTTAACAAAATGAAATTTGGAATATTATCCATTTTTTGGAATTTTCTAGAGATTTTCTGAATTTTTTGGAATTTTTGGGTTAAAAGGGTATTTTGGGTATTTTGAGGGTATTGAGGGGTATTTTTGGAATTTTTGGTATATTTGGTCATGGATGGTCAATTTGAGTGGGGGGAAGTGTTTAAGATTGGTTTTGAGGAATTTTGGGTAATTTAGGCAATTTTGCAAATTTTGGGCAATTTCAAGGGCATTTGGTAGGCTTGGTGGTTTTAGGGCCCCCGGGGTCAAAAATTGAAATTTTGGAAAAGTGAAGATTGATCGAGTGTGAGTGAAATGAAATAATTTTGGTTGAGCCATGAAGCCATGAAGCCATGTTAAGCTCAAAAAAGCCATGAGAGGACTCATTTTAGACATTCACTATGTCTGGTAACATACTGCGGGATGTACGACTCAACCCCAGCACGCTCTCCTACATGTCTCGGCTCCTCGGGGATAGTCTTTGTTGGAACATTCTCTAGGGTTGCTTTCGCAACAAGACTCTTCAAAACTGGTAGCTCTGTCTGGCGTCGTGGTACTGATTCTATTTCTGCTCTTCTTGGGGTTGGTCTCCTCTTTTCTGGCTCCTGACGAACCGATTTCTACGAAGTATTTGTACTGACAGTAGCGACTGTCTCTTCTTATTGATCTGCTGCCAGCTTAGTCAGCATCTTTCGAATGTGATGGTTCTTGTTTCTTCATTGAGTAGGAGTGAGAGTGGCTCTCCTCACCTCTTGAATTTCTGTAGGCATGGCGCTGACAAGCCTGCCTTCTGCTGAAGTCACCACGGACTTAACTTTCTTGTTTTCTCCTGTTGCATGAGCGGCGTTTGCTTTTCTTTTCTTGCTGGTGGACTTTTAACTTGGGCCACCCAATTTCATTACTGTCTCGCTGTGGAATTCTTCCCGATCAACTGGAGTCTAATCAATTTCTTCATATTGTAGCCCGGCTGGTGTGAAATCAAAATCAATCTCAATCACAGCCCCATCTTTCATCCTCTTTCATCGAGTGCTAGACTCACGCCATTTTTAAAGTTTAGAAACAACCGCCCGTTCGACATTTCCCTGCGAAAAACAAGGAAAGGATCAGGGGCTGTACTAAGAACAAGAACAATAAGAAAGCATTTATTAGTGAGAAAAAATTTTATTTATTTCTTTTAAATTTTAAAGGAAGTAGGAAGAGATGAGGAAAGATTAGGAATGAATTGATTTAAAGGAAAAGATAAAAATTTTATCATTTCACATATTTTCTTTTTAACACATTTTTTTTGTTAATGATTTTTATTTTGTCATCCATTTTTTATATTTTTGGGTTTGGAGCCAGTTACCAATGATTACTCCACACGTGTTTCTAAGAATGAGAATTCATTCTTCGAAATATCAGGTCGCGTAATACTTCTTTAGATATCATCCATTAACTGGAAGCATAGGTCGTTCTCCACGACAGTTAACAAGCTGGTAGGAACCCCCTGAGTAGACTGTCTCAACCACGAACGACCCTTCCCAAGTTGATTCAAATTTACCTCCTATCTTGCGGTGTGCAAGAATAGGTTTTCTGAGTACTAGAACCAAATAACAGACTTTGAATGTCCTTGGGCGGACCAGTTTATCGTTGGCCTGGATCATCTTGGCTTGATACAGTTCTAAATTTTGCTGCGCTGAAAGTCGTTTCCCTTCTAATCTTTACAATTCTTCTAGTCATAATCTGACATTTTCTTCTGTAGTTATCTTGTTTGCAACTGTAATTCTAAGTGACGGAAGCTGGACCTCCAAGGGTAAAACGACTTCAGACCCGTGCACTAGAGCGTAAGGTGTAGACTGAGTAGGAGTTCTGAAAGTTGTTTTGTAGGCCCATAAAGCTTCTAACAACTTCTCGTGCCAATTTCTTTTGTTGTCATCCAAAATTTTCTTTAATATTTGGATGAGAGTTTTATTAAAAGCTTCGGCCAAGCCGTTTCCTCTTGGGTAGTAAATCTTCAAATAGCGTCAGTCAATCCCGTGTCTTCTGACAAAATTGTTAATCTTCGTACTCTTGAACGCGGACCCATTATTTGAAATGATTTTGCGTGGTACCCAAAAATGGTAAACGATTTGATTTTTGAAGAACTGCAAAACATGATGTGCCTTTACTTCTCTTAGAGGTACTGCTTCTGCCTATTTTTAAAAGTAATATGTAGCTGCAAGAATGAAGTGATGTCCTCTTGAAGAAGGTGGTTATATCGGGCCCACAATATCTGTGTCCTAACACTAAAATGGCCACGATTTGATTGTCGGATGTAGCACATTTGGAGGTTGATGTAGAACCACTCCATGCACTTGGCATTGGTGACAACTCTTGGCGACCTTCATGCAATCGGTCATCATTGAGGGCCAGTAGTACCCTAATATTTTAAATTTCATTTTCATCTTCGGACCCAACTGATGAGGGACACAAAGTCCTGAGTGCACTTCTTTAACAATTTCACGAGCCTCGGGCTTGCTCAGGCACCTTAGCCACATCTGATCGAAAGACCTTCTGAATAATGTATTGTTTATTAATGCGTAAGACATGGTTCTTTTCTTAATCTGATGAGCTAATGTCTTATCATCCGGTAAGTTTCCTGTTTACAAGTTGTCTATTAGCTGCTGATGCCAGTCTTCTGCATTTTCTGTTACTGCTGTAACTGTTTCTTCTTCTTTTCCTGACTTGTGTATCGTGTCCATGTCGAGCTGTGAGAGAACCTGACGTCCCTAAACTGACACTTTAACTGATTCATCCTGCAAGCAGGCAAATTCTTTTACAAGGAGGGCTAACGCATCTGCAAGATCATTTTCTCTCCTGGGAATCTTGTAATTACATTCGGAATCTGCTCTAACAATTTCATGGCATACTAAAAGTATTGCTCCAGTCTTGGCTTTAGAATTCTGTATTATCCTGCGACCTGTTGAATTATCAACTGAGAATCTCCATAGATGTTGATATCTGTTATCCCCATCTGAATGGTTAATTCCAATCCGATTATAAGGGCTTCGTATTACGCTCGTTGTTTGTACACGGTTACGTTAAGTGGTAGGAGTACCTTAGCATCCCCGGTTACGGTGTTATAAATATTAGTCTGATTCTTGCCTTACCGGGCACTATCGTTTGCAATTCTTTATTTCTCTATGCTAAGGATGATCCGTCGAAGTACAGTTCCCAACGTCGATCTTCGGGGTCTTCTAGGCTCATTATCTGCTCGTCTGGCAAGTCGTCGTTGAGAGGCAATTTTGCCGGTAAAGGGTGTGCTGCGAGGAAGTCTGCTAGGACTTGTCCCTTTATGGCACGAAGAGGAACAAAAGTTATATCGAATTGCAATAGTATATTCGACCACCTAGCAAGTCTATCGAAAAGTGTCGGGCGAGTCATCAAATATTGCAATGGATTAACTTTCACGATAAGGTTGACCTTATGAGAAAGCATGTAATGCCTGAGCTTTTGAGCAGCGAAGATCAGGGCCAAACAATGCTTCTCAATCGGGGGATACTTTACTTTTGTTGGAATTAGATGATGACTTAAGTAGTAGAGGGCGTTTTCTTTCCCCTCATCATTGACCTGGGTTAGCAGGGCTCCAAGGGAGTCGTCTAAAGCTGCGGTATAAAGTAACAACAATCTACCCGAGACTAGGGCTGCTAAAACAGGAGGTGTCATTAAATACTGCTTGATGTCATCGAAGGCATGTTGACATTTGGAGTCCCAAGTAAACTTGGCATCCTTCTTAACCAAAGCAGAAAAAGGCTGACACCTTCCTAACAAATTTGAAATAAAGCGTCGAAGATATGCCAACTTGCCTTGAAAGGATTGTAATTGTTTCAAGGTTTTGGGAGGCGTAATTTCTAAGATAGCTTTAATCTTCTCCGGATCGATTTCAATTCCACGATGTCAGACAACAAATCCTAAGAATTTCCTAGTGGTGACGCTGAAGGAGCATTTCAAGGGATTCATCTTAAGGTTATATTGTCTTAATCGCTCGAAAACAATTCTCAAATCATACAGGTGATTTTTCTTCAATTTACTTTTGATGACTACATCATCCACATAGCATTCAACTTGGTTGTGAATGTGATCATGAAAAATTCTTGTCATTGCTCTTTGGTATGTTGCTCATGTGTTCTTCAATCCGAAAGGCATCATTGTGTAGTAGTATATTCCGATTAGCGTTCTGAAGGCTGTGAGCTTTTCATCTTCCGGTGCCATCTTTATCTGGTTGTATCCTGATGATCCATCCATGAAAGAGAAGATTTCATGTGTCGAAGTGATGTCGATCATCAGTTCTAGAATTGGTAGAGGGAATTCATCCTTCGGACATGCTTTGTTTAAATCTCAAAAGTCTACATAGATTCTGATCTGTCCATTCTTCTTTCTAACTGGTACCACGTTGGCTAACCAAGTTGGATATTGTTCTTCACGGACAAACTTGGCGTCTATTAGTTTCTTAACTTCAGCTATAACTTGTTGTTCAATTTCTAGACGCATTCTTCTCAGAGCTTATCTGACTGGAACGACAGTAGAATCCACTCCTAGCTTGTGAACTACAACCTCTGGAGCTAATCCTAGAATTTCATCGTAACTCCAAGCAAAACAATCCTTGAATTCCATCAGTAGCTTGATCATTTCTTCGGAGTCTTCTTTGTTGAGTAAGGAGCTAACAAAGGTCGGCCTAGGCTCTTCGATAGTACCTAAGTTAACTTCCATTAACGCGTCTACTGTAGATTTAATTTCCTCTTCAAATTCAGCTGGAGCATCTCCGATTTGCAGATCTTCGAGATCATCTGAGGTTTCCAAGTAGTCTTCATTAGGCTTGCAAGTGACAACCAAGCAAAATCCCGTATCATCAACTGATCCTACTGTGTCGAATCCGAGACCATGTTTTGAATTGGGAGGCCGACCGGAATTATTCCATAATTTTCCAAAGTGTTGTGAATGACCTTTTGTCCATTATTTAGGTAAGACACCACGTTGAATTAAATTCTGAACACAGAGAGAATACCACTTAAAAGGCAATTCCATTAATTCAGAAGAAGTAACATCTTCAAGTTGTACATCATTTTTAGTTTTGGAAGAAGAAGCACCACAGTAGAATTTGATTAGCTTAGCACCACCGCCATGTACTTCCTTGACCACCATACCCTGGATCTTATTGGAATGGATCGGGGTCAGGGTCATAGCATGGACATAGTGGTTAATCTTCTCGTACATTGATTTGTTTTCTTCATTCTTTCCATCTTTGAGAGAGATCATGAACTGGGGTTTCTTTTGATTTACTGTTTCTGCTTCTTTCTTGATTTCTTCTTCTTCGAAACTGTTCTCTCAATCAAAGTCGATGACCGGTTTCTTCTGTCCAACTGTTCCAATGTCTCTTCCTCGACCTCGTCCCTGGCCTCGACCTCGGGTGAGAGTTTTGGAGAAACCTTCACCACCTCGCTGTAAGGGAGTGGTGAGTAACTGTTGGATTAGAATTTCAAGTTCTTCGTCATCCTGAACTTCTTTTGCTTCATCTGGTACGGTATTTCTAGAGAACATTGTTTTCTTCGGAGGCGCGTAATAGGCTACATCTTCATGAATTCCAATCTCGTGTACGGAGAATGGTTGCAAGTCACCTTTGATACACTATTCTGCTCCTTAGCAATACTTTATGCACTGGTACAGAGACGACGATACCATCCGATTTTCATGGATCCATGGTCGATCCAGTAGAGCGTTGAACGATGTCTCAGAATCAATTATGTAGAATTTTACAATTGTCTTTGCTAAAACACCGGTCTTCATTAATAGTGTTATCGATCCAAGAGCTCTTTGTCCCTTCTGATTGAACCCTCTTAATAACATCTTATCTGCTTTGAGGTCGCGAGCGTCAATTTCCAAATATGCCAACGTCCGAAGATTCATTATGTTGATTGATGCTCCTGGATCAACCAACACTCTGGAGAGCGTAAACTTTCTGATAGTGACTGAAATGTACAGCGGTCGGTTGTGATCAGATGTTCCAAGTAGTAGATCATTTTTTGTGAAGGTAACACCTCGCTGTTCTTTTAACGAGCAAACCTCGTCTAAGGAATTACAGGCCATTTGAGCTAAACAAATCTCTGGATCAAGTAAGACCCTGATCAGAGTTTCCCTCATCGCCTTTGATTGGATCAGAGCATCGTAGATGCTCAGTTTGGCTGGTAGCTTCCTAAGATGGGCTAGCACATTATAATCCACCTTATTACCATGTTCCTCGATTTCTTCCCGAACGGGTTATTCTTCTGTTGGGGTTGGCTCCTCCTGAGCAACCACCTGCTTTCCTTTATCCTTTGGACCCATTCCCGGAGGTAGAACTTTTCTGCTTCTTAGGTTGACTTCAGTTATTTCTTCTACATCTGGTAATGAATCTGTTGGTGTCTCCTCTTGAATCGAAACGACTGGCTTTTCTGGAATTGCTTTGGAATATGATAACTCCAATTCTATAGTGATTGGAGCCCCTCAAAATTCACAAATATATTCGTTGCTTGTTGAGCTTTCGTAGCCATCTTTGTGAGTGTCTTCTCCTTCGCTGTGGACATCGAGGTTTAGTATGATTTGAGAATCATTTATCTTATTGGAATCAAGATTCGGATTAGGTTGGTTATCGTTTGTTACGTAGTCGTTAGAAACAGTCAAAACGTAGCTAACACCAAAACTCTTATCATTATAAGATCCCGCTGGGGTGAGCAAATAATCATACAGAGTCAGAGGTCCGAGGTAATTCTCCTCCGAATTGGAAACAACCATCCTAGGATAAGCAACCCCTAGTCTACCCTTTAGAGCCTCGGTCTTCTTTTCTTCCACAATCTTCTCCTCCTTCTGGGGTGGTTCTTCAATTACAAGTGATAGCACCGGCTCGACAGGTTTCAAACTCTGAGTTGAAGCGCGCACCAAAGAATTCTGGATATGATCTAAGATTTTCTTTGAAGACTTTGTCCAGATGGTATTCCACCCATCATCGGTCGTGTATGGGTTTATCGGAACAATAGGATCTGTTGAAACAACATTGATGGAACCTCCTTTTTGAGGTTCCTTCATGTATTCCTTCGGGATCGTAATGTTCCCTCTTCGGAGATTACCTTCGAGCCAATTCTTAAAAGTGAAGCATTCTTCAATCTTGTGTCCGATCATCCGGTTGTAAGGGCAAAAGTTCGGATGATCTTTCTTGTTGACTTCTTCTGGCTTTTTAGGCTCTGGTAGTTGAAAATTAGGTGTCTTCTTCAAACTGTGATACATCTTAGCTACTGCTTCCGTCTTGAATGGATACTCCTTGTTCATAAGTTCCTCCAAGGGAAGCGACGAACCAGGTAGTGGTTAATTATGATGCCATGGCTGGTGGCTCGGTCGAGGCTGTTGATAGCCCTGCTGAGGTTCCTGATAAATATATTGTGGTTGTTGGTAAGTCCATTGTGCTGGTTGATAACTGGGTTGTGGTTGCTCTGGCTGTATCTGCACTGGCTGCTTGCCTTTATCTACTGCCGCGACGATTTCAAATTTCTTTTCAAATGCTTTTACAGGCTTCTGCTTGTCAGTCTTGTCGAAAAAACTCAGCTGCTTTGCCTCCTCTTGCAAGCTCCCGACCTTGTTAAGCAACTTTTGGAAAGTCTTGATTGTAACTCCTTTAAGGAGAAGTGCTATCTGGTCGTGGATACTCTTAAGCAGGATACTGACTGCATGCTGCTCTTGTAGCTGTGGCTCACACTTCATACTTAAATTTCTCCATCGAAGTATGTAGTCCACCACAGTTTCGTTTGGCTTCTATTTCTCCATAACTAGATCACCGATAGTGATGTGGTGCTGAGCCCCGGCAAACCACTTGATGAAGAAGTTTTCTAATTCTGAAAAGGTCTTAACTGAGCCATTTGACAATTCTGCATACCAATCAAAGGCAATCCCTGACAGGCTGCTGACAAACTGTCGAAATAGTAAAGCATCGCTCCCACCGACATTACAACAACTAGCACAAAAATGTGTGACATGCTGTCGGGGGTTTCCCGTTCCATCAAAAGTCTTGAACAGAGGTGGTACGAAGCCTTTTGTGTATTGGACCGCATCAAATTCTTCAGGGTAAGGTTTAACCATCTGAATAGAAGCTCCGCTCTTAAACTGTGTTAAGGCTTCTCACACCTGCTGTTCTACTATGTTTTTGATATCCTTTTCGGGAATCATGCTTTGTGTAGAATCCTTCTTCGGTTTTTCATCTCCATTAACATATGTGATCTCCTTTCCTTTGTCCACAACATGGATGATCTCCGGGGGCATTTCTTTCTGAGGTTGCACCTGACTCTGGAGAGTGGCTAAAGCGGCAGCCATCTCTTCCATCTTCCTTGCCATTTGAGAATTTGTGTTATCCTTTTCTTGAAGTTGTGCTCTCATCACTTCTGGTTCATCTCTTTCCACTGCTGCTGGAGCACTTTGAGAAGCTGATGATGCTCGTGTCTCAACCATGTTGATCTCAGCATAATCTTCATCCATAAACTCTGATGAATCTACTTAAGTTTCCAATTTTTCTCCTCTTTCCTTTGCCAACCGTCGGATGTCCGTTCTTAGCTTGCCTATGGCATCCTCTAATGGCCTCTTCCAAACAGTTTCACGGTTTTCATGCGATGACTATTGGACTTCTTTCTCGGGAGTTTCTTTTAATGCAGTAGCACTTTCTTCAGATTTTGGCTTTCTGACGAGACTCTTCTTTCTAGAACACTGCGCTTGTATCGGTTCAGAAATAATAGGTCGCCACACCATCCTTCTTGCAGCAGAAGGCCTAGGACTAGATGATCTATCGGCTGTGCGTCGGTAGGTGGTATCCTCTCTAATATGGTGTCCCGATACGACAACAGGCGAACTAGCTCGCACTTTCTTCCTTAGCCTCTCTGGGGCAGTGAAGGGGTTCACTTGCGGTCCAAGGCAGGATTTGACTGGCACTCACCCCATCCTTCTTAAGATTTCTGATATGGGGCATCTTTCTTTCTTAGCTAGTTTCTCTACTAAGGCTCGCAGTCGGGCAAGCGGCGTAGTCTTGGCCCTCTTCCTCTTACAGTCACTGTAGTATGCAGGTCGGGGTAATGCAGCGGCGATCCTTCAGACATCTTCTTCATATGATGCAGCAGAGAGAGGGTGGAACCTACTTCCTCCCAACAGTGGTGAAAGTTCAGGTAGTTTTTCTTCTTCCTCAGGAATCTCTTCCAGAAAAGCAACTTCAGCAGCCTTGGCCTTCTCGATCCTGGCGATCTTTACGCTCCTATTTCTTCTGTGAGTCCGAGTTAGGGGTGCAACTCTTGAACTGGACCCAATCTTGAAGACAGACGGTATTGCAGCGAAATCTGCACCCTCCACGGTGGTAGGCTTATCATAAACTTGGACTATCTTCCCTTTTAGTTTGGCGGGATTCGAGGCAGGTGTAGAGATAACCAGACCGGTGGGGGTAGAGATGACAGTTTTACAGGTAGTAGCTAACCTCCTATGAACAGCAGTGTTTCTTTTAGCTAGGACTTTTCATAGAGGAGGGAACTCTTGAGTTGACTTCAGGTTAAACTCAATCACGGACTCCTCAATTTCTGACACTTTATCCATTAGTGTGAAGAGGGTGACGTCAGCAAACTTAATATCTGTATTGTCGAATCCTTGTCCATAACCGATGATTCCATTGTCGGGCAGTTCATCCTTATAGACGGTGAAGTCCATTCCATTGGTGAAGGAGAAAATTAACTTTGGTGCAGTCATTTTCTGCAGGGTAAATTGTGAACGTCAGTCCTGAATTATGCTTCCTTTTGTCGCAAAACTTAAGACGGAAAAGAAAGAGTCAGAACACATTTTAGTTTATCTTAATATATTTGCGATTTAAAAGAGTTCGTTTATTAAAAGGTTGTTTATTAGAGGATTTGTTTGTTAGGAACAAAATGATTAAAGGAGGAAGGTTAAAGGAAAGGTAAAGGATTCGATTCAGAATTGGAAAGGAAAAGAAAGTCTTGTAAGACTTCTTAACCCGAAGGACCGCTCCTAAGCTAACACCTATTGGGGGTCCACCCCACCTCAGAAAGAGGCAAAAGGATTTCAGAACCTCTCTGCGTCGGTAGGTGGTGTCCTCCCTAATATGGTGTCCCGATACGACAACAGGCGAACTAGCTCGCACTTTCTTCATTAGCCTCTCCGGGGCAGTGAAGGGGTTCACTTGCGGTCCGAGGCAGGATTTGACTGGCACTCACCCCATCCTTCTTAAGATTTCTGATATGGGGCATCTTTCTTTCTTAGCTAGTTTCTCTACTACGGCTCGCAGTCGGGCAAGCGGCGTAGTCTTGGCCCTCTTCCTCTTACAGTCACTGTAGTATGCAGGTCGGGGTAATGCAGCGGCGATCCTTCAGACATCTTCTTCATATGATGCGACGAGAGAGGGTGGAACCTACTTCCTCCCAACAGTGGTGAAAGTTCAGGTAGTTTTTCTTCTTCCTCAGGAATCTCTTCCAGAAAAGCAACTTCAGCAGCCTTGGCCTTCTCGATCCTGGCGATCTTTCTGCTCCTATTTCTTCTCTGAGTCCGAGTTAGGCGTGCAACTCTTGAACTGGACCCAATCTCGAAGACAGATGGTATTGCAGCGAATTCTGCACCCTCCACAGTGGTAGGCTTATCATAAACTTGGACTATCTTCCCTTTTAGTTTGGCGAGATTCGAGGCAGGTGTAGAGATAACCAGATCGGTGGGGGTAGAGATGACAGTTTTACGGGTAGTAGCTAACCTCCTATGAACAGCGGTGTTTCTTTTAGCTAGGACTTTTTATAGAGGAGGGAACTCTTGAGTTGACTTCAGGTTAAACTCAATCACGGACTCCTCAATTTCTGACACTTTGTCCATTAGTGTGAAGAGGGTGACGTCAGCAAACTTAATATCTGTATTGTCGAATCCTTGTCCATAACCGATGATTCCATTGTCGGACAGTTCATCCTTATAGACGGCGAAGTCCATTCCATTGGTGAAGGAGAAAATTAACTTTGGTGCAGTCATTTTCTGCAGGGTAAATTGTGAACGTAAGTCCCGAATTATGCTTCCTTTTGTCGCAAAACTTAAGACGGAAAAGAAAGAGTCAGAACACATTTTAGTTTATCTTAATATATTTGCAATTTAAAAGAGTTCGTTTATTAAAAGGTTGTTTATTAGAGGATTTGTTTGTTAGGAACAAAATGATTAAAGGAGGAAGGTTAAAGGAAAGGTAAAGGATTCGATTCAGAATTGGAAAGGAAAAGAAAGTCTCGTAAGACTTATTAACCCGAAGGACCGCTCCTAAGCTAACACCTATTGGGGGTCAACCCCACCTCAGAAAGAGGCAAAAGGATTTCAGAACCTCTCTGTTTAGGGTTGTCTAAACAGTGGCCCCAAAATCCAAAAGGAGTTGACTATACCCGTTCAAGACAAAAATGAACGTGGTATGTCAACGGAAAGAATGGTAGTTTGGTCCAAAAGGGGTATTGACTCACTACCGATTTATGAAAGTAAAATCATCTGATCAAAATGGAGAGAGAAATTACTCCCCAGCAGAGTCGCCAGAAGTTGTCGGCATAATTTTAGGCTGAGTGTTGTATTTTGAAAAGGGGTCGCCTACAGAAATTATCGGCGAATTTAAGATTTTAAATTTAATTTAAATAAATAAATATATATATATATAATTTAGAAAATAGCATTTGATTTTGAAAATAATTTTAAGTTAGAAAACTTTAAGATATGAAATCAAACTGATCTCACATCCCAAATAGTTTATATAAACGAGCACCACATCATAAACCGTGTATCAATCTCGAAGGGCAAACACACTGCTTGACGATGGGGCTCGATTAAATAAACTAGAAGATTTGTGACATCCGTTTGGTCTGCGAACCAATTTTATAAGCCGACAAATTCCCCTGCTTAATATAAAGGAATTAAGCAGGGTTTATATTACCAGGTTCTTAAAGTTCCCTATAAGGGTAAGCCCCATAGTTAATTATATCTTAAATAATGGGAATCACTTAAGAAAACTCTCGATAATGATCAGTGGTTTTGCTCTCAAGAATTTCAAAGTTTAAGGTTTTCAAAGGATTGAATTTTGGAAATTTCAATAGGGAATGGATCAAATTTGGAACAATTAATTTTAGGAGTCCAAAGAAAAAAAAGTAGGAGAAGCTGAGGATCCAAGTAGAATCTTGGCAACTTCCCAAACTATCCTATCATTTGGTTTCAACTTAAGAGTATATTTAATGTTATAATCCTGCGAGTTTTAATTAATTAGGACTTATATTTGTATGACATGATCATACGAATAGCCTGGAAGATGTATGGGTTTGGGCCGTATCGAACGACTACCTCGGAGTCCTAAGACCGGTTAGGACTTAATTTGCATAACATGATTATACAAATGTCTAATGAAAAGTTGAGGATTTATGTTGCATTAGGCAAACGACCTCGAAATCCTATGGCTTGGTTACTCAAAACTAGGAAAGGTTTTGCTGATGTAGATTCCAGTTTTTCTGATGACGATGGTCGTGCTGCCCACTATGCTCCAAGCTCCTTGTTGTTGCAGAGGTTTATTTTTAGAGAGTGAAAATTAGGGGATGACAGAAGTGTTTTGGTTTAGAAAAGTCTTAAAGTCCAAATGTCTTTAATGTTTTATTAGGAGAATCTTAAAGTTGATTATAACAACACCGGTTAAGATCCCACGGTTCCATTATTTCTGCACCGTTATTTTTATCGGATTCACTTAGTCCATATAAATTTGCTAAACTCAATTGAACGAGTTCCACACTTTCATTTAGACCGTGGAAAATCCCGTTAGCAACGCGTAGGTTACATCATCCGAGGTATTCCCGATCATCCAACAAGGCGTTTTAATTTTGTTATTGTTGTAGTTTTGTGTTCTCTTTATGATTAAATTTTGAGTTGTTTTATATTTTGAAATGTTGTAGCGGTGAATTTTATTTTGTTGTGACTTTTAATTTAGTTTTGGGTTTCAGTTTTTTGATTACCCTAAAGGTTTCAGTTTTCATGCAACAATCTTGTTTAACATGCAAGAAAAGTAAAGCACAGTACATGTAAGTAACTTGCAATAAAATAAAAGCGTATCTGGAGGGTCTTCCCGTCATCCCAAGCTACACTTAAAGCACATGTTAAGGCATTTATATAATTTGCAACAAGTACCTAAGTAAAGCTAAGGAAAGGTTCCGGTTGTCTACCAAAGTCCTAATCCTATAGCTAGTCAATTCCTATGACGTCTAGGTTCTTGTGTTTTGTTAAGGATGATTTTCTTCATCAAAGAACAATCTCATCCTATTGAGAAAGTGCTTAGGACGAGTCCTAAACATCTTTTCAATACTTCTGAGATTATTTTGAGTCCAAATGAATTTTATTGTACTGGTGAATTAATCATCCAAGAATTCAATTAAATTTTGCCTCTTGCTCAGTGATTTAGGATGTTTGATTATCCTATGAGTAAAGTGACATTTCACTTAATGCTCTATATAAGAGTTATGATAACGCAAGCCTTTAAGGGCAAATTAGTTTATTAAAGATTTTAATAACTTAAAGTTGGAATTGATGATTTAAAGTGGTTTAATTTAGTTATGAAACTTTAATAATTTTAAGTTTGGAATAGTGTTCAAGTTATTTTAATTTAATTAAATCTTTATATTTTAAATTATTTCAATGTATTAGATTAATTTGGGTTGAAAGAGGTGTTTAGATTATTCAACTTAGATTTTAATGATTTAATTATAATTTAATTGAAATATTTTAAGTTAATTTTTAATTGGTTTGATTTTTAATTATGAATTATTTTTTGAGGTTGATTTTGATATTTCAAGTTTATTTTAGATTTTTTTTCAAGTGATCTTTGAGATTAATTTTTTAATGTTTTAAATTTATTTTAACTTGATTGTTAAATTACTTAATGTTTTAAGCTTTTAATTTAATTAAGGTTTATTTTCCTTTTAATTATTTAATTATTAATTTCAATTATCATTTTTTTTAGTTTGATTAAGAGTTGAATATTACTAAAGTGATTTATTTAGGGATCTTAAATTAAAGGGTTATAGTCTCCCTAAGTTAGACTCCCTATTTTAATAATTCAAATTTCAATTAATCTTCCAAAATTTAAATTATTTAATTAATTAAAGTTTCATTTTTTTCTCTTTGATTATTAGAAATGATTAATGGGTTCCTACCCTTTAATTTCCCAAAATTTCAATCATCTAAGAGAATATTAAGATCAAATAATTTACCCTCTATTTGATTAGACCTAAAGTTTTAATTAGGGGTTAAAGTTCTTAATTACTATTATGCCCTTTTAAGCCTAATTATTTTATAACTCATCAAATTGAGCTCAAATAGCCTGAAATTTTTATGTCACTTCACTCATATGTCAATTAAGACACTAGAGGAGGAAATGTGATTTTTTTGAATTTAATTTAATTTATGTAATTATTTTTATGAAAAATATGGGTTTTCAATAAAAATTCAACAACATGACCAACGTAAGGTTTCTGTCCTTCAAAAAATTATGGAATGTTCCCACTAACCAGAGGACCATTTGGACCAATTTTGGTGATTTTTTGAAATTATATTTTATTTATTATAATTAATTTGAGTTTTGGAGTGTTAATTAATTATAAAATAAAATTAAAGTTGAAAAATGGATTTTATATTTTTCATAAATCTCTGTGATCTTAAGGAGTTCAGAGAAATAAATTTTATATTTTTTTGATTTTTCTTTGATTTATTAGAATTAATTTAGTGAAAATGTAAGCAAATTCATTTTTTAATACTAAAAATTGTTTTAAACCTTTAAAATACAATATCTTAACTTATAGACTTAGGAAAAACATTTGGTTTGTTTCTAAGTGATTAGAAGGCAAAATATAACATTTTTATGATTTTTAATGTTTTTATGATTTTTATTATCTTTTTAATTATTAAAATATTAAAATATGATTAAAAATGAAGATTTTTAGAAAATTTTAATTTTATTTTTTTTAGACTCCCCTAACATCAGAGAAGCCCCAAAACCATGTTGATGAATTTTTAAAATGTATTATTGGAGTTATGAATTTTTAAAGTTGAATTTTGGTCACATAACTTAATTAGTCCATGTAGTGGGGCTAATCACCTCCAATTGATCTCAAATTTTTATGTGAGGTTCCCCTGATCCTAAAGACCTATGGAGAATTATTTTCAAGTTATTTTGATGTATGGTTAATCCTAATCAATTAAAATTCAATTTTGTGTGTTTAGGCTAATTAAGGTTATTCTTAATGAATTAACTCAAACCATAATTTTCTTAGGGTCCTCTGGTCCTAAGATACTTTCCCAAATTTTCCTAAAATTTTCTAACCAACATGCTAATTATTGGAATTAAAATGCCAAAACAGACACAAAAATTTGGAAAATCAATAACTTGCCATAGAGGTGGACTCTGACCTTGGAAAATTCAGGGAATGTTCCCGAGATCAGAGGCTACAAAAGCCATATGGTCTCATGCCATGGTGAATTGTCTATGCAAATGAAGAATTAAAACATTGAAATGAGTAAATACTTAATTAAAAATAAAATACTCATCAAATTAACTCAATTCTTTTTCCACATTATTTTCCTCTATTCACTGAGCAAGAGGGTATCTTTAATTTATTTTTATGGTTTTTTTATACAAAGATATGGATTTTTGAAGTTATGGGTAATTAAATAAATAAAAAATACCCTATTTATCTACTTATCCACGCGGCGCCGACTCATCCTCGACAGCTCTGAAAGCCCACGCGTCGCCTCCTTATTCGACGCAGCCATCCGACTCATTGCTCCAGGGGCCCGTGGTTCATGTCCTGTTCACTCATCCTACGCGATCTGCACCGTCCATTCAATACACGCTCGATCCAACGGCATCTGGTCATCATCTACGACTGGTGTGTCCTGTGAGCCGTCCACACTAAAACCCTAAGATATCTCTCGTTTCTCAATGAATTTTTGTGTTCTTATGCTCTATGGATTTGTCTTGAGGAGACGAACACATCCATACATTTTATGTGCTAAGAAATTAAGCCAAGCAAAATAGAGAATCGGTGGAAGCTCGGGAGGAAGAAGGGGTCCATACCTTGGCTCTGAGAAGTGAAGCTTCAATCAAAGAGTTGTAGCACCTTTGATTGCACCCAGGGAAGCTCCGGATGAAGTCTCTAGCTGCGGGAATTGCCTGAGTATGAAAGTGACTAAGGCCGTTTTCAAAGCTTAACCGATGAGAGGATGGTCGGCCCGGTGAGGGGGCTTTCACCTGGGAACTCCTTCTCTAGGTCTTGTGCGGGTGTGGGTGAGTTTAATTTGACTTTGGTGGAGGTTTCAGAGTTGTCCTGGTTTTTGGGTGGATTTTTTACTGAGAAATTGGGCTCTGTTAATGGGGATTAGGGCAAAGGGACATTGGGAATCAATTGCTCTGGGTTAGGAGAAGGTCCTGAAGCAATATTGGCAGAGTTTTGTTAAGCTCTGGTTCATCACCTTCTTTGGCCGAGAAGGTGGTGGGTTTAAATAGGCATGGCTGGAGGGCCTCCTAGGGGGAGTTAGGGCTTGGGATCAGCCGCTCTATGCGAGGGAAGAACGACCATGGAGTCCGATTGAGTTGGGACGACTCGGCCAGGTGAATTTGAACTTTTGAATCTAAATAAAGCTCTCGGCCATGGTGTTTTCCAGTGACTGTGGTGGCTGGCCGGCCAGGCATGGGTCACCTTCATGGTCAGCGAGGTCAGGGTTTGAGTTTGGTGCAAGCAATGGAGATTGGCCATGTGTAAAGAGCTTGATTCAAAATGGAATGGGGAAGGGGCTCCTTTAGACTTGGTTTGGTCAACCCATGGAAATGGGCTTGGTACACCCACCAAGGTCCGATTTGGGTGAAGGGAATCGGGTAAGTCGGCTAGCTTAGTGGGGAGAAGTCACCATCTAAGCATATTTAAGTTTAAGCATGGTTTAGGGGAAGCATGAAAAGGTTTAATCACTCTTAAGGGAATCTTTAAAGGACTCCCTCCTTTTGCCAAATATGGTATGGTCACATGAATACCACTCACATGGCATGCATGGGGCTTAAGGATGACTTCATGGCTAGCCTATGGCTTGCCCATGGCTTGGTTCAATTTCATGAAAATGGATTTTGGGATTTTTTATGGATTTAGGGAAAATTGGCATGAGGCTTGATTTGGAATTGTTTGATTATTGATTTAGGACTTAGGGATGATTTCAATTAAAAGGATGATTATGGGAAATTCACATGGGCTTTAGAATAAGTTTTGGGCCTTTTAAATTTGATGAAAATGGGCTTTTAAAGTCTTTAGGAAAGTGGGCTTTTAGATTTCAAAATGGGCTTTTGGATGAACGTTTTGTGAAGTACCATGTCAAATAAATGTTGAGTTTAGTTTAGGGATGTGTCATGAGTGATTTGGAAAAGGTTTGGTGTCATTTGGAGTTGAATTGGGTTCAATTTGGACTTTTTGATAATGTGTTCAAAATGGATCAAATTGGGCCAACTTGGGTTAAGGTTGGGCCAAGGTTTGGTTTAATGTAAAATTAATGTTGAAAAATGTTTATGGGGGTGTGACAAAGAGTTTTCAACTTTGGTTTGGCTTTGATTTAGGGATTTGGGCCTATTTGGGTTAGGTTTGGGTTTAGGCCAATTTAGGGAATTTTGGTTTTGGGTTAAGCTTGGGTAGAGTTTAGTTTCAAATTTGGGGCAAATCAAGTTAGTATTTTGTTTGTGGGGATGTTAGGAAGGCTTAGGTAAATATTTGGGGCTAATTGGAGTAAAGTTGGGTTGGTTTAGGCTAACTTTAGGTCATGGGCCAAAATTGGGCTTTAAGCTTCAAATTGAAATTGGATCCACATGTTGATGAAATTGGGTTTGTATTTGGTCTAAATTGGTATTGAGGATATTGAATTGAAGTTTAGAATTGAATTGGATCAAAATTGAGTTCAATTGGGTTGGTTTGGTGGGACATTGGGTCCACTTAGGTTAAAAATAGGTCAAATTGGGGTTTTGGTAAAAGTGGACTAAATTGGAAAAATTGGCTTATGGTGTTGTTGAACAAAATGCAATTTGGAATATTTGAGATTTTCTGGAATTTTTTGGGAATTGTCTGAGTTTTGTGGAATTTTTGGGTTAAAAGGGTATTTTGGGTATTTGGAGGGTATTGAGGGGTATTTTTGGAATTTTTGGTATATTTTGTCATGGATGATCTATTTGAGTGGGGGGAAGTTTTTAGGATTGGTTTTGAGGAATTTTGGGTAATTTAGGCAATTTTTCAAATTTTGGGCAATTTCAAGGGCATTGGTAGGCTTGGTGGTTTTAGGGCCCCCCGGGGTCAAAAATTGAAATTTTGGAAAAGTGAAGATTGATCAAGTGTAAGTGAAATGAAATCATTTTGGTTGAGCCATGAAGCCATGTTAAGCTCACAAAAGCCATGAGAGGACTCATCCCATGTTAAGCTCATAAAAGCCATGAGAGGACTCATTTTGGATATTCACTACGTTGTTCCTAACCCTCTTAGCTAGGGGCCTAGGGGTTGAGGTCCATCCATATGAATTGCCTACATGAGTCGGGAAGTCAAATTGGTTAAAGGTAGTTTTAGGGTTTGGAATGTGTGTGTGTGGGAGTGTGGTGTGTGCAAGCTTACCGTCACTGGACCGAGCCACCGCAGGTAATCCTAAGGACAAAGAGTCACATAGGAAACTCATCCTTTAAACCTCCACATTAGATTTTAACCCTCCATGTGGCTTAGGGGTTTATAGTCAAACTTGTGGGGTTTGAAGGGAGTCAAGAAGTGTTTTGAATTTCTAGGTGATGGGTCTCATTTCTAGTCCTCTAAGATAGTCAAGGAGAAGCCCTATGGCAAGATCCTATGTACTAAGGAGAGAGATCGGACCTCATCGAAAATGAGGTCGACAGTTCGATAGGAGAAACACTTGAGATAAGTATTTGTAATTTTATTCGAAAGTTTTATTATCATGTTTTGTTGTTTAAATTCGATGTGTTACGAGTAGTTAGTTTACTTTCTCCTTTCAATTATGAAAATATAAATAAGATAATATAAAATTCGATGGAGAATTAAAAACTATTTATATTTTAAAACATTGTGATGATATTAATACCGGATCTTCATTTACTTTACAAATTGATCACTTGTATTATTAAAATCTGTTGAAGAGTTTTGATACCTAGAAGGAGATGAATTCTTAACTAGTAGATATCACATGAATCCTTGGGTAGTCGAAGGCCTTGTGCAGGTTATTCAAGTTGAAGTACAAATAAATAGGAAGATATTATATAATGGGTGTAGAATTAATAAGTTTTTAGAGTGACAAACTAAATTCTTGTGATTTAGTTTATAGAGAAGGAAAGGGTCACTAGTAAGGCCGACCATAGCCACCCTTGGACATCTAGTAGTGTGAGCCTAGATTAACCCATTCTACTAACAATACATCCGGATCTGATCTATAGGTAGCCAATGTTCGTTACACCTGAATCAAAGGGTAAAGAATATGAATGCTTCTAATTGGCACAATACCATAAATTTATATTCTCCACGTATATTATCATTATCTTAGAAAATCATTGATTAATTGAAAGGAAGAAAGTTGTGTTCTTATTGTTATTTACACCAATCATTTAATTACTGTTTTATTATTGCATCTTTCATTACTGCTTTATTATTGCATCTAGTAAATTAAAAATATCAAATTTATAAACTATAAAAAAATACATAAAAATAAAATTAAAATATTTAAAAATTCATAACTCACTCCTCGTGGGATCGATATTGGGGTCTTTGTTACAAGCTCTATATTATTTGATACGATACGTATACTTTGCATAATACTCTCTAGTGTGTAAAATATTTTCAATAAAATTATATTTGTATACACTAGTTGTTATTATTATCTATTACATATATTTGAAAGCATTAATTATTATATTTGTCATCGACGGATTGCGGGTCGAGTTTTTAGCATTATTCTTTGGGGATTGAATTTTTAGTACGCATATATATAGCATTAGGTCACAACTATTACATAAATAAAATGTAGAAGATATTCCATGTCTCGGTTGGGAGTTGAATAGGTGAAGTAAAGTATCCATATGAGGCTGTCCAAACATTTTGTGCCACAATGTAGACAATTGGGTGGACGTAGACAAAGCTTGATGAGTGACTGGAGTAGATGGATGGCATTGTGAAATGGAGATGAAGTAAAGCCCCTTGGAGCTATTGCCACAAAGTAGAATTTGATGAGTATGTGAATTAAAAATAAGAAAATAAGATTTAGCAAATAGAATGACAACAATATTGTCTTCAATGAGCTTATGAACAAAAAGTAGATTGTGGGAAAGTGAGTGTACATGCCATATGGAAGCAAGATGAAGATTGTGGGTTGGTGTAAGGAGAATACCATCACCTTTGTGTCTTACCTCTATTGGTTGACCATTTCCCATGAGGAACTTGTTCATATTATTCAGCTTATGTGACCAGTTGAAGTTGGTTGAGGTCTAATGTTAGATGAGATTTAGCTCCAGAAACTAAAACCCATGATGATTTTGTTAGCAATGCCTTGTTGGTAGGTGTGTATTCAATATTCAGATGATGCTCTCAATGCATACCTGAGTGGCAAAATTTGTTTCATATTTGGCTCATAACTGAATATTAGATTGAAGTGTGGTCTGGTTTAGCTCCAACAGAAGTAGAGGGTTGGTTTGTTCCACAACCACGAGATAAGTTCTTTGAGCACCCTTGGGAAGCCTTCATAACTATATGTGGGCCAGTCGAAGACCCCACCATGCCTTGATCCATTGTTTGGTTAGATTCCTTACTACATAATAATGCATAGAAGTAATTTTGCTCGATTGGTTGTAGTTGTGTTTGGATCACCGACTTTAATGTTTGCTACTTTGATGGTGGCCCATATAACTTGTATAGAATAATATCCTCAAGATCTTTATGTCCATCTATAGGTGAGATATAATCCACAAGGGCTTTGATGGTAGGGAGATATTGGATAGCTTATGAAGCTCATTTTCAGTTAGATAAGTGTCGATCTATTTGTCAGTTGGAGACACTTAGCTAAGATTCTCAAAATTTTAGCGGTGGTGGATATATGAACTACATAGGGTAAAATTGGGTTATAAATCATTGAGAACAATCCTGCAATCGGGTTTGATGAATGAGAATCCAACTTCAGTATCAAGGGTTAGGATTTAGGGTGTCATCACTGAAGGATAGATATCTAAGTGGACATGGAATGGTCCCTTGTATGAAACCCATAAACCATTCACTGAAAAGATTTTAAGGACTTGTGATTGCCATGTGTGGTAATTCTCAGTAGTAAGAGGAGCTTGGTTAAAGTTTTTTAGATTATTCAGTAGAAATTTCAGTAAAGCAGGTATAATATTAGCTAGTAGGGTTTCTAGGATGGGGAAATCAAGGGTTTCAGATAGTGGAGGGGTACTAATTGCAGTAGGCGAGCACTGACTCAGATTCAATTGAGGTATATATTGAATGGGAAGAAAGCGAATAAAATTCATGACAGTAAGAAGAGAAAAAGTACGAATCCTTACTCTCCTAAACTTATATGAAGCTTGCGAGGATGATCGACAGCCAATCTAGATTTCTCCATCGCCTCCTTAGTTCCGGATTGGAGAGATCGAGGTTGGTGAGAACCCGATTATAGGTTTTGCTGCTCTGATACCATGAAGCAGGAAGGAGAAAGGGAATTCACACATAACAATTTCATTCGCCTGAATACAGATACAGAAAATATATGTATATAGGAGCAGAATATTTTAGTAGCCTTTTTAACATAAGATCTAATTACCCATAGGTAGTTACAAGAATAGTTCACTCCACCTGTTGTTCCTTAGCACTTGGTGCATTATAACATACCTGAAAATATTTCTACTGTGAATAGCCAAATTGCTTTCTTATCATTGTCTAATTTATTATGTCTTCTCTAAGAGAAAAGAAAGAGTGAATAGAGTAGACTGCAATGCAAATATTTTGTTTGGTTGGTTCTTTAGTTCGGAGAAATTAATATTACAACGAAATTAATAAATAATCCATGATTAATGTTCTACAACGTATATCTTTTCAACCAAACTTAATCAAGGCATGCTAACGATTATTATTTAATCATTTTGATTTATCTTTATTGGGGATATCAAATAGATAATTTATTTCTATTCATCATTATTTCATTTTATTTCAACAACATATTATGTATTTCGTAACCATCATATTGGTTCTCAGTTCAAGGGCTCCATTTCTTCGACCGCATTCATATATGCATTCCTTTATTCTCCTTTATTTTAGAAATGGTTACAATATTTATTTATTTTACAAGTTGGTCGATAGTGTGTTTTTATTCTTAAAAATGATTTATTATGTCATTTATATTAAAAAATAATTGATGCTATGCCTTTATTTTTAAAGATGACCGATAGTATGTATTGATAATTAAAAATGATCAAAACTGTGCCTGAAATTTTTTTTATTTTTTTTTGTATTAATTTAAATTTACTTATCATTTGATGTTGAATTATTAGATTTTGAATTCTGTATTTGCTTAACGTATATATTTTATGTTATTAATATTTAATTGAAAATTTTAAATTATTTATATTGATATTATGATTTTGATTAACTTTAATGCATGAGCCATTATTTAAAAAGAACAAGTAAATTAGAATATTTGTGAAATACAGTATTTATATATTAAGTTTGCCCCTCTAAAATATATGGCCGGTTCCGCTGCTGTTGATATGTTAATATATATGAATTAGATGATATGTGAGTATATGCCCCAAAACTTTTGTATTTTAATTTTGAATGTAT
Organism: Papilionanthe hookeriana x Papilionanthe teres; assembly: GCA_022702705.1. Lineage (NCBI taxonomy): Eukaryota > Viridiplantae > Streptophyta > Magnoliopsida > Asparagales > Orchidaceae > Papilionanthe > Papilionanthe hookeriana x Papilionanthe teres. The sequence continues at coordinate 153,116,376 of CM040428.1, forward strand.
TTTTACTGCGTCTATTATCCTCCTTATTTTCCATCGCCTATTCTTGCATGTAAATAAATATTTTATTATTCTTCTTGAAGATATAAGTTTAAACTCAGTTAAGATGTGTTTGGGGTGGCTGTGCGGTTTTACATCACAATTTTTATGTTTGTTAAAATTGCATTTCATCTGCGTTTTTGAGCTGAAAGATCTGTTTCCCCAACAAATATTAGTCCTACAGTGGCCGATAGAAAATTGTAATATGATTTTTCCAAATAAATAATTTTGTAATAGCTACTATAATTTTTTGTATAAAAGATTCACAATTACTCTGTCAAATAACTACAGCTGTCTTAAACAGAAAAAAATATTAGGTGTGCATTTTGCACATATAGAGTCCAGTGACGGGCTACCACGTGTCAAGTAGGATCCATCACCATACAATTTACATGGCTCACTTTCTACAAGACGGCCCGTGCGGGAAGTGCAACTAATATAAACAGACCTTCGGTTACAAGTTTCCATACTCAAATTTGAAAACAATGTAGCTATAAAAAAATATAAAATCAGTAGAAATAAAAAAATTGAGCATATTAGGCACATGGAAGGAGCCGGGGTTACTTGAATCGGTGGCACGAGTGGAATTTTGTCCGGACACAAGTAAATGCATATGTGGGCTCAGTGATCGGGATCCAATGTTGAATTTATTGAGGGGAGTTGGAGCTCCGTGCACTTGTGTCGGTATTGGCACCCACTACGAGACCAGTTTCGCGGCGGCTGGCTCAGCATCGGCTTAGCTTGCTGCATATGGTCTAATGACGTGGCTTTTCTGGGGCCCATACGAATCTTCAGGATAAGGTTAAAATTGCCCATGGGATCCCACAAATCTTTACCGGGACCTACATGATTGTGAAAACATGGTGATTTATGAAAGTTTAATTTTCGCTAGCGGTGCTGCTAAATTTCTGTCAGCGATCTGAGTAATTGCAGCAATGATCTAGCCACGAAGTTTTTCTTTCATTTTCCAAAATATGTTATCTGAGTTATTTAACATATAAGAAAAATAATAAAGATTTTTAAAATAAATATATGTTAATTTTTATTTGCTTTTTTATCCATGAGAGGAAAGTTATCTCAAATGAAATTTACAAAGTATCTACTTTCACTGCTTTTTACTATAAAAGAGATTTAAGTCTCAATGATACGATTGCAAAAAGTACTTTTTTTATAATTATTTTTTTTAAAGTAAAATATAAAAATTATGAACAGTTTCACCGGAAAATACTTTATTTTTAATAAACCTTTTAACATTAAAAAAAATTAAAAAAATAAAAAATTAATATTAATAAGACCATTGTTGCAATATTTTTCATAGTTTTGATTTCTACAAATTCTAACAATTTTATCTTGCATAATTCTTGCATTTAAAAAAAATTGATGAAAATTAAATCTTTACAATAAAATTTATATTAGGTGATAATCTTAAGAAGGTTATTGTTTAACTTAAGGAAATGTATAAATTATATGTATTTTGCGACATCGGTAATTATATAATCATTATGCAATATGTGCTTTTATTCTTACAACATATTGTCGGTCGCTAAATGTGAATTTATCTGTTGTTTTAAAAATATATTTAATTTAAAATATATATTAATACACACACACACACACATAAGATTAAGCAATGTTTTAATTTTGAAAAATATGAAATCAAACCGATCGCATTAATACAATATTTTCAAATAAAAGAGCACAACTTTACAAGCTATGCATCTACCCCGAAGAACAGACACATTACTGATGATCAGACTCATTTAAATAAACTAAAGAATCTATGACATTAGTTTAGTCTGCGAAACCATTTATATTGACCGATGATCCACCCGATATTTATACTTACAATTATGATATGAAAATTAGCAACGGCGACATAAACTTGATCCCGTCGGATATAAATGCTTATGATTCTGATATAAAAATTATGATTTATAATGTGGATACTACGCAAGTATACATATCGTTTATCAAGTAATATAAGATTTTCTGATTAAGCTCCGAGATATCGAACCCACATGGAAAGTGAAAAATCTTTAAAGAAATAAGAATTTTTTTTACTTTTTTAATTAGCTTTTGAAAGTATGTTTTGATTTTGAAAAGTTTGGTAGTTGATTTCATTCTTTAAATTTTCTTATAAAAGTCAAACAAGAAATTAAAATGATAATAACTGTAAACACGGTATGAAAAATACTATTAACTAGAATATCATTTTTTTTTTATAAAGAAGTAATAATTATGAAAACATTTTTTTGGAAGTATTTAAATTTGTTGTGATAAACAGAAGCAAATATATTCTTTACCCTTATTTGGTTCTACAAAGAACCTTAGATAATTTGAAATTTTATCATTTTGAACATGGTTAGGCGGGGAAGATACTAGCTCTCACTCTAGAGTTCCTCATTTCCCTCCACCTGGGGGCTAACTTCTCATAAAAAAATTCAAAACTTCAAACTAAATTAGGGCTTTTAGCCTGTCACACTAAAAATCCTCTAATTTTACTCCCCTTTTAAAACATCTTCTAGTATATTACATTCAATTATATGAACTACAATTTTCACCCATATAATTGGATGTGATTCTTTCTAACTTTTATGAGACAATACCGCATTGGATATTAGATAATCTCACCACAAATTTTACATCTTAACTGGCCAAATTAAGAAGTAAATAAAGTTTATAGAATTCATTTTCACAACTTCTTCCAACTTTAAACACATATACATTATACAATAATTCTTCATGAATTACTTCTTCATTTAAGAAAGAAAAAGATAAAGTAAACTACGCAGAATGCATTGTGATAATACAAAAACACATTGATTTGAAGTTAAAAACCATAACAAAAAAAAAAACAAAACAAGTATTAATTAAAAACTAAATGTAAGAACAAAAGTAAACACTTATATGAAAATCCACTCCACAAGACTCAGGAAGTTCCTCTGAAACCTTGTATCTTCACTAAACTACTTCTCAGAGCAGGTCTCCCAACTCCGATGACTCAGAAACAGACTTTAGACTTCAATAAAAACTAAACTAAAGGAAAGAAAAGAAGTGGAAAGAAGAAGGCTTCAATCCTACCCTTTTCTCTTTTCTACTCTCTACTCCTACTCCTAATGAAAACTAAAATAAAAACTCTGTAAAAACTCTCTTCAAAATGCAATGGAAGAACCCTTAATCTTTCCTAAGTCTCTCTTTAAATATTAAACCAAAAGGTGCCTTGGTGTCTCTTCAAAATGTGTCCAGATTCGATGTATCCACCAAAGAATGCACCCCTTCATTCAAACTTGCCGCCCAAAGGAAGTTATGGAAGTTACCACCAAGAGTTGCATCCCATCCCCTTTGAAAATGGTGCCAAATTCAAATTAATCTCGATTTTTAACCGTGGCGGTTAAGAGCCGGCCCAGCGGCGCTTAGCCGCCAGTGCCCAAATTTTTATTTTTCATTTTTTTACTCCAAATTTGATCGAATTTTGCTCCTTTCATCATAATCACTCATTTTCATCATACCTGCAAGAAAAATACAAAATACCTTCCATTAAAGTGCAATATCATCAAAAATAGGTATAAAAATGTGCATAAAAAATACTATATATTTTAGGTGTATCAAAATCCCCTAAACTTAAAATGTTACTTGTCCTCAAGTGACAGTTAATCTCATAGAAAAATTTTAACATGCAAATTATGTAATGAGTTTCTTAGGAAGATAACAAAATTTTGTTCTAGAAATGGAATAGTTCAATTTAGAAAAAATTTTAGTAATTAAGACCAACTTAAAGTTTAGAAAGTTCTTGAGGAAAGAAAAATGACAAATATAAGTCTCTATCTAATTCAGAAATATTAGTAGTTTCTTCAAAATATAGTATTCAAACATCTTATTTTTCTCACTTAAAAATCTTCAAACATTTTATTATAATCTTAGGCTTTAGATTTTTTCTGAACTTATATGTTAAACTTTTAGGTATTGAACCAATTTTTGATATGACCCTTAAATCCTCAAGCTTCTCCTCCCTTTTTACATACTATTTTTCACTTTTTCTTTTATTTTTCTTTTTCTTTTTTTTTTCTTTTCTTTTTTTCTTTTTTTCTTTTTCTTTTTCTAAGGCAAGGATTATTGTATCTGAATAGGCCTTTAATGATTTTGAATTCCACCCTTCCATTTAAAATAAATGTCAGATATATATCTTTCACTAAAAATCATAGTAATAGTATTTGAAAATTATTCTTCAATAAAAGAAATTTAAACTTTGAAGAATAAAAGTCAAATCTTCTATTTATCCAAAAAGATAAAATTTCTTACTAAAGATAGATAGCTATATTTAACATCTCTTCACTAAGAAAATTTTAACTTTAAGTTTTTCATGATTACTATAAATTTTAACTAAATTCTTTTATTCATTTCTATATTCAAAATTTTTGTTCCCCTAATATAACTTCATATACATAATTGTTCTCAATCAAGAAATATGATTTATTTTAAGTAATCTTGAGAACAAATAAAAATTTATGTTTTTGAAAATTTTTTTTGTTTTTTTTAAATTCCCCCACAAACTTTAATTTTTAGTTAGGATAAAACATTTAAGCATAAGAAATGATACATGAGTGAGAATTAAAAATTAACATAATCATGCTTGCAGGTATTTAAATATCCTAAATATGCAAGTATAACAATTTAAACAACAGGAGTAAAATGAAATCAAATTCAGTTTTTCTTTTTATAACAAGAAAAGTAAAAATTTCAAAAGACTTCTACAGTAGTGGAGGTTTTCAAAGCAAATACACACCAACTGAAATCACACTGATACTAGATATCAACTGGTAGTGATAGATTTTTGTAAAGTTTTTAAGCATGCAGTTTCTTAAATAGTCATTTCTATAGTGTTCTCTAATCTCCTAACAATTTTAGAATTAAAGTACACCCTAAAAAAAACTCTAGTACAACATACACATTAAGACATTTACTAACACACACACTACACTCAAAATATCAATCCAACAATAATACATCTGAATATGCATAACAGATAAATAATACAACTACAATATGCATACTATCAGAGTTCTGTTGACCTCATTTTTGGTGAGGTCTTTTCTTCTCTCCTTAGTGCTTAGGATCTAGCCATAGGTTTTCTCCTTGACTATCCTAGAGGACTAGAATTGGGACCCACCCTTTAGCAATTCAGCTACTTCTTCACTCCTCTTGGGATCCCACTTGGGTGGTTGCAAACCTCTAAATCACTTTAGAAGGTTAAGACCACTATATGGGGAACCAATAGTGAGCTCCTATAAGGTTGTTCAAGTCTTAGGACTACCCTGGGTGGCCTGGTCCTGGCGAGGTTTGGCTTACACACACTGCACTCTCACACACACCATCCTTACCCAATTCTCCCCCCTGGTTCATTTGAGCACTCATGTGGCTAAGTCCAAACCCCTAGCTCTTTGGTAGGAGGGTTGGGAACCACCCATGAGATGTTCAGAGTGGACATTTCTTGGTCCATGTCTCACTTTAAGCTTTATCATGATCAAAATTCAACTTTTGCCAAAATGCCTAGTTGTGACATTGGGTCCTTCAAACCTACCTAAAATTACCTAATTGCCCCAAATTTTCTAAAACCTCTAAAAATTAACCAAAATTAAAAAAAATCCTAAAGATCATTTTGAAACAACCCCACCTTTTAAATTCACCAAAATACCCCAATACCCTCCAAATAACCTTTTGATACCCTAAAATACCCTTTTGGCAAAAAATTCCAAAAATTCCAAAAAATCCCAAAAAATTCTAGAAAATCCCAAATATTCCTAATTTCATTTTCTTCAACTACATCATAGCCCAAGTTTGCCAAAATAACCCACTTTTATTAAAATCCCCAAATTTACCCATTTTTAACCTAAATGGACCCAATGTCACACCAAACAAACCCATTTGACCTCAATTTTGCCCAATTTTAAATCTAAACTTTGATTCAACATCATTACTATCAATCTAAACCAAATCCAAGTCCAAATTGATTCACGTTTGAGTTCAATTCTATTTGAAATCCAATACCCCCATTTTAGCCTAAAGTGAATCCATGCCCTAAACCTATCAAATTGATTAGCCAAACCCTAAAATTTCTTCCCAATTAATGTTGGGAACTCTTCAATACATTCCTATAAACCATTTGAAACTTTCAATTGGGTCTAAACCCCACCTTAACCCAACGTGGACCCAAGTTGATTCAACCTTGCCTAAATTAACCAAATTACCAAAATCCACCAAACTGACCTTCCAATTGAACTCAAAACCATTCCTTGTCTTCATGAAAGTTTTTCATGGCAATCATATCTTCAATGTTTCTAAAGACACTTGGGCCTAAATCAAACCCAAACTCAAGTTAGCCCAACCCAAACCCAAATGAGCCAATTTGAACCTATGACCAAACCAAACCAAATTAAACCAAATGTGGCTAAACCAACCTATCCACAACCACCAAGTAAACCCTAGGAACCACCCTAGATCAACTTAGCCCAAGCTAAGTGAGCCATGGACCAAGGGTTCCCCATTTTAGGGGATCTCTTCCCTTAAATGGACAAATCCACCTTTTGTCTCACCCCAAATCCCCCTTACCTGGTTTATCACCATTAAACTCAACCCCTTGGTTGACCTGACCCATGGCCAGCTCCCTTGTCCTTGTCTGCCGGCCTAGCAGCCAGAGGGGGTCAAAACCGAGAGACACAACAAAGTGAAACAAACCCAAACTCACCCAATTGGCCGCCTCAGCCAATTCAAACTTTGGAGCTCCACTGCCCTCAACCTAAGCAGTGGAATCCATCCCCCAATTGAGCCCTAGCTCAGCCCAATGGCCCTGTCCATTTAAACACCTCTTCTCACCCATGGGAAAGGTGCCGAAAGGTGTTGAAATTTTTCTCAACAGAACCCCTCCAAACTATTCCCAGAGCTCCTCCTAGCCATGAGAAGCTCATCCTCACTGTTCTCCTGCCCTGAATCCCCCCAGTCGAGCCCAATTTCTCAGCTTCAAGCTTCATCCCTAACATCCTTGGACTCCAACGAACGTGCCGAGCCTCTCTGATAGAAGCTTCACTTCTCAGAGCCAAGGTATTGCCCTCTTCTTCCTCCTGAGCTTCCAACGATTCTTCATTTCATTCAAGTTAATTTCAATGCATGCTTACCGTATGGATGTATTCGTCTTCGCAAGAAGAATCCATATAGCATAAGAACTCAAAAATCCGTTGAGAATCGAGGGAGATATTAGGTTTAGAAGGTCGACGGTCACAGGTGCACACCAGTCGGAGACGATGACCGGCCACCATCGGATTGCGCGTGTATTGAACGAACGGCTCAGATGGCATCAGACGAGGAGGTGGAACGTGAACCGAGGGCCGCGTGGCAGCTGACTCAGGTGGCGGCGTCGAATAGGAGCGCGACACATAGGGCTTCAGAGCTATCCAGGTTGACACGGCGCTGACTCGTTTAAGTAGGAAATTCCCATTTTTCTTATTTATTTAAATACTAGAAACTTTAAAAATTGATATCTTTGCATAGAAAATCATAAAAATAAAAGAAAAATACCATCTTGCTCAGTGAACAGAGGAGAATAATGTGGAAAAGAAATTGATCTATTTTGTTGAGTATTTTATTTTTAATTAATTTAATACTCTTTTGAGTATTTTAATTCTCCATGCATGTATACATTTCACCATGGCATGAGACCATAAGGCTTTTGTAGCCTTTAATCTTGGGAACAGTCCCTGAATTTTCTAAGGCCAGAGGCTATCCCTGTGGTAGGTTATGTATTTTTCAAGTTTATGTCACTATTTTTGACATTTTAACTCCAAAAATTAGCAGGTTGCTTAGAAAATTTTAGGAAAATTTTGTGAAGTTCCTTAGGACCAGAGGACCCTAGGAAAATTATAGTTTGAGCTAATTCATTAAAAATAATCCTAATTGGCCTAATCACTCTAAATTGAACTTTAATTAATTAGAGTTAATCACATATTAAAATGACTTGAAAATAATTCTCCACTGATCTTTAGGATCAGGGGAACCTCACATAAAAATTTGAAGTCAATTGGAAATGTTTAACCCCACTAAATGAATTAAGTAAACCACATAATCAAAGTTGAACTTTAAAAATTCAAAACTTCAAAAATACATTTCAAAAATTCACTAAATTGATTTTGGGACTTCTCTGATATCAGAGGAGTCTAAGAAAAATAAAATTGGAATTTTCTAAAAATTTTCATTTTTTAAGCATAGTTTATTATTTTTAATAATTAAAAAATAATAAAAATCAAAAAAATAATTAAAATCATAAAAATGTCACATTTGGTCCCCTAATCACCTAGGAACCAATCAAATATTTTTCCAAAGTCTCTAGGTTAAGATATTTAATTTCAAAGCTTTAAAACAATTTTTAATTAAGAAATGTATTTTCTAGCCTTCCCCACTAAATTAATTCTAATAAATCAAAGAAAAATCATAAAAATGTAAAATTTGTTTCTCTGACTTTCTTAAGATTAGAGAGATTTTTTAAAAATATAAAATCCATTTTTCAACCTTTATTTTATTTTATAATTAATTAAAACTCCAAAATTTAAAATAATTATAATAAATAAAATATAATTCAAAAAATCATCAAAATTGGTCCAAGTGGTCCTCTAGTCATTAGGAATATCCCATAATTTTCTTAAGGATAGAAACTTTACCTTGGTCATGTTGGTGAATTTTCTTTGAAAACCCCTATTTTCCATTAAAAATAATTATATAAATAAATTAAATTCAGAAAAATCACATTTTCTCATCTAATGTCTTAATTGACATGTGAGTGAAGTGGCATAAAAATTTGAAGTTCATTTAAGCTTAATTTAATGAGTTATAAAATAAATAAGCTTAAAGGGGCATAAAGGTAATTAAAAGATTTTAACCCCTAATCAAAACTTTAGGTTTAATTAACATGGGGGTAAAATATCTGATTTTAATCTTCTCCTAGATGATTGAAACTTTGGGAATTCAAAGGGTAGAAACCCATTGATCACTTTAATAAACCAAAAAAATGAAACTTTAATTAATTAAATAATCTAAATTTTGGAAGATTAATTAAAATTGGATTATTAAAATGGGGATATAACTTAAGAAGATAAATGGAATTAATAATTAAATGATTAAAAGTGAATAATTCTTAATTAAAAGCTACATCATTAAATAATTTAACAATTGATAAAACCTAAAATGTTAAATAATTAAAAATGTAAATTAAAATATTTGAAACTGATCTAAAATCATTTTAAAAACAAACTTAAATAAAAAATTACAAATTTTTAACTAATTTTTAAAACAACTTATCTTAAAACATGATTAATTAATCCAAATTAAACCATCAAAATTTAATAAATAATTTGAATACCTCTTTTAAATTAATTTAAGAAAAATTAAATTAACGTAAAATATTATTATCATTTATAAAAAAAGGTTTAAATTAAATGAATCAAACACCATTCCAAATTTAAAATCATTGATTTAAAATTTCATAATTAAATCACATTAAAGTAAAATATCAACTTTAACTTCAAATCATTAAAATCTTTAACAGATTAACTTGCCCCTGAAAGCTTTAAATTATTATAACTATTAAATGAGGCGTTAGGTGAAATGTCACCTCACTCATAGGATAATCAAACATCGTAGTTCACTGAGCAAAGAAACAAAACTTAACTAAACCCTTGGATGATTAATTCACCAGTACAATAAAATTCATTTGGACTCAAAGTAATCTCAGAAGTATTGAAAAGATGTTTAGAATTCGTTCTAAGCACTTTCTGAATATGGGAGATGTTTTAAAGAACAATTGAACTTAATTGTTCTTTGATGAAGAAAATCATCCTTAACCAAAATCAAGAACCTAGATGTCATAGGAAATGACTAGCTATAGGATAAGGATTCTGGTAGACAACCAAAACCCTTCCTTTAGTCTTTACTTAGGTAATTTTTATAAACATTTAAATGCCTTAACATGTGATTTAAGTGCAGCTTGGAATGACGGGAAGACTCTCCAGGTACGCTTTTATGTTATTGCATTTTACTTTATTGCACTACGCTTTACATTTCTTTCATGTTAAACGAGACTGTTGCAAGAAAACCAAAACCTTTAGGATAGTCCTTAAACTGAAACCAAAACTAAATTAAAAGTCACAACAAGATAAAATTCACCGCCACAACATTCAAAATATAAAACAACTCAAAATTTAATCACAAACAGAATAACAAAACTACAACTTTAACTAAATTAAAACGTTCTGTTGGATGATCGGGAATTTCTCGGATGATGTAACCTACGTGTTGCTAACGAGATTTCCCACGGTTTAAATGAAAGTGTGGAACTCATTCAGTTGAGTTTAGCAAATTAATCTGGACTAAGTGAATCCGATAAAAATAATGATGCCGGAAAGATGGAACCGTGGGATCTTAACCGGTGTTGTTATAATCAATTTTAAGATTTGTTTTAATTAAAACACTAAAAGACATTTGGACTTTAAGATTTCTAAACCAAAATACTTCTCTCATCTTTTGATTTATGATTTCTTAAACTGAACCTCTGCGATAACAACAAGGAGCTTGAAGCATAGTGGGCAGCACGACCATCGTCATCAGCAAAACATGTGGCTATTTCAGCAGAACCAACCTTTAGTTTAAATAACCAAGCCATAGGACTAAAAGGTAGTTTGCCTAGTTCAACATAAATCCTCAACTTTTTGTTAGACATTTGTATAATTAAGTTATGCAAATTAAGCCCTAACCGGTCTTAGGACTCCGAAGTGGTCATTTGGCACGACATAAACCCTCACATCTTCGAGGCTATTTGTGTGATCATATCATACAAGTATAAGTCCTAAATAAATAAAAACTGGCAGGATTACAACATTAAATAAACTCCCAAATTGAAGCCAAACAATAGGATAGTTTGGGAAGTTGCCAAGATTCTTCTTGGATCCTCAGCTTCTCCTACTTCTCTTCCTTTGGATTCTTGAAATAAACTGTTCCGAATTTGAGCTAATCCATGTTGAAATTTCCAAAATTCAATCATTTGAATACCTAGAACTTTGAAATTCTTGAGAGCAAAACCATTGATCATTATCGAGAGTTTTCTTAAATGATTCCTTTCTTTTAAGATGTAATTAATTATAGCGGCTTGCCCTTATAGGGAACTTTAAGAACCCCGGTAATATAAACCCTGTTTAATTCCTTTATATTAGGCAGGGGAATTTGTCGGCTTATAAAATTGGTTCGTAGATCAAACGGATGTCACAAATCTTTTAGTTTATTTAATCGAGCCCCATCATCAAGCAGTGTGCCTATTCTTCGGGATAGATACAAGGTTTGTGGTGCGGTGCTCGTTTATATAAACTATTTGGGATGTAAAATCGGTTTGATTTCAATCTTAAGATTTTCAAATTTAAAAAATAATTTTTCAAAATCAAATGCTACTTTCTAAATTATATATATATTTAAATTAAATTCAAAACCTAAAAATATGCCGACAACTTTCTGGCGACTCCGCTGGGGACTAGTTCCACTCTCCATTTTGATCAGATGGTTTTGCTTTCATAAATCAGCAATGGGTCCATGCCCCTTGTGGACTAAATTGCCATTCTTTCCGTTGGCATACTACGTTCATTTCTATCTTGAACGGGTATAGTCAACTCTTCTTGGATTTTGGAGCCACTGTTTAGACACTCCTAAACAGAGAGCTTCTGAAATCCTCCTTTTTGATACCTCCCCGAAGAGGCGAGGTAGACCCCCAATAGGTATTAGTTTAGGAGCGGACCTTCGAGTTGAGAAATCCTGCGAGATTTTTCCCTTCCCTTCTAAGCTCTGGATTGGGTCCTTTACTCTCTCTAATCTCCTTTTGTTTTTAACAAATAAACAAACCGCCTAACAAACAAAATCTTTTTTAAATCGTAAATGCATAAATGAAACTTAAATAAAATGTGTTCGGACTCTTTTCAATTTATTTCTTTTCGTCCTGACGAAGGAAGCATAATTCAGGACTGATAATTGGAACTTGCCTTGCATAAGATGCCTGCCCCGAAGCTGATTTTCTCCTTTACCAACGGACTTGACTTAGCTGTCTACTAGGATAAACTGCCTAGCGATGCAATCAACCGCTTTGGACAAGGGTTTGACAATATGAACATTAATTTTGCCGATGTTACTCTTTTCGTACTGATGAACAAAGTGCCTGAGACTGAAGAGCCTATGATTGAGTTTAACCTGAAGTTGACTCAAGAGTTCTCTCCCCTGCAGAGGGCCCCAGTTGAAGGGAACACCGCTGTTCACGGAAGTTGATCGCTACCCCGTGATCGTAGTCTCTACCCCCACCGGTCTGGTCATTACTGCACCTACCCCGGTTCCTGCCAAACTGAAAGGAAAGGAAGTACAAGTCAGTTATGAGCCTGTCACCGTGGAGGGTTCAGACTTCGCTGCGATACCATCTGTTTTGGAGATAGGGTCCAGTTCGAAGTATAGGTCCTTAACCCGGACACAGAGGATGAGTAAAAACATGAAGTTTGCTAAGATTAAGAAGGTCAAGGAAGCTAAAGCCGTCTGTTTTAAAGAAATCCCTGAAGAGAAAGAGGAAGAACTGCCAGAGTACTTACCACTGTTGGAAGGAAATAGATTCCACCATCTCTCTGCTGCATCTGATGAAATAGATGCCAGAAAGATCATCGCTGCGTTACCACGGTGTTGACCTCATTTTTGATGAGGACTTCTCTTCTTGTTGTTAGTACTTAGGATCTAGCCTTAGGCTTTTCCTTTGACTATCCTAGAGGATTAGAATTGGGGCCCAACACTTAGAAATTCAAACCACTTCTTAACTCCCTGCAAACTCCACAAACTTGACTATAGACCCCTAATCACCTAGAGGGTTGAAATCAAATGTGGAAGTTTAAAGGATGAGTTCCTATAGGACTCTTTGGCCTTAGGACTGCCCTGGGTGGCCTGGTCTGGTGAGGGCTGACTTACACATACACTACACTTTCACACACATCCTAGAAGCACACCCATACCTAATTTGACCTCCTGACTCATAAAGGTGACTCACATGGATGGTCCTTAACCCCTAAGCCCTTGGCTAAGAGGGTTAGGAACAACATAGTGGATGCCTCAAATGAGTCCCTTCATGGCTCATGTGGACTTGATATGGCTTCAAGGCTCAACCAAAATGATTTCATTCTACTTACATTCACCCAATCTTCAATTTTCCAAATTTTCAATTTTTGACCCCCGGAACCCTACACCCGCCTAGCCTACCCAAAACCCTTGAAATCCTCCAAAATTTCCAAATCACCCAAATGTCCTCAAAACCAATCCCAAACATTTCCACATTACTCAAATTGATCATTCATATCCAAAAATATCAAAAATTCCAAAAATACCTCCCAATACCCTCCAAATACCCAAAATACCCCTCTTGACCCAAAAATCCAAAAAATTCTGAAAATTCCCAGAAAATTTCAAAAAATCCCAAATATTCCCAATTTCATTTTATTCAACTACACCATGGGCCAATTTTGTCAATTTACCCTATTTTTGTCAAAACCCCCAATTTGACCCATTTTAACCCTAAGTGAACCCAATGTCAAACCAAACCTACCCAATTGACCCAAATTCTGGTCCAATTCAATTCTAAACTTCAATTCAACATTCCCAACACCAATCTAGACCAAACCCAAGTCCAATTGGATTGACATTTGGATCCAATTTCACTTTGGGCCTTAAAGCCCAATTTGGACCCATGACCCAAACCTAACCCAAACTAACCCAATTCAACTCCAATTAACCCCAAATCTTTTCTAAACCTTCCTTAACATTCCAACAAACAAAACACTAACATGATTTTCCCAAAACTTAGACCCAAACCCCACTCAAATTCAACCCAAAATCAAAAAGCCCAATTTTGACCTAAACCCAAACCTAACCCAAATAAGCCCAAACCCCAAAATCAAAACCCAACCAAAGCCAAAACCTCTTTGAAACACTCCCATAAACATTTCCCAACATTTATTTTACATCAATATCAACCCTAGCCCAACATTGGCCCAAGTTAGCCCAATTTGACCTACATTGGCCCATTTACCAAGGAGGCCCAAATCCAACCCAATTCAAACCCAAACCACTCCAAACTCATTTCAAATCACTCATGACATATCCCTAAACCAAACCTAATAATTATTTGGCCCAAACTTCTACAAAATTCCCATCCATGAATTCATTCTTAAACTTAAAAGCCCACTTACATGAAACCTTCCTAAAGCCCATCTCCACCAAAATCCAAAGGGCCAAAATCAATCCAAAACCCATATGACAATTGCTCTACACCATATTTTCAATTAAATTAATCCCTAAGTTTCAAAACTCATCATGAAGCTATTCCAAATTAAGCCCCATACAAATTTCCATCAAAATACCAAAATTTTCATAAACCCTTTTTTATGAAATTGACTTAACTTTTCCCAAGCCAAAGATGAGCCATGAAGCCATGCATGAGCCACATGGAAGCCATGAGAGCCTCTTTACATGTCACCATGCCATTTTGGGCAAAAGAAGGGGACTCTTTCCTTAATCTCCTAAAGTCATTAGCCTTAACCATGATTCCCCTTAACCCAAATTTAATCCAAATATATTTGGATAAGGACTTCTCCATGTCAAACCAGATGATTCCCTTGATTCCTCACAGCACCCAAAGCCACCTTGGAGGGTGAACCAAGCCCAAAGGGTGGACTTGACCAAATCAAGCCAAAATTGGCCTTCTTCCATTCCATTTTAAATCAAGCTTTTGACACATGGCATTTGCCAATTGCCTGCACTAATGCCAAGCCCTGACCCCACTGGCCAAGATGGTGACCTGAGACTGGCCGGCCAGCCACCACAGCCGCCGGAAACCACCAGGCCGAGAGCTCACATGTGAGCCCAAACTTGGAATTCTCACCTGCTGAGCTGCCCCATGCCCAATGGCCACCATGGCTGTTCTTCTCATGCCCAGAGCAGCTGATCCCAACCCTTGGCCATCCCTGTGAGGCCCCCCAGCCACATCTATTTAAACCCGACCCCCTCACGGCCATGGAGAAGAGTTGCACAAACCTTGCCGAAACTCTGCCAAAATTGTTCCAAACCCTACTCCATACTTAGAGCAGTTAATCCCCAGTGTCAATTTGCCCTAATCCCCACCAACAGAACCCAATTTCCCAACTGAAATTTCACTCAAAAACCAGGACACTTTGCCACAGTGAGCCAATCTTCAAATTGACTGGCCCTACACCTTCACCAGACCAAGAGAAGAAGTTTCCCACTAAAAGCCCCATCTCCAGGCCACCCAGTTGTTCCAGACTCTAAGCTTTGTGATCGGGCATGGTCGAAATCATACCTAGGAGACTCACCAGAACAGGAGACTTCATCTGGAGCTTGCTGGGATCCAATTGAAGGTGACACAACCCTCAGATTGAAGCCACACTTCTCTGAGCAAAGGTATGAGCTAATTCTTCATCCCGAGCTTCTGGAGATTCTCCATTTCAAATGCTTTAATTTCAATACATGAACACCGTATAGATGTATTCGTCTCTTCAAGATGAATCCATAGAGCACAAGAACACGAAAATCTGGTAAGTATTGAGTGAGATATTAGGGATTTAGTGTGGACGGTTCTCGGGCTAGGAGGCTTGGGGACGATGAACGGATGCCGTTCATTTAATACACGCACGGACAGACGGCAAGGATCGCGCCGAATGAGGAGACGAAACGATACAGCGGGCCCCCGGAGCGCTGAGTTGGATGGCGGCGCCGAATCAGAAGGCGACACGCGGCGTTTCGGAGCTGCCGAGGTTGACGCGGCGCCGCGTGGATAAATAGAAAATTAGGGTATTTTTCTATTTATTTAATTCCCTAAACTTCAAAAATCCATAACTTTGTGTAGAAAAATCAGAAAAATAAAATAAAAATACCCACTTACTTAGTGAACAGAGGAGAATAATGTGGAAAATAAATCATTTAATTTCATCAAGTAATTTATTTTTAATGATTTATTTACCCTCTGTATTATTTTAATTGTCCATGCATATAGGAAATTCACCATGGCATGAGACCATAGGGCTTTTGAAGCCTCCGAATTTGGGAACATTCCCTGAATTTTCCAAAGTCAGAGGCCATCCCTATGAGAAGTTATTGATTTTTCAAATTCATGTTACTATTTTGAGTATTTTAAATCCAATAATTAGCATGTTGTAAAATAAATTCTAGGAAAATTTGGTGATGTCTCTTATGACCAGAGGACCCTAGGAAAAATAGGTTTTGAATTAATTTATTTAAAATAGCCCTAATTGGCTTAAACACCCAAAATAGGTCCCTAATTAATTAGAGCTAATCATACATCAAATTGACTTGAAATCAATTCTCCACTGACCTTTAGGATCAGAGGAACCCACCATAAAAATTTGAAGTCAATTGGACTTGGTTAGCTTTACTAAATGGGTTGATTAAGCCATTTAGTCAATTTGAACTTTAAAAATTCATAACTTTCAAAATGCTTTTCAAAAATTCACCAAATTAGTTTTGGAGCCTCTCTGATATAAGGGGAGTTTAAGAAAATTAAAATTTCAATTTTCTAAAAAAGTTGATTTTTTGTATTATTTTAATATTTTAATAATTAAAAAATAATAAAAATCATAAAAATAATAAAATTCACCAAAATGTCACATTTTGAATATTAATCAGTTAGGAACAAACCCCATATTTTTCTTAGGTCTATTTAATGAGATATTAAATTTTAAAGCCCTAAGGTAATTTTAAAATAAAAAAAAATATATTTCTAGTATTTCCACTAAAATAATTCTAATAAACCAAAGAAAAATCAGAAAATTGTAACAATTGATTCTCTAATTTCCTTGATATCAGAGAGATTTTTTAAAAATATAAAATTCATTTTTCAACCTTTATTTTATTTTTAAATTAATTAATACTCCAAAACTCAAAAAAATTATAATAAAAAGAATATAATTCAAAAAATCACCAAAATTGGTCCAAGTGGTCCCCTGGTCATTAGGAATGTCCCATAATTTTCTTAAGGACAGAAACTTTTCCTTGGTCATATTATTAAATTTTCCTTGGAAATCCCTATTTTCTACTAAAAATAATTACATAAATAAAATAAATACAGAAAAATCACATTTTCTCCTCTCATGTCTTTATTGACATATGAGTGAAGTCACATAAAAATTTCAAGTTCATTTAAGCTCAATTTAGTGAGTTATGAAATTATTAAGCTTGAAGGGCAAAGTGGTAATTAAAATTTCAACCCTTAATTAAAACTTTAGGTTTAATAAAATAAGAAAGTAAAATATTTGATCTTAATCTGATTTGGATGATTGAAATTTAAATAATTAAGGGGTAGAAACCTACCAAACAATTTAATGGTAATTAAAATAAACCTTAATTAAATAATTGATTAAATTTGGAAGAATAATAAGGTTGGAATTATTAAAATAGGGATATTAATAGGGAGAGATTTGTTCTTTAATTTAAGAATCACTAAATTAATCATCTCAATAATATTTAATTCATAATTAAAATGATAATTCAAATTTAAGATTTAAAATGTTAAAAGACTTAATCATTAAATTAAATTAAAGTTAAATTATTAAACTCTTTTAAAATTTTCAATTAAATTAAAATTAAAAATAAAATTAAATTAAAGATTAAATTAAATTAAATCAAACAAATTAAATTAAATTAAATTAAATTAAATTGAACAAATTAAATTAAATTGAATTAAATTAAATTAAATTGAATTAAATTAAATTAAAATTAAATTAAATTAATTAAATAAAATTAAATTAAAACAAATTAAATTAAATTAAATCAAATTAAATTAAATTAAAGGAAATTAAATCAAATTAAATTAAATTAAATTAAATCATCTTAAATTAAATTAAATTAAATCATATCAAATCAAACTAAAATTGAATTAAATTAAATTAAATAATGGAATCAAGTTAAAATTAAATAAAATTAAATTAAATTAAAATTAAAACTAAACCAAATTAAATTAAATTAAATTAAAGTTAAATTAAATTAAAAATAACATCACCTAAGACATAAAGAAATTCAAAAATAAAAATAAAGCAACTTGAACACTATTCCAAATTTAAATCAGTCAACTGAAATTAAATTAAATCACAAATCATCTGAACACCAATTTGCCCTCGAAGACTTTTATTGTCATAACTCCTAAACAAAATGATTAATGAAGTGTTACTTCACTTATAGGATATTCAAATGTCCTAGTTCACTGAGCAAGATAACAACAAAACTTGAAATCCTCGGACGATTAATTCATTTGTATAATTAAATTCGTTTGGACTTAAAACAATTCTAGCAATATTGAAAGATGTTTAAGATTCTTCTTAAGCACTTCCTCAATATGATAGGATGTTTATAAGAACAACTGAACTTAATTGTTCTTTGATGAAGAAAATCGTCCCCAAACCAAAACACAAAAACCTAGGCGTCATAGGAAATGACTAGCTATAGGATTAAGAATTTGGTAGAAAACCATAAACCTTCCCTTAGCTTTACCTAGGAACTTGCTTAAATATTCTAATTGTGTTTTAAGTGCAGCTTGGGATGACGGGAAGACCCTCCAGGTACGCTTTTATTTTATTGCAATTTATTTAATCACATCGCACTTACTTTTCTTGCATGATAAACAACTGTTGCATGAAAACTCACACCTCTAGGGTAGCCCCTAAAACTAAAACCAAAACTAAATTAAAAGTCATTGCAAGATAAAATTCACCACCACAACATTTCAAAATATAAAACAACTCAAAATTTAATCACAAACAGAACACAAAACTAAAATTATAACTAAATTAAAGCATCTTGTTGGATGAGCGGGAATACCTCGGATGATGTAACCTACGTGTTGCTAACGGGATTTCCCACGGTCTAAATGAAAGTGTGGAACTCATTTAGTTGAGTTTAGCAAATTCATCTGGACTAAGTGAATCCGATAAAAATAACGATGCCGGAAGGATGGAACCGTGGGATCTTAACCGGTGTTGTTATAATCAACTTTAAGATTTGTTTTAAATAAAAAAAACACTTGGAAATTAAGACTTTCTCTAAACCAGAACACTTCTCTCATCTCCTGATTTATGACTTCTAAAACTAAACCTCTGCAACAACAAGGAGATAGGAGCACGGTTGGCAGCACGGCCATCGTCATCAACAAAACTCGGATCTACTTCAGCAAAACTTTCTTAGAATTAAATAACCAAGCCATAGGATTTCGAGGTAGTTTGCCTAGTGCAACATAAATCCTCAACTCTTCGTTAGGCATTTGCATGATCATGTCATGTAAATTAAGCCCTGACCGGTCTTAGGACTTCGAGGTAGTCGTTTGATACGATATAAAACCTCACATCTTCCAGGCTATTTGTGTGATCATATCATACGAATATAAATCCAAATTAATTAAAATTGGCAAAATCAAAACATTAAATAAACATTAGGACTTTCCTAAATTCAAGCCAAACAATAGGATAGTCGGGAAATTACCGAAGTTCGCTTCGAATCTGTAATTTCTCCTACCTTTCTTCCTTTGAATTCTCAAAACAAAATGTTCCAAATTTGATCCATTCCCTATTGAAATTCCAAAATTCAATCCTTTGAAAACTTAAACTTTGAAATTCTTGAGAGCGAATTACCGATTATTATCGAGAGTTTTCTTAGGTGATTCCCGTCACTTAAGATGTAATTAACTATAGGGGCTTGCCCTTATAGGGAATTTTAAGAACCCGAGTAATATAAACCCCGTTTAATGCTTTCATATTAAGAGGGGAATTTGTCAGCTTAAAAAATTGGTTGGCAGACCAAACGGATGTCACAAATCTTCTAGTTTATTTAATCGAGCCCCATTACCAAGCAGTGTGTCTATTCTTCGGGGGTAGATACATGGTTAGTGGTGCGGTGCTCGTTTATGTAAACTATTCGGGATGTGAGATCAGTTTGATTTCATATCTTAAGATTTTTAAACTTAAAATTATTTTCAAAATCAAATGCTACTTTCTAAATTATATATATATTTAAATTAAATTTAAAATATAAAATTCGCCGACAATTTACGTTAGGCGACCCCTTTTTCAAAAATACAACATAACCTAAAATATGCCGACAATTTCTGGCGACTCCGCTGGGGAAAATTCCTCTCTCCATTTTTAATCAAATAGTTCTAATTTCAAAAATTGGTAGTGTATCCATGTCCCTAGTGGATCAAACTACCCTTCTTTCCGTTGGAATACTATGTTCATTTCTACCTTGAACAAGTATAGCCAACATTCTCTCGGATTTAGGAGCCATTGTTTAGACACCCCTAAACAGAGAGGTTCCGAGATCCTTTTACCTCATTTTTGAGGTGGGGTGGACCCCAAATAGGTATTAGTTTAGGAGCGGTCTTGCGGGTCGAGAAGTTTCTATGAGACTTTCTCTTCCTTTTCCAGTTCCTAATCAATTCCTTTTACCCTTCCTACAACTCTCCTTCTTTTATTAATTCGCCCTCCTAACGAACAAATCTTTTTGAAAAGACAATTTTCTTTTAATACCACAAATACACTAAGATAAACAGAAATGTGTTCGGACTCTTTCTTTTTCGTCATAAGTTGTACGACAAGAAGAAGAACGATTTGGGGACTAACACTCGGAATCTGCCTTGCAGAAATGGAAGCCCCAAAGCTGATCTTCTCCTTCGTCAACGGACTCGACCTGGCCGTGTTCAAGGACGAACTCCCTGATAATGGAATCATTTGATTCGGACAAGGATTCGGGGACACCGACATCAAGATCCCCGACGTCACTCTCTTTTTACTCACAAGCAAAGTACCAGAAACTGAGAAGCCGTTGATTGAGTTCAACCTCAAGTCAACTCATGAATTCCCTCCTCTGTAAAAGATTCCAACTGAGAGGAGTACTGTTGTCCACAGAAGGACTGTTGTTCCTACCCCCACTGGTCTAGTTGTCTCTGCACCTACCCCGGCTTCTGCCAAATTAAAGGGGAAGGAAACCCGTAACTATGGTGAACTCGTTACCGTGGAGGGTACGGACCTTCCCGTGAGACCTTCATTTTTGAAATCGGGTCCGGCTCGAGAATTCCATCACTAACAAGGACCCAAAGAAGGAACGAAGTAGAAGGATCGCTAGAGAAGCCAGAGCTGCTGAAGTTGCTTTCCTGGAGGAAATCCCAGAACTACCTGAATATACACCGCTGCCTGAATAAATACCACTTTTGGGAGGAAGCAGGTTCCATCCCCTCTCCGCAGCGGAGGATGAAGAAAATGTTCGTAAGATTGTTGCCGCGTTGCCTCAGCCCGTATATTACAACGACAGCCGCAAGAAAAGGACTAGAACTACGCCATTTGCCCGATTGCAAACTTTGATAGAGAAGTTAGCAAAGAAGGAAAAGTGCCCTGTATCAGAAATTTTAAGAAGGATAGGGAGGGTGCCAGTCAAATCCCGTCTTGGGCCGCGAGTAGAACCTACCATTGTTACAAAAAAGCCAAATAAGAGGATGAAAGCTAGTTCGCTTGTCATTGTTTCAGGGTTACAGATTAGGGAGGATACCACCTTCCAGCATTTGGCTGACAGACCATTTGGTCCTAGACCTTCTGCTGCTAGAAGGATGGTATGGCGTCCCACTACTGGACAATTAAGATTGAAACAACGGCTCGAGAAGGAAAGTCTCGTCGGGAGACTTGAATCCGAAGAAAGTGCTACTCGCGATAAAGGAGACTCATGAGAAGGGAACCCGACAACTATCACATGACAACTGCAAGGATGCGCAGAAAGGACCGCTAGAGGATGCTATGGAAAAGTTGAGGACTGATATTCGACGATTAGCAAAGGAAAGAGAAGAGAAATTCGGAGATGAGATTGATTCGTCAGAGTTCATGGATGATGAGTATGCAGAAATTAACATGGTCGAAACACGAGCTTCGTCAGCTTCACAAGGAACTCCTGCGACCGCAGAAGAGAGGAGCCGGAAGTAATGAGGAGGCGGCTTCAAGAGAAAGATGATACGATCGCCCAAATGGCAAAGAGGATGGAAGAGATGGCTGTAGCCCTAGCCACTCTCCAGAGTCAAGTGCAACGCCAAAGAGAGACACCCCCAGAGGTCATTCACATTGTAGACGGAGGAAAGGAGATTACGTCCATCAATGGGGATGATCAGTTAAAGAAGGATGCGACACAAAGCATGATTCCGGAAAAGGATATCAAGAGCTTGGTGGAACAGCAGGTGCGAGAAGCCTTGGCACAATCAAAGAGCGGGACATCCATTCGGACGGGTAGACCTTACCCTGAAGAATTCGACGCTGTCCAATATCCGAAAGGCTTCGTACCACCTCTGTTCAAGACCTTTGATGGAATCGGGAACCCCCGGCAGCATGTTGCACATTTTCATGCCAGTTGTTGCAATGCCGGTGGAAGTGATGCATTACTCTTCGATACAATTTGTCGGCGACTCGTCGGGGATCGCCTTTGATTGGTATGCGGAATTACCGAATGGTTCGGTGAAGACATTTTCGGAACTAGAGAACCTCTTCATCAAGCGATTTGTCGGAGCTCGGCACCACATCACTATAGGTGATTTAGTGGTAGAGAAGCGAAGCCGAACGAAACTTTGGTGGATTACATACTTCGATGGAGGAACCTAAGTATGAAGTGTGAGCCACAACTACAAGAACAAAGCATGCGATCGACATCTTACTTAAAAGCATTCACGGCCCGATAAGCACTTCTCCTCAAGGGATTTACTATTAAGACTTTTGAGAAGTTGTTAAGCAAGGCCGGGAGCTTGCAAGAGGAGGCGAAGCAATTAAGTTTCACCAGATAAAACGGACAAACGAAGCCCGTGAAGACTTTTGAAAAGAAGTCCGGGATTGTTGCAACGATGAGACAAAGGCAAGCAACCGATACAAATATCGTCGAACGGCCGCAACAACCTTAACGGAATTATCAACAACCTCGACCCAGCTATCAGTCATCTCAACAGTATGAACAACCGTCTCGTCCGCAACGTACGTTAAGGGAGCTTCTGAGCAGGGAGTATCCGTTCAAGAATGAGGCAGTGCCAAAAATGTTCCGCAGTCTGATGAAGACTCTAGATTTCCAACTGCCAGAACCTAAGAGACCAGAAGAAGTCGACAAGAAAGGTGATCCCAACTTTTGCCCTTACCACCGGATGCTTGGGCACTAGATAGAAGATTGTATTACCTTCAAAAGTTGGCTCAACGACAATCTTCGGAAAGGGAATATAACGATCCCGAAGAAATACATGAAGGAACCCCAGAAAGGAGGTTCCATCAATGTTGTCTCGACTGATCTCATTGTTCCGATAGATTATTATGCGACTGATGATGGGTGGACCACCGCTTGGACAAGGTCTTCGAAAAGGATTTTAGATGACATCCAAACCGCTTCGGTGCGAGCCTCAATTCAGAGTTCGAAACCTGTTAAGCCGACTTTGTCACTTGCGATAGAAGAACCTCCTCAATAAGAGACAATTGAAGAGAAGAAGAAAATCGATGAAGAAGAGAAGATCGAGGCTCTTAAGGCTAGACTAGGGGCTGCTTATCCTAGGATAGTTGTTTCCGATTAGGGGAGAAATCCCTCGAATCTCTGACTCTGTATGATTATCTGCCCACTCTGGTGGGATCTTATAATGATATGGGTTATGGCGTTGGCTACGTTTTGATCGTTTCTAACGATTACGTAACTAGCGACAATCCGGACATCGATTTCGATACAAATGACAATTCTCAAATCATACACAATCTCGACGATCACAATGACGAAGAAGACATCCATCAAGGAGGCTACGAGAGTTCAACAAGCAACGAATCTATCTCGCGAGTTTCGAGGAGCTCCGATCACAATAGAGTTAGAGCCTTCGGACTCGAAGCTAATCAAGAAGAACCCGTCATTCGATTCGGGAGGAAACACCAGCAAACTCAATACTAGAGTCAGAAGAAATTACAGAAGTTAACTTAAGAAGTGGAAGAGTTCTACCTCCGAGAATGGGTCCAAAGGACAAAGGAAAGCAGGTGGTTGTTCAGGAAGAACCAATCCCCGTAGAAGAAATACCCATTCGAGAAGAAATCGAGACACATGGAAATAAAGTGGACTACAACGTGCTAGCCCATCTTAGGAAACTACCTAGCCAAACGAGCATCTACGACGCTCTCATCTTATCAAAGGAGATGAGAGAAGCTCGATCAAGGCCTTACTTGATCCAGAAATTTGCTTAGCTCAAATGGCCGGAGATTCCTTAGATGAGGTTTGCTTGTTAAAAGAACAGCGAGGTGTTACCTTCACGGACAATGACCTACTACTTGGGACATCAGATCACAACCGACCATTGTACATTTCAGTTACAATCGGAAAATTTACACTCTCCAGAGTATTGGTGGATCCAGGAGCATCAATCAATATAATGAGTCTTCGAACACTAGCATATTTGGAAATTGATGCTCGCTAGCTCGAAGCCGACAAAATGTTATTAAGAGGATTCAACCAGAAAGGAGAGAGAGCCCTCGGATCAATAACGCTGCTAATGAAGACCGGTGACTTGGCAAAGACAACCGCAAAATTTCACATAATTGATTCGAAAAGTCGTTCAACGCTCTACTCGGGCCGACCATGGATACATGAAAACAGGATGGTACCATCATCTCTACATCGTTGCATCAAATACTACGATGGAGGGGAACGAAGTGCATCAAAGGTGACTTACAACAATTCTCCGTACATGAAATTGGAATCCATGAAGATGCAGCTTATTATGCACCTCCGAAGAAAACAATCTTCTCCAGAGATACCATAACGAATGAAGCAAAAGAAATTCGGGATGACGGAGAACCTGAAGTTCTAGTCCAACAGTCACTCACCACTCCCTTACGACGAGATGGTGAAGGTTTCTCCACAACTCGCATCCGAGGTCGAGGCCGGGGACGAGGTCGTGGCAGAGACGTTAGGACAGCTTGGACGAGAGGAAACCAGCCATCAATGTTGATTGGGAAGATAGTTCGAAGAAGAAAAAGAGATCAAACAAGAAGCAGCGACAATAAGTCGGAAGAAGCCGCAATTCAAGATCCCGCTCGAAGATGAAAAGAATGAGGAATATAAATCGATGTACGAGAAGATTAACCACTATGTACATACTATGACCCTGACCCCGATCCTTTCTAATAAGATCGAGGGTATGGTGGTCGAAGAGGTACATAGCGGCGGTGCAAAGCCCATCAAATTCTACCGTGGTGCTCCTTCTTCCAAAACTAAAAATAATGTACAATTTGAAGATGTCACTTCATCGAATTAATGGAATTACCTTTTGAGTGGTACTCTCCCCGTGTTCAAAATTTAATTCAGGCGTGGTTTCTTACCTCGACAATGGACAAAAGGTCAATCACAACATTTTGAAAAATTATGGAATAACTCCGGTCGTCCACCCAATTCAAAGCATGGTCTCGGATTCGGCACGTAGGATCGGCTGACGATACCGAATTTTGCTTGGTTGTCACTTGCGAGTCCAATGAAAACCGCATGGAAACTACGGAAGAATTTGAAGATTTACAAATTGGAGACGCTCCACCAGAATTCGAAGAAGAGATTAAATCTACAATAGATGAGTTAA
Organism: Papilionanthe hookeriana x Papilionanthe teres; assembly: GCA_022702705.1. Classification (NCBI taxonomy): domain Eukaryota; kingdom Viridiplantae; phylum Streptophyta; class Magnoliopsida; order Asparagales; family Orchidaceae; genus Papilionanthe; species Papilionanthe hookeriana x Papilionanthe teres. The sequence continues at coordinate 153,142,147 of CM040428.1, forward strand.
CGGAAGTTAACTTAGGTACTAGCGAAGAGCCTAGACCTACCTTTGTTAGCTCCTTACTCAACAAGGAAGACTCCGAAGAAATAATCAAGTTATTAATGGAATTTAAAGACTGTTTTGCTTGGAGCTCGATGAGATGCCAGGATTAGCTCCGAGGTCGCGATCCATAAGCTAGGAGTGGATCCTACTTCGTCCCGCCAGACAAGGTTCCAGAAGAATGTGTCTAGAAATCGAACAACAAGTCATAGCTGAAGTTAAAAAGCTAATAGACGCTAAATTTGTCCGTGAAGAACAATACCCGACTTGGTTAGCCAATGTGGTGTCAGTCAGAAAGAAGAATGGTCAGATCAGAATTTGTGTGGACTTCAGAGATTTAAACAAGGCATGTCCAAAGGATGAATTCCCTCTACCGATCCCGGAACTAATGATAGACATTGCTTCAACACATGAAATATTCTCATTCATGGATGGATCTTCGGGATACAACCGGATAAAAATGGCTCCGGAAGATGAAAAGCTTACAGCATTCAGAATGCCGATCGGAGTATATTGCTACACAGTGATGCCATTCAGACTAAAGAACGCAGGAGCAACATACCAGAGAGCGATGACAAGAATTTTTAATGATCTCATCCACAATCAAGTTGAATGCTATGTGGACGATGTGGTCATCAAAAGCAAAGTAAAGGACAACCACCTGTATGATTTGAGAATTGTTTTCGAACGATTAAGGCAATTTAACCTTAAGATGAATCCCTTAAAATGTGCCTTCGGCGTCACCTCCGGGAAATTCTTAGGATTCGTTGTCCGACATTGTGGAATTGAAATTGACCCGGAAAAGATTAAAGCTATCTTAGAAATGCCGCCTCCCAAAACCTTAAAGCAACTACGATCTTTTCAAGGGAAGTTGGCATATCTTCGATGCTTTATTTCAAACTTGTCAGGTAGGTGTCAGCCTTTCTCGGCATTAGTTAAAAAGGACGCCAAATTTATTTGGGAAGAGAAATGCCAGAAGGCCTTCGAGGACATTAAACAATATTTAATGACACCTCCTGTCTTAGCAGCCCCGATCTCGGGTAGACCGCTCATACTTTATACCGCGGCTTTAGACGACTCTCTCGGAGCCCTATTAGCCTGGGTCAATGATGAGGGTAAAGAAAATGCTCTTTACTACCTAAGCCGTCGTTTACTTCCGACGAAATATGGTATCCCGCAATTGAAAAGCATTGTTTGGCCCTGATCTTCGCCTCTCAAAAGCTCAGGCACTACATGCTTTCTCATAAGGTCAACCTGATCTAGAAATTTAATTCATTGCAATACTTGATGACTCATCCAACGCTTTCCGGCAGACTTGCCAGATGGTCAATGATATTATTGCAATTTGATATAACTTTCGTGCCTCTTCATGCCGTAAAGGGACAAGTCCTAGCAGACTTCCTCGCAGCACACCCTTTGCTAGCAGAATCTCCTCTCAATGACGATTTGCCAGATGAACAAATAATGAGCCTAGAAGACCCTGATGATCGACGTTGGGAATTATATTTCGACGGAGCATCTTCGACACACAAAGACGAAGAATCGCAAGTGATAGTGCCCGGTAAGGCGGGGATCGGATTAATCTTTATAACACCGGAGCGGGGAATGTTAAGATACTCCTACCACTTGACGGAGCCGTGTACAAACAACGAAGCGTAATACGAAGCCCTCATAACGGGATCGGAATTAACTATTCAAATGGGGATAACGGACATCAACATCTACGGGGATTCGCAGTTAATCATTCAACGGATCGCCGGACGAGTACAAAATTTTAAAGCCAAGACTCGAGCAATACTTCCAGTATGCCATTCAGTTGTTGGAACAGATTCCAAATGTGACGATCTACAAAATTCCCAGAAAAGAAAATGCTTTAGCAGATGCGTTAGCTCGCCTTGCAAAAGAATTTGCATGCTTGCAAGATGAATCAGTGGAAGTGTCAGTTCACGGACGTCAGGTCCTATCACAGCTCGACATAGACACAATACACAAATCAGAAAAAGAGAAAGGATCGGTTGCAGCAGTGACGGAAAACACGAAGATCGGCGACAACCATTAATAGACTACCTGCAAACAGGAAAACTACCAGACGACAGGTCGCTAGCCCATCAGATCAAGAAAAGAACTCTGTCCTACGCATTAATAAAGAACACGTTATACAGAAGGTCTTTTCGATCAAATGTGGCTAAGGTGCCTAAGCGGGTCCGAGACCCTTGAAATTGTTAAAGAGGTGCATTCAGGACTCTGTGGTGCTCACCAGTCGGGTCCGAAGATGAAGATGAAAATTAAAAGACTAGGGTACTACTGGCCCTCGATGATGACCGACCGCATGAAAATCGCTAAGAGCTGTCATCAATGCCAAGTGCACGGAGTGGTTCTACACCAACCTCCAAATGTGCTACATCCGACAATTGCATCGTGGCCATTTGAATGTTGGGGCACAGATATGGTGGGTCCAATAGAACCACCATCTTCAAAAGGACATCGCTTCATTCTTGCGGCTACGCATTACTTTTCCAAGTGGGCAGAGGCGGTTCCACTTAGAGAAGTGAAAGCACACCACGTGCTACGGCTTTTCAAGAACCAAGTTGTCTACCATTTCGGAGTGCCGCACAGGATCATCTCGGATAATGGGTCAGCATTCAGAAGCACACAAATCAACAATTTTGTCAGGAGACACGGAATCGACTGGCGATATTCAACAATTTACTGCCCAAGAGAAAACGGCCTGGCTGAGGCTTTTAATAAAACTCTCGTTCAAATCTTGAAGAAAACCTTGGACGATAATAAGAGAAATTGGCACGAGAAGTTATTAGAAGCCTTATGGGCCTACCGGACAACCTTCGTAACTCCTACTCAAGCTACACCTTACGCTCCGGTGTATGGGTCCGAGGCAAGTGTTACCCTTAGAAGTCCAGACCTTCCTTCACTCGAATTGCGATTGCAAACAAAATCACGACGAGAAGAGAATGCCAAATTACGACTAGAAGAATTGGAAAACCTGAAAGGGAAAAGACTTGCAGCACAGCAGAATTTAGAACTATACCAAGCTAAGATGGTTCAAGCCCATGACAGATTGGTCCGTCCAAGAACCTTCAAAGTTGGTGACTTAGTTCTCGTTCTCAAAAGACCTATTCTTGCACACCGCAAGATAGAAGGAAAATTTGAACCCACTTGGGAAGGGCCGTTTGTGGTTGAGGCAGTCTACTCAGGAGGCTCCTACCAGCTAGTGAATTGCCAAGGAGAACGACATATGCTTCCTATCAACGGACGATACTTGAAGAAGTATTACGCTACCTGATGTTTTGAAGGAACGAATTCTTCATCCCTAGAAGCACGGGCGAAGTAATTACTTATGACTGGGTCCGAACCCAAAAATAATAAAATGTGCTAAAATAAATAAAATCATGATAATAAAATTTTCCTCCATATCAAAATCTCTTTCCTGATCTTATCCCACTTCATTCCTGTTAAATTTAAAAAATATAAAACTGTCTTTAATAAACATTTTCTTAATGTTCTTGTTCTTAGTACAGCCCCTGATCCTTTTCCTTGTCTTTTCGCGAGGAAATGTCGAACCGGCGGTTGGTCCCGAACTTTAGAAATGGCGTAAGCCTTGCACTCGACGAAAAGAGGGTGAAAGATGGAGCGATAATAGAGATTGACTCGGACTTCACACCAGCGAGCTCGCAATACGAGGAAAGTGACCGGGTCCTAGTTGACCGAGAGGAACCGCTCGATCGAGACGATAATAAAAGTGGGTGGCCCAAGCCACCACTCCAACGACGAAGAAAGGAAAACAAGCACTGAAGAAGACAAGAAAATCAATTCTGTAGTTGCTACAGCAGAGGGCAGGCTTGTCAGCGCCACACCCACACAAACTCAGGAAGTACGAAGAGCTACTCTCACAGCAACTCAGCGAAGAAATAAAAATTGCCGTATCCGCAAGATGTTAACGAAATTAGCAGCGGACCAGCGCGACGAGGCTGTTGCTACTGCCAGTACATACACTTCAAGGACACCGGTTCACCAGGAACCTGAAGAAAGGAAGCCAGCTCCCAGGATGACAGAAGAAACCAGGGAAATCTTAAGAAGAACAGAAGAAAGAAGGCTACAACGCCACCAGACAAAGTCAACAATAATGCATAACCTTGTTGCAGAAGCAACCCCGGAGGATGTCCCGACGGACACCATCCCCGAGGAGCCGAGGTATGCAGGAGAACGTGAAGGGATTGAGCCGTATATCCCACAGTACGTCACCAGGCCTCACCATTTGCAGATTATTCCAGAATACAAGCTAGAAAGAATGCAGAATGTCGAGAAGAAAACTTTTGAATACTTCGAGAGAATCAGAGGCAGGAGGATCAATATACTAGAAGGACTCGAGTTACATACAGACGTGTTCTCAGAATACGAACAACAACAAATCGTGGACTGCATCCGGGATTTGAAAAGAATGGGCCGAGCAGGCCGCCTAAGAGAAAACACTTACTCAGAACCCTGGAGATGGATGCCAGGGAAAGGTAGAATTACAATACAATGTGGATGCTCGCTACAACTTCGCAGTAAGACAGGAAGGGAAACCCACCGGGAATACTCCGTCATGGCCAGGTGGATCCAATGCCATTAGTCATTAAAAGGATGGTAAAGAGAATGATAACATGGAGGGTACTGCCAGCAGATTGCATACCCAACAGCTGCATTATTAACATTTACAAGAAGGGTGACTGCATACCCCCGCACATAGATCACCACGACTTTGTCGGACCTTTCGCACGGTTTCTTTTCCGAACGAGTGTAATATCATGTTTGGATCCGACCTCCGGATAGCAGGCCCGTGTGAGTTCCGAGGGCCGGTGAAGATACCATTACCGGTAGGTTCCGTCATGATACCGAAGGGCAACGGAGCGGATGTCGCTAAACATTGCATACCGTGAGTACCAGAGTGAAGCGCATCTTAGTTACTTTCGGAAGGATGGACGACAGGAAGACACCTTACCACTTCCAGACCGGACCCGGAGCTAGAGAGCCTCCGGCCTTACGAGCCGCGAGTTACATGGAAAATATCACACCTCCAACGTACATCCATACGACACCCTTGCCAAGGATGGCTTGGAAGGTGATGTTATTGACCATGTACCTCACTATTCAGACATGGATTTTTGACAGATACCTTTTTGGATGGATCGACAAAGATCATACATAGTCCGTTTTGAGTCTATATGGATTGTATAAGATGTATTCCAGATCGAGTTGTATGATGTATCTTCAACATGATTAGAATGAAAGTGACCATGTCACATTTTTGGCCTTCACCTCTCTCGTGCAAGTTGACTGGAAAACGCCATTAAAGTTAAATGAAATTCGAACAAAGAACAGAAAAGAAACAAAAAAAAAAGAAAACTTTCCTTAAAAATCTAAAAAAATGATGAACTCCAAATCCATGATAAAATAAAATTTGAATCGTTAAAGGACAAACAAAATGACCACAAATTTTAAATCAATTTCAAATTTGATCTTTCCAAATTTCAAATCAAATCTCAATCAAATTTCAAATTCAATCTTTCCAAATCTCAAATCAAATCTCGATCAAAATTTCAAGTTTGATCTTTCCAGATTCCAAATCAAATCTCAATCAAGTTCAAATTTGACCTTCCAAATTTCAAATCAAATCTCAATCGAGTTCAAACTCAACCTTCCAAATCTGAAATCCAATCCGTTCTACTCTCTCCTTGTCCGGGATGGAAGCGGTTGATTCCATTGACACGGATCGAATCCGATGGCGAGGAATTGTATCCAATCCAAACCAGTAACTTCCGATCAACTCTTTTGAATGGGATATGTAGCATCTACATATTCCCTCCTAATCTATTTCTTTCCATGAAAGTATTTTACAACTTTCATGAAATTCTCGAAACACCAAAATTCCACACTTTTCAAATCAACACTACAAATCTTTGCAATATCAATTACCAATCAAATTCAAATTTTTGGGGTTGAGGATTTTACATCCGAGACTGCATTGCTTTAGGATTCTTTCCTTATCGCAATGAAATACATCAAATTCAAATTTTTGGGGTTGAGGATTTTACATCCGAGACTGCATTGCTTTAGGATTCTTTCCCTATCGCAATGAAATACATCAAATTCAAACTTTTGGAGTTTAGGATTTTACATCCGAGACTGCATTGCTTTAGGATTCTTTCCCTATCGCAATGAAATACATCAAAATCAAATTCTTGGGGTTGAGGATTTCACATCCGAGACCGCATAGCTTTAGAATTCTTTCCCTATCGCAATGAAATACATCAAATTCAAACTTTTGGAGTTGAGGATTTTACATCCGAGACTGCATTGCTTTAGGATTCTTTCCCTATCGCAATGAAATACATCAAATTCAAACTTTTGGGGTTGAGGATTTTACATCCGAGGCTGCATTGCTTTAGTATTCTTTCCCTATCGCAATGAAATACATCAAATTCAAACTTTTGGGGTTGAGGATTTTACATCCGAGACTGCATTGCTTTAGGATTCTTTCCCTATCGCAATGAAATACAACAAATTCAAATTCTTGGGGTTGAGGATTTTACATCCGAGACTGCATTGCTTTAGGATTCTTTCCCTATTGCAATGAAATACATCAAAATCGAATTCTTGGGGTTGAGGATTTTACATCCGAGACTGCATTGCTTTAGGATTCTTTCCCTATCGCAATGAAATACATCAAATTCAAAACTTTTGGGGTTGAGGATTTTACATCCGAGACTGCATTGCTTTAGGATTCTTTCTTTATTGCAATGAAATACATCAAAAATTAAACTCTTGAGGTTATGGATTTTACATCCAATGCCGCATTGCTCTGAGATCTCTCCTCATTGTAATGATTCAATCCAATCAATTCAATTTTCTTTTGAGGTTGAAGATGTTACATCTAAAACCACAAAATTCCAATTTTCATTTCAAGATTCAAATCCCTCCAAATTAATTTTAACAAAACTTCAATCTAAATTAAAACTCCAAATTGAAATCTGAGCTCACACATCAAAACTTAAACCAAAACAAAATAAAATCTAAATTGAATTTCCCCCAGATCATGTGATTTGGGATTCACCTCCTTTTCCTTTCCCTAGCGAGAGTTCAGGAATCTCCAGTCTCGGAGATATACTTGACACTCCCCAACAGAAACTCTTCTACTTTGTCCTAAGTTTGTCACTTGGACGTTTGTGTTGGTTTTGTTGATCGCTTCGGTCAACACCAATACGCGCGGTGTGCTCCGTCGACTCACCACACCTATCGGGGTCCATTTGTTGACCTCATTTTTGATGAGGTCTTCTCTTCTTCTTGTTAGTACTTAGGATCTAGCCTTAGGCTTTTCCTTTGACTATCCTAGAGGATTAGAATTGGGGCCCACCACTTAGAAATTCAAACCACTTTTTAACTCCCTACAAACTCCACAAACTTGACTGTAGACCCCTAATCACCTAGAGGGTTGAAATCAAATGTGGATGTTTAAAGGATGAGTTCCTATAGGACTCTTTGGCCTTAGGACTGCCCTGGGTGGCCTGGTCTGGTGAGGGCTAACTTACACATACACTACACTTTCACACACATCCTAGAAGCACACCCATACCTAATTTGACCTCCTGACTCATAAAGGTGACTCACATGGATGGTCCTTAACCCCTAAGCCCTTGGCAAGCAGGGTTAGGAACAACATAGTGGATGCCTCAAATGAGTCCCTTCATGGCTCATGTGGACTTGATATGGCTTCAAGGCTCAACCAAAATGATTTCATTCCACTTACATTCACCCAATCTTAAATTTTCCAAATTTTTAATTTTTGACCCCCGGGACCCTACACCCGCCTAGCCTACCCAAAACCCTTGAAATCCTCCAAAATTTCCAAATCACCCAAAATTCCTCAAAACCAATCCCAAACATTTCCACATTACTCAAATTGATCATTCATAGCTAAAAATATCAAAATTCCAAAAATACCTCCCAATACCCTCCAAATACCCAAAATACCCCTCTTGACCCAAAAATCCAAAAAATTCAGAAAATTCCCAGAAAATTCTAGAAAATCTCAAATATTCCCAATTTCATTTTGTTCAACTACACCATGGGCCAATTTTGTCAATTTACCTTATTTTTGTCAAAACCCCCAATTTGACCCATTTTAACCCTAAGTGAACCCAATGTCAAACCAAACCTACCCAATTGACCCAAATTCTGGTCCAATTCAATTCTAAACTTCAATTCAACATTCCCAACACCAATCTAGACCAAACCCAAGTCCAATTGGATTGACATTTGGATCCAATTTCACTTTGGGCCTTAAAGCCCAATTTGGACCCATGACCCAAACCTAACCCAAACTAACCCAATTCAACTCCAATTAACCCCAAATATTTTCTAAACCTTCCTTAACATTCCCACAAACAAAACACTAACATGATTTGCCGAAAATTTAGACCCAAACCCCGCTCAAATTCAACCCAAAATCAAAAAGCCCAATTTTGACCTAAACCCAAACCTAACCAAAATAAGACCAAACCCCAAAATCGAAACCCAACCAAAGCCAAAACCTCTTTGAAACAATCCCATAAACTTTTCCCAACATTTATTTTACATCAATTTCAACCCTAGCACAACATTGGCCCATGTTAGCCCAATTTGACCTACATTGGCCCATTTACCAAGGAGGCCCAAATCTAACCCAATTCAAACCCAAACCACTCCAAACTCATTTCAAATCACTCATGACATATCCCTAAACCAAACCTAACAATTATTTGGCCCAAACTTCTACAAAATTCCCATCAATGAATTCATTCTTAAACTTAAAAGCCCACTTACATGAAACCTTTCTAAGGCCCATCTCCACCAAAATCCAAAGGGCCAAAATCAATCCAAAACCCATATGACAATTACTCTACACCATATTTTCAATTAAATCAATCACTAAGTTTCAAAACTCATCATGAAGCTATTCTAAATTAAGCCCCATACAAATTCCCATCAAAATACCAAAATTTTCTTAAACCCTTTTTTATGAAATTGACTTAACTTTTCCCAAGCCAAAGATGAGCCATGAAGCCATGCATGAGCCACATGGAAGCCATGAGAGCCTCTTTACATGTCACCATGCCATTTTGGGCAAAAGAAGGAGACTCTTTCCTTAATCTCGCTAAAGTCATTAGCCTTAACCATGATTCCCCTTAACCCAAATTTAATCCAAATATATTTGGATAAGGACTTCTCCATGTCAAACCAGCTGATTCCCTTGATTCCTCACAGCACCCAAAGCCACATTGGAGGGTGAACCAAGCCCAAAGGGTGGACTTGACCAAATCAAGCCAAAATTGGCCTTCTCCCATTCCATTTTAAATCAAGCTTTTGACACATGGCATTTGCCAATTGCCTGCACTAATGCCAAGCCCTGACCCCACTGGCCAAGATGGTGACCTGAGACTGGCGGGCAGCCACCATAGCAGCCGGAAACCACCAGGCCGAGAGCTCACATGTGAGCCCAAACTTGGAATTCTCACCTGCTGAGCTGCCCCATGCCCAATGGCCACCATGGCTGTTCTTCTCATGCCCGAGCAGCTGATCCCAACCCTCAGCCAACCACCGCGAGGCCCCCGACCACCTCTATTTAAACCCGACCCCCTCACGGCCATGGAGAAGAGTTGCACAAACCTTGCTGAAACTCTGCCAAAATTGTTCCAAACCCTACTCCATACTTAGAGCAGTTGATCCCCAGTGTCAATTTGCCTTAATCCCCACCAACAGAACCTAATTTCCCAACTGAAATTTCACTCAAAAACCAGGACACTTTGCCACAATGAGCCAATCTTCAAATTGACTGGCCCTACACCTTCACCAGACCAAGAGGAGAAGTTTCCCACTGAAAGCCCCATCTCCAGGCCACCCAGTTGTTCCAGACTCCAAGCTTTGTGATCGGGCTTGGTCGAAATCATACCTAGGTGACTCATCAGAACAGGAGACTTCATCTGGAGCTTGCTGGGATCCAATCGAAGGTGACACAACCCTCAGATTGAAGCCACACTTCACTGAGCAAAGGTATGAGCTAATTCTTCATCCCGAGCTTCTGGAGATTCTCCAGTTCAAATACTTTAATTTTAATACATGATCACCATATAGATGTATTCGTCTCTTCAAGACAAATCCATAGAGCACAAGAACACGAAAATCTGGTAAGTATTGAGTGAGATATTAGGGATTTAGTGTGGACGGTTCTCGGGCTAGGAGGCTTGGGGATGATGAACGGATGCAGTTCATTTAATACAGGCGCGGACGGACGGCCAGGATCGCGCCGAATGAGGAGACGGAACGACACAGCGGGCCCCCGGAGCGCTGAGTTGGATGGCGGCGCCGAATCAGAAGGCGACACGCGGCGTTTCGGAGCTGCCGAGGTTAACGCGGCGCCGCGTGGATAAATAGAAAATTAGGGTATTTTTCTATTTATTTAATTCCCTAAACTTCAAAAATCCATAACTTTGTGTAGAAAAATCAGAAAAATAAAATAAAATACCCTCTTGCTCAGTGAACAGAGGAGAATAATGTGGAAAAGAAATTAATTAATTTCATCAAGTATTTTATTTTTAATGATTTATTTACCCTCTCGCATTATTTTAATTCTCCATGCATATAGGAAATTCTCCATGGCATGAGACCATGAGAGCTTTGAAGCCTCCGAATTTGGGAACATTCCCCGAATTTTCCAAAGTCGAGGCCATCCCTATGAGAAGTTATTGATTTTTCAAATTCATGTTACCGTTTTGAGTATTTTAAATCCAATAATTAGCATGTTGTAAAATAAATTCTAGGAAAATTTGGTGATGTCTCTTATGACCGGAGGACCTTAGGAAAAATAGGTTTTGAATTAATTTATTTAAAATAGCCCTAATTGGCTTAAACACCCAAAATAGGTCCCTAATTAATTAGAGCTAATCATACATCAAATTGACTTGAAATCAATTCTCCACTGACTTTTAGGATCAGAGGAACCCACCTTAAAAATTTGAAGTCAATTGGACTTGGTTAGCTTTACTAAATGGGTTGATTAAGCCATTTAGTCAATTTGAACTTTAAAAATTCATAACTTTCAAAATGCTTTTAAAAAATTCACCAAATTAGTTTTGGAGCCTCTCTCGATATCGGGGAGTTTAAGGAAATTAAAATTTCAATTTTCTAAAAAGTTGATTTTTGTATTATTTTAATATTTTAATAATTAAAAAATAATAAAAATCATAAAAATAATAAAATTCACCAAAATGTCACATTTTGAATTTTAATCACTTAGGAACAAACCCCATATTTTTCTTAGGTCTATTTAATTAGATATTAAATTTTAAAGCCCTAAGGTAATTTTAAAATAAAAAAAAATATATTTCTAGTATTTCCACTAAAATAATTCTAATAAACCAAAGAAAAATCAGAAAATTGTAACAATTGATTCTCTGATTTCCTTGATGTCAGAGAGATTTTTGAAAAATATAAAATTCATTTTTCAACCTTTATTTTATTTTTAAATTAATTAATACTCCAAAACTCAAAAAAATTATAATAAAAAGAATATAATTCAAAAAATCACCAAAATTGGTCCAAGTGGTCCTCTGGTCATTAGGAATGTCCCATAATTTTCTTAAGGACAGAAACTTTCCCTTGGTCATATTATTAAATTGTCCTTGGAAATCCCTATTTTCTACTAAAAATAATTACATAAATAAATTAAATATAGAAAAATCACATTTTCTCCTCTCATGTCTTTATTGACATATGAGTGAAGTCACATAAAAATTTCAAGTTCATTTAAGCTCAATTTAGTGAGTTATGAAATTATTAATCTTGAAGGGCAAAGTGGTAATTAAAATTTCAACCCTTAATTAAAACTTTAGGTTTAATAAAATTAGAAAGTAAAATATTTGATCTTAATCTGATTTGGATGATTGAAATTTAAATAATTAAGGGGTAGAAACCTACCAAACAATTTGAGGGTAATTAAAATAAACCTTAATTAAATAATTGACAAAATTTGGAAGAATAATAAGGTTGGAATTATTAAAATAGGGATATTAATAGGGAGAGATTTGTTCTTTAATTTAAGAATCCCTAAATTAATCATCTCAATAATATTTAATTCCTAATTAAAATGATAATTCAAATTTAAGATTTAAATTGTTAAAAGACTTAATCATTAAATTAATTTAAAGTTAAATTATTAAACTCTTTTAAAATTTTCAATTAAATTAAAATTAAAAATAAAATTAAATTAAAGATTAAATTAAATTAAATCAAACAAATTAAATTAAATTAAATTAAATTAAATTAAATTGAACAAATTAAATTAAATTGAATTAAATTAAATTAAATTGAATTAAATTAAATTAAAATTAAATTAAATTAATTAAATAAAATTAAATTAAAACAAATTAAATTAAATTAAATCAAATCAAATTAAATTAAAGGAAATTAAATCAAATTAAATTAAATTAAATTAAATCATGTTAAATTAAATTAAATTAAATCATATCAAATCAAACTAAAATTGAATTAAATTAAATTAAATAATGGAATCAAGTTAAAATTAAATCAAATTAAATTAAATTAAAATTAAAACTAAACCAAATTAAATTAAATTAAATTAAAGTTAAATTAAATTAAAAATAAAATCACCTAAGACATAAAGAAATTCAAAAATAAAAATAAAGCAACTTGAACACTATTCCAAATTTAAATCCGTCAACTGAAATTAAATTATATCACAAATCATCTGAACACCAATTTGCCCTCGAAGACTTTTATTGTCATAACTCCTAAAAAGAATGATTAATGAAGTGTTACTTCACTTATAGGATATTCAAATGTCCTAGTTCACTGAGCAAGATAACAATAAAACTTGAAATCCTCGGACGATTAATTCATTTGTATAATTAAATTCGTTTAGACTTAAAACAATTCTAGCAATATTGAAAAGATGTTTAAGATTCTTCTTAAGCACTTCCTCAATATGATAGGATGTTTATAAGAACAACTGAACTTAATTATTCTTTGATGAAGAAAATCGTCCCCAAACCAAAACACAAAAACCTAGACGTCATAGGAAATGACTAGCTATAGGATTAAGAATTTGGTAGAAAACCATAAACCTTCCCTTAGACTTTACCTAGGAACTTGCTTAAATATTCTAATTGTGTTTTAAGTGCAGCTTGGGATGACGGGAAGACCCTCCAGGTACGCTTTTATTTTATTGCAATTTACCTTATCGCAATTTATTTAATCGCATCGCACTTACTTTTCTGCATGATAAACAACCGTTGCATGAAAACCCACACCTCTAGGGTAGCCCCTAAAACTGAAACCAAAACTAAATTAAAAGTCATTGCAAGATAAAATTCACCACCAAAACATTTCAAAATATAAAACAACTCAAAATTTAATCACAAACATAACACAAAACTAAAATTATAACTAAATTAAAGCGTCTTGTTGGATGAGCGGGAATACCTCGGATGATGTAACCTACGTGTTGCTAACGGGATTTCCCACGGTCTAAATGAAAGTGTGGAACTCATTTAGTCGAGTTTAGCAAATTCATCTGGACTAAGTGAATCCGATAAAAATAACGATGCCGGAAGGATGGAACCGTGGGATCTTAACCGGTGTTGTTATAATCAACTTTAAGATTTTTTTTAAATAAAAAAAACACTTGAAAATTAAGACTTTCTCTAAACCAGAACACTTCTCTCATCTCCTGATTTATGACTTCTAAAACTAAACCTCTGCAACAACAAGGAGCTCAGAGCACGGTGGGCAGCACGGCCATCGTCATCAACAAAACTCGGATCTACTTCAGCAAAACTTTCTTAGAATTAAATAACCAAGCCATAGGATTTCGAGGTAGTTTGCCTAGTGCAACAAAAATCCTCAACTCTTCGTTAGGCATTTGCATGATCATGTCATGTAAATTAAGCCCTGACCGATTTTAGGACTCCGAGGTAGTCGTTTGATACGATATAAACCCTCACATCTTCCAGGAATTTTGGTGTGATCATATCATACGAATATAAATCCAAATTAATTAAAATTGGCAAAATCAAAACATTAAATAAACATTAGGACTTTACTAAATTCAAGCCAAACAATAGGATAGTCGGGAAATTACCGAAGTTCGCTTCGAATCTGTAATTTCTCCTACCTTTCTTCCTTTGAATTCTCAAAACAAAATGTTCCAAATTTGATTCATTCCCTATTGAAATTCCAAAATTCAATCCTTTGAAAACTTAAACTTTGAAATTCTTGAGAGCGCAATTACCGATTATTATCGAGAGTTTTCTTAGGTGATTCCAAATCACTTAAGATGTAATTAACTATGTGAGCTTGCCCTTATAGGGAATTTTAAGAACCCGTGTAATATAAACCCCGTTTAATGCTTTCATATTAAGCGTGGGAATTTGTCGGCTTAAAAAATTGGTTCGCGGACCAAACGGATGTCACAAATCTTCTAGTTTATTTAATCGAGCCCCATTACCAAGCACAGGTGTCTATTCTTCGGAGTAGATACATGGTTCAGTGGTGCGGTGCTCGTTTATGTAAACTATTCGGGATGTGAGATCGGCTTGATTTCATATCTTAAGATTTTCAAACTTAAAATTATTTTCAAAATCAAATGTTACTTTCTAAATTATATATATATTTAAATTAAATTTAAAATATAAAATTCGCCGACAATTTCTGTTAGGCGACCACTTTTTCAAAAATACAACATAACCTAAAATATGCCGACAATTTCTGGCGACTCCGCTGGGGAAAATTCCTCTCTCCATTTTTAATCAAATAGTTCTACTTTCAAAAATTGGTAGTGTATCCATGTCCCTAGTGGATCAAACTACCCTTCTTTCCGTTGGAATACTTTTTTCATTTCTACCTTGAACAAGTATAGCCAACATTCTCTCGGATTTAGGAGCCACTGTTTAGACACCCCTAAACAGAGAGGTTCCGAGAGATGGTACGATTTCCCAGAGTTAATGAGAGCACAGCTTCAGGAAAGAGATGATACGATTTCCCAGATGGCGAAAAGGATGGAAGAGATGGTTGCCGCCTTAGCCACTCTCCAGAGTCAGGCCCAGCCTCAGAAAGAGATACCCCCGGAGGTCATCCATATTGCAGATGGAGGAAAAGAGATTACATCTGTTAACGGAGATGATTAGCTGAAGAAAGATTCTGCACAGAACATGATTCTTGAAAAGGATATTAAGAGCATGGTAGAACAACAGGTGCGAGAAGCCTTAGCTCAATCTAAGAACGGAGCATCTATTCAGATGGGTAGACCTCACCCCGAAGAATTTGATGCAGTCCAATACCCGAAGGGCTTTGTACCACCTCTGTTTAAGACTTTCGATGGAACGGGAAACCCCACGGCAACATGTAGCACATTTTCGTGCCAGTTGCTGCAATGTCGGCGGGAGCGACGCTTTGCTTTTCCGACAGTTCGTGAGCAGTTTGTCAGGGATCACTTTCAACTGGTATGTAAAATTGCCAAATGGATTAGTCAAGACTTTTGCAGAATTAGAAAATCTCTTCGTTAAGCGGTTTGCCGGAGCTCAGCACCACATCACTATTGGTGATCTAGTGGTGGAGCGACAGAAACCGAACAAAACTTTGGTGGATTACATACGTCGATGGAGGAACCTGAGCATGAAGTGTGAACCATAGCTTCAGGAACAGCATGTGATCGATATCTTGCTTAAGAGTATCCATGGCCCGATAGCACTTCTCCTTAAGGGATTCACCATTAAGACTTTTGAGAAGTTGCTTAGCAAGGCCAGGAGCTTGCAGGAGGAAGCAAAGCAGCTAAGTTTCATCGATAAAACTGATAAGCAGAAGCCTATGAAAGCATTCAAGAAGAAATCGTGGACCATCGCAGTAGTGGACAAAGGTAAACAGCGAAGCCGAGTTATCAACCAGTGCAATAGACTTATCAACACCCTCAACAAAATTATCACCCTCAGCAGAATTATCAGCCTCAGCAGAGTTTTCAGCCTCGATGGAGTTATCAGTTACCGCGGTATGATCAACAGTCGTCTCGTCTGCTCCGTCTCCTGAAGGAACTTTTGAACAAAGGATACCCCTTCAAGACTGAGGCAGTGGCTAAGTTGTTTCACAGTTTGATGAAGATGCCCGACTTTCAGTTGCCAGAGCCCAGGAAGCCCGAGGAAGTCGACAAGAAGGATCATCCAAACTACTGTCCCTACCACCGGATGATCGGACATAAGATCGATGACTGCTTCACTTTCAAGAACTGGTTGGAAGATAAACTTCGGAGAGGGAACATAACGATCCCAAAGGAATACATGAAGGAAACCCAAAAGGGAGGTTTCGTCAATGTTATTTCGACGAAGCCTATGGTTCCGATCGACCCGTACACGACTAATGATGGATGGAGTACAGTTTGGACGATGTCTTCAAAGAGAATTTTGGATCACATCCATACCGCTTCGGTGCGCGCTTCAACTCAGAGTTTGAAACCTGTCGAGCCGGCACTATCGCTTGCGGCTGAAGAACCACCCCAGAAGGAGGAGAAGATCGTAGAAGAAAATAAGACCGAGGCTCCGAGGGGTAGACTAGGGGCTACTTTTCCTAGGATGGTTGTTTCTGATTTGGGGGAGAAATCCCTCGAACCTCTGAATTTGTATGATTATTTGCTAGCCCCGGCAGGATCTTATAATGATAAGAGTTTTGGTGTTAGCTACATTTTGACTGTTTCTAACGATTACGTAACTAACGACAACCAACCTAATCCAAATCTCAATTTCGATACGAATAACGATTCTCAAATCATACAAAACCTAGATAACCACGATGAAGAGGAGGACATTCACAAGGATGGCTATGAAAGTTCAATAAGTGACGAGTCTATTTTTGAATTCCGAGGAGCTCCGATCACGATAGAGTTAGAACTATCAGATGTCGAGGCAACTTCAGAAGAGCCAGTCGTTCCAATTCAATAGGAGACACCGGTATATTCAGATGAAATTACTAAAGTCAATCTGAGAAGCGGAAAGTTCCTACCTCCGAGATTGGGTCCAAAGGACAAGGGAAAGCAGGTGATTGCTCAGGAAGAGCCAACCCCAGCGGAAGAATTGCCCATTCAGGAAGAAATCGAACAGCCAGGTAACAAAGTGGACTATAATGTGCTAGCCCATCTTAGGAAGCTACCGGCTAAACTAAGCATCTACGACGCTCTGATCCTATCAAAGGAGATGAGAGAATCTCTAGTCAAGGCATTGCTTGATCCAGAAATTTGCTTAGCTCAAATGGCTGGTAATTCCTTCGATGAGGTTTGCTCATTGAAAGGATAGCGCGGTGTTACCTTCACGAACGATGATTTACTACTTGGAACAGCAGATCACAACCGACCGTTGTACATTTCAGTCAGTATTGGAAAGTTCACACTCTCCAGGGTGCTAGTTGATCCAGAAGCGTCAATTAATATAATGAACCTTCGGAGGCTAGCCTATTTAGAGATTGATGCCCGTGATCTCGAGGCAGACAAGATGATGCTAAGAGGCTTCAACCAGAAAAAAGAAAGAGCACTTGGATTGATAACACTGTTAATAAAGATCCGTGAATTAGCCAAGACAACTACAAAATTCCACATAATTGATTCTGAGACATCATTCAACGCTCTACTGGGCCGGCCATGGATCCATGAGAATCGGATGGTACCGTCGTCTCTACACCAGTGTATAAAGTACTATGAAGGAGGACAAGAACAATGTATCAAAGGTGATTTGTAACCATTCTCCGTGCATGAAATCGGAATCCACAAAGATGCAGCTTACTACGCACCTCCAAAGAAAACAATCTTCTCCAGAAATGCTATACCAAATTAAGAAAAAGAAGTGCAAGACGATGAAGAGCCTGAAATTCTAGTCCAACAGTTACACACCACTCCCTTAAGGCGAGATGGTGAAGGTTTTTCCAGAACTCACACCCGAGGTCGAGACCGGGGACGAGGTCGAGGAAGAAACAGTGGAACAGTTGAACAGAACAAACCAGTCATCGATGTTGATTGGGAGAATAGCTATGAAGAAGAAGAAGAAATCAAGAAAGAAGCAACAATAGTAAACCGAAGGAAACCCCAGTTCAAAATCTCTCTCAAAGATGAAAAGAATGAAGAATACAAATCAATGTATGAGAAGATTAACCATTATGTACATACTATGACCCTGACCCCGATCCATTCTAATAAGGCCGAGGGTATGGTGGTCAAGGAAGTGCATGGTGGTGGTGCTAAGCCGATCAAATTCTACCGTGGTTCTTCTTCTTCAAAAACGAAAAATGATGTACAATTTGAAGATGTTACTTCATCTGAATTAATGGAATTGCCTTTTGAGTGGTATTCTCCCTGTGTTCAAAATTTAATTCAACGTGGCGTCTTACCTAAGCAATGGTCAAAAGGCCAATCACAACGCTTTGAAAAGTTATGGAACAATGTCAGTCGACCTCCCAATTCAAAACATGGTCTCAGATTTGGCACATTAGGGTCTGTTGATGATTTGGGATTTTGCTTAGTTGTCACTCACGAGCATGATGAAGACTGCTTGAAAACCTAAGATGATCTCGAAGATCTACCAATCGGAGATGCTCCGCTAGAATTTGAAGAAGAGATTAAATCTACAATAGACGAGTTAATGGAAGTTAACTTAGGTATTAGCGAAGAGCCTAGGCCAACCTTTGTTAGCTCCTTACTCAATAAAGAAGACTCCGAAGAAATAATCAAGCTATTAACGAAATTCAAGGATTATTTTGCTTGGAGTTATGACGAAATGCAAGGATTAGCTCCAGAGGTTACAGTTCACAGGCTAGGAGTGGATCCCACTGTCGTTCCAGTCAGACAAGCTCCCTGAAGAATGCGTCTAGAGATTGAACAACCAGTTATAGCTGAAGTTAAGAAGCTAATTGACACTAAATTTGTCCATTAAGAACAATATTCGACTTGGTTAGCCAACGTGGTACCAGTCAGAAAGAAGAATTGACAGATCAGAATTTGCGTAGATTTCATAGATTTGAACAAAACATGCCCAAAAGACGAATTCTCACTACCAATTCCAGAATTGATGACTGACATAGCTTCGACACATGAAATCTTCTCTTTCATGGATGGATCATCAGGATACAATCAGATAAAGATGGCACCAGAAGAGGAAAAACTCACAGCCTTCAGAACGCCAATCAGAATATATTGCTACAAAGTAATGCCTTTCGGATTGAAGAACGCAAGAGCAACTTACCAAAGAGAAATGACGAGGATCTTTGATGATCTCTTTCACAACCAAGTCGAGTGCTACGTGGATGATGTGGTCATCAAAAGAAAAATGAAGGAAGATCATTTGTATGATTTGAGAATTATTTTCGAGCGATCGAGACAATTTAACCTTAAGATGAATCCCTTAAAATGTGCCTTCAGCGTCACCTTCGGCGTCACCTTCAGGAAATTCTTAGGATTTGTTGTCCAACATCATGAAATTGAAATTGATCCGGAGAAGATTAAAGCTATCTTAGAAATGCCGCCTCCCAAAACCTTGAAGTAACTATGATCCTTTCAAGGGAAATTGGCATATCTTCGATGCTTTATTTCGAACTTGTCAGCTAGGTGTCAGCCCTTCTCGGCATTAATTAAAAAGGACGCCAAATTCATTTGGGAAGAGAAATGCTAGCGGGCCTTCGAGGACATTAAGCAATATTTAATGACGACTCCTGTCTTAGCAGCCCCAGTCTCGGGTAAACCGTTGATACTTTATACCGCGGCTTTATACGACTCCCTTGGAGCCCTGTTAGCCCAGGTTAATGACGAGGGTAAAGAAAACACACTCTACTACTTAAGTTGTCGTCTGATTCTGACGGAAGTAAAGTACCCTGCAATTGAGAAGCATTGTTTGGCCCTGATCTTCGCCGCTCAAAAGCTCAGGCATTACATGCTTTCTCATAAGATCAACTTTATCCCGAAAGTCAATCCGTTGCAATACTTGATGACTCGCCCGACGCTTTCCGACAAACTTGCCAGGTGGTCGATGATATTATTGCAATTCGATATAACTTTCGTTTTTCTTCGTGACGTAAGAGGACAAGTCCTAGTAGACTTCCTCGCAGCACATACTTTGTCGGCAGAGTCGCCTCTCAATGACGACTTGCCAGACGAGCAGATAATGAGCTTATAAGACCCTGATGATCAGCGTTAGGAATTGTACTTCAACGGAGCATCTTCAGCACAGAAAGACAGAGAATCGCAAACAATAGTGCCCGATATGGCAGGAATCAGACTAATCTTTATAACGCTGGAGCGGGGGATGTTGAGATACTCCTACCACTTAACAGAATTGTGTACAAATAACGAAGCGGAATACGAATCCCTCATAACAGGATTGGAATTAACCATTCAGATGGGTATAACATATATCAACATCTACAGAGATTTACAATTGATCATTCAGCAGATCGCCGGACAATACCAAATTCTGAAACCGAGGCTCGAGCAGTACTTTCAGTATGTCATGAAACTATTGGAGCAAATTCTGAATGTAACAATCTACAAGATTCTCAAAAAAGAAAATGTTCTTTCAGATGCGTTAGCCCGCCTCGCAAAAGAGTTTGCCTGCTTATAGGATGAATCAATTGAAGTGTCAGTTCAGGGACGACAGGTTCTCTCGCAGCTCGGCATGTATACAATACACAAATCAGCAGCAGAAGAAGAAGAATCAGTTGTAGCAGTGACAGAAAATGCAGAAGATTGGTGGCAGCCATTACCTGCAAACAGGAAATCTACCAGACGATAAGTCATTAGCCCATCAAATCAAGAAAAGAACTCTGTCTTACGCATTAATAAACAATACGATATGCAGAAGATCTTTTGACCAGATGTGGCTAAGGTGCCTGAGCGGGTCCGAGGCTCGTGAAATCTTTAAAGAAGTACATTAGGGACTTTGTGGCGCTCATCAGTCAGGTCCGAAGATGAAAATGAAGATTGAAAAACTAGGGTACTACTGGCCCTCAATGATGACCGATTGCATGAAGGTCGCCAAGAGTTGTCACCAGTGCCAAATGCATGGAGTGGTTCTACATCAACCTCAAAATGTGCTACATCCGACAATCGCATCGTGGCCATTTGAATGTTGGAGCACAGATATTGTGGGTCCGATAGAACCGCCTTCTTCAAGAGGACATCACTTCATTCTTGCAGCTACAGACTACTTTTCCAAGTGGGCAGAAGCAGTACCGCTCAGGGAAGTAAAAGCGCATCACGTGCTACAGTTCTTCAAGAATCAAGTGGTTTACCATTTTGGGGTACCGCGCAAAATCATTTCAGATAATGGGTCCGCGTTCAGAAGCACGAAGATTAATAGTTTTGTCAGAAGGCACGGGATCGATTGGCGCTATTCAACGATCTACTACCAAAGAGCAAACGACTTGGCTGAGGTTTTTAATAAAACTCTCATCCAAATATTAAAGAAAAATTTAGATGATAACAAAAGGAATTGGCACGAGAATTTGTTAGAAGCTTTTGGGTCTACAGAACGACTTTCAGGACTCCTACTCGGTCTACGCCTTACACTCTAGTGTACGGGTCCGAGGCATTTCTACCCTTGGAAGTTCAGCTCCCATCACTCAGAATTGCAGTTGCGGAGAGGATCACTACAGAAAAAAATGCCAGACTACGGCTGGAAGAATTGGAAAACTTAGAAGGAAAACGACTTGCAGCGCAATAGGATCTGGAACTGCATCAAGCCAAGATGATCCAGGTCCACGATAAATTGGTCCGCCAGAGGACTTTCAAAGTCGGTGACTTTTTCTTAGTTCTCAAAAGACCTATTCTTGCACACCGCAAGATAAGAGGTAAATTTGAACTGACTTGGGAGTGGCCGTTCATGGTCGAGACAGTCTACTTAGAAGGTTCTTACCAGCTTGTAAATTGCCATGGAGAATGATTTATGCTTCCAATCAATGGACGATATTTGAAGAAGTACTATGCAACTTGATGTTTCAATGAATGAAATTTCATTCCTAAAAGCACGGGTAGAGTGATCACTTATAACTGGGTCCGAACCCGAAAGGAAATGAATAATAAAAAAAATGTGTTAAAGGAAAACATATGCAATTGAAGTAATAATAAAATTTTGACTCTTCCTTTCGAGACGAGCTCACTTCTGATCTTTTCTTATCTTCTCTTACTCTTATAAAATTCGGAATAATTAAATAAGAGTTTTTCATTAATAAGTAAATTTTCTTATTGTTCTTGTCCTGAGTACAGCTCCTGATCCTTTCCTTGTTTTCTTTTCAGGGAAAAGTCGAACGAGCGGCTGTTCCTGAACTTTAAGGACGGCGTAAGTCTTGCACTTAACAAAGAAGAGCTGAAAGCTGATACTGTGATAGAGGTTGGCTCGTACTTTGCACAGCTAGAATTGGAATATGAGGAAACTGCTTGGACTGTTATGGATCCTGAACAGTTCCATGGGAAGACAGTGATGAGGCTCAACAAGAAGGCTCCCCAAGCTGGAAACAAGAAGAGGAAGATCAATATGATCGAGGAAAACAAGATGAAATCAGTGATAACATCCGCAGGAGGAAAACTTGTCGTCGTCGCTCCTACCGAGATTCGGGGGAGAGGAGAGCCACCCCGACCCCAACTCGAGAAGAAACAAGAATCACCGTATCGCCAAGATGTCGAAGAAATTAACGGAAGAACGAACAAGGAAGAAACCCCGACGGCCGTAGCAGCTTGCCCCAAGGAGGCCAGTCCTCAGGAGCACCATAGCAGAGGTTGTTCCGGGGAAGGTTACTATAGAGCCTACACCTGAGATAGTGACGATCCCAGGAGAGCATGACGGTGTGGAGCCATATATCCCACAGTGTGTCACTTGACCCCAACAGTACGCAAATAATTTCAGAGCACGAATTGGAGATGATCCAGAGGGTGCGAAAGCAGAACTTTGAATACTTTCAGAGAATTAGAGGCATATATGTCAACATCCTGGAAGGACTAGAGTTACATACAGATGTTTTCTCTCACTAAGAGCAGAGTGAGATTGTAGACTATGTCAATGAGCTGAAGAAACAAGGTCGTGCAGGTAGATTACGTAGCAGGACCTACTCCGAGCCAAAGAAATGGAAAAGAGGTAAGGGGAGGATTGCTATTCAATTTGGATGCTGTTACAACTTCGCTAAGGACAGGAAAGGAAATCCTCCAGGGATACTCTACTACGATGAAGTGGATCCAATGCCAGTTTTAATTAAGAAATGATAAAAAGGATGGTGGCTTGGCGAGTTCTACCCGCTAATTGCATACCGAACAGTTGTATTATCAACATCTATGCAGAAGGAGACTGCATTGCACCTCGAACAGATCATCAAGATTTTGTAAGGTCCTTTTGTACCATTTCCTTCATCAACCAATGCAACATTATGTTCAGAACAGAACTCCCGATAATTGGCTCCAGAGAATTCCGAGGGCCGGTGGAGATACCTCTATCGGTAGGCTCTGTTCTAGTACTACAAGGAAATGGTGTAGATGCAGCAAAGCACTGCATACCGGGAGTTCCCTACGAGCGAGTCTCCATCACCTTCAGAAGGATGGATGAGAGTAAAATTCCGGTCTACTTCCAACTAGATCCAGAACTAGAGAATTTGCAGCCCTACAAGTTGTAGGCTACATAGTAGTAGCACACCTCTAAAATATACTTACGTGGGATTCTCCTCCGGAAAGTGGCTTAGAAGGTGATGTTATTACCTATGTAGTTTACTTTTCAGACATGGATGAATCAAACAGACAATTTTGTCAGAGTACACGAAGATATCAATGCAGTCTGTGTTCAGATATATATATGAACTTTTGTAAAAGTCTGTTCTCAGAAGGAGGCCATCATAAATGTTTTGATGGAATCACCTGATGTATCTTCGACATTTTAATGGAAATGAACTGTGTTTTACCTTTAGTTTTGTGTAATTTACTGCAAACGCCACCAGATCTGAGTTTAACTCGGTCTAAAAAGAAAGTTGGACGAAGAACGGTTTGAATAAAATAATAACAACAAAATAAAATTCTAATTCAAAGTCTGAATAAAACACAAACCAAAACTCAAAACAGATCAACTTAAAACTTCAAGCTGTGAACCAAGTAAATCAATGAAAACCCGAATCAAAGTGAAATTTCAATCGAAAAACAAACTAAAAAAAAAGTCGAATCACTAAAAGAAATGAATAATGAAACAAAACTCCGAATCCGATATCCTCAGCCTCTGGCTGTTCTCGAGATCTTTTAGATTCTCTGTGATTTCTCCCCTCTTTTGAGAAGGTCGCTGAGTCTACTGACACAGAACCACGAGATTCTCGATTTGGTTCTGTTGGCGTTGATTCACTTCCTTCGCCAAACTTTCAATCTTTGATGAAATCCTTCTGGACGTGAAATGCTTTCATGTCCCATTCCAATCTTCCACTACGCTTCTAATCATTGAAATCTTCACAAATCAATCGTCAACCTTCCGAGACTGGTACCTAAATTCCAGTTCTCTCCTTTCGAGGTTGGTACCTATACCTAAATTCTGACTCTCTTTTCTAGATCGATACCTAAATTTTGATTCACTTTCGAGATTGGTACCTAAATTCCAGTTCTCTCTTTTTGAGGTCGATACCTAAATTCCAACTCTCTTTTCGAGATCGATACCTAAATTTTGATTCTCTTTTGAGACTGGTACCTGAATTCCAGTTCTCTCCTTTCAAAATCGGTACCTAAATCCTGACTCTCTGTTCGAGATCGATACCTAAATTTCGATTCTCTTACGAGACTGGTACCTAAATTCCAGTTCTCTCCTTTCGAGGTCGGTACCTAAATTCTGACTCTCTTTTTGAGATCGATACCTAAATTTCGATTCTCTTCCGAGACTGGTACCTAAATTCTAGCTCTCTCCTTTCGAGGTCGGTACCTAAATTCCGTCTCTCTTTTCGAGATCGATACCTAAATTTCGATTCTCTTGCGAGACTAGTACCTAAATTTCAGTTCTCTCCTTTCGAAGTCGGTACCTAAATTTTGATTCTCTTTTGAGATTGATACTTAAATTTCAATTCTCACTCCTTTTGAGATCGGTACCTAAATTCCGACTCTCCTTTTGAGATTGATACTTAAATTTCAATTCTCACTACTTTCGAGATCGGTACCTAAATTTTGACTCTCTTTTCGAGATCGATACCTAAATTTCGATTCTCTTTCCAGACTGGTACCTAAATTTCAGCTCTCTCCTTTCGAGGTCGGTACCTAAATTCTGACTCTCCTTTTGAGATTGATTTTTAAATTTCAATTCTCACTCCTTTCGAGATCAGTACCTAAATTCTGATTCTCATCCTTTGTGAGGTTGGTACCTAAATTCTGATTCTCTCCCCGAGGCTGGTACTTAAATTTCGGTCCTCTTCCCTTTCGATCAATACCTAAATTCTGATCTTTTTTCTGAGGTTGGAGCCTAAATTCCAACTCTCTTCGTCGAGACTAGAGCCTAAATTCTACTTCTCTTTCAAATTCTGAGGTTAGAACCTAGGTTCCAATTCTCATTCCAAATTCTGAATCTCAGCAAAATCCACCTTAAAATCAATCTTAAAATGAACTTTAACTAAAATTGAAACTCAAATCAATTTGGAACTCAAACTCAAAATTGAAACTTGAAATAAAAAATGAAATGAATCCAAAATCTAATCTCTCCAAGTCCTGTGATTTGGAATTCACCTCCTTCTTCCCCAGCGAGAGTTCAGAAATCTTCAGTCTTAAAGATCTGCCTGATACTCCCCAGCGGAAAGTTTTCTTCGCTATGTTCTAAGGGTGTCCCTTAGATATCTGTGTTGGTTTTGTTTATCTCTTCGGTCAACGCCAATACGCGCGGTGTGCTTCGTCAGCACACCACACCTATTGCGAGTCCATTTGTTGACCTCATTTTTGGCGAGGCCTTTTCCTCTCTCCTTAGTGCATAGGATCTAGCCATAGGTTTTCTCCTTGACTATCCTAGAGGACTAGAATTGGGACCCACCCTTTAGCAATTTAGCTACTTCTTCACTCCTCTTGGGATCCCACTTGGGTGGTTGCAAACCTCTAAATCACCTTAGAAGGTTAAGACCACTATATGGGGAACCAATAGTGAGCTCCTATAAGGTTGTTCAAGCCTTAGGACTACCCTGGGTGGCCTCGTCCTGGTGAGGTCTGGCTTACACACACTGCACTCTCACACACACCATCCTTACCCAATTATTACGCCTGGTTCATTTGAGCACTCATGTGGCTAAGTCAAAACCCCTAGCTCTTTGGCTAGGAGGGTGGGGAACCACCCATGAGATGTTCAGGGTGGACATTTCTTGCTCCATGGCTCACTTTAAGGTTTATCATGATCAAAATTCAACTTTTACCAAAATGCCTAGTTGTGACATTGGGTCCTTCAAACCTACCTAAAATTACCTAATTGCCCCACATTTTCCAAAACTTCCAAAAATTACCCAAAATTCCCAAAAATCCTAACGATCATTTTGAAACAACCCCTACCTTTTAAATTCACCAAAATACCCTAATACCCTCCAAATAACCCTTTGATACCCTAAAATACCCTTTTGGCACAAAATTTCAAAAATTCCAAAAATTCCCAGAAAATTCCAAAAAATTAAAAATATTCCTAATTTCATTTTGTTTAACTACACCATAGCCAAATTTTGCCAAAATAACCCACTCTTATTAAAATCCCCAAATTGACCCATTTTTAACCTAAATGGACCCAATGTCACACCAAACCAACCCATTTGACCTCAATTTTGCCCAATTTCAATTCGAAACTTTGATTCAACATCATTAATATCAATATAAACTAAATCAAAGTCCAAATTGATTCACATTTGAGTTCAATTCTATTTGAAATCCAATACCCCCATTTTAGCCTAAAGTGAATCCATGCCCTAAACCTATCAAATTAATTAGCCAAACCCTAAAATTTCTTCCCAATTGATGTTGGGAACTCTTCAATACATTCCCCTAGACCAATTGAAACTTTCAATTGGGTTTAAACTTTATATTAACCCAACTTGGACCCAAGTTGATTCAACCTTGCCTAAATTAACCAAAATACCAAAATCCACCAAATTGACCTTCCAATTGAACTCAAAACGATTCCTTGTCTTCATGAAAGTTTTTCATGGAAATCATCTCTTCAAAGTTACTCAAGACACTTGGTCCTAAATCAAACCCAAACTCAAGTTATCCCAACCCAAACCCAAATGAGCCAATTTGAACCTATGACCAAACCAAACCAAATTGAACCAAATGTGGCTAAACCAACCTATCCACAGCCACTAAGTAAACTCTAGGAACCACCCTAGATACACCTAGCCCAAGCTAAGTGAGCCATGGACCAAGGGTTCCCCATTTTAAGGTATCTCTTCCCTTAAATGGACAAATCCACCTTTTGCCTCACCCCAAATCCCCCTTGCCTGGTTTATCACCATTAAACCCTACTCCTTGGTTGACCTGACCCATGGCCAGCTCCCTTGTCCTTGTTGGCCGGCCTAGCCGCCAGAGGGGGTCAAAACCGAGAGCCACCACCAAGTGAAACAAACACAAACTCACCCAATTGGCCACCTGACCCGATTTTTGTATTTCCAAATACAAGAATTTGTTACCACTGCTAGAAAATTTAACTTCTGGGAAAGGTACGAAACACTTAACCTAGAATAACTTGCTATATAGATGTGTACCAAATTTTAATTTACAACAATAGCTTTAAATAAAACTTGATTGCTACTGAATGCTAGGCCGTTAGTGATTAATACTTTTTAAATATATGTTTATATAACAAAATATAATTTTAAAGGAAAATATTTTATATACTTTTTGGGTACTACGCAAGTATACGTATCGTTTCAAGTAATATAGGGCTTTGAAATAAAGACCCCAGTATCGATCCCATGGGGAAAAATGGTAATAAATTTTTAAATATTGTATTTCAAAATCTTTTTTTCTGTATTTTAATCTAACTATAAATAACTTTTAATTTACTAGATGTAGGTAAAGAAAAAAATAATAAGAAAATTATTTTGTGAAAACAATATAAAACAAACAACTTTCTTCCTTTCAATTAATCCAAGATTTTTAAGATAATTTAATATTCATTGGAGAATTTATATTATGGTATTGTGCCAAATAGAAGCATTCATATTGTTTACCCTTTGATCCAGGCACAAAGAACATTGGTTAATCTACATATCAGGTCCGGATGTATTGTTAGTAGAATGGGTTAATCTAGGCTCACACTACTAGATGTCCAAGGGTGGCTACGGTCGACCCTACTAGTTACCCTTTCTATATCTATAAATCAAATTATAAGAATTTAGTCTGTCACTCTAAAAAATTATCAATTCTATGCCCTTTAAATCTTTTCTTCCTATTTATTTGCACTTCACCTTGAATAGCCTGCGCATGGCCTTCGACTACCCAAGGATTCATGTGACATCTACAAGTTAAGAGTTCTTCTCCTTCTAGGTCTCAAAACTCTTCAATAGGATTTAACAATTTAAATGGCCAATTTAAAAAGTAAAGTTAGATCAGGTATTAATATCGTCACAATGTTTTGAAAATATTTTTATTTTTAATTCTCCATCGAATTTTATATTATCTTTTTGATCTTTTCATAATTGAAGGAAGAAAGTAAACTAACTACTCAGAACACATTGAATATAAACAACAAAATATAATAAATAAATTTTGAATCAAAAATAAAATACTTATCTCAAATATTCCTTCTACAGATCTTCTGATTCCTACTGACTCCACAGTTTAATGAACTCCAGATGCAACAACTTGAAAATAAACTTTCTAAACTAAATAAAAGTGGCCCTAAGTTTCTCTCTCTAATTCTCTCTCAAAGGATGA
The DNA here is from genome assembly GCA_022702705.1 of Papilionanthe hookeriana x Papilionanthe teres. Taxonomy (NCBI): domain Eukaryota; kingdom Viridiplantae; phylum Streptophyta; class Magnoliopsida; order Asparagales; family Orchidaceae; genus Papilionanthe; species Papilionanthe hookeriana x Papilionanthe teres. The sequence continues at coordinate 153,171,152 of CM040428.1, forward strand.
GAGATCCTAAAGAGGCTAAGAGATAAGGGTTACAATGGGGGGCACGTTTTTCTGAAGGAGTGGACTCCTATTTATAGGCTTCAAGGGTTGCCTTTAGGCACCTCTTCAAAACATGTCCACATTCAATGAATCTTCTAGAAGGTCAGTCTGGCGCCTAGGCGCCAGACACCGCGTCCAGATCTTCACACCTCTTCACTTTGGTTCGCACCTCTTCGCGATTAAAACCGTTTTGGAGTGTCCAAATGCAATGTATCACATGTCCTATTATCAAGGAACAACTACCAGTCTTCTAGAATGTCCAATAACAACTTACTATGTCAAAATAACCGTCCAAAAGTCATCAAAAACTTGACAATTTCTGTATCGAGTCTGTCGCGTAGGCGCCAACTTCTGGCGCCTAGGCGCCAGGCCATAATTTTTGATAATTCTTGTATTTTGCTCCTTTTTGCTCCTTTTTGCTCCTTTTTCACCCTTTTTCCTTTTTTGGACCTTTTTACATCACCTACGTCCAAAAACACAAAAATATATTTCATTAAAGCATAATATCCTTAGAAATTGATAAAAATCAATTCATAAAAATAGGTATTTGGTAGGTTTGGTGGGTCCGGGGCCCCGGGGGTCAAAAACTGAAATTTTAAAAAAAGGAAGATTGATCAAGTGTGAGTGAAATTGAATCATTTTGGTTGAGCCATGAAGCCATATTAAGCCCATATGAGCCATGAGAGGACTCATTTGAGGCATTCACTATGTTGTTTATAACCCTCTTAGCCAGGGGCTTAGGGGTTAAGTACCATCCATATGAATTACTACATGATTCAGGAAGTCAAGTTGGGTGAGAGTGTGGTTTTAGGACTTGGAAGGTGTGTGAGAGTGTAGTGTATGTGCAAGTCAACCCTCACTAGACCAGGCTATCCAGGGTATTCCTAGGGCCAAAAGGTCTTATAGGGAACTCATCCTTCAAACCTCCACATTTGATTTCAACCCTCTAGGTGATTAGGGGTCTACAATCAAGCTTGTGGGGTTCTTGGGAGTTAAGAAGTAGTTTGAATTTCTAAATGGTGGGTTCCATTTCTAGTCCTCTAAGATTAGTCAAAGGAAAAGCCTAAGGCTAGATCCTAAGTACTAAAGAGAGAAGCAAAAGACCTCACCAAAATTGAGGTCAACAGAAACTTTGTGACCGAGTACAATGCCTCCTGTGACCATGAATTGACATTTTTCCCAGTTAAGAACTAAGTTTGTTTCTTCACTTCTTTTTAGAACTTTGGAAATGTTTTCCAAACAAGATTCAAAAGAAGTTCCAAAAACTGAAAAATCGTCCATGAATATTTCCATTCCTTTATCAATAAAATCACAAAATTTTGACATCATACATCTTTGAAAAGTTGCAGGTGCATTACATAAACCAAAAGGCATTCTTCTAAAAGCAAATGTTCCATAAGGACATGTAAATGTTATTTTCTCTTGGTCCTCAGGAGCAATAAGTAATTGATGATAACCAAAATATTCATCCAGAAAACAGAAATATGAGTGTCCAGCTAATTTATCGAGCATTTGATCCAAGAAAGGTAAAGGAAAATGATCCTTTCTAGTGGCATTATTTAATTTCCTATAATCAATATAAATTCACCATCCAGTAACTTGTCTTGTAGGAATTAGTTCATTTTTGTCATTAACAATGACAGTTACACCTCCTTTCTTCGGAACACAATGAATATGGCTTACCCATTAACTATCCAAAATAGGATAAGTAATACTAGCATCTAACCACTTAACAATTTCTTTTTAACAACCTCTTTCATAATAGGATTTAATCTTCTTTGCGGTTCAATAGTAGGTTTAAAATTTTCTTCCATTAAAATTCTATGCATACAAATGGAAGGGCTTGTTCCTCTTATATCAGCAATAGTCCAACCAAAAGCTTTCTTATAATTCTTTAACACACCTAGTAATTTTTTTTATTGATCTTTACTCGGTTCAGAAGAAATAATAACAGGTAAAGTTAACGAATTTCCAAGAAACGCATATTTTAAATGTGAAGGTAACATTTTTAATTCCAGTTCAGGGGCTTTTTTAATTGATGGTAAAAGTATATCATTTTGAGTTATGTCTAAAGTCTCCCAGTTATCTTTAATAAAATGAGTCTCCTCTTCTTCTACTTATTCATTTTTATCAGTTAAAAATTCAAATTTTTCTTTAAAAATGACTTTACATTTTTCTTGATAATGCTTCTCAATTAAATAATCAATTATATCCATTCGATAACATTTCTCTTTATCAGGGTACTTCATTGATTTAAGTACCTTGAATTTAATCTCTTGATCATTAACTCTCATGGTTAATTCTCCCTTTTGCACATCAATCATAGCTCGTCCGGTAGCTACAAAAGGTCTCCCTAAAATAATAGGTATCTGTTTATCTTCTTCCATATCAAGTACGATGAAATCTACAGGGAAGATAAATTTATCCACTTTAACAAGGACATCCTCTATAACTCCTTTAGGATAAGTGATAGATCTATCGCCTAATCGAAGGGTTACAGTGGTGGGAGTAATCTCTTCTAAATCCAATCTTCGAAAGATAGAAAATGGCATGAGATTAATACTTGCTCCTAAATCACATAAAGCTTTTCCACCAAATTTTTCTCCAATAGCACAGGGTATAGTGAAACTTCCGAGATCCTTAAGTTTTTCGAGTAATTTCTTTTGAATTATTGCTCGCATTCTTCACTTAATGCAACAGTTTCAAAAGCTTTAAATTTTCGTTTCTTTCTTAAAATATCCTTCATAAATTTTGCATAAGTTGGCATTTGTTCCAAAGCTTCAGCAAAATGTATGTTAATAGTAAGTTTCTTAAAAATTTCAAAGAACTTAGAAAATTGATGGTCAATTTTCTGTTGTTTAAGTCTTTAAGGAAAAGGTGGTGGTGGTTTTTCAACTTCCACATTAATAGGTATAACAGTCTGATCTTGACTAGGAGAGAGAGTTTCTTTAAGTTTTTCAATCTCTTCAACCTCAATCTCTTTTTCAATTTCATTCTGCATTCTTTCTTTTCATTCCTTTCCACTTCTAAGTTGCACAACCTTAACATGTTCATGTTCTTTTCCAATTTCCTTTGAATTAATTTCAACATTACTAGGAAGTGTTCCTATAGGTCTGTTATTAATTAAAGTAGCAATTTGCCCTATTTGACTTTCGATATTACGGATAACAGTATTTTGATTTTGTAATTGATTATTCATTTGTAAAATTAATTCTTCTATTGATAACTTTTCTATTGATTATTAAATCCAGGAGGTTTATAATTTGGATTAACTTGATTATTCCAATTTCCAGAGGGATGAGATTGATTATTACCCCATTGTTGTTGTGAATTATTCCAGTTAAAATTAGGATAATTTTTCCACCCAGGATTATAATAATTTGAATAAGGATTATTTTTACTTGCAATAACTTATAAAGTTTCAATAGTTTGAGAATCTTCAATATTAGCAGAGTTATTATGTGAAATATTAATTGCAAAATTATCTAATTTTTAAGACATTGCTGCTACTTGTGAAGCTAGAATAGAAAAGGCTTCATTATCGTGAATACTTGCCATCTTTTTAGGATTAAGCCTTTCAGAAGGCCATTAAAAATTGTTATTAGCCATTTCTTCAATTAAAGTGTAAGTTTCTTCAAATGATTTAGACATTAAAGAACCTCCAGCAACAGCATCAATAATTGATTTTAAAGATCCAATTAACCCATTGTAAAATGTTTGAATAATTAACCAATCAAGTAAAACAAGATGAGGACATTTTCTTAATAGTTCTTTAAATCTTTCCCAAGTTTCATATAATGTCTCCCCGTCAAATTGACTAAACGAAGTAATATCATTTCTTAATTTAGCAGTTTTAGAAGGAGGAAAATATTTAGCAAGGAAGTTTTGTGCCATTTCAACCTATGTTTTAATAGAACCGACTGCTAATGAGTTTAATTACATATTCGCTTTATCTCTTAAGGAAAAAGGAAAGAGTCTAAGTCTAATAAGCATCATCGAAACATTGATATATTTAAAGGTAGCACAAAGTTCTAAAAAACTAACAAGGTGTAAATTTGGATCCTCATTTCGTGTTCCACCAAATTGATTGTTTTGCACCATTCGAATAATAGATGGTTTTAGTTCAAAAGAATTAACATCTACAATGGGTATTCGAATACTACTATGAAGTTCATCAACTGTAGGGTTAGCATAATCCCTTAATGGTTTATAAATATTTTGATCATTAAGTTCAATCGATTTTGTAAAGTAGCCATTTCTTGAAATTTTTAAATTTGTTTTCCCTTTTTAATTTTTCTAATTGTTCTTTATAGTTCAAAATCTAAAGGTATTAATCCTTCAGAAGCAAAACTACGTATAAAAAAAAATAAAACAAGGAAAAAAATTTTTTATTTTATTTTTATATATTTTTTATTTTTATATTATTATATATTTTTCTTATGTTTTTGGAAATATAATATTTAAAAATCTATAAATTGTACCTTCAAATTTTCCTCAAGAATCGTGCCAAAAACTTGACCCGATTTTTGTATTTCCAAATACAAGAATTTGTTACCACTGCTAGAAAATTTAATTTCTGGCAAAGGCGCGAAACACTCGGAATAACTTGCTATATAGATGTGTACCAAATTTTAATTTACGACAATATCATTAAATAAAACTTGATTGCTACTGAATGCTAGGCCGTTAGTGATTAATACTTTTTAAATATATGTTTATATAGCAAAATATAATTTTAAAGGAAAATATTTTATATACTTTTTGGGTACTACGCAAGTATACGTATCATTTCAAGTAATAAAGGGCTTTGAAACAAAGACCCCAGTATCGATCCCACGGGGAAAAAATGGTAATAAATTTTTAAATATTGTATTTCAAAATCTTTTTTTGTATTTTAATCTAACTATAAATTACTTTTAATTTACTAGATGCAGATAAAGAAAACAATAATAAGAAAATGATTTTGTGAAAACAATATAAAACAAACAACTTTCTTCCTTTCAATTAATCCAAGATTTTTAAGATAATTTAATATTCATTGGAGAATCTATATTATGGTATTGTGCCAAATAGAAGCATTCCTATTCTTTACCCTTTCGATCCGTGCGCAAAGAACATCGGCTAATCTACGGATCAAGTCCGGATGTATTGTTAGTAGAATGGGTTAATCTAGGCTCACACAACTAGATGTCTAAGGGTGGCTATGGTCGGCCCTACTAGTGACCCTTTCCTTATCTATAAATCAAATTATAAGAATTTAGTCTGTCACTCTAAAAAAATATCAATTCTACCCCCTTTAAATCTTATCTTCCTATTTATTTGCACTTCACCTTGAATCGCCCGCGCATGGCCTTCGACTACCCAAGGATTCATGTGACATCTGCAAGTTAAGAGTTCTTCTCCTTCTAGGTCTCAAAACTCTTCAACAGGTTTTAATAATTTAAATTGCCAATTTAAAAGTAAAGTAAGATCAAGTATTAATATTATCACAATGTTTTGAAAATATTTTGATTTTCAATTCTCCATCGAATTTTATGTTATCTTATTTATGTTTTCATAATTGAAGGAAGAAAGTAAACTAACTAGTCAGAACACATTGAATATAAATAGCAAAATATAATAAATAAATTTTGAATAAAAAATAAAATACTTATCTCAAATATTCCTTCTACAGATCTTCTAATTCCTACTGACTCCACAGTGTAATGAACTCCAGATGCAACAACTTGAAAATAAACTTACTAAACTAAATAAAAGTGGCCCTAAATTTCTCTCTCTATTTTTCTCTCTAAGGATGAGAGATCCTAAAGTGGCTAAGAGATAGGGGTTACAGTGGGGGGCACGTTTTTCTGAAGGAGTGGACTCCTATTTATAGGCTTCAAGGGTTGCCTTAAGGCACCTCTTCAAAACATGTCCACATTCAATGAATCTTCTAGAAGGTCAGTCTGGGGCCTAGGCGCTGGACACCGCGTCCAGTTCTTCACACCTCTTCACTTTGGTTCACACCTCTTAGCGATTAAAACCATTTTGGAGCGTCCAAATGCAATGTATCACATGTCCTATTATCAAGGAACAACTACCAGTATTCTAGAATGTCCAATAACCGCTTACTATGTCAAAATAACCGTCCAAAAGTCGTCAAAAACTTAATAGTTTCTGTATCGAGTCTGGCGCGTAGGCGCCAACTTCTGGCGCCTAGGTGCCAGGCCATAATTTTTGATAATTCTTGTATTTTGCTCCATTTTTGCTCCTTTTTGCTCCTTTTTCACCCTTTTTCCTTTTTTGGACCTTTTTACATCACCTACATCCAAAAACACAAAAATATATTTCATTAAAGCATAATATACTTAGAAATTGATAAAAATCAATTCATAAAAATAAGTATTTTTTCATGGATCACCACCTCAGCCAAATCAAACTTTGGAGCTCCACTGCCCTCCACCTAAGCAGTGGAATCCACCCCCCAATTGAGCCCTAGCTCAGCCCAATGGCCCTGGCCATTTAAACACCTCTTCTCGGCCATGATAAAGGTGCTAAAAGGTGTTGAATTTTTTCTCAACAGAACCCCTCCAAACTATTCCCAGAGCTCCTCCTAGCCAAGAGAAGCTCATCCTCACCGTTCTCCTGCCTTGAATCACCCCAGCCGAGCCCAATTTCTCAGCTGAAAATCATGCCAGAAACAGGACACTCTCAAAAACTTCACCAAATCTAAATTAACTCTTCCCACACCTTCACCAGAGGTAGCGAAGGAGTTCCCTAGTGAAAGCCCCCTCTCCAGGCCACTCAGTTGTTCCAGCCTCCAAGCTTTGTGATCGAGCCTGGTGTAAGTCAAGCTTAGGCATTTCACCACAGCTCCAGGCTTCATCCATAGCTTCCTTGGACTCCAACGAATGTGCCGAGCCACTCTGATAGAAGCTTCACTTCTCAGAGCCAAGGTATTGCCCTCTTCTTCCTTCCGAGCTTCTAGTGATTCTTCATTTCATTCAAGTTAATTTCAATGCATGTTTACCGTATGGATGTATTCCTCTTCTCAAGACGAATCCATAAAGCATAAGAACTCGAAAATCCATTGAGAATCGAGGGAGATATTAGGTTTAGAAGGTCGATGGTAACAGGTGCACACCAGTCAGAGATGATGATTGGCCACCGTCGGATTGCGCGTGTATTGAACGAACGGCTCAGATGACATCAGACGAGGAGGTGGAACGTGAACCGTGGGCCGCGTGGCAGCTGACTCAGGTGGCAGTGTTGAAAGGAGTGCGACACGTAGGGCTTCGGAGCTGCCGAAGTTGACATGGCGCTGACTGGTTTAAGTAGGAAAATCTGATTTTTCTTATTTATTTAAATACCCGAAACTTCAAAAATTGATATCTTTGCATAGAAAAATCATAAAAATAAAAGAAAAATACCCTCTTGCTCAGTGAACAGAGAAGAATAATGTGGAAAAGGAATTGATCTATTTCATTGAGTATTTTATTTTTAATTAATTTAATACTGTTTTGAGTATTTTAATTCTCCATGCATGTATACATTTCACCATGGCATGAGACCATAGGGCTTTTGTAGCCTCTGATCTTGGGAACATTCCCTGAATTTTTCAAGTTCAGAGGCTATCCCTGTGGTAAGTTATGTATTTTTCAAGTTTTTGTCACTGTTTTTGACATTTTAATTCCAAAAATTGGCATGTTGCTTAGAAAATTCCAGGAAAATTTGGTAAAGTTCCTTAGGACCAGAGGACCCTTGGAAAATTATGGTTTGAGTTAATTCATTAAAAATAATCCTAATTGGCCTAATCACTCTAAATTGAACTTTAATTAATTAGAGTTAATCACACATTAAAATGACTCAAAAATAATTCTCCACTGATCTTTAGGATCAGGGGAGCCTCACATAAAAATTTGAAGTTTATTGAAAATGTTTAACCCCACTAAATGGATTAATTAAACCACATAATCAAAATTGAACTTTAAAAATTAATAACTTCAAAAATACATTTAAAAAATTCACTAAATTGATTTTGGGACTTCTATGATATTAGAGGAGTCTAAGAAAAATAAAATTGGAATTTTCTAAAAATTTTCATTTTTTAAGCATAGTTTAATATTTTTAATAATTAAAAAATAATAAAAATCTTAAAAATGTCACATTTGGTCCCCTAATCACCTAGGAACCAATCAAATATTTTTCCTTAGTCTCTAGGTTAAGTTATTTAATTTTAAAGCTCTAAAACAATTTTTAATTAAAAAAATGTATTTTCTAGCCTTCCCCACTAAATTAATTCTAATAAATCAAAGAAAAATCATAAAAATGTAAAAATTGTTTCCCTGGCTTTCTTGAGGTCAGAGAGATTTTTGAAAAATATAAAATTTATTTTTCAACTTTTATTTTATTTTATAATTAATTAAAACTGCAAAACTTAAAATAATTATAATAAATTAAATATAATTAAAAAAATTACCAATATTGGTCAAAGTGGTCCTTTAGTCATTAGGATCATCCCATAATTTTCTTAAGAACAGAAACTTTACTTTGGTCATGTTGGTGAATTTTCTTTGAAAACCCCTATTTTACATTAAAAATAATTATATAAATAAATTAAATTCAGAAAAATCACATTTTCTCCTCTAATGTCTTAATTGACATGTAAGTGAAGTGGAATAAAAATTTTAAGTTCATTTAATCTTAATTTAATGTGTTATAAAATAAATAAGCTTAAAGGGGCATAAAGGTAAATAAAAGATTTTAACCCCTAATCAAAACTTTATGTTTAATTAACATGGGGGTAAAATATCTGATTTTAATCTTCTCCTAGATGATTGAAACTTTGGGAAATCAAAGGGTAGAAACCCATTGATCACTTTAATAAACCAAAAAAATGAAACTTTAATTAATTAAATAATTTAAAATTTGGAAGATTAATTAAAATTGGATTATTAAAATGAGGATATAACTTAAGAAGATAAATGGAATTAATAATTAAATGATTAAAAGTAAAGAATTCCTAATTAAAACCTACATCATTAAATAATTTAACAATTGATTAAACCTAAAATGTTAAATAATTAAAAAAGTAAATAAAAATATTTGAAACTGATCTAAAATCATTTAAAAAACAAACTTAAATAAAAAATTACAAATTTTTAACTAATTTTTAAAACAACTTATCTTAAAACATGATTAATTAATCCAAATTAAACCATCAAATTTAATAAATAATTTGAATAACTCTTTTAAATTAATTGAAGAAAAATTAAATTAACGTAAAATATTGTTATCATTTATAAAAAAAGGTTTAAATTAAATGAATCAAACACCATTCCAAATTTAAAATCATTGATTAAAAATTTCATAATTAAATCACATTAAAGGAAATTATCAACTTTAACTTCGAATCATTAAAATCTTTAACAGATTAACTTGCCCCTGAAAGCTTTAAATTATTATAACTATTAAATGAGGTGTTAGGTGAAATGTCACCTCACTCATAGGATAATCAAACATCCTAGTTCACTGAGCAAGAAAACAAAACTTAACTAAACCCTTGGATGATTAATTCACCAGTACAATAAAATTTATTTGGACTCAAATTAATCTCAGAAGTATTGAAAAGATATTTAGAATTCGTTCAAAGAACTTCCTCAATATGGTGAGATGTTTTAAAGAACAATTGAACTTAATTGTTCTTTGATGAAGAAAATCATCCTTAACCAAAATCAAGAACATAGACGTCATAGGAAATGACTAGCTGTAGGATTAGGATTTTGGTAGACAACCAAAACCCTTCCTTTAGTCTTTACCTAGGTACTTGTTATAAACATTTAAATGCCTTAACATGTGTTTTAAGTGCAGCTTGGAATGACGGGAAGACTCTTCAGGTACGCTTTTATGTTATTGAAATTTACTTTATTGCACTGCGCTTTACTTTTCTTGCATGTTAAACAAGACTGTTGCATGAAAACCAAAACCTTTAGGATAGTCCTTGAACTGAAACTAAAACTAAATTAAAAGTCACAACAAGGTAAAATTCACCGCCACAACATTCAAAAAATAAAACAACTCAAAATTTAATCACAAACAGAACAACAAAACTACAACTTTAACTAAATTAAAATGTTATGTTGGATGATCGGGAATACCTCGGATGATGTAACCTACGTGTTGCTAACGGGATTTCCCACGATCTAAATGAAAGTGTGGAACTCATTCAGTTGAGTTTAGTAAATTCATCTGGACTAAGTGAATCTGATAAAAATAACGATGCCAGAAGGATGGAACCGTGGGTTCTTAACCGGTGTTGTTATAATCAATTTTAAGATTTGTTTTAATTAAAACACTAAAAGACATTTGACCTTTAAGATTTCTAAACCAAAACACTTCTCTCATCTTTTGATTTATGATTTCTAAAACTGAACCTCTGTGACAACAACAAGGAGCTTGAAGCATATTAGGCAGCACAGCCATCGTCATCAGCAAAACATGTGGCTACTTCAGCAGAACCAACCTTTAGTTTAAATAACCAAGTCATAGGACTTCAAGATAGTTTGACTAGTGCAACATAAATCCTCAACTTTTTGTTAGGCATTTGTATAATCATGTTATGCAAATTAAGCCCTAACTGGTCTTAGGACTCCGAGGTGGTCTTTTGGTACGACATAAACCCTCACATCTTCGAGGCTATTTGTGTGATCATATCATACAAGTATAAGTCCTAAATAAATAAAAATTGGTAGGATTACAACATTAAATAGACTCCCAAATTGAAGCCAAACAATAGGATAATTTGGGAAGTTGCCAAGATTCTTCTTGGATCATCAGCTTCTCCTACTTCTCTTCCTTTGGATTCTTGAAATAAACTGTTCCGAATTTGAGCTAATCCCTATTGAAATTTCCAAAATTCAATCCTTTGAATACCTTAAACTTTGAAATTCTTGAGATCAAATCCATTGATCATTATCGAGACTTTTCTTAAATGATTCCTGTCATCTAAGATGTAATTAACTATAGGGGCTTGCCCTTATAGGGAACTTTAAGAACCCAGGTAATATAAACCCTGTTTAATTCCTTTATATTAGGCAGAGGAATTTGTCGGCTTATAAAATTGGTTCGCAGACCAAACAGATGTCACAAATCTTTTAGTTTATTTAATCGAGTCTCATCATCAAGCAGTGTGTCTATTCTTCGGGATAGATACACGGTTTGTGGTGCGGTGCTCGTTTATATAAACTATTTGGGATGTAAAATCGGTTTGGTTTCATATCTTACGATTTTCAAATTAAAAAAATTATTTTTCAAAATCAAATGCTACTTTCTAAATTATATATATATATATATATATATATATATATTTAAATTAAATTCAAAACTTAAAAATATGCCTACAAGTTCACATCACAACATAATCATTAAACAAAATACTAGATAAAGTACACAATAACAATAGCATAACAACACAACAACTAAAACAAACAACATACATCTACACTTCATCCTCATCATCATCATCCTACTTGTTCCAATCCCTGGATGGCACATAAGGTATGTAGAGTTGATGAGGGGGCATCTCAGCACTCTGATTACCTCTAATCAGTCTATCCAAATAATGTTGATAATTCTCCTCATACTCATCATGTTTTAAAATATATCTCTCCACATTATCCATCTTACCATCCATATCTTTCATATGCTCTCGAGTAAGACTCACTTTCTTCAAAATTTTTCTTAATAAACCAGTCTATGAATCAGTAGATGATGAAGCACGTGAAGTAGTAGCACGAGAAGTAGATGCAGTAGATGAAGAAGCAGCAGAAGCCCTACCAAATCCTCCTCTCCTACCAAATTTTGAATGTACGATGTAAGCTCCAATGTTTACAGTGGTGATAGGTCTCAAAGGCTGAAGTACCTCTTCCCAGGTTTCAAATTTCACTTTAGACCATTCACATAATGAATGAATCTGGGAAGGAAATCCCATACCTGCAGTAGTGGTAGATCTGGCACGATTTACAATATAATCATAAATGATCGCTCCAATATCTATGGGCTTCCCTTGATGAATGCAATGGTTCAAAACAGCTCTTTCCCTCATCACTTCACTAGTATGACTTGAAGGCAATAGTTTAGAAGAGATGAAATAATGTCATGCCATAGAAGTGGCATTTAATTTGGAAGTAGGAAAATTCACTCTTTTATCATTTGTTATATTCCATAATCCTCTTCCATCAGTCAAAAATCCCATTATCTCATCTAACTCTCCCTCGTACGATGAAAATTAGAATAAAAACTAAACATAGCAGGAGGCAGTTGATAGAAAGTGTTAATTAACCTAGAAGAAAAGTTCACATCTTGCCTTCTAACCATCACTAAATTCTCTTCTGATGCAGGCAAATTCGTATAGAATTTTCTAACAATAGAAACAACAGCAATAGCGGAGAGGCACCAGTAATTCTCCCAGTTCCTCCTAGCAATCATATCTTCAATCACTTCTCCTAGCTTACTGAACACTCTCTCAGGAATCAATTCACGTGACTGCAATGCATCGATGTATCGTTCCTCAGCCCTCGCACTAACAAAACTTCGTCTTTCCTCTCGCGTGCTTTGATTTTGGAGCCATCTCTAAAAATTCACGAAAAAATTTACCATAAATTCCAAAATCAAACTAAACTTGCTAAATTATCTTCCAAAAGATGTTTCCACTAAATCCAAAAAGTTTTTTAAGTTATTCCTCAAAATTTCATCATGAATAGTGATTTTAAGATTTTCCAAAATGTACTTAAACTACATGGTGTCGGCATATTTTTAGGTTGAGTGTTATTTTTAGAAAAGGGGTCGCCTACAGAAGTTGTCGGCGAATTTTCATATTTTTAAATTTAATTTATATATATATATATATATATATATAATTTGGAAAGTAGCGTTTGATTTTAAAAATGATTTTAAGTTTTAAAATTTTAAGATATGAAATCAAACCAATCTCACATCCCGAATAGTTTATGTAAACGAGCACCGCATCACAAACCGTATATCTATTCCGAAGAATAGACACACCGCTCGATGATGGAGCTCGCTTAAATAAACTAGAAGATTTGTGACATCCGTTTGGTCCGCGAACCAATTTTATAAGCCTACAGAGTTCCCCGTTTAATATAAAGAAATTAAACAGGGTTTATATTACTTGGGTTCTTAAAGTTCCCTATAAGGACAAGCCCCTATAGTTAATTACATCTTAAATGACGGGAATCATTTAAGAAAACTCCTGATAATGATTAGTGGTTTTGCTCTCAAGAATTTCAAAGTTTAAGGTTTCAAAGGATTGAATTTTGGAAATTTTAATATGGATCAGCTCAAATTTGGAACAAGTTTATTTTAAGAGTCAAAAGGAAGAGAAGTAGGAGAAGCTGAGGATCCAAGAAGAATCTTGGCAACTTCCCAAAATATCCTATTGCTTGGCTTCAATTTGGGAGTTCATCTAATGTTTCATCTTGCCTGTTTTAATTAATTAGGACTTATATTCGTATGACACAATCATACAAACAGCCTTAAAGATGTGAGGGTTTATGTTGTACCGAACGATTACCTCGGAGTCCTAAGACCGGTTAGGGCTTAATTTACATGACATGATCATGCAAATGCCTAACGAAGAGTTGAGGATTTATATTGCACTAGGCAAACTACCTCGAAGTCCTATGGCTTGGTTATTTAATTCTAAGAAAGTTTTGCTGAAGTAGATCCGAATTTTGCTGATGACGATGGCCGAGTTGCCCACCATGCTCTGAGCTCCTTGTTGTTGCAGAGGTTTAGTTTTAGAAGCCATAAATCAGGAGATGAGAGAAGTTCTTTGGTTTAGAAAAAATCTTAAAATCCAAGTGTTTTTAATATTTTAATTAAAACAAATCTCAAAGTTGTTTAAACAGAACCAATTAAAATCCCACTGTTCCGTCATCCCTGACACCGTTATTTTCATCGAATTCACTTAGTCCAGATGAATTTGCTAAACTCAACTGAATGAGTTCCATACTTTCATTTAGACCATGTGAAATCCCATTAGCAACACATGGGTTACATCATCTGAGGTATTCCCGATCATTCAACGAGACGTTTTAATTTAGTTACAACTGTAGTTTTTTTGTTCTGTTTGTGATTAAATTTTGAGTTGTTTTATATTTTGGAATGTTGTCGCGGTAAATTTTATCTTGCAATGACTTTTAATTTAGTTTTGGTTTTAATTCAGGGGCTATTCTAAAAGTTTTGGTTTTCATGCAACAATCTTATTTATCATGCAAGAATGCAAGAAAAAGTAAAGCGCAATGCATGTAAGTAAATTTCAATAAAGTAAATTGCAATAAAATAAAAGCATACCTGGAGGGTCTTCCCGTCATCCCAAGCTGCACTTAAAACACATGTTAAGGCATTTAAACATATTTTTCAAGAAATACCTAGGTGAAGCTAAGGGAAAGGGTTTTGGTTGTCTACCAAATTCCCAATCCTATAACTAGTCATTTCTTATGACGTCTAGGTTGTTGGTTTGGTTTAAGGATGATTTTCTTCATCAAAGAACAATTAGATTCAATTGTTCTTCTAAAACATCCTGTCATAATGAGGAAGTGTTTAGGACAAGTCCTAAACATCTTTTCAAGACTTCTGGGATCATTTTGAGTCCAAGTAAATATAGTTGTACATATGAATTAATCATCCAGGAGTTTAGTTAAACTTTGTCTCTTGCTCAGTGAACTTGGGTATTTGATTACCTGATGAATGAAGTGACATTTCACTTAATACTCTATTTAAGAGTTATAATAGTTAAGGCCTTTAAGGGCAAGTTGGTTTATCGAGAATTTTAATCCTTAACTAAAAGTTTGAGTTAATGATTTAAAGTGATTTAATTTAATTATGAGGTTTTAATTAATATTTTTTTAAGTTTGGAATAGTGTTCAAATTATTTTTTGGTTTAATTTAAATCTTTACTCTTTCAATTATCTTAGTATTTCAGATTGATGTTCATGTTTTAAATTTACTTAGGTAGAAAGAGGTATTTGAAATTATTGATATATTTTGATTTAACTCTTAATTATTTCATTTAGGTTTGTTGTTAAGTAATTTTAATTCAATTGAATTTAATTTAATTTTATTTTAATTTAATTTAATTTAATTTAATTTAATTTAATTTAATTTAATTTAATTTAATCTAATTTTAATTTAATTTAATTTTAATTTTAGTTTCAATATTTTAAATTTAATTTAATTTAATTGTTAAGGTGTTAATTTAGTTTAATTTAAACTTTGACTTAACTTAATTTAATTTAATTTAATTTAACTTAATTCCAAGATTTTAAATTTGATTTTTAATTATTAGACCATTTAACATTTTAAGCTTTAATTCGTTTAAAGGTTATCTTCTTTTAATTTTTAATTTATTTAATTTGGATTATTATTTTTAATTTTTAATTAAGAACTAAATGTTGTTAAAGCGACTAATTTAGGGATTTTAAATTAAAGAATAAATATCCTCTTAATAATATCCCTATTTTAATAATCCAAATTTTAAATATATTCTTTCCAAAATTTAAATTATTTAATTAATTAGAGTTTCATTTTGATATTTTCAAAGTGTTTAATGGGTTTTTACCCTTTTAATTTCCCAAGTTTCAATCATCCAAGAGAAAGTTAAAATCAAATATTTTACCCCCCATTTTGATTAAACCTAAAGTTTTAATTAAGGTTTAAAATTTTTAATTACCTTTATGCCCTTTTAGGCTTATTTATTTTATAACTCACTAAATTGAGCTCAAATGAATTTGAAATTTTTATGTCGCCTCACTCATATGTCAATCAAGACATTAGAGGAGAAAATGTGATTTTTTTTAATTTAATTTATTTATATAATTATTTTTAGTAGAAAATAAGGATTTTCAAAGAAAATTCAACAACATGACCAAGGAATGATTTTTACTCTTAAGAAAATTATGGGATGTTTCTAATGACTAGAGGACCACTTGGACCAATTTTTGTGATTTTTTGAATTATATTTTATTTATTATAATTATTTTGAGTTTTAGAGTATTAATTAATTTTAAAATAAAATAAAAGTTGAAAAATAGATTTTATATTTTTCTTAACTTTCTCTGATCTCAAGGAGTCCATAGAAACAAATTTTATAATTTTATAATTTTTCTTCGATCTATTAGAACTATTTTAGTGAAGAGGTTAAAAATTCATTTTTTAATATTAAAAATTACATTAAGCCTTTAAAATTCAATATCTCATCCTAGGGACATAGAAAAAATATTTGGTTTGTTCCTAAATGATTAAGAGTCAAAATGTGACATTTTTGTAATTTTTAATATTTTTATGATTTTTATTATTTTTTAATTATTAAAATATTAAAATATTATGAAAAATCAACTTTTTTAGAAAATTCAAATTTTAATTTTCCTGAACTCCCCTGATATCAGAGAAGCTCCAAAAATAATTTTTTTGAATTTTTGAAAAGTATTTTTGGAGTTATGAATTTTTAAAGTTCCATTTTACTTATGAAGCTTAATCAATCCATTTGGTGGGGTTAATCAAGTCCAATTGATTTCAAAATTTTATGTAAGATTCCTCTAACCCTAAAGAGTAATGGAGAATTATTTTCAAGTCAATTTAATGTGTGGTTAACCCTAATTAATTCAAATTCAATTTTAGGGGTTTAGGCCAATTAAGGTTATTATGAATGAATCAACTCAAAATATATTTTTCATAGGGCCCCCTGGTCCTAAGAAATATCACCAAATTTTCCTAGAATTTATTTTATAACATGCTAATTATTGGAATTAAAATACCTAAAACAGTGACATGAATATGAAAGATCAATAACTTTTCACAGAGATGGCCTCTGACCTTGAAAAATTCAAGGGATGTTCCCAAGATCAGAGGCTTCAAAAGCCCTATGGTCTCATGCCATGGTAAATTGTCTATGCAAATAGAGAATCAAAACATTCGAAACAGTAAATAAATTATTAAAAATAAAATACTTATCTAATTAACTTGATTTCTTTTCCACATTATTCTCATATGTTCACTGAGCAAGAGGGTATTTTTATTTCATTTTTTGTGATTTTTCTATACAAAGATATGAATTTTTGAAGTTCAGGGCATTTAAATAATTCAAAAATACCCTAATTTTCTACTTATCTGACTCGGCGCCGCGTCAACCTACGGTGGATCAAAAGCCCACGTGTCGTTCTGTGATTCGGCACCGCCATCTGACTCAGCATTCCAGGGACCCGTAGTTCACGTAACATTCCGCTGTACGGCTTAATCTCGATCTTCCACTCGATACACGCGCGATCCAACGGCTCCTGGTCATCATCTACGACTGGTGTGCACCCGTGACCGTCCGCACTCAAACCCTAATATCTCTCTTGATTCTCAATGGATTTTTGCGTTCTTATACTCTATCGATTCGTCTTGAAGAGACGAACACATCCATACGGTTTATAGGCTATGAAATTAACCCAAACAAAATGCAGAGTTGCTGGAAGCTCGGGAGGATAAATGAGTTCATACCTTTGCTCAGAGAAGTGAAGCTTCGATCTGAGGGTTGTGTCACCTTCGATTGAGTCCAAGCAAGCTCCAGATGAAGTCCCTGGCTCTGGGGAATTGTCTAAGTATGAAAGTGACCAAGGCCGATCACAAAGCTTGGAGGCTAGAAGCAATGGCTGGCCTGGTGAAGGGGCTTTTGCTGGGGAACTTCTCCTCTTGGTCTGGTGAAGGTGTAGGGTCAATCAATTTGAAGATTGGCTCACTGTGGTGAAGTGTCCTGTTTTTTGGGTGGATTTTCAACTTAGAAATTGAGCTATGTTAATGGGGATTAGGGCAAAGGAACACTGGGGATCAACTGCTCTGGGTCAGAGAAGGTCCTGGAGCAATTTTGGCAGCGTTTCCTTAAGGTCTGGTTCATCACCTTATTTGGCCAAGAGTTGAGTGGGTTTAAATAGAGGTGGTTGGAGGGCCTCCCAGAAGGGTTTAGTGGCTTGGATCAACTGCCTTGGCCAAGGGAAGAACAACCACAGTGGGCATTGGGCATGGGACAGCTCAGCAAGTTCAAATTGAATTTTTAATTCAAATTAAGCCTCTCGGCCTGGTGGTTTCCGGCGGGTGTGGTGGCTGGCCGGCCAGGATGGGTCACTCTCAGGGTCAGGGGGGTCAGTGTTTGAGTTTTGTGAGTTCAATTGGCAAATGCCAAGTGTAAAGGAGTTTAATCAAAGTGGAAGGGGGTAGGGAACATTTTGGGCTTGGTTTGGTCAAAGGCATGGATTTGGGTTTGGTGCACCCACCAAGGCCTGATTTGGGCTGAGGGAATCATATGGCTCGACTCGAATCGGAGTGGAGAAGTCTCCATCCATGGTGAGGTGGCTAAGCATGGTTTAGTGTGTATCGTGGATGGGGTTAAAAAGGCTTAAGGAAGGCTTAAGAAAGGGTCCATTTGCCATAAATGACATGGTGAGGTGTCAAGACTCTCATGGCTTCATATGGCTTGTAAATGGCTCACATTTGGCTTACATTTGGCTTGGAAAAGGTTGGCTTGTTTCATGAAAAAGTGTTTTAGAAATTTTTGGCATTTAGGGGTAATTTGGCATGTGGCTTGATTTGGAATGGCTTGATTATTGATTTAGGACTTAGGGATGATTTCAATTAAAGGTGTGATGAGAAGAATTTGTCATGTGGGCTTTGGATTGATTTTGGTTTTTTTTTTTTGAAATCATTTTGGATGGACTTTTAAAGTGGTTTAAGGATGTGGGCTTTTGGATTTAAAGTAAATTTAGGATGAAAATTTTTGTAACGGATTGTGCCAAATAAATGTTGCAATTGGTTTAGGCATGTGTCATGAGTGGTTTGGAACAAGTTTAAAGTGATTTTGAATTGTCTTGGGTTGAATTTGGGCTTTTTTGGTAAAGAGGCTAAGGTGGGCCAAATTGGGCTAACTTGGGCTAAGGTTGGGCTAAGGTTGGATTTGATGTAAAATTAATGTTGGGAAATGTTTATGGGAGTGTTACAAAGAGTTTTCAATTTTGGTTGGGCTCTAATTTTGGGATTTGGGCCTATTTAGGTTAGGTTTGGGTTTAGATCAATTTAAGGGATTTTGGTTTTGGGTTAGATTTGGGTGGAGTTTAGGTTCAAATTTTGGGCAAATCAAGTTAGTGTTTTCTTCATGGGATGTTAGGAAGGCTTTAGAAAAGATTTGGGGCCAATTGGGGTTGAATTGGGTTGGTTTGGGCTAGGTTTAGGTCATGGGCAAAAATTGGGCCTTAGGCTTCAAATTCAAATTGGGCCCAAATGTCAATAAAATTGGAGTTGGATTTGGTCTAAATTGATATTGGAGATATTTAATTGAATTTGAGAAGTTAATTGGACCAAAATTGAGGTCAATTGGGGTGGTTTGGTTTGACATTGAGTTCACTTGGGTTAAAAATGGGTCAAATTGGGGGTTTTAGTAAACGTGGGGTAAATTGTCAAAATTGGCTCATGGTGTAGTTCAACAAAATGAAATTAGAAATATTTGAGATTTTCTGAGATTTTTTTTGGAATTTTCTGAATTTTTGGATTTTTGGGGTAAAAGGGTATTTTGGTAATTTTAAGGGGGGGGTTTTGCGGTATTTTTGGAAATTTTGGTATTTTTGCCCAAAGATGGTCAATTTGAATGGTGGGAAGTGTTTAGGATTAATTTTGAAGGATCTTGGGAAATTTAGGCAATTTTGCAAATTTTGGGTCATTTCAAGGGTATTTGGTAGGTTTGGTGGGTCCGGGCTCCCGAGGGTCAAAAATTGAAATTTTGAAAAAAGGAAGATTGATCAAATGTGAGTGAAATGGGATCACTTTGGTTGAGCCATGAAGCCATATTAAGCCCATATGAGTCATGAGAGGACTCATTTGGGCATTCACTATGTTGTTCCTCACCCTCTTAGCCAGGGGCTTAGGGGTTAAGGACCATCCATATGAATTACCTATATGAGTCAGGAAGTCAAGTGCGTGAGAGTGTGGTTTTAGGACTTGGAATGTGTGTGATAGTGTAGTGTATGTGCAAGTCAACCCTCACTGCACCGAAGCCACCTGTGGTATTCCTAAGGCCAAAAGTCCTATAGGGAACTCATCCTTTAAACCTCCACATTTGATTTCAACCCTCTAGGTGATTAGGGGTCTACAATCAAGCTTGTGGGGTTTGCAGGGAGTTAAGAAATAGTTTGAATTTCTAATGGGTGGGTTCCATTTGTAGTCCTCTAAGATTAGTCAAAGGAAAAGCCTAAGGCTAGATCCTAAGTACTAAAGAGAGAAGCAAAAGACCTCATCAAAAATGAGGTCAACACATGGTAATAATCAAAAAATTTTTACTTAGGAGTAGTGCTCTTACCTCAAAGAATCCAAATCTACAAATTTTTGTTGAGATCAGCTCTTAAATGGTTCAATTCAAGGATGCCCTAGACTCTCTCGTGTGAAAATGATGGGTTGAAGATGAACATGGGAGTTAAAATGGCGATTCACTGGTTTTCAACTGCTGGGAATCAATTTTCACGAACTGGTGCCTAAGCGCTAACCCTTCTGCGCTTAGCCACGAAATCTGGCGCTTAAGCACAAGCATTCTGGCGCTTAGCCGCCAATACCCAGATTTTCACAATTAAGGTATATTCTTTAAACCACTTCGTTAATCACCCTTAATCTCTTCAAAATGATTATCTTTTCCCCATAAATCTTCCAATATTCCAATTCAAATGTTAAATATTCATCGATTCCAAACAAATTTCACACAAACAAACTTATATTCATTAAAACAAATATAACACTTAATACAATCCTAGAATTTCTATCCACATACATAGGATGAAATTCTCTAGATACATGGGAATTAATCTCAAACTGATAAGTTTACATCTCTTGGATGTAACTATCACATCATAAGGCGTTATTAAGACTCAAACATAAACACTAAACACACTAAATAAAACACATAAGAACACTAAAGATATTAAACAAAACACATAATAACAAAAAACATATAAGAACAAAGCACACTTAATTCCACTCTCCATTAGGCGGATTATATCCAGGACCACTATTATTCTCATTTGACCCTTCTGGAATATAAATCTGATAGAATGGGTGATAATTTTTCATTCTTATATCTTCTTCTTCAATCCATTTGTTCTTCAAAAACATCGTCTTATCTGCTTCTTCCATGTATCTTGAATGACTGAATTTCATTTTGTGTTGCCATTCCATGTACTCCAACTGCAAGTTAATTTTATTGATCTTTGCTTCCATTGAAGTCACTCGGGCTTCAATTTTGCAATCATTTCTGCAATCACTTGAATACTAACAACGAGAAATCCATTGAATAACTCTTTAGCACTGTCACTAATGAACTCACTCTTGTCAGAATCTTGCTTCTTCTTAATCTCATTCTCCCAGGAAGATATGATCTACTCAAAATACTCTTCTTAAGACTCAGGAATGAAAATAGGACTTGGGGCAAGTGTTTCTCTTAAGTTAGGTTCTTTTTATAGACTTGGGAAGTCCTAAAACTACCCCAAGAGGTTTTAAAACTCCAAAATAACTTCTAAAACCTCTTCCCTAAGATCTAAGCTTCTAGAATCTCATTTTTCACGTTTTTTGTAACTCCGACGCCTAAGCGCCAACTTGGCGGCGCTTAGCCGCCAGTGCTCAATTTAGGATAGGTCTACCAAATGTCTAAATTTTCATTCTGACTCCTCTAAGTCATCAAATAAGGTCAAATAAACTCTATTTAGTTTAAAAACTCCAAATTACTACCACTAAAAACATAAAAACAAACCAAACAAAGCAAACAAAGTACACAAAAAAAACATAAAGCAAAACACACCAATAATTATAGGTTGCCTCCTGCAAAGCGCATGGTTTAATATCTTAATCCTGACAAAACCAGAACTCATTTTGAGTGACCCAACATCATATTCTCATCAGACTTAGATTGCTCGACTGAAAAATATGGTTTATGTCTATTTCCATTAACTTTAAATATTTTTCCAGTGTTAGGATCATGAATATGTAAAGCTCCATAGGAATAAATTTTCATCACAATTAAAGGACCCATCCACCTGGACTTAAGTTTTCCAGAAAAAAATTCTCAATCTGGCATTATACAACAAAACTTTCTATCATGGCTTAAGATTTTTAGTAATAAGCTTCCGATCATGCCATAACTTCATCTTTTCCTTATAAATCTTAGCATTTTCATAAGATTTATTCCCTATTTCTTCAAGCTCATTCAATTGCAATAATCTTTTTTCACAGAGCATCTTTCAAATTATATTTGAACTCTTTAATAGCCCAATATGCTTTATGCTCAAGTTCGAAAGGTAAATGACAAGCTTTTCCAAAAATCAGCCTATATGGGGACATTCCTATAGGAGTTCTGTAGGCAGTCCTATAGGCCCACAAAGCATAATCCAGTTTGATTGACCAATCCTTTCTATTTGGATTAACAGTATTTTCCAATATTCTTTTAATTTCACGATTGGATAATTCAACCAAACTACTTATCTGCAGATGATAAGCAGTAGCAATGCGATGATTATTATGATATTTCTTTGCTAACTTTCTAATAATCGCATTTCTAAAATGACTTCCCCCATATGTTATGATTACTCTTGGTATTCCAAATCTGCAAAATATATTCTTCATCAAAAACTTTGCAATACTTTGAGCATCACATCAAGGTAAAGTAATAGCTTCAATCCATTTGGAAACATAGTCTACTGCCATCAAAATATAAATATTTTCGAAAGATGGTGTAAATGGTCCCATAAAATCTAATCCCCAAACATCAAATATTTCAACTTCCACATATAATAAAGGGGCATTTCATTTCTCCTAGAAATTTTGCCTATACGCTGACATCTATCACAATTTTTAATATAAGCATTCACATCCTAAAAAATTGTAGGCTAATAAAATCCAGATTATAAGATTTTATGTGTAGTTTTATCATTTCCAAAATGTCCCCCATAATCAGAATCATGACATTTTTGAATAATTTTATAAGTCTCTTCCAAAGGTACATAACTTCGAATTATAAGATCCTTTCCTTATTTATATAAAAATGGGTCATCCAAAAAATAAGTCTTAGCTTCAGATAGAAATTTATTCTTTTTCTTGATATGTCAAACCATAGGGTATAATATCACTGATAATAAAATTTACTATGTCTGCATACCACGGAACATGCCACTCATTAACAGTGAACAATTTTTCATCAGGAAAATGTTCATTAATTTCTTCAACATCACAGAGAGATTTTTCAATTTCAAGCCTAGACAAATGATCAGCAATTTGATTTTCAGAACCCTTTCTATCTAATATCTCAATGTCAAACTCTTTCAAAAGAAGAATCCATCTTATCTGTCTCTATTTTGTATCTTTTTTCTTCATTAAGTATTTGATAGTAGAATAATCAGTATGCACAACACATTTAGCTCCAATTAAATAAGATCAAAATTTATCAAAGGCAAATACTATAGCTAAGAACTCTTTCTCAGCAGTGGTATAATTAATTTGAGCTTCATTAAGAGTTTTACTAGCATATAAATAACTTTGAAAATCTTATCATATTTCTGACCCAAAACAGCACCAATAGCATAATCACTAGCATCAAACATTAATTTAAAAGGTTTTTCCTAATTTGGTGAAATTATTACAGGTGTAGTGATTAATTTTTCTTTTAATGTTTCAAAGCCTTTGAGGCAATCATCGAAAATAAAAATTGCATCCTTTTCCAAGAAACAACATAAAGGTTTCTTAATCTTTAAAAAGTCTTTGATGTAACGCCTGTAGAATCCATCATGTCCTAAAAAACTTCTAATTCCCCTTACATTTGTTAGGCAAGGTAAATTAGATATAACTTGAACTTTGCAGGATCTACCTCCAAACCATTTTCTAAAATCCGATGTCCCAAAACAATTCCTCTTGCTACCATAAATTGGCATTCTTCCCATTTAAGGACCAAATTAGTTTCTTCACAGAGTTTTAGAACCTTAAATAAATGTTCTAAACATTATTCAAATGAAATTCCAAACACTGAAAATTCTTCCATAAAAACTTCAATCCCTTTTTCAATTAAATCACAAAAAATAGCCATCATACATCTCTAAAATGTAGCTGGGGCATTACATAAACCAAAGAGCATTCTTCCAAAAGAAAACATACCATAAGGACTGGTAAAAGTAGTTTTCTCTTGATCCTCAATAGCAATTTGAATTTGGTGGAAACCAGTATATCCATCTAGAAAACAAGATATTTATGCCCAGCCAGTCTATCCAACATTTGATCCAGAAGTGTGAGTGGAAAGTGATCTTTCCTTGTTGCAAGATTTAATTTTCTATAATCAATGCATATTCACCACCCTATAACTTTTCTTATTGGTATTATTTCATTCTTTTCATTAACAGTCACAGCTCCTCCTTTCTTAGGAAGACATTGAATAAGACTAACCCATGCACTATCTGAAATAGGGTAGATAATTCTAGCATCCAACCATTTTAAAATTTCTTTCTTAACAACGTCTTTCATGATAGGATTTAATCTCCTTTGGGGATCAGCTCGCGATTTGCAATTATCTTCCATAAGAATTCTATGCATACAAATTGAAGGACCGATTCCTTAAATATCAGCAATTGTCCATCCAAAGGCTTTCTTGTACTTCAAAATTTCGAGCAAACTCTCTTCTTCTTTTTCAGTTAATTGAGAGGAAATTATAACTGGAAAGGTTGAGGATTCACCTAGAAAAAAATACTTTAAATTATCAGGAAGCATTTTTAACTCAAGTTCAGGAGGTTTTTCAATTGATGGACCATAAGATTCATCTTTTTTAGTCAAATCCAACAATTCAAAACATTCACGAACATACTTTAAATATTCCTCTTGAAAATCTTCATAATCAAGTAACTCCTCCTCTTGCTTATGTTCCAATTCTTCTCTTTCAGATTTCTCTTCATAAGTTGACTTGAAATGACATTCACTTACATATTTGATAACATCCATCCTATAACATTCATCTTCTTTACCTCTAGTAGGATATTTCATCGACTTTGAAATATTAAATGTAACAGTCTGATCATTAACCCTCATTGTTAATTCTCCTTTTTGCTAGAAAAGGTCTTCCCAAAATTATAGGTATCTCTTTATCTTCCTCTATATATAACACAGTGAAATCATCAAGAAAAATAACTTGATCCACTTTAACCAAAACATCTTCTATAACTTCTTTAGGATATGTGATTGAACAATCTGCTAATTGTAGAGTTACAGTAGTTGGGGTTATTTCTCCTAGTCCCAGTCTTTTGAATATTAATAAAGGCATAAGGCTAATGCTTGCACCCAAATCACATAAAGCTTTTCTATAGAATCTGTCTCCGATTGCACATGGAATTGTGAAAATACCAGGATCTTTAAGCTTTTTAGGAAGCTTTTTGTGAATTATTTCACTGCACTCCTCACGAAGTGCAACAGTCTTATTATCTTCAAACTTCCTTTTCTTGTTAAGAATATCCTTTATAAGTTTTGCATAGCTTGGCATTTGTTCTAAGGCTTTAGCAAAATGGAATATTAATAGTAAGCTTCTTAAATATCTCCAAGAATTTTGAAAATTGCTTATCCAACTTTTGTTGACGAAGTCTCTGAGAAAATAGAGGTGGTGTTTTTTCTAAATCAACCTTAGGTGGACAAACATGTCTTTCCAAACCTTTCAGAGCATCCTCTTTAGGTTCTTTAATCTCTTCTTTCTCAACTTAAGTTTCTTTTTGAACTCTATCTTCCAATTCTCTTCCACTTCTCAGTTGAATTGCTTTTGCTTGCTCTTTATTCTTTTCTCTTGGATTTACTTCAGTATTACTTGGAAGCATTCTTTGGGATCTATTACTTAAGGCATTTGCAATTTATCCCAATTGATTTTCAATATTTATGATGGTTGCTCCTTGAATTTGTAATTGATTTCCCATATGTGACATCACTTCTTCAATATACAACTTCTTCTCCTTTAATTGTAAAGCATTGTTATATCCTGAAGGATAAGTTAATCTATTATTATTATTATTTCCTTGGTTGTTCCAATCCCCCAATGAGTTTACTTGGTGGTTCCCCCATTATTGATTAACACCACCCTGATTATTGGTATTCCAGTTAAAATTTGGATGATTCTTCCAACCTGGGTTATAATAATTGGAATATGGGTTTTTAGGCTTTCTTATAACATTCAAAGTTTTTGGTGAAGAATAAGAATCAACCATTTGTCCTAATGAATTTCCTTCAATCATGGAATGTGGCTAAGAAATATTCATCCCAAATTGGTTTATCTTCCTTGAAACAGCAGCAACTTGATTTGCTAACATTGTAAAAGCATCATTTTCAAAAACACTGGGCTACCTTTTTAGGATTTAACCTTTCGTAAAGCCATTGAAAATTATTAGTAGCCATTTCTTCAATTAAAGCATAAGCATCAAAAAATGGCTTAGACATTAATCATCCACCAGCAGCAGCATCGATGATCGATCTAAGAGATCCAACTAATTCATTATAAAAAGTTTGAATTATTAACCAATATGGTATCAAATGACGTGGACATTTCCTGAGGAGATCTTTAAATCTTTCCCATGCTTCATATATTGATTCCCTTTAAAACTAACAAAAAGATGTAATATCATTTATCAACTTAGTAGTCTTAGATGGTGGAAAATATTTAGCAAGGAATTTCTGTGACAGTTCACCCCAAGTTCTAATTGATCCAAGTGCTAACAAATGTAACCATATTTTAGCTTTATCCCTTAGCGAGAAAGAAAAAAGTCTAAGTCTAATAGCATCATCCGAAACACTATCATATTTAAAAGTAGCACACAACTCTAGAAAATTAACAAGATTCAAATTAGGATCTTCAGTTCTTGCTCCCCCAAACCGATTATTAGACACCATTTGGATAATAGCAGGTAGAAGCTCAAAAGAATTAGCAGCTACAGCAGGGTTTTGAATACTACCACGAAATTCATCCACTGTAGGGTTAACATAATCTCTTAAAGGTCTTAATTCTTGATGGATGCCAACTTTTTTATCTTTATGATTTGTCATTTCTTGAATATTTTTATCTTTTTTTGTATTTTTCATTTTTTTTATTTTTCTGATAGTTCTCTCTAATTCAGAATCGTAAGGCATAAGTCCTTCAGAACCTGAACTACGCATACAATTATAAAACAAAAAAAAAACAACACACTAACAAAAACAAAGAAAAGTAAAAATTTAAAATTTCTTAATTTTCTTTAAAATGTAATTTTAATTAATTTCTTTCCCCGGCAACGGTGCCAAAAACTTGATTCACCCGATATTTATACTTACAATTATGCTATGAAAATTAGCAACGGCGACAGAAACTTGATCCCGTCGGATATATATGCTTATGATTTTGATATGAAAATTATGATTTATAATGTG
This sequence comes from Papilionanthe hookeriana x Papilionanthe teres, assembly GCA_022702705.1. Taxonomy (NCBI): domain Eukaryota; kingdom Viridiplantae; phylum Streptophyta; class Magnoliopsida; order Asparagales; family Orchidaceae; genus Papilionanthe; species Papilionanthe hookeriana x Papilionanthe teres. The sequence goes on from CM040428.1 coordinate 153,198,671, forward strand.
GATACTATGCAAGTATACGTATCGTTTATCAAGTAATATATGACTTTCTGATTAAGCCCCGAGATATCGAACCCACAGGGAAAGTGAAAAATCTTTAAAGAAATAAGAAAATTTTATTTTTAGTTTTTTAATTGGCTTTTGAAAGTATGTTTTGATTTTGAAAAGTTTGATAGTTGATTTCACTCTTTAAATTTTCTTATGAAAGCCAAACAAGCAATTAAAATGATAATAACTGTAAACACGGTATGAAAAATACTATTAATTAGAATATATTTTTAATTCTTTTAAAAAGTAGTAATAATTATGAAAACATTGTTATGGAAGTATTTAAATTTTTTGTGATAAATAGAAGTAAATATATTCTTTACCCTTACTTGGTTCTAAAAAGAACATTGGTTAATTTGAAATTTTATCATTTCGAACATGGTTAAGCGTGGAAGATACCAGCTCTCACTCTAGAGTTCCCTCATTTCCCTCCACTTAGGGGCTAACTTCTCATAACAAAATTCAAAACTTCAAATCAAATTAGGGGCATTTAGCCTGTCACACTAAAAATCCTCTAATTTTACTCCTCTTTTAAAACATCTTCTAATATATTACATTCAATTATATGAACTACAATTTTCACCATATAATTGGATGTGATTTTTTCTAACTTTTACGAGACAATACCGTATTGGATCTTACATAATCTCACCACAAATTTTACATCTTAACAGACCAAATTAAGAAGTAAATAAGGTTTATAGAATCAATTTTCACAACTTCTTCCAACTTTAAACACATATACATTCCATAAAAATTCTTCATGAATTACTTACTTCTTCATTTAAGAAAGAAAAAGATAAAGTAAACTACTCAGAATGCATTCAAAAAATACAAAATCACATTGATTTGAAATTAAAAACCATAAGAAAAACAACAAACAAAAATAAGTATTAATTAAAAACTAAATGTAAGAACAAAAGTAAACACTTATCTGAAAATCCTCTGCACAAGACTCAGGAAGTTCCTTTGAAACCTTGAATCTTCACTAAAATAATCCTCAGAGAAGGTCTCCCAACTCCGATGACTCAGAAATAAACTTCAGACTTCAATAAAAACTAAACTAAAGGAAAGAAAAGAAGTGGAAAGAAGAAGGCTTCAATCCTACCCTTTTCTCTTTTCTACTCTCTACTCCTACTACTAATGAAAACTAAAATAAAAACCCTGTAAAAACTCTCTTCAAAATGCAATGGAAGAGCCCTTAATATTTTCTAAGACCCTCTTTAAATATTAAACCAAAAGGTGCCTTGGTGTCTCTTCAAAATGTGTCCAGATTCGATGTATCCACCAAAGAATGCATCCCTTCATTCAAACTTGCCACCCAAAGGAAGTTATGGAAGTTACCACCAAGTGTTGCATCCCATCCCCTTTGAAAATGGGGCCAAATTCAAAATAATCTCTATTTTTAATTGTGGCGGCTAAGCGACAGCCCAGGGCGCTTAGACGCTAGTGCCTAAATTTCATTTTTCATTTTTTTGCTCTAAATTTGATCCAATTTTGCTCCTTTCATCATAATCACTCATTTTCATCATACCTGCAAGAAAAAACACAAAATACCTTCCATTAAAGTGCAATATCATCAGAAATAGGTATAAAAATGTGCATAAAAAATACTTATATTTTAGGTGTATCAATCAACAAGTTCCCCTATCTAATATGAAAAGTTAGACAAAGGTTTTTTATATTGGTTCTTAATGTTTTCTATAAGGGCAAGGCACTATAGTTAATTACCTGTCAAATGATTGACCTCACTTAAGAGAACTTGGAAAATGATAATGAAATATTGCTCGCATGAACTCAAAAGGTTTAGGATTTTTAAGGTCAGATATATATAATATCAAATGTGAAAGGTGCAAATAGGAACAGTTATTGTGGAATCCAATAGTAGAAAAAGCTAGGGGATGTGATGGATCCTAAGGCGAACAGCAGTGACTTCCCAAACTATCCTATGGTTTGGTTTCAGATTTGAAAAGAAATTATTTAATTTTTCATCTTGCCAATTTTTATTATTTAGGGCTTACATCTGTGTGATACCGGTCATATAAATAGCCTGGAAGAATAGAAGATTTACGTCATACAGATCGACAACTTCGGAATCCTAGGAAGAGTTAGGACTGATACTGCATGGTGTGCAAGGACCTAAGAGATAACCTGAGTATTTAAGTTGTAATAGACGAACTACCTCGAAACCTATGGCTTATTGTTTATTTCTAATGAATGATGTACTGTTGTAGACTTGTTTGCTTTCTTCAAGAAGTTCTTCAGCATGTACTCATTATGTTGCCCACGGTGCATTCTCAAAGCAACTTGTTACAAAGGGTTTATGTCTATAAATGTAAGGTTCAAGAGGTTCAAAGAGTTCTAGGAGGTTTAAGGTGTATATGTTAGGATTTTGTTGTTGTGATTATTATTTAATATGTTATGTGTGGGAATTTTAATTTGATTAAGCCGTTAAGATTCCACTATTCCATCAACTCAACAACACTATTTTGTTAGGATTCACTCAGTCCAAATGGATTGTTAAATTCATCCAAACCAAGGAAATATCATTAGCGACCATAGGTTGCCTCCTCTGAGGGATTTCCGATCATCCAAGAGGGTGTATTACAATAGTTATCTTTTGTTCTGTTTTACAAATATTGTTTGATTTTTGAAAAAAGAGTTTTGTTTTCTCTTGAGTATTATTTTTGCTTGTCAATTTCAGTTTTAGTTTGGTTTAGCATGCACTTTTTTTAGTTTTGTAGTTAAAATAAATAAATGAAGATAACAAAATGTAATAAACTAAAATGAAATGAAATTGCAATGAAAAAATGTAAATGTGTACTCGTCATTTTCTCATGCATCCACTGAAATTTTAGCTTTTGCAACATATATATATGTATGTTTATATATATATATATATATACACATACATATATATATATATATATATATATATATATATATATATATATATATATATATATATATATATATGTATGTATGTATGCATGTATGTATGTATGTATCTATATAAATATATATATATATATATATATATATATATATATATACTATGTATGTATATATATATATATATATATATATATATATATATTTAGAGAAAAGGAGCCAACATAGGCTCCCCGCATGTTGATTAGTAAATAAAAAGGGGGTTACAAAAGTTGAAGTAGAGGGGTCCCCACCAAACAGGTAACAAAATACATTTTGAAGCCCTATGGGGATCCCCAATCACAAAACAGAATCGGCTTAAAATAAAAACAACTCTATTAGATACAAGGAAATCTATAAATTACGAAACTAACCCTCACAGTAAGGAGATCATGAGAACCTTCGACCACGAGATAGTGTGCCTAGTGGGATAGCAAAGAAACATGAGACCTCATGGAGCAAATATAGCCAACAAAAAAAAAAAAAAAAAAAAAGAACCCAATGAGCAACGAACCTAACAACCAAAACCATCACAGTCAATGCTGTATATATGTATATATGTATGTACGTATATGTATATATGTATGTATATATATGTATGTACGTATATGTATGTATGTATGTACATATATGTATGTATGTATTTATCTATATATATCATGTATATATATATATATATATATATTCATTCGTCGTATACTTGGGCATTCAAGATCGTTGCACATTTTCAGTGGTCTTCACTTATTGTTAAAGTGGATTCTTCCAATCTTATAAGGTCTCTTGAAGCTGCTGACCCCCTCCCATGGCACCTCCAACAGTGGATGGATAAAATTTTCACACTCAAAGGCAACTGCAACCAACAATTTCAGTTCATATTCAGAGAAGGCAACAAACCAACAAACTGGTTAGCAAGGGAAGCCAAGTCATCTTGCATTAGCAGAATCTCTACTTCCCCTCCCCCCCTCCTTCTTGCTTGCTGGCGATCAGATGGCTGTTGCCCATCTCAGAATCAATTTCAGCAATAATGATAGTGCCCCTTTGGTCATTTGATTGTAATGAGGATGAACTCATAGGATTGATTGTTATGTTTAATAGAAATATGTACATATATATATATATATATATATATATATATATATATATATATATATATATTTTCAAAAAAAACTTGCTCTACAGGCAGAAGTATATTAATCACCATCAACGAGTACAACTATGATCTTACGAAAGGAAGACCTATCCTATCACCATGCAACAAAGCTGCAAGGGAAGATGGAGGTGTAGTTTCTACCAAAATTTCCCTTTTACAATATCCACGAGATGCAAGCCGGTGTGCGGGAGCATTACCCTCCCTAGGTATATATGAAAAAATTACATTTATACTCTCAACCTCTCCCTTCACTCTATTCGACCATCTCCGAATGTACCATGGAGCAACTTCGGTCCCTTGCGGGAAGCTAATGCAATTAGAAGAATCCGATTCTACCATTAGGAATCTCACATCACGGATTACGGCAATTTTAATTGCCCAAAAGATGGCCACCATTTCAGCCTCAAGAGCATCACGAGCCTCAACAGGAGAGTAGAAGAATAATAAGCAATGCCCCACCCCATTTCTAAAGATGCCACCAATCCCGGCCTGTCGAATTTTGAAGCTTCCATCGGTATTAACTTTGATCCAATGGGAAGAGGAGGGGACCACCCAGCAACCGAGAGAAAGGGGGAGGAAAGTTCGAACCTACTTGGCGGATATCGGTGAATTTGTGATATTTAGTAAGTTTCTTAAGGTAAGTTAAGCAATGAGCGACAACAAGGGAGGTAGGGACGAACACCCCTCGAACCTAACCTTATTTCGCCCATCCGGATAAACCGAGCCACAACACAAGGAACCACCGGGAGATTCACCTTATGCCGGTCCCCCGACACATCAATAGGTCCAGCCAACTTAATTGCAAAGTATCTGCCGAATCACGCTTATCACATGCATCCATACCTCTTGAGAGAAGGCACACACGAAGAACAAATGATCCCGCGATTCTTCCTCCCGCATAAATAATAGACGAGCAGGAAGGCCCTCTAATTCCCTTTAATTTGAGGATATCATCGGTAGGAAGAAGTAAATGTCTTAATCTCCAGCAAAAGAAGGACATGGAAGGAGACAGCGTTTGCTCCACGACTCGAGTCCCCACTCGATATGATCCCGGGAATAGAATTTCGAAAGATAAAGGTCCCCAGACTTTTGATGAAGTTCTTTGTTTGGTGATAATCTTATCTCTTTTTCGGGATGAAAGGGAGTCAAGAGTACTCTGTCATGGCTGAGTCGGGATTTAGGATGTTTTCCGAGTACCGCAGTTCCATTGGTTTTCGGACCAAAAGGTATTAACATAGCATTTAGATATAGAAGGTCCATCAACATTTTGTGGGCAAGTGAGTTTCTCCCTCCCCACACCCAATTAGCAAGCCAAAAATTGATATGACCCTCTCCCGGCTCCCGGATAAAGGTCCATTCGAACCTTATCTTTGACCTTCGACAATTCCTTCCACAATCTAGAGTCCCCGAGTTTAGGCACCACCGAGAGATGGGTGATCCTTTCTACAGTATTTACCATGCATATGCGAGACCAAATGGTATCATTAGCCCTGAATCTAATCCACAATTTACATAAATTTATGAAGTCGAGTACATTCAAAGCTTCTAAACCCCGGACCATATATATATATATATATATATATATATATATATATATATATATATATATATATATTATATATATCATTTATATATATATATACATATATATACTTCCATTTTCTTTTGCTCCTTCTTTTCTTTTGGTTGGAAATGTTTTAGAAGAGAACCCATAGGATCTTTTGTGTTAGAAGGGGCTCTCCTTCCCCCTCCTTTTGTACTCCAAAATTTGTCTAACATGTAGGAAGCCATGAGTTACTCTTTCCCCTAAAAAAAAATATCTATATATATGTCACCCCCCCCTAAAAGAAACAAAAGTGGGGAAGGAACAGAAGAGGAAACCACCACCTTAGAGGAGGCAAGTCCATTCCTTGCTAACTAATGAGCACGTTTGTTGCGTTCTCTAATAATAAAAGAAAATTTTGCATCAAAACATTTTCTCAGCTCCATAATTCTGTTACTCCAGTAAGAATGATGCCAGATAGAGTCAGCCCCACCATCTATCACCTTCAGTAAGCTAGTGGAGTCCACCTCAACTTCAAGATGCTTCCAAATGTTCAGGCTAGCTAGTTTAAGTGCCTAGTAGACAACGACCAGTTTAGCTGCCAAGCCATCTTTAGCCTCCAAAGGAGCTTGGAAATTAAGTAGACACTGTCCCTGATGATCTTTGAAAATGCCCCCAATTCCAGCCCCCCACTTGAGAAGCTTCCATCAATGTCTACTTTGATCTGGTGTTCTGTTGGGGGTTGCTAATAAGCAGTAATTATATGCCTTTAGCTTGTGGTGTGAGTTATGGGAACATTACAAACATTGGGGAAGTTTTTACGCTTCATCAGCTTGTTCAGAAAAGAGAGGCAGAATCTACCCACCTCCTTAACACTTAGCAAGGAATCCTCAAATTTGGCTCTATTCCAAGACATTCAAATAAACAATGTCACCAAAAGGGGAATGGGTCTGATCCCCGAATATTTATTCTTACGATTTTGATATGAAATTATACTTTAGTTATTTATAATATGGGATATTACAAAATTATACGTATTGTTTATCAAGTAATATAAGAATTTTTGATTAAGCCACGAGATATCGAACCCACAGGGAAATATCTAAAATTTTAAAGAAATAAAAAAATTACATTTTACTTTTTGAAAGGATTTTGTAAAGTATGTTTTAATATATATAGTTTTTTAAATTTTTTTTGATATTTTCTGAATAAAAAGTAAAGCAAACAACTAAAGTTAACAAAACTATAAAATAGTATAAAAGCAAATGAGAATAAAATATATTTTTCCTCTTTCAATGAATCAGTAATAATTGTGGAATTTCGTTATGGAAGTATCTAAGTGTGTCGTGCCAAATAGAAGAAATTATATTCTTTACCCTTACTTGGTTCTATAATGAACATTGGTTAATTTGAAGTTTTGAAATCATGTAGATGGGTTAGGTAGGGAAGATTCTAGCTCTCACTTAGAGTTCCCTCTATTTCCTCCCCCTGGGGGCTAACATCACATAACAAAATTTAAAAGATCAAAACAAATAAGGGGCCTTTAGCATGTCAAATTTAAAACATCAAATCAAATTAGGGGCCTTTAGCATGTCACTCTAAAGTCCTCTAATTTTACTCCTCATTAAAAGCATGTCTTCATATTTATTTGCACCGAACCATATGAACTACAATTCTCACCCATACAATTGCATGTGATTCTTTCTAATTATTGATTGAGACAATACTACATTGGTTCTTACATGTTATCACAACAAATTTTAACATCTTAATTGGCTAAATCAAGAGGTAAATGAAGTGCAAGATAGTGAATCATCACAGCTTCTTCCAACATTGAAATCCTGTACTTCACACAACTTCCTTCCATAATTTAATTACTTCATCACTTAAGATGAAAAAGATAAAGAAAACTACTCAAAATTCATGGAGAAAACACAATCACAAACTGATTTAAAAGTAGAAATCATAGTGAAAACACAACAAGTTGTACTTTAAGACTAAATGTAAAACAAGATAAACACTTATATGAAAATCCTCTCCATAAGACTCTTAAAGTTCCTTTGAAACTTTGCTTTCCCTTTACAAGATACAATAGAGGTTGGGGCCAAACTCCATTGACTCCGAATCTCTATTTAACTCTTAATAAAAAATAGATACAATTGATAATAAGTGGTGAAGTGGAAATGTGTTCTCTCAATAACGCTCTAATATAAACTTTACTCTTAACACTAATTACACCCTCCAACAACAACCATTTTTATGATCTTCAAGTATTATTTTTAAAATTTTCCAAAAGGTGCATTGATGTCTCTTCAAATCATGTCCATATTCAATATATCCACCAAAGAATGCATCTCTTCATTCAAATCTACCACCCAAAAGAAGTTAAGGAAGTTACCATCAAAAGTTGCTTCAAACACCCCTTTAAAGTGCCACAAAATTTTATTTAATTCATATTTTTTAACTGTCACGCCTATGCGCCAAGGGTCTGGCGCTTAGCCACCACATGTTAAATTTTTCATTCTTTAAATTTTTGCTCCAAATTTGATCCTCTTTCACTCCTTTCATCATAGTCAATTATTTTAATCGTACCTACAAGAAAAACACAAGTATACCTTCCATTAAAGTGAAATTTCATCAAAAATAGGTATAAAAATGTATTTAAAAACACTAAATATTTTAGGTGTATCAAAATCCCCCAAACTTAAAATGTTGTTCTTAAGTGACACTTAATCACATAGAAAATCTTAAAATGCAAATTATGTAAATGAGTTTCTACAGGAATGTTACAAAATTTAGTTCTAGAAATGAAATAGTCCAATTAGAAAAAAATTTTAGTAAATGAGACCAACTTAAAGTTTAGAAGGTTCTTAAGTAAACGATAATGAAAATATTAGTTTATATCTAATTCAAAAATACTTGTAGATTCTTCAAAATATAAGAATCAAACATTTCATCTTCCTTACTTAAAAATTTTCATTTGAAAATAATTTTACTTACTATATTATAACCTTTAGCTTTAAATATTCTCAAAAAATTTTATTTTAAACTTTAAGTATGGAACCAATTTTTGATTAGACCCTTAAATCCCCAAGCTTCTCCTTCCTTTTAACATACTATTTTTCTCTCTTTTTCTTTTCTTTTTTTTTCTTTTATTTTTTTTCTTTTTCTTTTTTTCTCTTTTTTTAAGGCAAGGATTACTGTATCTGGATAGGTCTTTAATGATTTTGAATTCCACCCTTTCATTTACAATAAAGGTCTGATATATATCCTTCACTTAAAAATCATAATAATAGTGTCAAAAATTATTTCTCAATAAAAGAAATTTAAGCTTTGAAAAATAAAAGTCAAATCTTCTATTTATCCAAAAATACAACACTTATTACTAAAGATAGTTTAACTATAATTAACATTTCTTTACTAAGAAAATTTTAACTTTAAAATTTTCATCATGACTATAAATTTTAACTAAATTCACTTACTCATTTCTATATCCAAAATTTGGCTTCCATAATATAACTTTATATACATAATTATTTTCAATCAAAAATCAAATTTTATTTAAGTATTCTTGGGAACAAATAAAATTTTAGTTTTTCAAAATTTGTTTTTAAATTCCCCCCAAACTTTAATTTTTAATTAAGTTAAAACATTTAAGCATAAAAATGATACTTGGGTAAGAATTAAAAAGCTAGAATAATATGCTTACAGGAATCTTAATATTCTAAATATGTAAGTATAATAATTTAAAAATAGAAGTAAACAATAGATCAAATTCAGTTTTTCAAATTTTCATAAAATAAAAATTTCAAAATTTCAAAAGACTTCTATAATAGTGTAGGTTTTCAAAGCAAATACACACCAACTTAACATAACACAAATCAAAACATATTATAAAATAAATTGTAGCAAATTTGAAAAAGTTTAAACATGCTATATATATAGTGGTTTCTAATAGTGTTCTAAATTTTTCTAATATTTATAGGAATTAAATTAGACACTAGTAAAAAATCAAACACTAGAAACACATTAAAATATTTACTACCACAAACACATCACATATTATAACATAAAACATCTGAATGTGCATAAAAGAAATAATTTAATTATAATCTACACAACATCAGTCCATAGTATAACACAACAACAAATAAAAATCCATACATCATACAACACAAATACAAACATAACAAACTCAACAACACATAAAAAAATCAAATACTACTCATCATCCTCATCATCATCATCATCTCTATCATTCCAATCTCTGAATGGCACATAAGGTATAAAATGAGGATGAGGAGGCAACTCAGCACTATGATCTCCTATAATCAGTTTATCCATGTATTGATGATAGTTCTCTTCATAATCATCATGTTTCTGAATATACCTCTCAATATTTTGTACCTTTCCATCCATATCTCTAACATGCTCCCTGGTAAGGCTCACCTTCTTCAAAATCTTCTATAGTAATCCAGTTTGTGAATCTCTAGAGGATGATGCATGTGCACTGGATGCATGAAAAGTAGAAGCAGCAGAAGTAGAAGCATTGGAAGCTCTAACAGATCCTCCTTTTCAGCCAAATACTGAATGTACATGTCGGCATATATTTTTATAGGTTTTAAATTTAATTTAAATATGTATAAGATTTAGAAAGTAGCATTTGATCTTGAAAATAATTTTAAGTTTGAAAATTTTAAGATATGAAATCAAACCGATCTCACATTCCAAATAGTTTATATGAGCACCGCACTACAAACCGTGTATCTATCTCGAAGAATAGACACACTGCTTGATGATGAGGCTTGATTAAATAAGCTAGAAGATTTGTGAAATTCGTTTGGTCTGCGAACCAATTTTATAAGCCGACAAGTTCTCCTGCTTAATATAAATGAATTAAGCAGGGTTTATATTACCTGAGTTCTTAAAGTTCCCTATAAGGGCAAGCCCCTATAGTTAATTACATCATAAGTGACGAGAATCACCTAAGAAAACTCTCGATAATAATTAGTGGTTTTACTCTCAAGAATTTCAAATTTTAAGGTTTTCAAACAATTGGTTTTTGGAAATTTCAATAGGGAATGGATCAAATTTGGAACAATTTATTTTAGGGAATCAAAGGAAGAGAAGTAGGGGATGTCACGGACCCGAAGTGAACTTCTTTGACTTCCCAGCTGTCCTATGGTTTGACTTCGATTTAGGGAGAATTATTTAATGTTATAATCTTGCCAATTTTAGTTAATTAGGACTTATATTCGTATAACACGATCATTCAAATAGCCTTGAAGATGTGAGGGCTTATGTCGTACCAAATGACTACCTCAGAGTCCTAAGACCGGTTAGGACTTAATTTGCATAACATTATTATGCAAATGCCTAACAAAGAGTTGAGGATTTATGTTGCACTAGACAAATCACCTCGAAGTCCTATGGCTTTGTTGTTTAATTCTAAGAAAAGTTTAGCTAATGTAGATCCGAGTTTTGCTGACGACGATGGCTGTGCTGCCCACTATGCTCCAAGCTCCTTATTGTCATAGAGGTTTAGTTTTAGAAGGTGAAAAATCAAGAGATGAGAGAAGTGTTTTGGTTTAGAGAAATCTTAAAATCCAAGTATTTTTTTTAATGTTTTAATTAAAACAAATCTTAAAGTTGATTAAACAGAACCAATTAAGATCCCACGGTTCCGTCATCCCGGCACCGTTATTTTCATCGGATTCATTTAGTCCATATGAATTTGCTAAACTCAACAGAATGCGTTCCACACTTTCATTTAGACCTTAGGAAATCCCGTTAGCAACAGGTGGGTTACATCATCCGAGGTATTCCATATCATCCAACGAGACGTTTTAATTTAGTTAAAGTTGTAATTTTTGTTGTTCTATTTGTGATTAAATTTTGAGTTGTCTTATATTTTGAAATGTTGTGGCGGTAAATTTTATCTTGTATGAATTTTAATTTAGTTTTGGATTCCAGATTTATGGCTATCCTAAAGGTTTCAGTTTTCATGCAACAATCTTATTTATCATGCAAGAAAAGTAAAATGCAGTGTAGGTAAATAAATTGCAATAAGGTAAATTGCAGTAAAGTAAAAACGTACCTGGAGGGCCTTCTCGTCATTCCCAACTGAGACTTTAGTATTGCATTGCATGTATGTGTTTATAATTTTGCAGAAATTAAAGCATGATAGAAAACAGGAAGAAGTAGAACTAACAAGAAGTAACTACTCAATCCTATGATGTCTATGTTTAGATCCTTGTTGTCTACCAAGTCCTATGATGTCTATGTGAATTTCTATATTGTGTTTCAATAAACTTTGTTTAAATTCAAGTGAGGATGGTTTCGTTAAGCAGACATATTAAGTTTAATAAACCTCAGAGGTATCCAAACAGTCAAAGAAGGATGCAGGTCCTTGCTTCCCTCTCATATCCTGATGAAAAGTCCCGGGCTCATTTAGACTTATTATGTTGCTTAACAATTCACCCTACCTATACCCTAATGCTTAATAAACACACTTGTTCGGGGTAGGTTGGGGCAGATGGGTTTAGGTGTGGTTTGGATTTAGATTGGTGGCAATTGGTAGTTTGATTTGTGCTTATGGGAGTGATGTGAAGATTTGTTTGAGTTTGTGTTTGGATTTGGTTTTGGTTTATGTTTAAATTTGGTTTGTATTTGGATTTAGTTTTGGTTTATGTTTAAATTTGAATTTGGAATGTGAATTGAGAAGTTTATGTGGACATCAGATAAAATTTGGGTTACTCCATGCATTCACTAAAAATAAGGGTATTCTTATTATGTTTTCTACATCAAGTTGTGATTTCCTAGAAGTCTTTATGAAGGGAAAAATGAACCATGCCCCAGGAGGCCTATCCTAGGTTTGATTGATATCGTGTTGGTATTGTATTGTGGTCGGGACTGTTGTTGTATGTTGTGATTGTTGTGATGTGGTTGTGTTATGATTATGTGTTATCATTGTTGCATGTTGTATGTTGTTGTTTAATTTTGTTTATGTGTTATATTATTATTTTATGTTATTTTATTCTTCTGTTATTTTATACGATGTTATGTTATTATTATTTTTATTATGTGTTGTTTAAACATATTATCTTTTATTTGTAATTAAATTTATTATCTTATTTAATCCACTGTGACTTATTTACTTTATTATCATTTATTTGTTTTTTTTTTGTTTTATTTAATTAATTGGTTGTTATTTATTTGTTTTATTTAATTAATTGTTATTTATTTATTTTATTTTACTTTAACTTGATATTTATTTATTATTATTTTAGTTTTAATTTATTTTATTATTTAATTTAATTAATTTAATTCAATTTATTAGCATTTACAATTATTATTTAATTTAATTTAATTTAACTTTATTTAATTTGTTTTATTTTAATTTATCATTTATTTTTAATTTAATTTAATTTAATTAATTATTATTTACAATTATTATTTAATTTAATTTAATTTAATTTAGTTTACTTCATTTTAATTTATCATTTATTTGCATTATTATTTAATTTAGTTTAATTTATTTAATTTAATTTATTATTTATTTAATTTAATTTAATTTAACTTAACTTTATTTATTTATTTAATTTAATTTAATTTATTTAATTAATTTAATTTAATTTAATTTAATTTATTATTTATTTACATTATTATTTAATTTAATTTAATTTAACTTAATTTATTTAACTTAATTTAATTTATTTAATTAATTTAATTTAATTTTAAATTATTTATTTATTTACATTATCATTTAATTTAATATAATTTTGATTTATTTAATTTAATTTATTTATTTAATTTAAACTATTTTTTATTTAATTGTTTTTTGGTTTACTTAATTATTATTTAATGTAATTTATTTAATTTAATTATCATTTAATTTAATTTATTTAATTTAATTATTATTTGATTTTAACTATTTAATTTTAATTTAATTCATTATTTATTTATATTATTTAAATTATTTTTTCAATTTATGTATATATGTATTACTCATTTTTTTATCCTTACATTTTTATAAGTTATTTTATTTTAATTAATTATATGTACATTTTTATTACTTAAATATTATTGATTTATTATCATTATTTATATTATTAATTTACATTATTTATTATTATCATTTTTATTATTATTTATTTATTTATAAGACTTTTCATTTTCTCTCTCTTAAATTATTCCTTTCTTTATTTAAAGTTATTATCATTTATATTAAGTTATTATTTCTTAAATTTATTATTTACATGTATATTTATATTTAGATTATTTTAAAAAGAAAGATGTTTTTATTTACCTATTTTTATTATTTATTTATCTATTTATAAAGCTTTTTAAATATTCTCTCCCCTAAATTATCCTTTCATTTATTTTAAATTATTACCATTTATTTAAGTTATTATTCATTAAAATTATCATTCACATATGTATATTAAAAAAAAACACTTTTATTTACTTCCTTTATTTTCATTATTTATTTTACTTATTAATTTACATATATATATATATATATATATATATATATATATATTATTCATTTATTTATATTTTAGTAGTTATAATATTTTTAAAATTAGTGTAGTTATTTTTATTTAGTATGGTTATATTTTATTTTATATTTAGTATTAAATTTAATATAGTATAGTTTATTTTAGTTAAAAATTAGTAAAAATATTATTTAATTTATTAAAATTTATAATTATATCACTTATGTTTTTACATTCATAATTATTTATGTTTGATTTTTTTTTATTTCATTTTCTTTTGGTTTTATTTTTATTTTATACTTATGTTCATTTTTCTTTTTTTGTTATTTTATTTTCTTAATGTTATGTTTATTTCTTTTTACTTTTCATTTCCTGTATGTTGTATTAAAAATTTTAAAAAAAAATCATTTTTTTAAGGTAATAAAAACTAGGTGAAAATATTAGATGGTATTTTTGTAAATATTTAACATTAGCCATATAACTTGGCATAAAGAGAAATTGTTAAGCTTAAACATGAATAAAATTTAAATGGCATGAAGATTTATAAAGGAAATAACCTACACATGATTTTTGAAAACATACATGGAGAGATTTTTTTTAAAAAAAACTAAATTTGTTTGCATAAAAAGGAAATCCCTAAGCATAGAAGAGTTTAACACATAATGTTTGTAAACCTATGTAGAGGAAGAAGAACTTTAAAGATAATACATGTAGGTGTGATTTTAGGCTAAGCATGAGAGGGTTAAATTGTTTCTTTGAAACTTAAGTGTTCATAAGATAAAAGAGAGGGGGAAGAAGTTGTCCTTGCTTGGAGGAGATGATGGAAGAAACCTTGGAGAAGCCCTTGATGATGCTCACGGCTAGGAGGATTTTTTTTGGGAGTGGAATGGCTAAGTGTAAGGGTGTGTGTAAGTGAGTGTGTAAGGGTGTGTAAAGTGGGATTATGGGGGGATTTATGGAGAGAGGCTCAAGGCTAAGAATTAAGGAGGGGGTAGGGAGTGATGAGGTGGAGGCATGATGATGGTAAGGAGGAGGTAAGGAGGAGGTGAGGTGGAGGCATAGTGAAGGTAAGGTAAAGGTAAGGAGGAGGTGAGGTGGAGGCATGGTGAAGGTAAGGAGGGAAGACTTTTTCTTTTTAAATGTATTTTATTTTTTTTTCTTGTAGGGCTGACGTGAGGTGTAAAAAAAAAAGGAAGCATGTGGGTGTGTGTGAGTGGGTGTATTTTAATTTGGTGAATTTTGCATTTTGGGTCCATTTTAAGAACATTGGGCTAACTTGAATTTAGATTGGGGTAGAGCTCGAATGAAGCCCAAGTGCCTTGATCAATATTGTCCACATGATTGTAATGAAGATTTTTCATGAAGACACAAAGTGGTTTTGAGCTCATTTGGAGGTTCAACTTTGGCATGGATTGGATTTTTTATTATTTTGGACCATGTTTGGTTCGGGTCAAGCTATCTCGAGTTTGACTGGAAATGGTGTTTAGAGGTCTTCAACAATATTGTATATATGGTTGTCTTGAAGATTTTTCATGAAGACATGAAATGATTTTGACAAGGTTTGGAGGGTCAATTTGTGGATTTAAAACATGTGTTCAGCTTGGGTCAAAATTGGGGTTTCTTTTATCCAAAATGGATTTGGGTAATACCTGAGCTCAAATTATGGGCAATTGATGATCCAATTCAGTTTAATGAGGTGTTATAAAGAGTTTTAAATTAAAATTTTGGAGGAATTGATTGACATTGGGTCACTTTAGGAGTTTTGGGTTATTTAGGCAAAATTGGGGATTTTGATTTCAAGTGGAATTAGATTCAAATGTGAGTCATATTGGACTTGAATTTGGTCTAATTTGATATTGGGGATGTTTAATTTTGGTTTAGAATTGAATTTGATGAAAATTGGTGTCAATTGGGTCAAGATTGGGTTTGGTTTAGGCACCTTAGGTTAAATGGGCCAAGGTGGGATTTTGGATTGAAAGTGTATTAATTTGGTAAAATTGACCCATAGTGTAGTTGAACAAAATGTAATTGGGAATATTTGGGATTTTTGGGAATTTTTTGGGAATTTTTAGAATTTTTGGATTTTTGGGGTAAAAGGGTATTTTGGTAATTTTGGGGGAGGGGGGGGTTTAAGGGTATTTTTGGAAATTTTGGTATTTTTGGCCAAAGATGGTCAATTTGAACGGTGGGAAATGTTTAAGGACTGATTTGAGGAATTTTGGAGAATATAGGTAATTTTGCCAAATTTGGGCAATTTTAAGGGTATTTGGTAGGCTTGGTTGGTCCGGGCCCAGGGGGTCAAAAATTGAAATTTTAGAAAAATGAAGATTGATCTAGTGTAAGTAAGATGAAATAATTTTGGTTGAGCCATGAAGCCATATTAAACCCATGTGAGCCATGAGAGGACTCATTTGAGGCATTCATTATGTTGTTCCTAACCCTCTTAGCCAGGGGCTAGGGGTTAAGGACCATCCATATGAATTACCTACATGAGTCAGGAAGTCAAGTTGGGTGAGAGTGTGGTTTTAGGACTTGGAGTGTATGTGAGAGTGTAGTGTGTGTACAAGTCAACCCTCACCAGACCAGGCCATCCAGGGTATTCCTAAGGCCAAAAAGTTCTATAGGGAACTCATCCTTTAAACCTCCACATTTGATCTCAACCCTCTAAGTGATTAGGGATTTACAATCAAGCCTCTGGGGTTTGCAGGGAGTTAAGAAGTAGTTTGAATTTCTAAGTGGTGGGTTCCGTTTCTAATCCTTTAAGATAGTCAAAGGAAATGCCTATGGCTAGATCCTAAGCACTAAAAAGGGAGAAGAGAAAAGACCTCATAAAAAAAATGAGGTCAACAAATGGACCCCCAATAGGTGTGGTGTGCTAACCAAGCACACCGTGTGTATTGACGTTGACCGAAAAGATCAACAAAATCAACACAGATGTCCAAGTGACAAACTTAGGACGAAGTAGAAGAATTTCCGCTGGGGAGTATCAGGTATATTTCCAATACCGGAGATCCCTGAACTCTCGCTGGGGAATGAAAAAGGAGGTGAATTTCAAATCACAAGATCTGGGGAATTCGATTTAGATTTCATTTTATTTTTAAATTTCAAGTTTCAATGTGTGAGTTTAGATTTCGATTTGAAGTTTAATTTAAAATCAATTCAAGGAAATTTTAAATTTGAAATGAGAATTAAAACCCAGGTTCCAACCTCGGAATTGCGAAGAGAACTGGAATTTGGGTACAGCCTCGAAGGTTTAAAGGTTCAATGAGAATTGGAATTTGATTCCATTCTCGAAGGTTTAATGAGAATTGGAAATGGATTCCAATCTTGAAGGTCTAATGAGAATTGGAAATTGATTCCAATCTCGAAGGTCTAATGAGAATTGGAAATTGATTCCATTCTCGAAGGTCTAATGAGAATTGGAAATTGATTCCAATCTCGAAGGTCTAATGAGAATTGGAAATTGATTCCAATCTCGAAGGTCTAATGAGAATTGGAAATTGATTCCAATCTCGAAGATCTAATGAGAATTTGAAATTGATTCCATTCTCGAAGGTCTAATGAGAATTGGAAATTGATTCCAATCTTGAAGGTCTAATGAGAATTAGAAATTGATTCCATTCTCGAAGGTCTAATGAGAATTTGAAATTGATTCCAATCTCGAAGGTCTAATGAGAATTGAAAATTGATTCCAATCTCGAAGGTCTAATGAGAATTGGAAATTCATTCCATTCTCGAAAGGTCTAATGAGAATTGGAAATTGATTCCAATCTCGAAGGTCTAATGAGAATTCAAAATTGATTCTAATCTCGAAGGTCTAATGAGAATTGAAAGGAGCTGGTAAGTGTACCAAGCTGAAAATACTTGACTTAGCAATAAGTCGAGG
This sequence comes from Papilionanthe hookeriana x Papilionanthe teres, assembly GCA_022702705.1. Classification (NCBI taxonomy): domain Eukaryota; kingdom Viridiplantae; phylum Streptophyta; class Magnoliopsida; order Asparagales; family Orchidaceae; genus Papilionanthe; species Papilionanthe hookeriana x Papilionanthe teres. The sequence goes on from CM040428.1 coordinate 153,216,724, forward strand.
AAAATATTCAAATTTCAAAAGAGTTTCCAACAGATTTTGATTGAGGAAAGAATTTGAAAGATTCGAATTAGAGGATTCAGATTGAAATTCAATTCAAAGTTTAGATTTGTTTCGTTTGTCCTTTAACGTTCCAATTTTATTTTTTGTTGTTTATTTAGTGTTCATGTGAATTTGAAGTTAATTTTAATATTCAGACATTTAAGAGGAGTTCTTGTTTATTTTCTTTTCTTTTCTGTTCTTTGTTCAAAGTTCATTTAACTCTAATGGCGTTTCCCAGTCAATTCGCACAAAAAGAGGTGAAGGCAAAATACGACGTAGTTGTTTTCATTCCAACTTGCTGAAAGTACATCATACAACTTGATCTGAAACACATCTTATACAATCCATATAAGCTCAAAACTGATTGTGTATGATTCTTGTCGATCCATCCAAAATCATTTGTCAAAATCCATGTCTGAATAGTAAGATACATGGACAATAACATCACCTTCCAAGCCACCCTTGGCCGGAATGACGTATGAATGTGCATTGGAGGTGTGCTATCTACCATGTAACTCACAGCTCGTAGGGCCGGAGGCTCTCTAACTCTGGATCTGGCTGGAAGTGGTAAGGAATCTTTCTGTCATCCATTCTTCTGAAAGTAACGGAGATCCGCTCTACAGGCACTCCTGAAATGCAATGCTTTGCTATGTCTGCTCTGTTTCCTTGTAGCACTAGAACGAAACCTACCGGTAATGGTATCTCCACTGGCCCTCGGAACTCACCGGGGCCTGCGATCCGGAGATCAGATCCAAACATGATGTTGCACTAGTTGACGAACAACACTCTGCAGAAAGGTCTAACAAAGTCACGATGGTCTATATGTGGAGGTATGCAGTTGCCCTCCTTGTAAATGTCGATAATGCAACTGTTGGGTATGCCATCTGCAGGCAAAACCCTCCATTTTATCATTCTCTTTACCATTCTTTTAATAACATTCGACATTGGGTCCACCTCACTGTGACGGAGTATCCCTGGTGGATTCCCTTTCCTGTCTACTGCGAAGTTGTAGTAACATCCGCATTGGATTGTAATTCTTCCTTTCCCTGGCATCCATCTTCGGGGCTCTAAATATGTCTTTTCCCTCAGGCGACCAGCTCGTCCCATCTTCTGCAGCTCAAGGACGCAGTCTACAATTTGCTGTTGTTCATATTCTGAGAATACATCTGTGTGGAGTTCGAGGCCTTCTAGAATGTTGATCCTCTTGCCTCCAATTCTCTCAAAGTATTCAAAGGTCTTCTTTTCAACTAATTGCATTTTCTCCAGCTCGTATTTAGGAATTATCTGAAGTCCTCGGTGTCTGGTAATGTACTGTGGGATGTATGGCTCAACCCCAGCATGCTCTCCTGCATGTCTCGGCTCCTCGGGGATAGTCTCCGTAGGGACATCCTCTGGGGTTGCTTTGGCAACAAGACTCTTCAGATCTTGTTCATCTGCTCGGCGTTGAGGCACCGACTCTATTTCTACTCTTCTTAGGATTTCCTTCTTTCTTTTAATTATTTTCGGAGTTGATCCCCTTTCATCTGGTTCCTGACAAACCTGTCTCCTTGGAGCATTTGCATTGACGGTACCTACTGTCTCTTTATGTTGATCTTCTGCTAACTTGGTTAATATCTTACGGATGCGACGATTCTTATTTCTTCGTTGGGTAGCAGTGAGAGTAGCTCTCCTTACCACTTGAATTTCTGCAGTCGCGGCACTGACAAGCTTGCCCTCTGATGTGGCAACTACGGACTTAACCTTCTTATCTTCTCCAGTTGTATGAGCGGTGTTTGTTTTTCTTTTCTTGCTGCTGGATTGGTGGCTTGGGCCGCCCACTTTCATCACTGTCTGGCTATGGAGTTCTTCTCGATCAACTGGGATCCAATCATTTTCTTCGTATTGTAGTCCGGCTGGTGTGAAGTTTGAGTCATTCTCTATCACTGCTCCATTCCTCACCCTCTTTTCATCAAGTGCTAGACTCACGCCATTTCTAAAGTTTAGAACCAACCGCCCATTCTACATTTCCCTGCAAAAAAAATAAGGAAAGGATCAGGGGTTGTACTAAGAATAAGAACAATAAGAAAGACATTTATTAATTTAAATTCTTATTCACTTCTTTTAAATTTAAGGAAAGTAGGAAAAGACGAGGAGAGATCAGGAATGAAATGATTTAGAAAGAAAGATGAACATTTTATTATTGCAATTTCACATGTTCTGTTTTTAACATTTTGGTTAATGACATTTTTTATCCATTTAATTTTAGGTTCGGACTCAATCACAACTGATTATCCCACCTGTGTTTCTAGGGATGAGATTTTGCCTTTGAAGTACACCCTTCGAAACATCAGGTTGCGTAATACTTCTTCAAATATCGTCAATTGATCAGAAGCATATGTCGTTCTCCTCGGTAATTTACCAGTTGGTAGGAACCTCCAGAGTAAACTGCCTCGACCACAAACGGTCCTTCCCAGGTTGGTTCAAACTTACCACCTATCTTGTGATGTGCAAGGATAGGTCTCTTGAGTACAAGAACTAAGTCACCGACTTTGAAAGTTCTTAGGCGGACCAGCTTACATGGGCCTGGATCATCTTGACTTGATACAGTTCCAAATTCTGTTGTGCTGAAAGACTTTTCCCTTCCAGGCTTTCCAATTCTTCTAGTCGTAGTCTGGAATTTTCTTCTGTAGTGATTTTGTTTGCTACTGCAATTCTGAGAGACAGGAGCTAAACCTCTAAGGGTAGAACGGCCTCGGACCCGTACACTAAGGCGTAGGGCGTAGACTGGGTAGGAGTTCTGAAAGTCGTCCTGTAGGCCCATAAGGCTTCTAACAACTTCTCGTGCCAATTTCTCTTGTTGTTGTCCAAAGTTTTCTTTAAAATTTGAACGAGAGTTTTATTAAAAGCCTCGGCCAAGCTGTTTGCTCTTGGGTAGTAGATCGTTGAGTATCGCCAATCGATCCCGTGTCTTCTGACAAAATTGTTGATCTTTGTACTTTTGAACGCGGACCCATTATCTGAAATGATCCTGCGCGGTACCCCAAAACGGTAGACAACTTGGTTCTTAAAAAACTGTATCACATGGTGTGCCTTCACTTCTCTGAGTGGTATAGATTCTGCCCACTTAGAAAAGTAGTCTGTAGCTGCAAGAATGAAGAGATGTCCTCTTGAGGATGGCGGTTCTATCAGACCCACTATATCTGTGCCCCAACACTCAAACGGCCACGACGCGATTGTCAGATGTAGAAAATTTGGAGGTTGATGTAAAACTACTCCATGCACTTGACATTGGTGACAGCTCTTGACGACATTCATCCAATCGGTCATCATTGAGGTCCAGTAGTACCCTAGTCTCTTAATCTTCATTTTCATCTTCGGACCCGACTGATGAGCGCCACAAAGTCCTAAATGTACCTCTTTAACAATTTCACGAGTCTCAGACCCACTCAGGCACCTTAGCCACATCTGGTGAAAAGATCTTCTGTATAATGTATTGTTTATTAATGCATAAGACAGAGTTCTTTTCTTGATTTGATGGGCTAACGACTTATCGTCTGGTAGGTTTCCTGTTTGCAAGTAGTCTATTAATGGAGGGCCTTCTCGTCATTCCCAGCTGAGACTTTAGTATTGCATTGCATGTATGTGTTTATAATTTTGTAGAAATTAAAGCATGCTAGAAAACAGGAAGAAGTAGAACTAACAAGAAGTAACTACTCAATCTTATGATGTCTATGTTTAGATCCTGGTTGTCTACCAAGTCCTATGATGTCTATGCGAATTTCTATATTGTGTTTCAATAAACTTTGTTTAAATTCAACTGAGCATGGTTTCGTTAAGCAGACATATTAAGTTTAATAGACCTCAGAGGTATCCAAACAGTCAAAGAAGGATGCAGGTCCACGCTTCCCTCTCATATCCTGATGAAAAGTCTCGGGCACATTTAGACTTATTATGTTGCTTAACAATTCACCCTACCTATACCCTAATGCTTAATAAACACACTTGTTCGGGATAGATTGGGGCAGATGGGTTTAGGTGTGGTTTGGATTTGGATTGGTGGTAGTAGTTTGATTTGGACTTATGAGAGTGATGTGAAGATTTGTTTGAGTTTGTGTTTGGATTTGGATTTGGTTTATGTTTAAATTTGGTTTGTGTTTAAATTTGGTTTTGGGTTATGTTTAAATTTGAGTTTGGAATGTGAATTGAGAAGTTTAGGTGGACATCGGATAAAATTTGGGTTACTCCATGCATTCACTAAGTATAAGGGTATTCTTATTATGTTTTCTACATCAAGTTGTGATTTCCTAGAAGTCTTTATGAAGGGAAAAATGAACCATGCCCCAGGAGGCCTATCCTAGGTTTGATTGTTATTGTGTTAGTATAGTATTGTGGTCGGGACTGTTGTTGTATGTTGTGATTGTTGTGTTGTGGTTGTGTTATGATTATGTGTTATCATCGTTGTATGTTGTATGTTGTTGTTTTATTTTGTTTATGTGTTATATTATTATTGTATGTTATTTTATTCTTATGTTATTTTATACGATGTTATGTTATTATTATTTTTATTATGTGTTGTTTAAACATATTATCTTTTATTTGTAATAAAATTTATTATCTTATTTAATCCATTGTGACTTATTTACTTTATTATCATTTATTTGTTTTTTTTTGTTTTATTTAATTAATTGGTCGTTATTTATTTGTTTTATTTAATTAATTGTTATTTATTTATTTTATTTTACTTTAACTTGATATTTATTTATTATTATTTTAGTTTTAATTTATTTTATTATTTAATTTAATTAATTTAATTCAATTTATTAGCATTTACAATTAATATTTAATTTAATTTAATTTAACTTTATTTAATTTGTTTTATTTTAATTTATCTTTTATTTTTAATTTAGTTTAATTTAATTAATTATTATTTACAATTATTATTTAATTTAATTTAATTTAATTTAATTTAGTTTATTTCATTTTAATTTATAATTTAGTTGCATTATTATTTAATTTAGTTTAATTAATTTAATTTAATTTATTATTAATTTAATTTAATTTAATTTAATTTAAATTAAATTTATTTATTTATTTAATTTAATTTAATTTATTTAATTAATTTAATTTAATTTAATTTATTATTTATTTACATTATTATTTAATTTAATTTAATTTAAATTAATTTATTCAACTTAATTTAATTTATTTAATTAATTTAATTTAATTTTATACTATTTATTTATTTACATTATCATTTAATTTAATATAATTTTGATTTATTTAATATAATTAATTTATTTTATTTATTTAATTTAAACTATTATTTATTTAATTGTTTTTTTTATTTTACTTAATTATTATTTAATGTAATTTATTTAATTTAATTATCATTTAATTTAATTTAATTATTATTTGATTTTAACTATTTAATTTTAATTTAATTCATTATTCATTTATATTATTTAAATTATTTTTTCAATTTATGTATATATATATTATTCATTTTTTTATCCTTACATTTTTATAAGTTATTTTATTTTAATTAATTATATGTACTTTTTTATTACTTAAATATTATTGATTTATTCTTATTAATTTATATTATTAATTTACATTATTTATTATTATCATTTTTATTATTATTTATTTATTTATAAGACTTTTCATTTTCTCTCTCTTAAATTATTCTTTTCTTTATTTAAAGTTATCATCATTTATATTAAGTTATTATTTCTTAAATTTATTATTTACATGTATATTTATATTTAGATTATTTTAAAAAGAATGATGTTTTTATTTACCTATTTTTATTATTTATTTATCTATTTATAAAGCTTTTTAAAAATTCTCTCTCCTAAATTATCCTTTCATTTATTTTAAATTATTACCATTTATTTAAGTTATTATTCATTAAAATTATCATTCACATATGTATATTAAAAAAAACACTTTTATTTACTTCCTTTATTTTCATTATTTATTTTACTTATTAATTTACATATATATATTATTATTCATTTATTTATATTTTAGTAGTTATAATATTTTTAAAATTAGTGTAGTTATTTTTATTTAGAATGGTTATAATTTATTTTACATTTAGTATTAAATTTAATATAGTATAGTTTATTTTAGTTAAAAATTAGTAAAAATGTTATTTAATTTATTTAAATTTATAATTATATCACTTATGTTTTTACATTCATAATTATTTATTTTTTATTTTTTTATTTCATTTTCTTTTGGCTTTATTTTTATTTTATCCTTATGTTCATTTTTCTTTGTTTTATTTTATTTTCTTTATGTTATGTTTATTTCTTTTTACTTTTCATTTCCTTTATGTTGTATTAAAAATTTTAAAAAAATTTCATTTTTTTTAAGGTAATAAATACTAGGTGAAAAGATTAGATGGTATTTTTGTAAATATTTAACGTTAGCCATATAACTTTGCATAAAGAGAAATTGTTAAGCTTAAACGTGAATAAAATTTAAATGGCATGAAGATTTGTAAAGGAAATAACCTACACATGATTTTTGAAAACATACCTGGAGAGCTTTTTTTAAAAAAATAACTAAATTGGTTTGCATAAAAAGGAAATCCCTTAGCATGGAAGAGTTTAACACATAATTTTTGTAAACCTTTAAAGAAAATACATGTATGTGTGATTTTAGGCTAAGCATGAGAGGGTTAAAATGTTTCTTTGAAGCTTAAGTGTTCATAAGATAAAATAGAGGGGGAAGAAGCTTACCTTGCTTGGAGGAGATGATGGAAGAAACCTTGGAGAAGCCCTTGATGAAGCTCACGGCTAGGAGGATTTTTTTTGGGAGTGGAATGGCTAAGTGTAAGAGTGTGTGTAAGTGAGTGTGTAAGGGTGTGTAAAGTGGGATTATGGGGGCATTTATGGAGAGAGGCTCATGGCTAAGAATTAAGGAGGGGGTAAGGGAGTGATGAGGTGGAGGCATGATGAAGGTAAGGAGGAGGTAAGGAGGAGGTGAGGTGGAGGCATGGTGAAGGTAAGGTAAAGGTAAGGAGGAGATGAGGTGGAGGCATGGTGAAGGTAAGGAGGGAAAACTTTTTTTTTTTAAATGTATTTTTTTTTTTTCTTGTAGGGCTGCCATGAGGTGTAAAAAAAAAAGGAAGTATGTGGGTGTGTGTGTGTGGGTGTATTTTAATTTGGTGAATTTTGGATTTTGGGTCCATTTTAAGAATTTTGGGCTAGAGCTCGAATGAAGCCCAAGTGCCTTGATCAATATTGTCCACATGATTGTAATGAAGATTTTTCATGAAGACACAAAGTGGTTTTGAGCTCATTTGGAGGTTCAATTTTTGCATGGATTGGATTTTTTATTATTTTGGACCATGTTGGGTTCGGGTCAAGCTATCCTTAGTTTGAGTGGGAATGGGGTTTGGAGTTCTTCAACAATATTGTAGATATGGTTGTATTTAAGATTGTTCATGAAGACATGAAATGATTTTGACAAGGTTTGCAGGGTCAATTTGGTGGATTTAAAACATGTGTTAAACTTAGGTCAAAATTGGGGTTTCTTTGGTCCAAAATGGATTTGGGTAAGACCTGAGCTCAAATTATGGGCAACTGATGATAAAATTCAGTTTAAGGATATGTTATAAATAGTTTGAAATTGAAATTTGGGAGGAATTGATTGACATTGGGTCATTTTAGGAGTTTTGGGTTATTTAGGCAAAATTGGAGATTCTGATTTCAAGTGGAATTAGATTCAAATGTAGGTCATATTGGGCTTTAATTTGGACTAAGTTGATATTGGGGATGTTTAATTTTGGTTTATAATTGAATTTGATGAAAATTGGTGTTAATTGGGTCAAGATTGGGTTTGGTTTAGGCACCTTTAGGTTAAATGGGCCAAGTTGGGATTTTGGATTGAAAGTGTATTAATTTGGCAAAATTGACCCATAGTGTAGTTGAAAAAAATGAAATTAGAAATATTTGGGATTTTTTGAAATTTTATGGGAATTTTTAGAATTTTTGGATTTTTGGGGTAAAAGGGTATTTTGGTAATTTTGGGGGGTTTAAGGGTATTTTTGGAAATTTTCGTATTTTTGGCCAATGATGGTTAATTTGAATGGTGGGAAATGTTTAAGGACTGATTTTGAGGAATTTTGGATAATTTAGGTAATTTTGTCAAATTTGGGCAATTTTAAGTGTATTTGGTAGACTTGGTGGGTCCGGGGCCCCAAAAATTGAAATTTTGGAAAAATGAAGATTGATCCAGTGTAAGTGAGATGGAATCATTTTGGTTATGCCATGAAGCCATATTAAACCCATGTGAGCCAGGAGAGGACTCATTTGAGGCATTCATTATGTTGTTCCTAACCCTCTTAGCCAGAGGCTAGGGGTTAAGGACTATCCATATGAATTACCAACATGAGTCAGGAAGTCAAGTTGGGTGAGAGTGTGGTTCTAGGACTTGGAGTGTATGTGAGAGTGTAGTGTGTGTACAAGTCAACCCTCACCAGACCAGGCCATTTAGGGTATTCCTAAGGCCAAAAAGTTCTATAGGGAACTCATCCTTTAAACCTCCACATTTGATCTCAACCCTATAGGTGATTAGGGGTTTACAATCAAGCCTGTGGGGTTTGCAGGGAGTTAAGAAGTAGTTTGAATTTCTAAGTGGTGGATTTCATTTCTAATCCTCAAAGATAGTCAAAGGAAAAGCCTATGGCTAGATCCTAAGCACTAAAGAGGGAGAAGAGAATAGACCTCATCAAAAAAATGAGGTCAATAGTACAGTGTAAGTATTCACATTTACATATGTAATAGGTCTAAGTGGTTGAAGAACTTCTTCCCATGTTTCAGACTTAACACTAAACTGCTCACAAATCGAGTGAATCGGTGAAGGAAATCTCATACCTGCTGTAGTAGTAGCTCTGACACAGTTCATAATATAATCATAAATAATAGCCCCAATATCTAAAGGCTTTCCCTGCTGAATACAATGGTTCATAACAGCTCTTTCTCTTATAACTTCACTAACATGACCATTGAAGTGGCATTCAACTTAGAGGCTTGAAAATTCACTCTTCTTTCATTTGTAATCTTCCACAAACTCTTCCATTAGTAAGAAAGGCTATAATCTCATCTAACTCTCCCTTAGTAGGATGATAATTTGAACAAAAATAAAACATCTCATGAGAAAATCGGTAAAATGTATTAATTACTATAGGCATACTTTTAGGTTTGTGTGTTGTATTTTAAAAAGGGGTCGGCTACAGAAATGTTAGGTGATTTTTCATGCTTTAAATTTAATTTAAATATGTATATAATTTGGAAAGTAGCATTTGATTTTGAAAATAATTTTTAAATTTGAAAATTTTAAGATATGAAATAAAATCGATCTCACATCCCAAATAGTTTATATGGATTTGGTCTAAATTGATATTTAGGATGTTGATTTGAAGTTTAGAATTGAATTGGACCAAAATTGAGGTCAATTTGGGTGGTTTGGTTTGACATTAGGTTCACTTGGGTTTAAAATGGGTCAAATTGGGGGTTTTGGTAAAAGTGAGATAAATTGGCAAAAATGGCCCATGGTGTAGTTGAAAAAAATGAAATTGGGAATATTTGGGATTTTCTAAAATTTTTTGGGAATTTTCTGAATTTTTGGATTTTTGGGCTAAGAAGGGCATTCTGGGTATTTGGAGGGTATTGGGGGGTACTTTTGGAATTTTTGGTATTTTTTGGCTATGGATGATCAATTTGAGTGGGGGGAAATGTTTAGAATTTATTTTGACGAATTTTTGATAAATTAGTTGATTTTGTAAATTTTGGGTAGTTTCAAGGTCTTTTGGTAGGTTTAGTAGGTGTAGGGCCCCGGGGGTCAAAAATTGAAATTTTGGAAAAATGAATATTGATCGAATTTGAGTAAAATAGAATCACTTTGGTTGAGCCATGAAGCCATATTAAGCCTATATGAGCCATGAGAGGACTCATTTGAGGCATTCACTATGTTGTTCCTAACCCTCATATCCAGGGGCTTAGGGGTTAAGGACCATCCATGTGAATTACCTACATGAGTTAGGAAAACAAGTTGGGTGTGAATGGTTTTAGGATTGGAATGTATGTGAAAGTGTAATGTGTGTGCAAGTCAACCCTCACCAGAACAGTCCACCTAAAGTAGTCCTAAGGCCAAGAAGTCTTATAGGGAACTCATCCTTTAAACCTCCACATTTGATTTCAACCCTCTAGGTGAATAGGGGTCTGCATTCAAGCTTGTGGGGTTTGTAGGGAGTCAAGAGGTGTTTGAACTTCTAAAGGGTGGGTTCCACTTCTAGTCCTCTAAGATTAGTCAAAGGAAAAGCCTAAGGCTAGATCCTAAGTACTAAAGAAAGGAGAAAAAGACCTCATCAAAAATGAGGTCAACAAATGGACCCCCAATAGGTGTGGTGTGCTAACCAAGCACACCGCGCTTTTTGGCGTTGACCGAAGAGATCAACAAAACCAACACAGATGTCCAAGTGACAAACTTAGGATGAAGTAGAAGAATTTCCGCTAGGGAGTATAAGGTATATTTCCAAGACTGGAGATTCCTGAACTCTCGCTGCGGAATGGAAAAGGAGGTGAATTCCAAATCACAAGATATGGGGAATTTGATTTAGATTTCAGTTTACTTTTATATTTCAAGTTTCAATGTGTGAGTTTAAATTTCGATTTGTTCTGAGTTTCAATTTCGATTGAAGTTTAATTTAAAATCAATTTAAGGAAATTTTGAATTTGAAATTTGGATTTGAAATGAGAATTGAAACCTAGATTTCAACCTCGGGATTATGAAGAGAACTGGAATTTAGGTACCAGCCTCGGAGTGAGAATTAGGGTTTAAGTATCAACAAAAAAAGGATGAGAATCAAAATTTAGGTACCGACCTCACAAAGGATGAGAATCAGAATATAGGTACTGATCTCGAGAGTGTGAGATTTGAAATTTAAGTATCAAACCTGAAAGAGAATCGAAATTTAAGTATCGATCTAGGATGAGAGTCGAAATTTAGGTACCGACCTCAAAGGAAGAGAACTGGAATTTAGGTACCAGTCTTAGAATTTAGAATTAAAATTTATGTATCAATTCGAAAGAGTATCGAAATTTTGATATCGATCTCGAATGAGAGTTGAAATTTAGGTACCTTGAAATGAGAACTGGAATTTAGGTACTAGTCTCAGGAATTTAGAAATGAAATTTTGGTATCAATTCGAAAGAGAATCAAAATTTAAGTATCGATCTCGAATGAGAGTCAGAATTTAGATACCGACCTCGAAATGAGAATTGGAATTTCGGTACCAGTCTCGGAATTTAGAATTGAAATTTAGGTATCAATTCGAAAGAGAATCAAAATTTAGGCATCGATCTCGAATGAGAGTCAGAATTTTGGTACCGACCTCGAAAGGAGAGAACTGGAATTTAGGTACCAGTCTCAGGTATTTAGAATTGAAATTTAGTTATCAATTCGAAAGAGAATCGAAATTTAGGTATCAATCTAGAATGAGAGTCAGAATTTAGGTACCGACCTCGAAATGAGAACTGGAATTTAGGTACCAGTCTCGAGAATTTGAAAAAGGACTAGAAGTTAGGCTCTAGCCTCGAAGAGAACTGGAAGGAGCTGGTAAGTGTAACAAGCTGAAAAGACTTGACTTAGAAATAAGTCGAGGAAAATATTCAAATTTAAAAAGAGTTTCAAACAAATTTTGATTGAGAGAAGAACTGAAAGATTCAAATCAGAGGATTCAGATCGAAATTCAATTTAAGATTTAGATTCATTTTGTTTGTCCTTTAACGATCCCATTTTTTTTGTTGTTTATTTAATGTTCATGTGAATTTTGAAGTTCATTTTAATATTCAGATTTTTAGGAAAAATTCTCATTTATTTTCTTTTTCTTTCTCGTTCTTCGTTCAAAGTTCATTTAACTCTAATGGCGTTTCCTAGTCAATTTGCACAAAAAGAGGTGAAGACAAAATATGACGTAGTCATTTTCATTCCAATTTGCTGAAAGTACATCATACAACTTGATCTAGTCATGATGACATTTTCCTCAGAAATTTTATGTTTCATACAATCCAGGTAAATCCAAAACGGATTGTGTAAGATTCTTTTTGATCTATCCAAAAGCGTTTGTCAAAAATCCATGTCTGAATAGTAAGAAACATGGGCAATAACATCACCTTCCAAGCCACCCTTGGCAGGAATGCCGCATGGATGTGCATTGGAGGTGTGCTATTTCCCGTGTAACTCACGACTCGTAGGTCGGAGACTCTCCATTCCGGATCCGGTCGAAAGTGGTAAGGCATTTTTCTGTCGTCCATTCTTCTAAAAGTAACTGAGATCTGCTCCATAGGCACTCCTAGAATGCAATGCTTCACAACCTCTGCTCCGTTTCCTTTTAACACTAGGACGGAACCTACCGGTAGTGGTATCTCCACCGGCCCTCGGAACTCACTGGGGCCTGCAATCCGGAGGTCAGATCCGAACATGATGTTGCACTGGCTGAGGAATGACACCGTGCAGAAGGGTCTAACAAAGTCATGATGGTCTATATGTGGAGGTATGCAGTCGCCTTCTGATCGCTGAAAATTTTATTAAGAAATTCATACCTATTTTTGATGAAATTGCACTTTAAAGAAGGATATTTTCTTTATTTTATTGCAGGAATGAAGAATTTAGGTGATAAAAGCAAAAATCATAAAAAGGAGTGAATATGGAGCAAAATCATGCAATTTATATTGAGTCGCCGACGACGAGATCGAGCCCGCCGACGGCGAGGTTACGAGAAGAAAATTCTGAAGAATTTATCACCATAGTGAGGTAACACGAGATAGAGAAATTCTGAATTTCTGCATTCAGAATAACAGAAGCATCAACATCGGGAGAGTTATTTATCGTAACATCCCGGCCACTCCTCAAAATGAGAGTGGAGCTGGATCGGGCCACCCCGGATTGATTTTCGCACTCGCCAACTTTCCGGAGTTGAGGCTAGAGATAATGAAGAATGGGTGGAACCTATGAAACCACTCACAACTGCTAACATTAAGAAGTATGAGTCCCATGAAGGGTGGAGAGCAGGAGTAAGAAGTTATTTTACTCAGTCAAGTAGAGATATACCATCTACTAGCTATGGACCTTCTGAGCCTACCACCCCTACCTTACAAGATCTGATGAATGAATTGACTCTGCATAGGAGGAGTTTTGAGTAGTTTGGAGAGACCATGGGGAGAAGGTTTGATCATTTTGATCAAAGGATTGATAATCTGGAGAGGAGACATAATTATGATAGTGAATACCTCCAACGACATTCGGAATACGAGATTTAGATGTTGTCTTTCCAGAATGCCCCCTGTATACTCAGTATCACCCTGCTCAGTCTTCTCAGCAGCCTACAGATTAAGGAGGGGATGATATAGTTTGGGACTTTGATGCTGAAGATTAGGACTTTATGTATTTTATTTGTTTGATGTAAGTTATTTTGAGGACTGTATATGTTTGTAATATTCAGTACTTTATTTTGAGACATTGGATGTTAGTTAGATTAATTTGCTTGGATTGTTATAGTAGTTAGTTTTTGTTTTTGTGTAAGTTAATTGCATTTGTTTTTATGTTAATTAGGATGTTATTTTTTTTAATATGTTTTTATTTTATTTTGTATTGTTTTAAGTTTTTAAAATTGTTAATATGTTAGTTCAATTGTTTTTAATATGTTAGTAATGCATATGTGTAGTGTAGAGTTATTTTAATTGTTGTGTTTAATACTTATCTTAGATTTTATCCCTACATTTTCTTTAAATTGTTATATATATATGGAGAATACTAACAGTACAGGTTCAATGAAAAATGAAAAAGCCTGCAAAAATTTCAATGAAAAAAGAAATACCTAAACTTCAAAGGTATGATTTATTTACTTTCCTTCTTATTCATTATTTAGAATAGATATAAAAATTTAAGTTTGGGGGAGAGTAAAATACAAATTTAGTTATTAACTTGTTCTCAATTTCTATTTTCAAATTATTATAAAAATGATTTTTATAGCAAATTTTTCAATTTGATTTAATATCAATTATTTTATTTAATTATTATAAAAGGTTAAATGTAATATTTCTAGTACTTTAATTAATTAAATAGAATAAAATATTTGGTTAAAGGGAATAAGAATATAGTAAACTATTTTTAGTAAGGAAAACTATATTCTAAAATTAAAATTCTTAAGTATTCAAGTGAAAAAGAAAAGATTGAAAATCAATGAAGTAAAAACTATGAAGTATATATAAGCTAAGAAATATTCCTAAGTTTCAAATTTAGGAAGATGAAAATAAAGTTCAAAATTATTAACAGGCTCTCCAGATACAGTAATCCTCATTAAAAAAAGAAAATGAAAAGAAAAAAAAAGAGAAAGAAAAAAAGAAAAAAAGAAAAAAAATGAGGAGAAGCTTGAGGAGATGCCTTATCAAAAATTGGCTTCATTTGATTTAACCTAAAGAGAAAAACTTAGATATTTCCAAACTTATGTTTATGGATTAGAATTTTACCTGATAGTATTTTCTTGAATTTCTTATCATTTGAATATCTTAAGTAGTTCTTCTTTTAAATATAGTCATTCCTGAAATGAATAGTAAGCTAGAAATCTTAGACACTGATGACTAAATAATTTATTTCTATAAGATTAATTAAATTACATGAATTATTTTTGTTTAACTTTATTATGATATTAATTAATCTAATTCATAGTTATTTAAATTGAAAAATCTTATTATAAAACTCATTATTTTTATGTAGTACTAAAATTACTTGAGGACAAGTAATGAGTAAGTTTGGGGGATTTTGATCGCTGAAAAATTTATTAAGAAATTCATACCTATTTTTGATGAAATTGCACTTTAAAGAAGGGTATTTTCTTTATTTTATTGCAGGAATGAAGAATTTAGGTGATAAAAGCAAAAATCTTAAAAAGGAGCGAATTTGGAGCAAAATCATGCAATTTATACTGAGTCGCCGACGGCGAGATCGAGCCTGCCGACGGCGAGGTTACGAGAAGAAAACTCTGAAGAATTTATAACTGTCTCGCTGACAGAGAGCTAGAGTGGTTTGAAGATCTTCTAGAAGCCTCGCCGACAGCGAGGTAGTTCGTCGCCGACGGCGAGCTAGTTCAAATGGTGCAGATACATTGAACCTGGACACTTTTTGAAGGGATGCTTACACACCTGTTGGTCCTTTGCTCACCTCTATATATAGAAGCCAAAATTAAGTCTTTAGTGTGTTATTTGTGTGCAGTCTTTGTGTTCTATGTCCAATCTTTTGTGTTCTAAGTGTGTTAAGTCGAGTTTTGTGTCTTAGTGAGTGTCTTAGAGAGTTCTTGAATGAGTTAGTGAGTTTTTAGTGAGTCGTGCTGTACTGGAAGGAAGAGTCAAAGGAACTGTGAGGAGTCTTCTTGGGGATAAATTAAGATAAGTATTTATATTTATTGTTTTTAACTTTAAATGAAATCCATGCTTAGTTTAGTTTCCATGCATTCTGAGTAGTTTATTTAGTCTTTCTCCCTGTTTATGAAATTAAGTGACTTGATGAAATTAAAAATAGAAGTACTTTTTTATATTAATAAATTGTGATAATTTTTACTTAAAACTTAATTTACTTTTCAAGCTGGCCATTTGATTTGTTAAAATATGTTGATTATCAACTATAGTAAAAATTACATCTGATATTCGGGGAATTCAAAAGCCTTGGAAGGAGGGTGCAAATAAATAGGGAAATAATATCACTTGGGCGTAGAATTGAGCATTTTAGTGTGACGGACTAAAATATTCGGTTCGGTCCTATTGTTTAAGAGCTGAAGTGTAGATGTTAGCCCTCGGGCGAGGGGAACGTGGGAGCTCGAAGTGGCGGTCGGTATCCTCCCGACTAGCCGCGATTCGGTAATCAAACATAGGATTAGTCAATATTCTTTACACTGGACCAAAGGGTAAAGAATAGGAATGCTCCTATTTGTCACAATACCTTAACATTATCTATTTAAATTCATCAATCATTTAAATTTCTAAACAAGGGGAAAGATACTTTTTCCGAATAGTTAAGACTTATTTAGCAATTAGTTTTATTTCACGCACTCGCAATTCATATTAATTTTCTACTTAGTTAATTTATCAATTTAAAATACTTAGTTTACTTTATTGCGCTTAAATTCAGAATTCCAAATTTTTGTATATTATTATTATTATTATTATTATTTTCATTATTATTATTATTTTAAAATTAGCTGTTATTTAATTTTCTCTTTCCCTGTGGGATCGATAACCAGGACTCCACTAGAGCCCTGTATTACTTGATACGATACGTATACTTGCGTAGCATCCACAACATAAACAATTACAATTCTATACATATAATATAGCGGGGTCAAGTTTTTGGCTTCGTTGCAATCAAATTAAAATATCATAATATAAATTTGTGGGTCACCTTCCTTGTAGATGTTGATAATGCGATCATTGGGTATGCAATCCGCGAGCGGTACCCTCCATGTTATCATCCTTTTCACCATTCTCTTGATGACTCTTGGCATTGGATCCACCTCATCGCGACGGAGTATCCCCGGTGGATACCCTTTTCTGTCTATGGCAAAGTTGTAACAACATCCGCATTGGATTGTAACTCTTCCCTTCCCTGGCATCCATCTTCGGGGTTCTGAATATGTCTTTTCTCTCAGGCGGCGAGCTTGACCCATTTTTTGCAATTCCAGGATGCAGTCCACAATTTATTGTTGCTCATAATCTGAGAAAACATCTATATGTAGCTTGAGGCCTTCCAAGATGTTGACCCTCTTGTTTCCAATTCTTTCAAAGTACTCAAAGGTTTTCTTCTCAACTAGTTGCATTTTCTCCAGCTCGTATTTCGGGATTATCTGAAGTCCTCGGTGTCTAGTAACATACTGCGGGATGTATGGCTCAACCCCAGTACATTCTTCTACATGTCTTGGCTCCTCGGGGATAGTCTCCGTAGGGACATCCTCCGGGGTTGCTTTCGTAACAAGACTCTTCGGATCCAGCACATATGCTCGGCGTCGAGGTACCGACTCTATTTCTGCTTTTCTTGGTATTTCTTTTATCTGTTCCGACCTTCTTGGAATTGTGTTTCTTCTTTCTGGTTCCAGAAGAACCGGTCTACTTGGAGCATTTGCACTAACAATATCCACTGTCTGTTCATATTGATCTTCTGCTAACTTGGTCAAAATTTTGCAAATGCGATGATTCTTTTTTCTTCGCTGGGTAGCAGTGAGAGTAGCTCTCTTTACCCCTTAAATTTATGCGGGAGCGGCGTTGACAAGCCTACCCTCTGCTGTGGCAACCACAGACTTAATTTTCCTATCTCCTCCGGTTGCATGCGTGACGTTTGCTTTTATTTTCTTGTTGCTAGATTGGTGGATCGAGCCACCCATTTTCATCACTGTCTGGCTGTGAAGTTCTCCTCGATCAACTGGGATCCAATCATTTTCTTCGTATTGTAAGCCGGTTGGTGTGAAGTCTGAGTCAGTCTCTATCACTGCTCCAACCCTCACCCTCTTTTCATCAGGTGTTAGACTCAAGCCATTTCTAAAGTTTAGAACCAACCGCCCGTTCGACATTTCCCTGCGAAAAAATAAGGAAAGGATCAGGGGTACGTACTAAGAATAAGAACAATAAGAAAAACACTTAAAAATTCTTATTCACTTTTTCTTAAAAATTTAAAGGAAGTAGGAAGAGATGAGGAAATATCAGGATTGAACGGATTTAAGAGGAAAGATTGACATTTTATTATTATGATTTCCCATGTTTTCTTTTTAACATTTTCGTTGTTGAGAGATTTTTTTTTCATCCATTTTATTTTGTCTTGGGTTCGGACCCAGTCAGAAAGTGATTACTTCACCCATGTTTCTAGGGATAAGATTCTATTTTAGAGGCCACCCTTCGAAACATCTAGTTGCGTAATACTTCTTTAAATACCGTCCATTGATTGGAAGCATGGGTCGTTCTCCACAGCAATTCACCAGTTGGTAGGAACCTCCTGAGTAGACTGTCTCAACCACGAACGGCCCTTCCCATGTTGGTTCAAATTTACCACCTATCTTGCGATGTGCAAGAATAGGTATTCTGAGAACAAGAACTAAGTCACCGACTTTGAATTTCCTGGGACAGACCAATTTATCATGGGCCTGGATCATCTTGGCTTGATACAGTTCCAAATTCTGCTGTGCGGAAAGTCTTTTCCCTTCCAAGCTTTCCAATTCTTCCAGTCGTAGTCTGGCATTTTCTTCTGTAGTGATCTTTTCTACAACTGCAATTCGGAGTGACGGAAGCTGAACTTCCAGGGGCAAGACGGCCTCAGACCCGTACACTAAAGCGTAAGGCATAGACTGAGTAGGAGTCCTAAAACTCGTCCTGTAGGCCCATAAGGCTTCTAACAACTTCTCATGCCATTATCTCTTGTTGTCATCCAATGATTTCTTTAAAATTTGAACGAGAGTTTTATTAAAAGCCTCAGCCAAGCTGTTTGCTCTTGGGTAGTAGATCGTTGAGTATCGCCAATCGATCCCGTGTCTTCTGACAAAATTGTTGATCTTTGTACTTTTGAATGCAGACCCATTATCTTAAATGGTTCTGCGAGGTACCCCAAAATGGTAGACGACTTGGTTCTTGAAAAACTGTAGCACGTGGTGTGCCTTCACTTCTCTGAGTGGTATAGCTTCTGCCCATTTAGAAAAGTAGTCTGTAGCTGCTAGAATAAAGCAATGTCTTCTTGAAGAAGGTGGTTCCATCGGACCCACTATATCTGTGCCCCAACACTCGAATGGCCACGATGCGATTGTCGGATGTAGCACATTTGGAGGTTGGTGTAGAACCACTCCGTGCACTTGGCACTGGTGACAACTTTTGGCGACCTTCATACAGTCGGTCATCATTGAGGGCCAGTAGTACCCTAGCCTTTTAATCATCATTTTCATTTTCGGACCTGACTGATGAGCGCCACAAAGTCCTGAATTTACTTCTTTAACGATTTCACGAGCCTCGGACCCGCTCAGGCATCTTAGCCACATCTGATCAAAAGACCTTCTGTATAATGTATTGTTTATTAATGCATAAGACAGAGTTCTTTTCTTGATTTGATGGGCTAACGACTTATCGTCTGGTAAGTTTCCTGTTTGCAAGTAGTCTATTAGTGGCTACCGCCAATCTTCTGTATTTTTACGTCACTTCGTCGCAATTGTTTCTTCCGCTTTTCTTTCGATTTATGTATTGTATCCATGTCGAGTCGTGATAGGACTCGTCGTCCTTGAACCGACACTTCAATCGACTCATCCCGCAAGCAGGCAAATTCCTTTGCGAGGCGGGCTAGCGCATCGGCGAGAACATTTTCTTTTCTGGGAATCTTGTAGATTGTTACGTTTGGAATTTCTTCCAACAATTTCATGGCATAACAAAAGTACTGCTCGAGTCTTGGCTTTAAAATTCTGTACTGTATGACGACCTGTTGAATGATCAACTGAGAATCTCCGTAGATGTTGATGTCCGTTATTATCATCTGAATGATTAATTCCAGTCCTGTTATGAGGGCTTCGTATTTTGCCTCGTTGTTTGTACACGGTTCTGTTAAGTGGTAGGAGTATTTTAACATCCCCCGCTCCGGCGTTATAAAGATTAGTCCGATTCCTACCTTACCGGGCACTATCATTTGCAATTCTTTGTTCTTCTGTGCTAAGGACGCTCCGTCGAACTACAGTTCCCAACGTCGATCATCAGGGTCTTCTAGGCTCATTATCTGCTCATCAGGCAAATCGTCGTCCAGAGGCAAATCTGCCGGTAAAGGGTGTGCTGCGAGGAAGTCTGCTAGGACTTTTCCCTTTACGGCGCGAAGAGGAACGAAAGTTATGTCAAATTGCAATAGTATCATCGACCACCTGACAAGTTTGCCAGAAAGCATCATTCGGGTCATCAAGTATTGCAACGAATTAACTCTCTAAATAAGGTTGACTTTACGAGAAAGCATGTAATGCCTGAACTTTTGAGCAACAAAGATTAGGACCAAACAATGTTTCTCAATCAGAGGATACTTTACTTCCGTCAGGATTAGACGACGGCTTAAGTAGTAGAGAGCATTTTCTTTTCCCTCATCATTGACTTGGGCTAGTAGGGCTCCAAGGGAGTAGTTTAAAGCCGCGGTATAAAGTATCAACGGTCTACTTGAGACTGGGGCTGCTAAGACAGGACGTTTCATTAAATATCGCTTCACGTCCTTGAAAGCCCGCTAGCATTTCTCATCCCAAACGAATTTGACATCCTTTTAAACTAATGCTGAGAAGGGCTGACACCTACCAGACAAATTCGAGATAAAGCGTTGAAGATATGCCAACTTCCCTTGAAAGGATCGTAGTTGTTTCAAAGTTTTAGGAGGAGGAATTTCTAAAATAGCTTTAATCTTTTCTGGATCGATTTCAATCACGCGATGTCAGACCACAAATCCTAAGAATTTCTCGGAGGTGATGCCCAAGGCACATTTTAAGGGATTCATCTTAAGGTTGAATTATCTTAGTCGCTCGAAAATAATTCTCAAATCATACCGGTGATCTTCCTTCAGTTTGCTTTTGATGACCACATCATCCACGTAGCACTCGACTTGGTTGTGATTGAGATCATCAAAAATTTTCGTCATCGCTCTTTGGTATGTTTCTCCTGCGTTCTTTAGTCCGAATGGCATTACTGTGTAGCAATACACCGATCGGCATTCTGAATGTTGTGAGCTTTTTGTCTTCTGGTGCCATCTTTATCTAGTTGTATCCTGATGATCCATCCATAAATGAGAAGATTTCATGTGTTGAAGCAATGTCGATCATCATTTCTGGGATTGGTAATGGAAATTCATCCTTTGGATATGCTTTATTTAAATATCTGAAATCTACTCAGATTCTGATTTGTCCATTCTTCTTTCTGACTGGTACCACATTGGCTAACCAAGTTGGGTATTGTTCTTCACAGATAAATTTAGCATCTATTAGCTTCTTAACTTCAGTTATTACTTGTTGCTCAATCTCTAGACGCATTCTTCTGGGAGCTTGTCTTACTGGAACGGAAGTTGGATCTACTCCTAACTTGTGAACTGTGACTTCTGGAGCTAATCCTGGCATTTCGTTTTAAATCCAAGCAAAACAGTCCTTGAATTCCATTAATAGCTTGATTATGTTTTCAGAGCCTTCTTTATTGAGTAATGAGCTAACAAAGGTAGGCTTAGGTTCTTTGCTAGTACCTAAGTTAACTTCCGTTAACTCGTCTATAATAAACTTGATTTCTTCTTTGAATTCTGGTGGAGCGTCGCCGATTGGTAGATCTTCAAGATCTTCTGAGGCTTCAAAGCAGTCTTCATTAGGTTCGTAAGTAACAACCAAGCAAAATCCCGTATCGTCAACTGATCCTACTGTGCCAAATCCGAGAACATGTTTTGAATTGGGAGGCCGACCGACATTATTCCATAATTTTTCAAAGTGTTGTGATCGGCTTTTTGTCCATTGTCTAGGTAAGACAGCACGTTGAATTAAATTTTGAACACAGGGAGAGTACCATTCAAAAGGTAATTCCATTAATTCGGAAGAAGTAACATCTTCAAATTGTACATCTTTTTCAGCATTGGAAGAAGAAGCACCACGCTAAAACTTGATTGGTTTAAGTACCACCACCATGTACTTCTCGACCACCATAACCTCGATCTTATTAGAATGGATCGGGGTCGTGGTCATAGTATGTACATAATGGTTAATCTTCTCGTACATTGATTTGTATTCTTCATTCCTTTCATCTTCGAGAGAGATCTTGAACTGTGGTTTCTTCTGATTTATTGTCGCTGCTTCTTTCTTAATTTCTTCTTCTTCTTCGGAACTAATCTTCTAAACAACATCGATGACCAGTTTCTTCTGTCCAACTGTTCCAACGTTTCTTCCACGTCCTCGTCCTCGGCCATGACCTCAGGTGCGAATTCTGGAGAAATCTTTACCATCTCGCCGTAAGGGAGTGGTGAGTAACTGTTGGACTAGAACTTCAGGTTCTTCATCGCCTTGAATTTCTTCTGCTTCATTTGGTATGGTATTTCTGGAAAAGATTGTTTTCTTCGGGGGCGTAGTAGTAGGCCCCATCTCCATGAATTCCAATCTCGTGTACGGAGAATGGTTGCAAGTCACCTTTGATACACTGTTCCCCTCCTTCGTAATACTTTATGCACTGGTGCAGTGACGACAGAACCATCTGGTTTTCATGGATCCACGGCCGACCCAGTAGAGCATTGAACGATGTCTCAGAATCAATTATGTGGAATTTTGCGGTTGTCTTTGCTAAATCACCGGTCTTCATTAGTAGTGTTATCGATCCAAGAGCTCTTTCTCCTTTTTGATTGAAGCCTCTTAATAGCATCTTGTCTACTTCAATCTCGCGAGCATCAATTTCCAAATATGCTAGCGTCCGAAGATTCATTATGTTGATTGATGCTCCCGGATCAACCAACACTCTGGAGAGCGTAAACTTTCCAATAGTGACTGAAATGTATAACGGTGGTTGTGATCTGCTGTTCCCAGTAATAGATCATTGTCCGTGAAGGTAACAATACTCTGTTCTCTTAACGAGCAAACCTCGTCGAAGGAATTACCAGCCATTTGGGCTAAACAAATCTCTGGATCAAGTAAAGCCTTTATCAGAGCCTCCCTCATCTCCTTTGACAGGATCAGAGCATCTTATATACGTCATTTGGCTGGTAATTTCCTAAGATGGGCTAGCACGTTGTAGTCTACTTTATTAACATGTTCCTTGCTTTCTTCCCGAATGGGCAGTTCCTCTGTTGGGGTTGGCTCTTCTTGAGCAACCACCTGCTTTATCCTTTGGACCCATTGTCGGGGGTAGAACTTTTCGACTTCTTAAATTTACTTCAATTATTTCTTCTAAATTTGGTGTTTCCTTTTGAATCGGAGCAACTGGCTCTTCTGAAGTCGCTTCGGTGTCTGACGGTTCTAATTCTATCGTGATCGGAGCCCCTTGTAACTCACAAATGGACTCGTTGCTTGTGGAGCTTTTGTAGCCTCCTTTGTGAACATCTTCTTCATCGTGGTCGTCGAGGTTATGAATGATTTGAGAATCGTTATTTGTATTGGAATCGAGATCCGGATTAAGTCAGTTGTTGCTAGTTACGTAATCGTTAAAAACAGTCAAAACATAGCTAACACCATAACCCTTATCATTATAAGATCCCGCCGGAGCGAGCAGATAATCATACAGAGTCAGGAGTTCGAGGGATTTCTCCCCCAAATCGGAAATAACCATCCTAGGATAAGCAGCCCCTAGTCTACCCTTCGGAGCCTTGGTCTTCTTTTCTTCCATGATCTTCTCCTCCTTCTGGGGTGGTTCTTCAATCGCAAGCGATAATGCAGGCTCGACAGGTTTCAAACTTTGAGTTGAAGCGTGTATCGAAGTGGTTTGAATGTGATCCAAATTTTTCTTTGATGACTTCATCCAAACGGTACTCCATCCATCATTAGTCGCGTACAGGTTTATCGAAACAATGGGATTCGTTGAAATAACATTGACGGAACCTCCTTTCTAGGGTTCCTTCATGTATTCCTTTGGGATCGTTATGTTCCCTTTCCGGAGATTGTCATCAAGCCAAATCTTGAAAGTGATGCAATCCTCTATCTTCTGTCCGAGCATCTGGTGGTAAGGGCAATAGTTCAGATGATCTTTCTTATTGAATTCTTCTGGCTTCTTGGGCTCTGGCAGCTGAAAATCCGGTGTCTTCATTAAGCTGCGGAACATCTTCGCTACTGCTTCAGTTTTGAATGGATATTCTTTATTTAAAAGTTCTCTTAAGGTACGCGATGAACGAGGCGGTTGTTCATAATGCTGAGGTGACTAATAGCTTCAACGAGGTTGCTGATAGCCTTGCTGAGGTTGCTGATAGCCCTACTAAGGTTTTTGATAAATCCGTTGTGGTGGTTGATAACTAGGCTGTGGCCGCTCTGACTGTATCTAAACCGGCTGCTTGCCCTTATCTATTGCCGTGACGATTCCAGATTTCTTTTTGAATGTTTTCACAGCTTCTACTTATCATTCTTGTCCATGAAACTTAGTTGTTTTGCCTCTTCTTGCAAGCTCCCGGCCTTGCTAAACAACTTCTCAAAAGTCTTGATTGTAAATCCTTTAAGGAGAAGTGCTATCGGGCCATGGATACTTTTAAGTAGGATGCCGACTGCATGTTGTTCTTGAAGCTGTGGTTCACACTTCACGCTTAAGTTTCTCCATCGTAGTATGTAATCCACTACAGTCTCGTTCGGCTTTTGTTGCTCCACCACTAGATCGCCGATAGTGATGTGGTGCTGAGCTCCTGCAGATCGTTTAACGAAGAGATTTTCTAGTTCTGAAAAGGTCTTTACTGAACCGTTCGACAACTCTACGTACCAGTTGAAGGCAATCCCTGATAAACTGCTGACGAACTGTTAGAAGAGTAAAGCGTCACTCCCACCTGCATTGCAGCAACTAGCACGAAAATGTGCAATATGTTGTCGGGGGTTTCCTGTTCCATCAAAAGTCTTAAACAGAGGTGGTAAGAAGCCTTTTGGGTATTGGACTGCATCGAACTCTTTGGGGTAAGGTCTAACCGTTTGAATAGATGCTCCATTCTTAGATTGTGCTAGGGCCTCCCACACCTGTTGTTCTACCATGCTCTTAATGTCCTTTTCTGGAATCATGCTATGTGCAGGATCTTTCTTCGGTTGTTCATCTCCGTTGACAGATGTTATCTCTTTTCCTTCATCTACAATATTGATAATTTCTGGGGGTGTCTCTTTCTGAGGTTGTACCTGACTCTGGAGAGTGGCTAAGGTAGTAGCCATCTCTTCCATCCTCTTTGCCATCTGGGAAATTGTGTCAACTCTTTCCCGACGCTGTGCCCTCATCACTTCTGGTTCATCTCTCTCTGCAGCTGCCGGAGCACCTTGCAAAGCTGACGATGCTCGCATCTCAACCATGTTGATCTCGACATACTCCTCATGCATGAACTCTATTGAGTCAACTTCATCTTTTAGTTGTTCTTCTCTCTCTTTTGCTAACCGTCGGATGTCGATCCTTAACTTATCCATGGCATCCTCTAATGACCTTTTTCGCACGGTCTCGCAGTCGTCTAGTCACGGTTGTTGAACTTCCTTCCCGGGAATCCCCTTTATTGCAGTAGCACTTTCTTCTAATTCAAGTCTCCTGATGATACTTTTCTTCTTAGGGCATTGTTTTGGTCTTAACTCGCCAGTAGTAGGTCGCCATACCATCCTTTTTGCAGCCGGAAGCCTAGGACCGGATGGTCTGTCGGCTATATGCTGGAAGGTGGTATCCTCCCTAATTTGTAGACCCGATACAACGACGGGTGGACTGGCTTTTATGTTCTTCTTTGGTTTCTTTGTGGCAGCAACAGGCTTTATTCGCAGTCCGAGGCAGGATTTAGCTGGCACCCGTCCTATCTTTCTTAAGATTTATGACACAGCGCATCTTTCTTTTGTTTGCCAATCTTTCTATCACAACTTGCAACCGAGTCAATGGCGTAGTCTTATCCCTTTTCCTTTTGTAATTGTTGTAGTACGCAGGTTGGGGTAATGCAGCGGTGATCCTGCAGACATTCTCTTCATCTAATGCGGCAGAGAGAGGGTGAAACCTGCTCCCTTACAACAGTGGTATATACTCAAGAAGTTCTCTCTTTCCTCAGGAATTTCTTCTAGAAAAGTAACTTCAGTAGCTCTGGCTTTCTTGGCGATCTTGCTGCTTCTATTTCTCCTTTGAGTCTAAGTTAGTGGTGCAATTCTTGAACTGGACCCAATCTTAAAAATAGATGGTATTGTAGAAAATCTGTACCCTCCACGGTGACAGTGCTCATCACGTACTGGATTTCCTTCCCCTTCGGCTTGCGAAGTCGGGGTAGGTGCGGACATGACTAGACCGGTGGGGGTAGAGACAACAGTCCTGCTATGAACAGTAGTACTCCTTTCAGCCGGAATCCTTTGCAGGGGAGGGAATTCTTGAGTCAATTTCAGATTGAACTCAATCACTGGCTCTTCAGTTTCTGACACTTTGTCCATAATGTGAAGAGAGTGACATCAGCAAACTTGATATCTGTGTTGTCGAATCCTTGTCCGAAATGGATGATTCCATTGTCGGGCAGCTCATCCTTGTAAATGGCGAAGTCCATTCCATTGGTGAAGGAGAAGATTAATTTTGGGGCAGTCATTTTCTGCAGGGCAGATTCCAAATGTCAGTCCCGAAATATGCTTCTTTCCGTCGTAAAGTTTAGGATGAAAAAGAAAGAGTCCGAACACATTTTCATTTATATTAGTGTATTTGTGATTTTTAAAAGAGATTGTTTATTAGGAGGTTCATTTGTTAGAAACAAAATGATTAAAGGAAAAAGGGGTTATAGAAAAGGTAAAGGGCCCGATTTAGAGTTGGAAAGCAAGAGAAAGTCTTATGCAAGACTTCTCGACTCGAAGGACCGCTCCTAAACTAACACCTATTGAAGGTCCACCCCACCTCAGAAAAGAGGTAAAAGGATCTCAGAACCTCTTCATTTAGGGGTGTCTAAATAGTGGCTCCTAAATCCGAGAGGAGTTGGCTATACTCGTTCAAGACAGAAATGAACAGGGTACTCTAACGGAAGAATGGTAGTTTTAGTCCACTAGGGATATGGACACACTACTGAATTATGAAAGCAAAACCATCTAATCAAAAATGGAGAGAGGAACTAGTCCCCAGCGGAGTCGCCAGAAATTATCGGCATATTTTTAGGTTTGTGTGTTGTATTTTAAAAAGGGGTCGCCTACAGAAATTGTCAGCGAATTTTCATGCTTTAAATTTAATCTAAATATGTATATAATTTGGAAAGTAGCATTTAATTTTGAAAATAATTTTTAAATTTAAAAATTCTAAGATATGAAATCAAACCGATCTCACATCCCAAATATTTTATATAAACGAGCACCGCATCACAGACCGTGTATCTATCCCGAAGAATAGACACACTGCTTGACGATGGGGATCGATTAAATAAACTAGAAGATTTGTGACATCCATTTGATCTGCGAACCAATTTTATAAGCCAATAAGTTCCCCTGCTTAATATAAATGAATTAAGCAGGGTTTATATTACCTGGGTTCTTAAAGTTCCCTATAAGGGCAAGCCCTTATAGTTAATTACATCTTAAATGACGAGAATCATTTAAGAAAACTCTTGATAATGATTAGTGGTTTTGATCTCAAGAATTTCAATGTTTAAGGTTTTTAAAGGATTGACTTTTGGAAATTTCAATTGGGATTAGCTCAAATTCGGAACAGTTTATTTTAAGAATCCAAAGAAAGAGAAGTAGGAGAAGCTGAGGATCCAAGAAGAATCTTGACAACTTCCCAAACTATCCTATTGTTTGGTTTAGATTTGGGATTTTATTTAATGTTGTAATCCTGTCAATTTTAATTAATTAGGACTTAGATTCGTATGACATGATCATACAAATAACCTGGAAGGTTTGAGGGTTTATGTCGTACCAAAAGACTACCTCGGAGTCCTAAGACCGGTTAGGGCTTAATTTACATGACATGATCATGCAAATGCCTAATGAAGAGTTGAGGATTTATGTTGCACTAGGAAAACTACCTCGAAGTCCTATGGCTTGGTTATTTAATTCTAGGAAAGGTTTTGCTGAAGTAGTCCCGAGTTTTGCTGATGACGATGGCCTTGCTACCCACTGTGCTCCAAGCTCCTTGTTGTTGCAGAGGTTTAGTTTTAGAAGTCATAAATCAGGAGATGAGAGAATTATTTTGGTTTAGAGAAAATCTTAAAATTCAAGTGTTTTTTTTTTAGTGTTTTAATTAAAACAAATCTTAAAGTTGATTAAACAGAACCGATTAAGATCCCAAGGTTCCGTCATCCCGACACCGTTATTTTCATCGAATTCACTTAGTCCAGATGAATTTGCTAAACTCAACTGAATGAGATCCACACTTTCATTTAGACCGTGGAAATCCCGTTAGCAACACGTGGGTTACATCATCCGAGGTATTCCCGATCATTCAACGAGACGTTTTAATTTAGTTGTAGTTGTAGTTTTGTTGTTCGTTTTGTGATTAAATTTTATTTATTTTTATATTTTAAAATGTTGTGGCGATGAATTTTATCTTGCAATGACTTTTAATTTAGTTTTGGTTTCGGTTCGTGGACTACCCCGAAGGTTTTGGTTTTCATGCAATGAGTCCCGTTTAACCTCGCAAGAAAAGTAAAGTACGAGTGCTCGTAAGTAAATTGCAATAAAGTAAATTGTAATAAAATAAAAGCGTAACTGGTGGGTCTTCCCGTCATCCCAAGCTGCACATAAAACACATGTTAAGGCATTTAAATATTTCAACAGATACCTAAGTAAAGCTAAGGGAAGGGTTTTGGTTGTCTACCAAATTCCTAATCCTATAACTAGTCATCTCCTATGACGTCTAGGTTCTTAGTTTGGTTTAAGGATGATTTTCTTCATCAAAGAACAATTAAATTCAATTGTTCTTCTAAAACATCCCGTCATATTGGGGAAGTGCTTAGGACGAGTCCTAAACATCTTTTCAATATTTCTGGGATTGTTTTGAGTCCAAGTAAATTTAGTTGCACGTGTGAATTAATCTTCCGAGAGTTTAGCTAAACGTTGTTTCTTGCTCGATGAACTTAGATGAATGAAGTGACATCTCACTTAATACTCTATTTAAGAGTTATAATAATTAAAGCCTTTAAGGGCAAATTGCTTTATCAAGAATTTTAATCATAATTAATTAAAAGTTTGAATTAATTTTTTAAAGTGTTTTAATTTAATAATGAGGTTTTAATTACTAATTTTAAGTTTGGAATAGTGTTCAAATTATTTTAGATTTATTTCTTAATGATTTCATTTAGGTTTGTTGTTAAAAGATTTTATTTAAATTTGATTTTAATTTAATTTAATTTTAATTTAATTT
This sequence comes from Papilionanthe hookeriana x Papilionanthe teres, assembly GCA_022702705.1. Classification (NCBI taxonomy): domain Eukaryota; kingdom Viridiplantae; phylum Streptophyta; class Magnoliopsida; order Asparagales; family Orchidaceae; genus Papilionanthe; species Papilionanthe hookeriana x Papilionanthe teres. The sequence goes on from CM040428.1 coordinate 153,245,775, forward strand.
TAATTTAATTTTTAATTTTAATTTAATTTAAATTTATTTAATTTTTAATTCAATTTAATTTTAATTTAATTTAATTTAATTTAATTTTAATTTAATTTAATTTAATTTAATTTTGATTTAATTTTATTTAATTTTGATTTTAATTTAATTTAATTTTAATTTAATTTAATTTAATTTTAATTTTAATTTAATTTAATTTTATTAAAATTTAATTTCATTTTAATTTTAGTCTTAATTGTAAATTTTAATTATTAATTTGGATTATTATTTTAATTTTTAATTAAGAATTAAGTATTGTTAATGTGACTTATTTAGGGATTTTTAAATTAAAGAATAAATGTCCTCTTAATAATATCCCTATTTTAATGATCCAAATTTAAATATATTCTTTCCAAAATTAAAATTATTTAATTAATTAAAGTTTCATTTTTGATATTTTCAAAGTGTTTAATGGGTTTCTTCCCCTTAATTTTCCTAAGTTTCAATCATCCAAGAGAAAATTAAGATCAAATATTTTACCTCCCCATTTTGATTAAACCTAAAGTTTTAATTATGGGTTAAAATTTTTAATTACCTTTATGCTCTTTTAAGATTATTTATTTCATAACTCACTAAATTTAGCTCAAATTAATTTGAAATTTTTATGTCACCTCACTCACATGTCAATTAAGACATTAGAGGAGAAAATGTGATTTTTCTAAATTTAATTTATTTTATAATTATTTTTAGTAGAAAATAAGGGTTTTCAAAGAAAATTCAACAACATGACCAAGGAAAGGTGGCTGCCTTAAGAAAATTATGGGATGTTTCTAATGACTAGAGGACCACTTGGACCAATTTTGGTGATTTTGTGAGTTATATTTTATTTATTATAATTATTTTTAGTTTTAGAGTATTAATTAATTATAAAATAAAATTAAAGTTGAAAAATAGATTTTATATTTTTCTTAAATCTCTCTAACCTCAAGGAGTTCAGAGGAACAAATTTTATAATTTTCTGATTTTCTTTGATTTATTAAAATTATTTTAGTGAAAAAGGTTAAAAACTCATTTTTTTAATATTAAAAATTATATTAAGCCTTTAAAATTCAATATCTTACCCTAGGGACTTAGGAAAAATATTTGGTTTGTTCCTAAGTGTTTGGGAATCAAAATTTGACATTTTTATTATTTTTAATATTTTTATGATTTTTAATATTTTTACGATTTTTATTATTTTTTAATTATTAAAATATTAAAATATTGTGAAAAATCAACTTTTTTAGAAAATTCCAATTTCAATTTTCCTGAACTCCCCTGATATCAGAGAAGCCCCAAAACCATTTTTTGTGAATCTTTGAAAGTATTTTTGGAGTAATGAATTTTTAAAGTTTCATTTTGCTTATGAGGCTTAATCAATCCATTTGGTAGGGTTAATCAAGTCCAATTGATTTCAAATTTTTATATGAGGTCTCTCCAATCCTAAAGATTAGTGGAGAATTGTTTTCAAGTCAATTTGATGTGTGGTTAACCTTAATTAATTAAAATTCAATTTTAGGGGTTTAGGCCAATTAAGGTTATTATGAATGAATTAACTCAAAATATATTTTTCATAGGGCCCTCTGGTCCTAAGGAACATCACCAAATTTTCCTAGAATTTATTTCACAACATGCTAATTATTGAAATTAAAATACCTAAAATAGTGACATGAAACTGAAAATTCAATAACTTTTCACAGAGATGGCCTCTGACCTTGAAAAATTCAGAGAATGTTCCTAAGATCAGAGGATTCAAAAGCCCTATGGTCTCATGCCATGGTGAATTGTCTATGAAAATGAAGAATCAAAATACTGAAAAAATAGTAAATAAATTATTAAAAATAAAATACTCGTCCAATTAACTTGATTTCTTTTCCACATTATTCTCCTCTGTTCACTGAGCAAGAGGATTTTTTTATTTTATTTTTGTGATTTTTCTATGCAAAGATATGAATTTTTGAAGTTCTGGGCACTTAAATAATTCAAAAATACCCTATTTATCTACTTATCTGACTCGGCGCTAGCGCAACATCGGTAGCTCCGAAAGCCCACGCGGCACATTCCCATTCGACGCTGTCATCCGACTCAGCGCTCCGGGGGCCTGCGGTTCACATAACTTTCCCTAGTCTTGCACAATCTGAACCGTCCGCTCGATACACGCGAGATCCAACGGCTCCCGGTCATCGTATACAACTGGTGTGCACCCGTGACCATCCACACTAAAACCCTAAGATCTTACTTGATTCTCAATGGATTTTCGTGTTCTTATGCTTTATGGATTCGTCTTGAAGAGACTAACACATCCATATGGTTTATAGGCTATGAAATTAACCTAAACAAAATGGAGAATCACTGGAAGCTCGGGAGGAAGAGTGAGTTCATACCTTTGCTCAAAGAAGTGATGCTTCTATCTGAGAGTTGTGTCACCTTCGATTGAGTCCAGGCGTGCTCCAGATGAAGTCACTGGCTCTTAGGAATTGTCTAGGTATGAAAGTGACCAAAGCCGATCACAAAGCTTGGAGGCTGGAAGCAATGGCTGGCCTGGTGAGGGGGCTTTTGCTGGGGAACTTCTCCTCTTGGTCTGGTGAAGGTGTAGGACCAATCAATTTGGAGATTGACTCAACTGTGGTGAAGTGTCCTGTTTTTGGGTGGATTTTCAACTCGAAATCGAGCTTGTTAATGGGGATTAGGGCAAAGGAACACTGGGGATCAACTGCTCTGGGTTAGGAGAAGGTCCTGGAGCAATTTTGGCAGAGTTTTCTTAAGGTCTGGTTCATCTCTTTTTTTGGCCGAGAGGGGGGTAGGATTAAATAGACATGGCTGTAGGGCTTCCCAGGGGCAATTGGAGGCTGAGATTAGCTGTTCAGGGGAGAAGAAGAAGAGCTCTGGTGTCCATTAGGGTTGGGACAGCTCAGCAAGGGAGAATTGAATTTTTTGGCTCACATGGTGCTCTCGGCCATGGTGTTTTCCAGCGGCTGTTGCGGCTGGCCGGCCAGGCATGGGTTACCATCTGACTCAGTGGGGTCAGGGGTTGAATTTGGTGAAGTCAATTGGAGTTTGACATGTGTAAAAAGCTTGATTAAAATGGAATGGGGGAGAGTGTATTTTGGGCTTGGTTTGGTCAATCCATGGAAATAGGCTTGGTACACCTCCCTAAGACCTGATTTTGAGCTGAGGGAATCATTTAGGTCAGCTTGGAAGGGGTGGTGAAGTCTCCATCCATGGTGAGGTGGCTAAGCATGGTTTAGAGTGTGACATGAGTATGGTTAAAAATGCTTAATGAAAGATTAGGAAAGGGTCCCCTCTTCTTGCCATTAATGGCCTGGTGAGGTGGAAAGTGGCTTCCATGGCTTCCATGTGGCTTGTACATGGTTCAATGGCTCACATTTGGCTTGGAAAAAGTTTGGTCAATTTCATAAAAGGGGATTTTATGAATTTTGGCATTTTTGGTGGAAATTTGGATGAAGCTTTATTTGGAATTATTTGATCATTGGTTTAGGACTTAGGGATGATTTAAATTGAATGGATGGTGTAGAGAAGTGTCATGTGGGCTTTGGATGAATTTTGGGCTTTTGGATTTGGTGGAAGTGGGCTTTTAGAATGGTTTAAGAAAGTGGGCCTTTAGGTTTGAAAATAAATTGGTGGATGGAAATTTTGTGAAGGATCATGCGAAATAAATGTTGCAATTGGTTTAGGTATGTGTCATGAGTGGTTTGGAACAAGTGTGAAGAGATTTTGAATTGAATTGGGTTTAATTTGGGCTTTTTAGTTAAAGAAGCCAAAGTGGGCCAAATTTGGCTAACTTAGGTTAAGGTTGGGCTAAAGTTGGATTTTATGTAAAATTAATGTTGATAAATGTTTATGGGAATGTCACGAAGAGTTTTCAACTTTGATTGGGCTTTGATTTTGGGATTTGGGCCCATTTGGGTTAGGTTTGGGCTTAGGTCAATTTAAGGGATTTTGGTTTTGGGTTAGGTTTGGGTGGAGTTTAGGTTCAAATTTTGGGCTAATCAAGTTAGTTTTTTATTTATGGGGGTGTTTGGAAGGCTTTATAAAAGATTTGGGGCCAATTTGAGTTGAATTGGAAGGGTTTGAACTAGGTTTAGGTCATGGGCCAAAATAGGGCCTTAGGCTTCAAATTGAAATTGGGCTCAAATGTCAATCAAATTGGACTTGGATTTGGTCTAAATTGATATTTGGGATGTTGATTTGAAGTTTAGAATTGAATTGAACCAAAATTGAGGTCAATTGGGGTAGTTTGGTTTGACATTGGGTTCACTTGGGTTTAAAATGGGTCAAATTGGGGGTTTTGGTAAAAGTGGGGTAAATTCGCAAAATTAGCCCATGGTGTAGTTGAACAAAAGGAAATTGGGATTATTTGGGATTTTCTGGAGTTTTTTGGGAATTTTTTGAATTTTTGGATTTTTGGGCTAAGAAGGGCATTTTGGGTATTTGGAGGGTATTGGGGGGTACTTTTGGAATTTTTGGTATTTCTTGGCTATGGATGATCAATTTGAGTGGGGGGAAATGTTTAGGATTGATTTTGATGTATTTTGGGTAATTTAGGTGATTTTGTAAATTTTCGGTAGTTTCAAGGTCTTTTGGTAGGTTTAGTATGTGTAGGGCCCCGGGGGTCAAAAATTGAAATTTTGGAAAAATGAAGATTGATCAAATTTGAGTAAAATGGAATCACTTTGGTTGAGCCATGAAGCCATATTAAGCCCATATGAGCCATGAGAGGACTCATTTAAGACATTCACAATGTTGTTCCTAACTCTCTTAGCTAGGGGCTTAGGGGTTAAGGACCATCCATGTGAATTACCTACATGAGTCAGGAAGTCAAGTTGGGTGTGAATGGTTTTAGGATTGGAATGTATGTGAAAGTGTAATGTGTGTGCAAGTCAACCCTCACCAGACCAGTTCACCCAAGGTAGTCCTATGGCCAAGAAGTCCTATAGGGAACTCAACCTTTAAACCTCCACGTTTGATTTCAACCCTCTAGGTGATTAGGGGTTTACAATCAAGCTTGCTGGGTTTACAGGAAGTCAAGAGGTGTTTGACCTTCTAAAGGGTGGGTTCCACTTCTAGTCCTTTAAGATTAGTCAAAGGAAAAGCCTAAGGCTAGATCCTAAGTACTAAAGAGAGGAGAAAAAGACCTCATCAAAAATGAGGTCAACAATTACCGCAGGCGAAAAATCTACTTGTTGTCCCCTAACCATTACCAAATGTTCCTCAGCTGCTGGAAAGTTAGCATAAATCTTTCTCATCACCAGCGGAGAAGAAGCAATATCTATTCCAATTCCTTCTAGCAAATATCTCCTCAACATCGCCTTCTGGCTTGCTAAAAACTCTTTATGGAATCAATATCCGCGATGCAAGTGCATCGAAGTAACAATTCTCTGCTTGAGAACTGACAAATTTATTGGAATCAAATTTTCCTCTTTCTTTTAAGGGTTTCGACTTTGGAACCATCTCTAAAAATTAAAAAAAATTAACCATAAATTCCAAATTTAAACTAAACTTGTTAACTCAACTTCCAAAGGTAAACTCCATTAAATCCAAGTAATTTCTCATGCTTTTCCTCAAATTTTCACCATGAATAGTGATTTTTGGAAGTTTCAATAATGTGCTTAAAATACATGGGGAAAATAAAACATTTTTACTTTGGAGTAGTGATCATACCTTAAGGAACTTAAATCCAACAAATTTCATCGAAATCGGCTCTAAAATAATCCAATTTGATGATGCCATAGGCTACTATTTCACGAAATCGAAAGATTGAAGGTGATGGGATGATAAAAATGGTTGGGTTTTTAACTATACAAAATCAATTTTCGTGAACTGGCGCCTATGTGCTAGGCATACGGTGCTTAGCTGCGAAATCTGTTGCTTATGCACCGTCGGTTTGGCTCTTAGTCACCAGTGCCCAGATTTTGGAAATTAAGTTAATTCCATCAAAAATCGAAGTTAATTACCTTTCATAACTTCAAATAATTATCTCTCCCTATAAACTCTTCTTATAATCCAGAAGTACACTTTAATCTCAATGATTCCACACAAATCTCCCGCAAACAAAAACTTATATCACTTAAATATCAAAAAACACTTAGTACAAACTACAGATTTCTATCCAAACACTTTGGATGAAATTCCTCAATACGTAAGTTCAAACACATGTAATTAAAAATAATTTTACATCATTGAGATGTAGCAAACACATGTAAAGTGCAAAAAACACAAAAATTAAAAAAAACCACACTCTTAAAACACTAATCACAAATAACCACACTTAATTTAATTCCAATCTCCATTAGGTGGATTATATCCAGAACCACCATTAGTTCCATTTGAACCATCTAGAATGTAAATCTGATAAAACGGGCGATGATTGAAAACTCTAACATCTTCTTCTATCCATTTTTTCTTCAGAAACATCGCTTTATCCGCTTCTTCCACGTAATTTGTAAGAGTAAATTGCATTTTGAGTTGCCATCCAGAAATCTATTATATATACCTTTGCATTTTGAGTTTCACATTCATTTACCTTTGCATCAATAGACTCCACATCAGCCTCAATCTTCGTAATCCTTTCTGTTATCCCTTGGATACTCACAGCTAGAAATCTATTATATAACTCATGTGCACTATCAAAAATAAACTTCTTCTTGTTGGCATCCTCTTTCTTTTTAACTTCGCTCTCCCTATAAAACATTTTTGCACTCAAAATACTCTTGTTAAGACTCAGAAATGAAAATAAGAACTGGGGCAAGTATCTCATAAATTCAGGGCCTTTTATAGACTTAGGAAGCCTTAAAACCAACCCTAGATTTTTTAAAACTCCTTAATAACTTCAAAAACTACTCACCCACGATTTAGGCTTAAAAAATCTCATTTTTCACATTTTTTATAACCGTGGTGCGTATTCGCCAACCAACTGCGCATAGCCGCCAGTGCACATTTTTGCATAGTTCTGCCAAACGTTAAAATCTTCATTCTGACTCCTCTAAGTCATCAATGAAGGTCAAATAAACACCACTATAACATAAAAAAGTCTGAAATGCTACCACAATTTTCAAATCAAACAAAATAACAGCACACAAAGCAAACATAAAGCAAAGCACACTGATAAATATGGGTTGCCTCCCACAAAGCGCTTGGTTTAATGTCATCAGCCTGACATACCATGTTCTGAGTGACTCATCAGGTTTAAATTGATCGACTGAAAAGTAAGGTCTAAGTCTACGACTGTTCACTTTAAATATTTTTCCAGTCTTAGGATCTTTAATATTCACAGCTCTATATGAATAAACTTTCATCAAAATAAATGGGCCCATCCACCTGGACTTATGTTTTCCAACAAAATGTCTCAATTTTGCATTATATAGTAAAAATTTTTTCTTTAGCTCATGATTTTTAGTAAGAACGTTCTGATCATGCCACAACTTCATCTTTTCTTTATAAATCTTAGCATTTTCATAAGATTCATTCCTTATCTCTTCAATCTCATTTAATTGCAATAATCTCTTTTCTCCAGCATCTTTCATACTAAAATTGAACCTTTTAATATCCCAATATGCTTTATGCTCAAGTTCAACTGGAAAATGACAATCTTTTCCAAAAATTAGCCTATATGGGGACATTCCTATAAGAGTTCTGTAGGCAGTCCTATAAGCCCATAAAGCATAATCCAATTTGATTGACCAATCCTTTCTATTTAGATTAACAGTCTTTTCCAATATTCCTTTAATTTCACGATTTGAAAATCCAACCAAACCACTTGTCTGTGGATGATAAGTAGTAACAATGCGATGGTTAATATAATATTTCTTTACTAACTTCTCCAAAATCACATTTCTAAAATGACTCCCCCCAACAGTTATGATTACACTTGGCATTCCAAATTTGCAAAATATATTCTTATTTATAAACTTTGCAACACTTTGAGCATCACATCGAGGTAAAGCAATATCTTTTATCCATTTAGATACATAGTATACTGCTATCAAAATGTATGTATTTTCGAATGATGGTATAAATTGTCCCATGAAATCTAATCCCCAAACGTTAAATATTTCAACTACCAACATATAATTGAAGGACATCTCATTTCTTCTAGAAATATTGCCTGCACTTTGACATCGATCACAATTTTTAATATAAACATTAACATCCTTAAAAATTGTAGGCCAATAAAAACCAGATTGTAAGATTTTATATGTAGTTTAAATGTCACCCTTAATCCGAATTATGAAATTTTTGAATAATTTCATATGTTTCTTCTAAAGACACACATCTTTGAATAGTCAAATATTTTCCTTGTATATATAAAAATAGGTAATCTCAAAAATAAATCATAACTTTAGATATAAATTTCTTCTTCTTCTGGTATGTCAAATCATAGGGTAAAATATCATTGACAATAAACTTTGGAATGTCTGCATATAATGGAACACACCACTCATTAACAACAAACAATTTTTCATCAGGAAAATATTCATTAATGTCTTCAATATCACAGAGAGATTTTTCAGTTTCAATCCTGGATAGATGATAAGCAATTTGAATATCAGCACCCTTCCTATCTACTATCTCAAAATCAAGTTCCTGCAAAAGAAGACTCCATCTAATCAATCTTGGTTTTGCATCCTTCTTCTTCATTAAATACTTAATAGCAGAATGATTAGTATGCACCACACATTTAGTTCCAATCAAATATGATCTAAATTTATCAAAGGCAAAAACTATAGCTAATAACTCTTTCTCAGTAGTGGTATAATTAATTTGAGCTTCATGAAGAGTTTTACTAGCATAGTAAATCACTTTGAAAATCTTATCATATATCTGACCTAAAACAGCTCAAAAAGCATAATCACTAGCATCACACATTAATTCAAAAGGTTTTTCCTAGTTTGGTTAAACTATAACAGGTGTAGTGATTAATTTTTCTTTTAAAGTTTCAAAAGCTTTTAGGCAATCATCATCAAAATTAAAAATTACATTTTTTTCTAGTAAACGACATAAAGGATTCAAAATTTGTGAAAAGTCTTTAATATAACGGCTGTAAAATTTAGCATGTCCCAGAAAACTTCTAATTCCCTTTACATTAGTTGGGCAAGGTAAATTAGAGATCACTTGAATTTTTGCAGGATTTACTTTCGTTCCATTTTACGATGTCTCAAAACAATTCCTCCTGCTACCATAAATTGGCATTTCTCTCAGTTAAGAACCAAATTAGTTTCTTCACATTGTTTCAAAACATTAGATAAATGTTCTAAATATGATTCAAATGAAATTCCAAACAATGAAAAGTCATCCATAGAAACTTTTAATCCTTCTTCTATTAAATCACATAAAATTGCCATCATACATCTCTGAAATGTAGCAGGGCATTAAATAATCCAAAGGGCATTATTCAAAAGAAAATGTACCATAAGGACTAGTAAACGTTGTTTTCTCTTAATCCATATAAGCAATTTGTATTTGGCGGTAACCAAAATATTCATCCAGAAAATAGAAGTATTTATGCCCAGCTTGTCTATCTAGCATCTGATCTAGAAAAGAAAGTGGAAAAAGGTCTTTCATGGTGGCATGGTTTAATTTTCTATAATCAATGCATATTCTCCATCCTGTAACTTGTCTTGTAGGTAAAATATCATTTTTTTTCATTAACAGTTATGGTAAATCCTCCTTCCTTAGGTACGCATTGAATGAGACTAAGCCATGCACTATCTGAAATAGGGTAGATAATTCCAGCATCCAATCACTTTAAGATTTTTTTCTTAACAACTTCTTTCATCATATGATTTAATCTCCTTTGAGGATCAACCCAAGCTTTGCAGTTATCCTCCATAATGATTGTATGAATACAAATTGAAGGACTGATTCCTTTAATATCAGCTATTATCCATCAAAAGGCTTCTTTATATTTCATCAAAATTTCAAGCAAACTCTCTTTCTTTCTTTCAGTTAATTGCGAGGAAATTATAACTGGTAAAGTTGAGGAATCACCTAAAAAGACATACTTTAAATGATTAGGAAGCATTTTTAAATCAAGTTCAAGAGGGTTTTCAATTGATGGAACAAAAGATTCATCTTTTTCAGCCATGTCAAACATTTCAAAATTTTCATGAACATAATTTAAATCTTCCTCATGAAAATCTTCAAAATATTATAATTCCTCTAATTGCTTGTGTTCCAAATTTTTACTTTTAGATTTCTCTTCATAAGTTGACTTGAAATGACATTCACTCAAATATTTGATAGCAACCATCCTACAACATTCATCATCTTTACCTCTTGCAGGATATTTCATTGACTTTGAAATATTGAATGTAACAGTTTAATCATTAACTCTCATCATCAATTCCCATTTTTGTACATCTATTATCGCTCAGCCTGTGGTTAGAAAAGTTCTCCCTAAAATTATGGGTGTCTCTTTATCTTCTTCCTTATCCAACACAATGAAATCAACAGGAAAGGTAAATTGATCCACTTTCACCAAAACATCTTCTATAGCTCCTTTAGGATATGTGTTCGAACAATCAACTAATTGCAAAGTTACAGTAGTCGGGGTTATTTTTCCTAATCCCAGTCTTTTGAATATTGATAACGACATAAGGTTAATGCTTATACCCAAATCACATGAAGCTTTTCCAAAAAGTCTGTCTCTGATTGCACATGGAATTTTGAAACTTCCAGGATCAAAAAGCATTTTAAGAAGCTTTTTAATAAGAACATGCAAAATTTTCAGAGAAAAGAAAATGTCTAAAGTGCAAAGGTATGATTTATATATTTAGAATTTTTTTTTCAACCTGTTTCTATATATTGCAAACTTTAAGTTTGGGGGGGGGGGGGGGCGAAAAATATTAACTATTATGTGTTCTCAAATTAAAATATTTTCAAAAATTTATAACATGATTTTTGTGATAAAATTTAGTTCACTTAACTATATTTAGATTATATTTAAATATTGTATAAGATTCAAAGAAATATTTTTGGTAATGAAAATTAATTTTGTAGGTTAAGATATTTAATATAATAGGATAAGAGTGTAGTTAACTTATTAAATTAAAGAAAACTATATTTTGAAATATTAAGAATCTTAAGAATTTAGTTGAAAAAGAAAATATTGGGGCTCAAAGATGTAAAGACTATGAATTACATATAAGGTAAAGGAAAGTTTTAAGTTTCAAATTTAGGAAAAGAAGCGTGAAGTTCAAAATTATTAGCAGGCTGTCTATATATAGTAATCCTCACTTGAAAAAGAAAAAGAAAAAGAAAAAGAAAGGATTGAAAAATAGTCCCAGAAAAGAAAAGAAATGAAAAGAAAAGAAAAAGTAAGTGAGGAGAAGCTTGAGGAGATGCCTTATCAAACATTGGCTTCACTTGGATTAACCTAAAGGGAAAACTAAATACAATTCTTAACTTATCTTTATGGACTACTTTCTTTACTAGTAGTGTTCTCATGAATTTCCTGTCATCTGATTATTCTAAGTGAATTAATATTACAACATATAGTCATTCTTGAAATGAATAGAAAACTAGAACTCTTAGACTAGATGACTAGATAGACTGATATCTACAGAATTAATCTAATTACTCGAAAATCTTTCTATGAAATCTTACTATGATATTTATTTAAATCAAAATTACAGTATTCCTATATTTGAACTTTACCATAATGCATCATAACTTTTATGTAGAACTAGAAATTACTTGAGGACAAGTACTAGTTATGTTTGGGGGATTTTGACCCACTGAAAATATGTTGAGAATTTCATGCTTATTTTATATTAATTTTGATGATATTTCACATTAAATAAAGGTATTTTTGATGTTTTATTGCAGATATGTTGATTTATGGACATTGGAGCGAAAAAATTCAAAAAAGAGTGAATTTGGCGAGATGGACGGCACTGACGATGGATTTTTCCCGAGAGTTCAGAAAATATATTACAAGGAAGGTCGCTGATGGCGAGATCAAGGCCACCGACAGAGGGCCTTATGATAGAGAGTTCAAAGCGTTATTGTTAGTGTGTGTTTATTGTGTTTGTATGCGTAGTATCAGATCTATAGGTTTAGTGCCATACGATTCTAAATTAGAGCGTACTATTAGAAATATTCAAAAAAAAACAATCTGCAAATCCTTATAATATGGCAAACAATTTAAACAATCAAAATGAAAATATACTAGGGCCTTTAAGAGATTATGCTAATCCAACAACAAATCAAATTCACTTAACTATTCAAAATCCAGATGTTGCTGCTAATTCATTTGAGCTTAAACCTACTATTATCCAAAAGATACAAAATAATCAATTTGGAGGAACACCTAATGATGATCCTAACTTACATCTCGCTAGTTTTCTAGATCTGTGTAATACTTTTAAATATGATGGAGTGTCGAACGATGCTGTTAGACTTAGACTTTATCCTTTTTCACTTAGGGATAAGGCTATGGAATGGTTAAATTCATTAGCACCTGGATCTATTAGAACTTGGGGAGAGCTTTCACAAAAGTTTCTGTTAAAATATTTTCCTACTTCCAAAACTGCTAAGTTGAGAAATGATATCACATCTTTTAGTCAGTTTGATTGAGAATCCATAGATAAAGCTTGAGAATGATTTAAAGATCTTCTGAGGAAGTGTTAACACCATGCTTTACCAGACTGGTTAACAATTTAAACTTTCTATAATGGATTAGTAGGATCACTGAGATCGATTATCGATGGTGCTGCTGGTGGATCATTAATGTCAAAACTTTTTGATGAAACATATTCGTTAATTGAAGAGATAGCTACTAATAATTTTTAATAGCCCTCTGAGCAGGTAAATCCTAAGAGAGTAGCAATATTCATTGTTCTGATGTGATAACTATGATAGTCTCCCAAATTGCTGCACTTTTTAAAAAAATATATCAATATGGAATGAATTATTCTTCAACACCCCCAAAGTTAGAAGAAAATTCATTAGAACAAATGATAGATTCTCAAATGTCTTATGAAACCTTGAATGTTATACATAATAAAGTCCGTAATCCTTTTTCAAATTATTATAATCCTAGTTGGAGGAATTATCCAAACTTCAACTGAAATAATACCAATGCTATCGTTAACTCGCAATGGGGAAACAATCCTATGAATCCAGTTGGAAATTTGAACAAACAAGGAAATACCAATTTTATACCTTCTTATCCTCCTAGTTTTGATATTAATAAAAAATTTAAGGAAAAAGAAGTTGTCTACTAAAGAAATGATTCTGAATATAAGTAATCAAATTTAAGCTCAAAATGTTGCGATGAAGAACATTGAAAATCAATAGGGACATATCTTTACTACGCTTAATAATAGACCTTCTGGGAATCTTCCTAGCAATGTTGAGATCAACCTGAAAGATCGAAACAAAGAGAAAATTTAGGCTATTCAATTAAGGAGTGGAAAAGAATTGGAATCAAGAGTTCAAAAAGAAGTCGAAGTTGAAAGAGATGAAGTGAACATTGAGATAGTTCTAATAAGATATATCCAGACGAATATTCGATAGAACCAATGAAGATAACTGTTGAAAAGCACCTCCTCCTTTTCCTCAAAGACTAAAGAAACAAAACAGGGATAACAGATTTATACAATTTTTGGAAATTCTTAAGAAATTAATAATTAATATTCCCTTCGTTGAAGCATTAGAGCAGATGCCTGATTATGTAAAGTTTGTGAAGGATATTCTTAAAAGGAAGAGAAAGTTTAAAGACCACAAGACTATTGCACTTAGCGGTTAGTGTAGTACAATTGTCTAGAAAAGCTTCCTAGAAAACTTAAAGAGCCCGGTAGTTTCACCATTCCATGCGCTATAAGTGAAATATTTTTCGGAAGAACTTTATGTGATCTTGGAGCTAGTATTAATCTTATGCCTTTGTTAACTTTCAAAAGATTGGGAATAGGAGAAATTCCACCCACATCTGTGACTCTTCAACTGGCTTATCGTTCTATCACTTATCCTAAAGGAGTTGT